>LR812540.1:46125599-46285599 GCA_903798195.1 Danio kyathit
ATGATTTCACTATTTAGAGTTGGCAAAGAATGCTTTTCTGAAATGATATTATTAAGCAGAATGTCTAAATATCCGAATATAAAACCAACTTTACCTGTATTTTAAGAGCGACATGTTTATGCCCTTTATTGCACAAGACTTATAGAATTTCTCAAACATCAACCAACTAAATCCATAGTCTAAATGAATTATTTAACAACATGCTATATAATATTATGCCCGTTTTTCTGTCCCTAACTTAGAATTTTTCAAACGGAGCCTAATTTGAACCTGTCATGGTTTTCCCTGGAAATAATATTTCCTAAAGGAGCTGATGACATGGAATTGAACCAGATTTTGGTAAAAACTCAAACAATACAAACATAAAAACAAACAAAATCTGAAAAATGTGTTGTTTAATAACAATGGAGTGACACCAGCATACTGTACTGAACTACTGAAATGTATTTAATACTTTATATAAAAGGCTTTTTTTTTTTTAATGATGGCAGTTTAAAGACGCCTCTCATATGGAGAATGAAGTCACATGCACTGCTCAGGTGGGAGTTTTTCACAGACTTCAACTGTGTAAACATCTTGATGGTTCTGTGGGTCTCGTCTATCAAATCTGATGTTTTTGGATCATTGTCTTGCTAAAATGTCCACTCTGGTTTCGTCTTCATCCTCCTGCTAATGTAGATGTTGGACTGAAGCAGCTGATATTCGTTTACATTGATGAAGGGCAGAGGGTTGCTGAAGAACTACTGAGAGATTTCAGCTGCTGTCTGGGCTTTCCATGCATTTCTACACCTCCCTTGTTCAATACTTTTTCCCTGCGCCATGTAATTTTATTACACACAGCTTAATTTGTAAACTGATTTGTTTTCTTATATGGATTTCTTTGGTTGTTAACAACATCAAGTGAGAATTCAAGTCAACAGCACCTTTAGAAATATGTTTTCTGAGAAAATGGTGACGTGTTCAATACTTATTTTCCCCGCTGTATATATTTTTAAATAAATCGACATGTTATTTGAACAAATATAGTACACCTTTTTGAGTCATCAATGATTGTTTTTAATTATTCATGCAAGGTTTCCGCTACATTCATTCATCCGTGGCGGGCTGCCACACCAAAATTCATGCCGCCACGGCTACATTACAACTTCTCATTTAAAACATTTAGTCGTGTTTTTTTTTTTTTTATAGCGGGTTATAATCGCACCAAAACATATTAAAAGGTAAGTGAATTATAACAGCACAAATATTTCTGTAACCGTAGTAGTGCTGTGCGCTATTTGTTCAACCCTTTAAGGTGACATACTGACTGACTGACTGACAGGTGCGTGATGCATGAGGCCAGCAAACACGGCGTAGCTTTCAGTTAAGATGAACACAGTTTCCATAAGTATACTTATCTTTCTGCAGTTTATAGCCGTTTCACTTTAATTCAGGACGCGTTAATGACGGAAAACGCACAAAAACGCGAAGAAAAATTCAAGCAAAGAAATTCGCATGCTCATATTACATGAATGCAATCTCGACTTGTAATACTGCGTGTAATATTTGTCTTTAAAATAGTTGGCAGATCTGTGTAAAAAAAAAAAAAGCCTGCCGCCACAGCTGGGAAAAATCCTAGAGGAAACACTGTTCATGTAAAAATCTGCACCAGAAAACTGCAGTTGAAGTCAGAATTATTGAACCCCCTTTGAATTTTTTTTCTTTTTTAAATATTTCCCAAATGATGTTTAACAGAGGAAGAAAATTTTTTACAGTATGTCTGATAATAGTTTTTCTTCTGGAGAAAGTCTTATTTGTTTTATTTTGGCTAAAATTTCTGGCTAATTTTTTAAAAGCCATTTTAAGGTCAAAATTATTAGCCTCTTTAAGCTAATTTTTTTTCGATAGTCTACAGAACAAACCATCATTATACAATAGCTTGCCTTATTACCCTAACCTGCCTAGTTAACCTAATTAACCTAGTTAAGCCTTTAAATGTCACTTTAAGCTGTATAGAAGTGTCTATTTTTTGTCATCATGGCAAAGATAAAATAAATCAGTTATTATAAATGAGTTATTAAAACTATTATGTTTAGAAATGTGTTGAAAAAATCTCTCTGTTAAACAGAAATTGGGAAAAAAAAATAAAAAGGGGGGGTAATAATTCTGACTTCAACTGTATATATATATATATATATATATATATATATATATATATATATATATATATATATATATATATATATATATATATATAAACACACATGCGCTGTAAATATTGTTTCAGAAAGCTGAAATGTCTTTTGTCTCTTGACTTTTACTCTTTTACAAGGCTAATGTACACCAGGTATGGGACGATAACCGTTTTTAAGGTATACTGCGGTTTGGAAAAGTCAAGGTTTTAAAATCGCCAAAATTTTCTGCTATACCGTTCCTAAAGGTAAGTGTACGATTTTTTATTTAAGTTTTTTTTTGTTTTGTTTTTGAGGACAACAGTATCTCCAGCAGAAAAGATATCCAAAGATGCCGTTTTAACTTGTAAAGAAATCTGTGTTTTTGAAACTAATGAAGACAGCAGAAGTCGATGATTCATTTAAATGATCTAGCCTGACGGGTTCACTGTTACAAAGTATTATAAATCTTTCAAAAAATTAAATATATTGTGTTCAAAGGGGTAAAAAGTTGTCGTTATTTACCCAAACATTTAAAAAGAAGAGATTTTAGAGCAGTAATCACAATACCGTGAAACCGTGATATTTTTATCCAAGGTTATCATACCGTCACAATCTTATACACACACTTGTTTAACTATTAACCTCCTAGGGCCTGAGTGTCCACATACAAGGGCAGCACATTTTTAGCTCTTAAGTGGCTATTTAAAATATATTCATTCATTCATTCATTTTCTTTTCAGCTTTGTCCCTTGCGGGGTCGCCACAGCGGAATGAACCGCCAACTTATCCAGCACGATTTTACGCAGCGGATGCCCTTCCAGCCGCAACCCATCTCTGAGAACTTCCACACACACATTCACACTCATACACTATGGACAATTTAGCTTACCCAATTCACCTGTACTGCATGTCTTTGGACTGTGGGGGAAACCGGAGCACCCGGAGGAAACCCACGCGAACCCAGGGAGAACATGCAAACTCCACACAGAAACGCCAACTGACCCAGCCCAGCCGAGGTTCGAACCTGCGACCCAGCGACGTTCTTGCTGTGAGGCAACAGCACTACCTACTGCGCCACTGGGTTGCCCTATTTAAAATATATAATATAATATAATAAATATTATAAAATGTTTTATATTTTGTTACAGACATACAGTGTCATCCTGCAACTGTTTTGCAGCATATGAAATGTCCCAAACCCTATTTTTAACAGTCCAAAATGGGGAAAAAATTTTGTTTTTAACTCTCTGATAGTCAAAGCAAGTTCAAAAATATATTCTGTTAAATATGCATAAAAGAAAATTCAGGAAAAAGTGTTTTATGTAAATTGGGACCACGAGTCCACATATATGGACATCATTTTTCTCTTATAGTACATCATATCAAAAGATGATACTTAGATTTTTATTCTAATTAGGTTCCAATAAGCCCAAATAGCAAAGAGAAATTAAAAAATGCATGTATAAAACTCCTTGGGCCTTAAGAGGATATGGAAGTTTTCAACATTTCTCAGCAGCGAATACTCGAATTTCCAGTCATAAATCAACATTGTGGATCTTCCCTGAGGTGTTTTGTTATAGCATAACAACACAGTGAAAAGTTTGTTGAGGCTTGCTGTGAAGATTTTTACCACGTTTACTCTCAATAAACAGACCACAGATGGGTATAAAAGCTGTTTTGTTCAGCAGAAAATCCAAACAGATTTAATAAAATACCCATAAAACACTTCATGAAACCTTTATAATCATGTAAACCACTATGGTTTCAGACACCACTACAGTAGAAATGGCTGCTCCCTCAAATAATGCACTATTTAGGTGTATAGGGGGTGATTTGGAATAAAGCCATGGACTATGGTACTGTATTGTAGTTATTTTTACTGCAAAGTGTCACATCGCCATCTACTGGCCTGGAGACAGCATTTTTATTGATCTTTTGTTCAGGTCTGGACTTTGTACAAGCAGTTTTTTCCACACCAGACTCCATAAATGATCTCTTTATAGGTGTCGATTTTGACACACTGTTGACACAGATGTGAAAGCACATGCTATCTGGAACGTTTAAAGGTTAATGCTTTATTGTTTAACAGTAGCACAGATAGTAATTAGGATCACTTCAGATGTAGGTGAGGATCAATCCTGCGCTGGTTCATTTACGGGATAATAAATTTTGAGTCACAGTTTGACGTGGCTTTTAGCTTCTTTTTTTTAATACATGATGCAATATAAGTCTAGTCAAATAAAGGATTGGTGTCAAGATGTCTATCGTTCTGTATAGATCATTTCAATGTGGTGATGCCATTGGCCCATGAACACTCCCTGCATGTTGTCAGACTATTTTAATAAGTGTAAAAAAAGGCAATTCAATCATATCTCAACCTTAAAACAGCTGTCATAACATTATTTATCAATATGTGGACCTTTTAGGATTTTCAAGAGCTATGGAAATTAAAGGTGTAATACAGGAAATACGTTAGGACCACTGTTATTGTTTACATCCCCTAAAATAGTCGATAGCAGTTTGTAGACTTCCTTTATAAATGCTTTATCTTGTCGTTCCACTTATTTCCTGTATTTTTTTGTTCCTGATGTTCAAGATAGGCATCAGGAAATAACTGTGTAAATAAATGTAGTTTTATTTGGCAGTCCATTGGCCATTAAAAATTAACAATGGAGATGAAATCATACACATTTTTACTTGGTGTAACAACCTGAATAATGACAAACACTTTAGTGGTGACCTTTTTTTTTTTAAATTGGGTTTTAGTTTTTTAATATGTTGTATTTGACTTGTACTTCAACACATTATTCTGTTGTCTCGGTACTGTTACAGCCCTGAGCTTAAGTTTTCCCTTTTTAGTTTGGGATGCACCAAAATGGGAATAAAAACAAAAACAAAACCGAAAATGCTTTGAAAAAATATTGGAATTTTGAAATAAAAAAAAGTATTTTTGTAGAACTTTTTAAATTTAACTCAATAATATTAGGTATGCATATAGACTACCTGACAAAAGTCTTGTCGTCGATCCCAGTTGTAAGAGCAACAATAATAACTTGACTTCTAGTTGATCATTTGGAAAAGTGGTAGAAGGTCGATTTTTCCCATGTATCATCTGTTGAGCTGCATCCCAATCATCACAAACACTGCAGAAGACCTACTGGAACCAGCATGGACCCAAGACTCTCACAGAAATCAGTCAAGTTTGGTGAAGGAAAAATCATGGTTTGGGGTTACATTCTGTATGGGGGCGTGCGAGAGATCTGCAGAGTGGATGGCAACATCAACAGCCTGAGGTATCAAGACATTTGTGCTGCCCATTACATTACAAACCACAGGAGAGGGCGAATTCTCCAGCAGGATAGCGCTCCTTCTCATACTTCAGCCTCCACATCAAAGCTCCTGAAAGCAAAGAAGGGCAAGGTGCTTCTAGGATTGGCCAGCCCAGTCACCATACATGAACATTATTGAGCATGTCTGGGGTAAAATAAAGGAGGAGGCGTTAAAGTTGAATCCAAAGAATTTTGATGAACTCTGGGAGTCCTGCAGGAACGCTTTCTTTGCCATTCCAGATGACTTTATTAATAAGTGTTTTGAGTAAGTGCAGAGATGTATGGATGCAGTCCTCCAAGCTCATGATGGAGTCAGACACAATATTCATTCTGTTTCCACTGCAGCATGACTTTATATTCTATACTGGACATTATGTCTGTTCAGTGTTAAAGACTTTTGTCTCAGCATAGTCAGACCTTACTGTCCTAATTAAATCATTCAAAATCAAGGCATGATCATCTTTTATTTTGGTAAAATAAGCGTAATCTAGAGGCCTTTGCCTTTCATATAAGCCACTTCTGATACCAAATGATCGACTAGAAGTCAAGTTAGTATTTGTTGTTCCTAAAACCTGTATGGGCGACAAGATATTTGTCAGATAGTGTATGTATACAGTAACATGAGCAGAAAATCTTCAGAGCAGACTTTTGAGCTATTTTGAACTTTAAACACAGTGCTTGTGCAAGCTAGTCAACATTTTGCACCGCTGCTTTTTTTTCTGAGGCACAAGCCATTGAAATGAATGGGTTTCATAGAGCAGTGCTTTCCGCATCCGCTATGAAAACCACCAAAACCAAACAGTAATAACGGATGAAGGGAGAGTGAAACCAGTTTGCTGAAGTTCTGAACACTGCTAGGAAGTTTGGTGCATCTTTGTTACATAGAGTTTATCTGCAGGGTTGCCAGGTTTTCACAACAGAAATACAAAAACTCTAAATATGCCTCTCCCATTCGTAAAATGTGTATTTTACATGATTGTATGCATTTGTTCACAGTTGTTTTTTTTTTCTTCTGAAAACCACTGTTAGTACAGCACTATAAAAATAAATAAAATAAGTGCAGCGTGTCATAAAAACATAATGCAGAACAACTCCAAACGTGTGAAATTAATTTTAAATTATACATATATATATATATATATATATATATATTTAACAGGGCAGCACATGGCTTAGTGGTTAGCATTGCTACCTTACAGCAAGAAGGTCGCTGGTTTGAGTCCCAGCTGGGCCATTGACATTTCTGTGTAGAGTTTGCATGTTCTCCATGTGTTGGTGTGGGTTTCCTCCGGGTGCTCCGGAATTAAATAAACTAAATTGGCCGTAGTGTATGTGTGTGTGTGTGTGTGTGTGAATGAGTGTGTATGGGCATTTCCCAGTACTGGGTTGCGGCTAGAAGGGCATCTGCTGCGTAAAACATATGCTAGAATAATTGGCGGTTCATTCCGCTGTGGCGACCTCTGAAATAGAGACTAAGCCGAAGGAAAATGAATGATTGAATATTTTCAACATCACAAATAAACACTCGACGTAATCAAACTTTCTTCTGTAGACTTCGTTACATCTAGCAAAAATCCTAGAGAGTCCTGTTTTTGTGAAGAAAAGGTACATTTTTCAGAGTGTGCGAGATGCAAGCTTTGGGACATACTTGCCGTGTCAATTATATCATCACATTGTTTATTTTCTATTTGATTTTCTACTATATTGGAGATACAGCAGCAGGTTAATCTGACATTCATTCATTCTCTCTGAGCATAGAATCTCCTCAGGTGTTTGCATTATATTCATCCAGAAGTCAATAACTAAATATGTCTTTATAAAAGTTTAAATTCTCATTGCAGATCAAACACAAGGCATAAAACATTGAATAGATAGTTTCCATTGGGTTAGACATTGATTAACAATCATTCAAATCACTTCTAAGACTCTTCACTTAATGATCGGTCTTGCACATCCGCCATGTTTGTAGTTTGTTAACACGTGCAATGCATTGTGTGTATTATTAGTGGTTAGCATAAGCACATCTGCAGACCTGGAAATAGTAGACCACTGATCATCAACTGGCGGCCCGTGGGCCAAATCCGGCCCGCGACTGGATTCCAAAATTGTGAGGATCAAAAAGAAAATAGTGGTCCACACTATTAAAGCAACTAAAAATAACAACAACTGAGTCTCTTGTCAGAATACCCACCATTTATGACTATATTTAGGCTACACTTCGAAATGAGGACAGACTCAGACAGACCATGCAGCGTTACGCATTTATTGTTTCAAACAGGTTTTAGCATAAGTGAAGACCGCGTGGGGTGTAGGCGGAGTGCGCGCGATGTGTGTGTGATGAAGAGCAAGGAGGGATGCGGTGGAGAGAGGTGCGCGACATATTTTAACTCAGACCCCACAAAAGAAAATAGTGTATTTTTATTCAACTTAATTATATTCTTAAGTAAATTTTACATTCACAAATGCAAATTTACAAATAGTAAACCTACCTTTGTGGTCTTCATTAAGGATATGGAGAATTATATAAAGTTGATTTCTGGATCGTCTAATAAGAAAGCATTAAAAACTGTCAAAATATGCTCTGCTTTTAAGATTTTCATATAAGTACCTTAAATTAACCCTTGTATTTGCAAAAAATCTTTAATGTTTTTTGTTCTCTTTCTCTCTTTTCATTATCTCTTTTTTTTCATTGTTTCATACTGTACTTTTTGTCATTTGTTGATTGATACTGTAATTATTGTTTTATGTACTGTTATGTATGTATGTTCCTGGTTTCAGCAATAAAAAAAAAAAAAATAAATAAAAAAAAGGGGTGCGTGACATATTTGAGGAGCTGGAGCGAGACCAAGCGGCAACCTCCCGCTCTCCCTCGGGAAGCCAATACGGAAGTAACTAAAACTGCAATTCATCGACTCGCCTGGGGGGGGGCTGGCTCCAGGAAGTCCAAGGGCTTTCTTTCTGCATTGGTAAATTGGCCATTTTTACAGCTGATAAAAACAAGTTTATAGCCTGGTACAAACGATGGCTTTGGTGCATATAGCTATGATTACCCTTCATGACAACTCTGAGGGGGGTGAATTTTTTTTATAACTCATCCGTTTCGTTTTTATTAGGTTATATTAAGTCTGCATAATTAAGGGCATGGCCACTTGAGTGACAGCTAGCCCTCGCTGCTCGCTGTCTCGTCACCTCAGCTGATTCTGGCTAATTAGCCGCTGAGCTCAGCATATACATCGTGTTTTTGTTTTGTTTAATGTTTCTTTACACCAGGGGTGTCAAACTCAAATTCACAGAGGGCCAAAATTAAAAAAAAGAACATTGTCGAGGGCCAGACCAATTTCTTTTATTAATTTATTTATGTTTTTATTATCTTTAAGATACAGTAAACTACTGTATTAACCATCCTCATATATTACAATTGCATTTTTGCTTAAATACTGAAACCAAAACAGGTTTAAGATAATAATAAAAACAAAAACTTAAAAAAAATATCTCTTTCAACTTTGAACAGACCATGCCATCAGTAAATAAAATAATATTTATCCATTTTAGTTTTTTTCACTGTTCATTTACTCTGATGATGCACATGGGTCCAAGCCAGATACTTGGCATCTCTTTTTACATGCAAGTGCATCAATTTCTGAAGTAAGGCTCTGCACAGAGGAAATCCTCAGGACTGAATGAAGGTGTTCATCGGTCAGACGACTCCTATGTGGTGTTTTGTTCATCTTCATTAATGAAAACAGTTGCTCGCACAGATATGTGCTCCCGAACAGAGAGAGCATTTGCGCAGCTTGGGCACGGAGTTCGGCCAGCGTGTCAGGGAGGTAAGGTGGAAATTGCGCAGCACCGACAAGAGTCATATTTTGACTTGAGCGTGTCATGACACTGCAGCTCAATAAGCTCCATTTGGAGATTGCTTGGTGCGTTATTCACATCAAACATAAAGGGGTTGCTAAAAAGTTCAAATCTAGCCTACATTTTTGGGCTTCAAAGTCGGCAAATCGTCGGGCAAACTCAGCGCCAAGTAGATTGAGTTTTTCAGCGAACTGTGCAAAAGGCATCACGGCGGTAGTGGTCTGCTCTTTCATGACTTGGCAGCACAAAAAATGAGCCAGGTTTCCCTGCTGCATCTGACTCTCCCACAAGCGCAACTTGGTTCTAAAAGCTCTCACGGCGTTGTACATGTCTGTGATGACGTGCGCGCGCCCCTGAAGCTTCAGATTGAGCGCGTCGAGATGATTCATGATGTCACATAGAAATGCAAGCTCACATTGAAACTTTTCATGCCTGAACTCTGTTGTGTCTTTCCCTTTGCTTTTTATGAAAAGACAAATTTCCTCACGCAGCTCAAAACATCTCTTCGCAACTTTTCCTCGGCTCAGCCACCTCACCTCTGTGTGATAGAGCATGTCGCTATGGTCTACTCTGCACCCCTGCGCTGTATAACGGGCCGGCGGGCCAGATGTAATACATATTTGAAATCATCTCGTGGGCCAAATATAATTGTAGTGCGGGCCAAAATTGGCCCGCGGGCCTGAGTTTGACATGTCTGGCGTCATTTGCCTTTTGGAATTATTTCCTGCAATTATCAGATGATATGGCATGCTGTGTGGATTTAATTGTGCTTACAAACCGTTCAAGTTGCCTCCATTTCCCAGGTGAGTGAAATTATATACTTATATACCATCTCTATAAATGTATTTGTTTTATTTGAGATCATTTATCCTTTAAATGTTCTTTAGACCAGTATTGCACTCCAGAATCTGACAGATTGATTAGCTGTAGGCTATAAAACAGTCATCTGAAGCGTTGTCATACAGTGTTAGTGCTGGATTTTTATAAACAGTCTTGCATTTACTAACACAGACTATATCTGAAGTGTTTGATAGTAATTTGCGTTTTCCTCCTGTCGAAAAACATCATAAGAACAATGTTTAGTGGCTCAATGTGTTACAACAGTGTTTTTAAAAGACTGAACGCTTTATTGATATGGTGTACAACCAAGCACATGTGGTCAGAACACAAACAAGTCACAGGTAATGAAGTATTAAACATTCTCCCAAAGTAATAAGTCTGTTTTAATCCAGGTCTAAGCAAAATGCTGAGAATCCAGCATGTGTCTGTAGCTCCGCTCACTCTCTGCCTCTTTACCCTTATTTGGTATGCCGCGTTTGGTGCGATGACGCGCTAACAAAATGGCGACGGTTGGCCGCGCCTACTTGTGGCTTCTTTTGCAGTGTTCAGAAACCTATGGGTGACGTCACGGATACTACGTCCATATATTTTACAGTCTATGAGCGAGACGCGCGATTTCCGGGAGATTATCATTCGTTTGCGGGCATCCGGGAGTCTCTATGCGTTTGCGGGAGACTGACAGAACTTCCCGGAGACTTGAGATGTCTGCCTCAGGACTAAAAAAAGGAGGAAAAACAATCTGGCACAACTTAAAATAGCATGGTAAATAAATAACCTGGTACCAGAACAAAACAGGTCACAAATAATGTTCGCACATCAAATGAAACGTTAAGTGGGCTTGAATTCAAATCACAATGCTGAAACGGGCTACTCACAGTGCTTAATCAACGGCTAAAGTTATATTTCCCCTTGTCAGTGTTGCCAGATTGGAAATGTGAAAGCATCGTACCAGAAGCGCAAAATTATCGTATTTGGAGGAAAATTATCATACAAGAGTCAAACGGAGAGTATACAGCTATTATCTAGACAAAAAGCGTTTTGACACAACGTGCAAATTACCACAATACGTAAAAAAACAAAAAAAGAACGAAGGCGTACCTTAGTGGGAAGGTTCAAACTCCTCGGAGTCACTGTCATTGAATACCTGCGTGTGTTGCCAGATGTTGAGGGATTCATTTTGCGGTACAAATATGATATAGAGGTGAAGTTGGTTTTATATTCGCACATTCAGACTTTCCCCTTAATAATATAATTTCATAAAAGTATTATTTGCAAACTCTAAATAGCAAAATCATATTAGCAGTCAATGACTATCAAAGTCCAACATTGTTCACAGTCAAATAAACAGTGTTAATGTTGCTTTGAAGTCACACTTGCATGCTAATTTTGATCGAATATTCAAAGTAACATGGTAAACAATATAGAGACGTCTAAATGAACAAATGTGCGAATAAAAAACCAACTTTACCTCTATAAATATGATGCCTACATGGAGCGCAACATAGTGCTGGTTGGCTTGAAAGCAGTGCACCCTCCTGAATTTTTAACAGTCTGAGGGTGTGCACGAGCCCATCCAGAGGATCTGTAATGAGCCGATCTCGTAGCTTTGTTTTGATGAGATTAACTTTGGAAAAACACGTTTGCATGATGCATTTGAATGGGGAAAAAACGAGAACATCAAGGGCAAACTCCCCTGTCCTTCACACTTTCCTTTTCAGCACTACTTTATAAAACTTGACGACCTCAACCTGAAAACGACTGACTGAACCACGGCCGCGCGCAGCAGGAATGTTAACTCGTGGGAGAGAGCTATTCTCCACGTTGATAGGCTGAGAAGATTTAACGTAAGATGAGATAGAAAACGTGTCTAACTCCACCTTCTCCTGTCACAGACAGTAGACACAAGATGCAGCTGTCAATAAGTATAGAAGCCCTAAGATTACAATGAAACTCATTTTAAATGCCATACATTTCTGAAATTATCGTACATTATAGGATTTTTTACATTATTGATTGTACATCGTACAGAGGTCGAAATTATCGTACAAATACGATAATTATCGTACGTCTGGCAACACTGCCCCTTGTTGACTTAAGGCTGATTGAGTTGAGGCAAAATATCTATCACTCCTAGTGGTCGACTGTGGTATAGGTGATGGGAGCCTGAATCAAATGCCTTCAGTTTTGTAAAGAAATTGAAAAAGTGTAAACATTAAACATAATGTTAAGCCAAAATTAGATTTTTTATTTGATTTTCTTCTTGGGGGTCCGGCCCCCAAGGAGACTGTCTGGTAAAACTCTGGCCCTCTGACAAATATAGCTGATGACCCCTGTAGTAGACCATCTCATCCCATCACTTCCTCAGCAGCCATTTTAGTTTAGGCTACACTTGACAAAATGTCCAAGAAGCAAACAGATAATCCCCCATGCTGACTCACAGGCATGTGTAGCTCCGCCCTCTTTTGCAAAGATCTCATTTGAATTTAAAGTGACAGTCACCAATCTGGTTAAAGCAGTTATTAATCTTTGAGCAAGTACTGATGGTGTGCGGGAGAATCTGTTTGCGTTTGTCACATTTGGACGTGGAGATTTTCACCTGTGGCTTCTTCTTCAGGTGTGCTGAGAGTTTGATCTGCTTGTTTTGGCTACTCTTGCCTTGCGTGTTGTTTGTATAGTGTGTGTTGATCTGTGTGCTTTGAGATTGTCAGCACGGTTTACTTTGTGTTTGTTTTGTGTTTACCTGCTAGTGGTTGGTTTGACACTGATTTATGGATTGTCCACCAAACTTTGGCTGCTTGTCCGTGTAAATAAATTGTAACTAAATATTGCGAATACTAGATTGGGTTACCCTTACTAAAAATAAGTTCATTTATTGACATACTTAAAGGGTAGCTATTATGCAAAAAAAAAAAAACACTTTTATAAGGGGTTTAAACACAGTTGTGTGGCAGCAGTGTGTGAATATGACCAGCTTCTAATGGTAAACATTAATTAATTGTATTGTTTATAATCACACTTGATAAAAACACTTTGATTGACATTCTCCCTTTGTACGTGTCATCAGAGGGGGAAAGCCCCGCCCACTAGTGACTATCTCTCCCTCATTAGCATAGGACGTCAGTCTTGTTTTTGAATCTGCCACTATGCTGACACACAGTCCCTTGTAGCTCCACCCTCTTCTGAAAAGAGCACAATCTCATTTGCATTTAAAGTGACAGTCACCAAAATGGGCCTTTTAAGCCTAAAAGGGTCAGTTTTAAAGAGTTATAGAACATTATTTGTGTGGTATTTTGAGCTGAAACTTCACACACACACTCTAGGCACATCAGAGGCTTATTTTAATTTTATCTTGTAAAAAGAGGCAGAATATTTCCACTTTTATTGAGGTTGAAGTATGCATGAATATGCATGATGCGAATCTCCCGTTCCACCTCATCCCAAAGGTGCTCTATTGGATTGAGAGCTGGTGACTGTGGAGGCCATTTAAGTACAGTGAACTCAATGTCATGTTCAAGAAAACAGTCTGAGATGATTCCTGCTTTGTGACATGGCGTGTTATCCTGCTGGAAGTAGAAGATGGGCACACTGTGGTCATAAAGGGATGGACATGGTCAGCAACAATACTCAGGTAGGCTGTGGCGTTGACACGATGCTCAATTGGTACTTATGGGCCCAAAGTGTGCCAAGAAAATATCCCCCACACCATTACGCCACCACCAGCAGCCTAAACCATTGATACAAGGCAGGATGGATCCATGCTTTCATGTTGTTGACGCCAAAATTCTGACCTGACCATCCGAATGTCGCAGCAGAAATCGAGACTCATCAGACCAAGCAACATTTCTTCAAACTTCTATTGTCATACCTGTCAACCCTCCCTTTTTTGCTGGGATTCTCCTGTATTTTACAATTCTCTCCTGCTATCATCCGGTTTTAAGTATTTCCTGTATTTCTCCAATATTTTTAATCTTTCTATGAAATGTGAAAGTAGCATCAGAGCCGATCTCAAATGTGATATGAGAATTCAAGAGAATTCTGCATTCTGGCTTGAAAGCATGTTGAAATGAATATTAAAACGGCCGCATTCGCTTAATTTCTATTAAAGGTCGTCGACCGTCGCCCTTCCTATGGAACATCTGAATCTGTAACGGTGCTGACTGACGGACGCGCTCGTCACAGGGTTGCTGCAGGTTTCAGCAAGTTAAATTTTATACTCATACAGGGCTAAACGCTAAAGAGTTTTCGAATTACCCAGTTGGAAAAGATTTTAATTTGTCCCATCAAACTTTTTTTTTAATAATTTAATAAATGTTTATAATATTTGTGTTAATTCTGACCAAAATATTTTAAATATTGTCAAAACAAGCAAGCTCTAGAGGTATACATACAGGCTTTTTCAACATAACCTTTCTTAAAAATAAAACAATTGAAAAATGTTTTAAAGGTTTTAAAAACTAAACGCATGCACAACAGTCCAAGTCAGCTTCTTCAGCAGTAAATAATTAAAACACGATGATAAAATTACATTCTTAAAATGTTACTAAGATGGATTGTTGGTGATCGTATGGGTGTTGGCCAGATTGGGCTATACATGACAATGGAAAATTAAGACCTGTTCAAAAAAAAAAGATTTAAGACGTACAATACAATATTTCAGTAAATGTAAGACTTTTTAAGGCCTAAAGTTTTGTTTTTAAGATTTAAGACATTTAAAGACTTTTTAAAGGGTCACGAAACATCAAAACACATTTGTTGAGCTGTTGACAGTCATATCTGTGTCCCACGCTGCTATAAACACTATTAGGACACATATATTGCAGTAAAAAGTGAAAATTGGTTGTTTTTGTGTTATTTTGAGCAAATTCGTTCTTCCGGTTTGAAACAAATTTTTGAAGCTACGTCACGGCCATGAGATACTTAGGTGTAAATCCAGCCTGGAGAGTGGCTTTCTGTCTTTTCGAGAACATTGTGACGTATCTGAGTGTGCGGCATTAATTTATGACAAAGACGTGCTTCAAACCAATCAGCGCGCTCTATTGTGTATGACGTGAAACTTCATTAATATGCATGATAGCTCCGGAGACTGTTTACCTGTTTACACTGTTCAGACGGCAGAGAGACGCCACATTGTGTTGCCAAAACAAGTGAAAGAACAAGAATTTGGAGACAAGAGTCGTCGGTGTTGCTTTTATTTGTGTGCTGCAACGAAGGTTTTGTTTTCATTTTCCCTCTATGAGAGAGCTGCTGGACTCACGTGTGGATTACAGTGGATTACGTGTAGAAATGCGTTTGTAAGGAACATTTTTACCCGAGAGCTTTTCGCATCTGGAAATAGTGAAATCCGGATTTGCCGCTCGTCTCCTTTTAATAAAAAGACACAGCTCCAGTGTGATTGTCCTGTCTCGACAGATTTGGTAAGTGTGTGTGTGCAGTGCCCTTTGTTTAACCCAGATTGCAAAGTTAGTTTGTATGGTCAGCAGTGCTCTTTCAGTTTTTAAAGACATACCTCAGTCAAAATGATTTAGTTACCAAGTTTACAGTATGTTAATATCACTGCAATATTACAGTACAATATTATAGACTGAAAGATCCGCTGTAAATGCTGCTCTCCGAGTGTAAACATGTTAACACAAACTATTCCCGTCGTGCAGGATTTTCCCTGCATTTTGTGACAGGATAGTCTATACACACACGGCTTTCTGACGCTACCTACCGAGTACATAAGTTACAGAGAAATGCGGAGGATTTTTTTTCTCTCATTCGCCGTGCGGTATCAAACGTCTGTGTGTATGTTTTGCCTGTGAAACTCAGCGCGTGCCCAAATGGAAACTCCCTTCTTTGCAAAACCTACCCTCTTTCCCTCCCCCGACACTCCCACACTCCCAGAGCTGGACACGCCCAACTTTCCTGATTTTTTTCAAACTAGAGGTGTGAAAACACCCTGCTGAGACAGGGGGTTTCGTGGCCCTTTAAGACCCTGCAGATACCCTCTGTATAAAGACAGCTTCTGTACACACGATTTGAAGAGGAGTGAAAGTGGACACTTTTGGATTTGGGTGTGATTTTAAACAGACAAATACACTTGATAATATGTAAACACATCTCTCCTGGTGTGCTTTATTTTAAACACACATAATCTTGTCTTAAATGAGCATAAATGAAAGAAATCGAATGTTTTCATTATAGATATGTGCGTTCTCAAAGGGACAGCTCTGTCATCAAACAGAACAGTGGCTCAAAATGAGAGATTCAGGGCTCTTCACTAAATAACTATAATCAATATTTAAACACAGGAAATAAAAAGTGAACGAGAACGCATATCCCACATTTTAACATCCCAATGTTGACAGGTATGTCTATTGTCCAATTTTGGTGAGCCTATGTGCAAATTGTAGCCTCAGTTTCCTGTTCTTAGCTGTCAGGAGCGGCACCCGGTGTGGTCTTCTGCTGCTGCAGCCCATCTGCTTCAAGGTTGGACGTGTTGTGCGTTCAGAGATGCTCTTCTGCAGACCTCAGTTGTAACGAGTGCTTATTTGAGTTACTGTTGCCTTTCTATCTGCTGGAACCAGTCTGGCCATTCTCCTCTGACCTCTGGCATCAAGGCATTTGCGCCCACAGAACTGCCGCTCACTGGATATTTCCTCTATTTCAGACCATTCTCTGTAAACCCTAGAGATGGTTGTGTGTGTAAATCCCAGTAGATCAGCAGTTTCTGAAATACTCAGATCAGCTCGTCTGGCACCAACAACCATGCCAAAGTCACTTAAATCCCCATTCTGATGCTCGGTTTGAACTGCAGCAGATCGTCTTGACCATGTCTACATGCCTAAATGCATTGAGTTGCTGCCATGATTGGAAGAGTCTGATGCCAGTTTTGTTTGCAAGACATTTTTGATCTTTTGCATGTTCTCCCCGTGTTGGTGTGGGTTTTCTCCGGTTTCCCTCATAATCCAAACACTATAGGTGAATTGAATAAACTAAAGAGTGAAGAGTGTGATCTAACAATAGTAACCCAAGTATGTAGAAAGAAACAATCATCAAGCCCTTGGTCTCTTTTAAAGAAATGTTTATTTACAAACACGAATACATTCTCACCTCGGTTTGGTTACCAACAAATTTATTTTCCTCCACAATCAGTCCATGTAAGTTTGGATTAGGAATGTCCGTGTTTCGCGTAAACCTTCCAAGTACAATTAAATATCCTACACCAGACTCGCTTCCTCCGATCCCAGGAGGTGCTTCATAAATTAATTCGACATTTACATGTACCTTCACAGTTTTAAAGTAAAAGCTCCAGTCTACGGGCAAATCAAACGTGAGTATGCACAAGATCAAGCTCTAAACGGTGTAACCTGAGCTAGCTTCACATCTCATCCCCTAATGTGATTTCAGAAATGTACATCATTGCGGCAGAGAATAAAATAAAACATGCACTTTAAAACAGAGAGGGTGCTCGCTGCAGAGCCACATGGGTGGAGCTCACCTCCAATGAGTAGATGTATTGTAGAAGAGGTGCAGCAAGGAGGAGCTGGAGCTCATTTCATTGATCCAATTGTCTGATAACAAGAAGGCTTTAAAAGCTTTATGTTTGCGGCTCTTTTCCTGTGTTTAATGAGTAATTTTTGATTTTTCAATATGTATTTTTTTTATACCGCCTGTGTTTAGTGGTCATTGTTAAAGATCATTATTTTGCCTATTTGTTGCTGTATGTATATGATTATCTTGTATACACTGTTTATGGGCTTAATTTAAAAAAAGGAGCTGGAGCTCAGCTCTGCCCATGTGGCTCTGCAGTGAGTACCATTTGGATAAAATGCGCTACGTAACATTCGTCCACAAGGGGGCAGACTGAAACAAAAACGATGAGGTAGAGACTAGTTTCCTTCACTTTTTGTTTTGAGACACATTTTGGACTCAAAAATGTCTTTGCAGCCAATTTATTTGTATTTTTTGTCAATCCTGTGGAAGTCAACACGGTCTTTAAGACAAAAGACACTTTCTTAAATTAATAGTTCACCCAAAAATGAACATTTTCTCACTGTTTACTCACCCTTGTTTGAAACAAGTATAAGCTTCTTATGAACACAAAAAAGGTAGATATTTCGACAAATGTCTAATAGATATTTAACAACTGTCTTCCATAGTATTTGTTTTTCCTACTATAGAAGTCAATGGTTTTCAGCTTTTCACCAGTCATCTCAAACTCAATTCCTGGAGGGCCGCAGCTCTGCATAGTTTAGCTCCAACCACCTCCAACTCATGCCTGCTTAATAGTTTTTAGTAGGCTGTTTCTCAATATGCGTTCTTCAGCAATCTTGTGTCCTTGTGTAACATCATCATCAACTGCCAAAGTTCAGTTCCAATACTCGAGACCTCGACCGAACCGAACCGTGTTCTTGATATGGAGGACGCATGGATGGAGACTTAAGCACTGAAGTCACTTGAATGCTCCCTGAAATTATTGCGGCTTAATAAAGGAGGTGGGAAGCGCAGCATTTAATATAGATTTATTATTAAAGTTCAGCGATTTAACTTATTTATATCAGGAGTTTCTCTAAATGAAACGGTGAATATAAATATTACTATGAATGTCTTAGTAAAGGCATAAACATATTAATATGAAATTCATATTAAAATCTGTTTTATTTATATTGTGCAACATATATTTCTAAGGTCTTTATGCATAGTATATATTGTGAAAAGGGGAAAAACAATAAATCGTTGTATGAATGCTGTAAGGTTTACATAATTTTACATTAAAAATGCGTGAAGGTCACGTGACCATCAGGAAGAACGCATCATCTCATTTCTCACAGGACGCGTTCTCTGTTCTCGTGGCCTCCCGAGTTCGTTCTTCCGAGGTGACCTGGCAAGACCGGTCTTCACAAGAACGCAAGTCCGTTTTCTGCGTTCTTGGAATTGAGAAACAGCCATAGTCTTGACCACCTTGATTAATTGGAGCAGCGGTGTTTGATTAGGGTTGTGCTGCGGCCCTCCAGGAATTGAGTTTGAGACCTGTGTTGTAAACAATGCTGGGTTCCACACAATCGATTTACGTTGGGACAACATGAAAGAATAAGGCCCAATCCCAATTCTACCCCTCAGCCCTTCTCCTTACTTTTGCGTGTTCCCATGTGAAGGGGTAGGGGTGTCCCAATTCTCTTTAGCTTGAAGGCGTGGGGCTAAGGGGAAGGGGTAGATAGCCCTCGACAGAGGGATAGAATAGAAAATACAAAAACAGAATTGGGATTGGGCCTAAGTTAACTTACTAGTTTTAACATATTTAAGTGGACTGAACATAAAACAATCAAGTTGTACCAACAAAATATCAACAATTGTGTTGGTTCAGCTTATTTTAAATAAGTAGTTTGAACAAGCAACAAAAAATAAGAAGAAAGAAACTCATAAAGGCTTAAAATCACTTTAGGGAGAGGAAATAGTTGGAAAATGTACATTTTACATGGGTGAACTATTCCCCTTAAGTACTTCCAAAGAAGATTGTCAAACCAGTTTTTCTAAAGGAAGAAAAAGGTAAAACATTAGGCTGAGTAAATGATTCATTTTTGGGGGGAGGATGTTTTTTTTTGCAGCCTATCACTGAAGAAAATAATTGATTGGATTTACTTAATATTTCTAAGGTTAAAGTGGTTGCAAACAATTGTTATTGGCTGAACTTTAACAAATTAAATGTAATAATGTTCAACTTAATTTGTTTAAATTCAGCCCATACACAGTAGTCAACATATATATATATTTTAAGATTTATTTTTGGCCTTTTTTAGACAGTAATGAGACAGGAAGCGAAGTTGGAAAGAGAGAGAGGGGGGTAGGGTTGGGAAATGTCCACGAGCTGGGATTCGAACTCGGGACACCCTGATGTGCTATTGCACCATATGTCTGCGCGCTGACCACAACGCTATTGCGCCGACCAGTAGTCAACATTTGAAGTGAATAAAAAATGCTTTTCAAAACTGTCCTTGAACAAGAGTGATGGTATGATTGATCAATAGTTTTAGGACAAGCTTGTTGAAAGGCGATGAACCACTTGAAATGTTATCTACTGTAAATAGTTTGCAACCACTTAACCTTAAAAAAAACTTAATAAATCAAACAAATAATTTGTTTCAGTGTATAAATATTGGCCAAAAGTTTCACCGAACCCCTCACACTTTGGTACATAAATTAAATTTAAATAAAGTCTCCCCAAAATAGGAGTACGTTGTCTTCGAGCGACCTCAAAGTTCTCGGCTTATCCTCCATAATCAGTCTAAGAAGTCAATTTTCTGCGAGCAGATCAAGTCACTGTTGACCAGCTTCCACATGTTCATCAGATCCGGCGGGAGCAGTTTATGCACCACGATCAGACTCTTGAAGAAGCACGGCTCTCTGTTCAGCCGGCTGGTTTTATTCTTCACCAGCCCGAATGTTTTGAACGCGTTATGTTTGATCGGCGTGACCTGCAGCACCTCCAAACACATCCCCAAAAACACGTCATCAATGGGATAAAGCTCCAGGGTTTCACAAGCTCCGTAGAGTTTCCTTGCGAGAGCGCCGTCCATCAGGAAACCTCCACCTCCAGCGTAGGGTGGATATAAAGTCTTGTTATACAACGCCTGCGGGATGTAGTATTTGTTCTGCTTCTTGCGAATAGGCTTGGCTTTGAATAGGACGTCCCCAACGAAGAGATCCTTCAAGTTTCCGCTGATCTCAAGGTACTCGAAGATGTTGGGAACGCTCACGAACACATCATCATCGCCTTTAAAGATGTATTGTGTTTTTGGGCAGTAGCTGGAGAACCATTTGAGGAAGTGGATCTCCTTGAGCGTCAGGTTGAAGAAGCTGTCCATGAAGTCCCACTGCAGGATATCCCCGTAGATGTAATCCTCATACTCCAGGAGCTTCTGGTGATTGGCGCGCTCTTCGAGATTGGATGATTTTCCTAGGAGGAAAAGAGTCTTGATTCGTTTTCCATTAAGGACTTGCTCTTTGCCCCAAGTTTTCCGGATCACTTCCCTACGGTCGAATTGCGTAATTACAGACTTGATGACTATCAAGAGGTCGATTTCTCCTGTGCACTTCTCCGGGTGGTTGATGACCATTGGGAAGTATCTGCAATGCCTGTAGAGGAGGAATTGCTTGAAGTTGTCCTCCAGTCCCGTGAACCACTCTTGGCTGGAGAAGTTGAGGTTGACGCTGCAGTTAGAGCTGTTGACGTCCCATGTTGACGGAGCTTGCTTTAGGGTTATCCTCGAACCTTGCGTGGTGGACTGCAGCCGCTGGATGGTCTTCCAGAAGTTTACAGTCGCCTTTTTCTGCACCTCACCGTCCGCCGTGAGCTCCATGCGGGTTTGTCTTTCTATGTGGTCGGTCTGGAAGTCCTGCAGGGATGTGAGGTTTCCGCGGTGGACTACGGTCAGGGTGACCACGGCCAGCAGGAACATCAGGCTGACGCGCTTGTAGACCCTCCAGCGCTCTCTGGTGGTCATCCTGTAGTCAGTGATCAGAGATGTAAGCTCCATCTGCGGCATTAACACATGCACTATTTAAATGGGTTCAAATGTGTGATATATAAACAGTGACTCTCATGCATAATCAATATTTTGCCATCGAAATTTGCTTTGCTTAAATCAATTGTATTCCAGAATTTTTTTTTATTATTGCTGTATTTTGCATGGAATAATTGTGTTTATTTGAATATAGAAATGTTTAATAATACTCTACAGTTAGTCATCCTGTAGTCAGTGATTAGAGATGTAAACTTCATCTACGACAGTAACACATGCACCGTTTAATACCTTGAAATAGGTTCAAATGACATGTAAACAGCGTGGACAATATGAATCTCATGCATATTCGATATTTGCCAACAAAATTTGTTTTGCATATTCAAATGTGTCGCATATAAAGTTCTTTTTTATTATTATTATTGTATTTTGCATGGAATAATTTGTTATTATTGTTGTACTTTGCACTGTTATCATCCTGTAGTCAGTGATTAGAGACGTAGACTTCATCTGCGGCATTAACACATGCACCGTTTAATACCTCGAAATGGGTTCAAATGACATGCTGTATACAGTGTGGAGGTTTTGAATCTCATGCATATTCAATATTTTTTTGATGAAAATTGGTTTGCATAACCAAATGTGTTGCATATCAAGCATTTTTTATTTATTATTATTGCATTTTGCATGGTATATTTTATTATTGTATTTTACACTGTCATCCTGTAGTCAGTGATCACACTCCATCTGCGGCATGAACACATGCACTATTTAATACCTCGAAATGGGTTCAAATGACATATAAACAGTGTGGATATTATGAATCTCTTCCATAATTAATATTTGCCAACAAATTTTATTTTGCATAATCAAATGTATTGCATGTCGTTTTTTTTTTTTTTTTTATTGTTGTATTTTGCTTGGAATAATTGCATTTATTTGAGTATAGAAATGTTTGATAATACTCCACAGTTAATGTGATGATGCATAAAACACGGAAACTGATATATATTTTTACAGTGTGTGTGTTAGATTATGGATAGACATGGCACGATAACTGTTTTCAAGGTATACCGCGGCTTGGAAAAGTCAAGGTTTTAAAACCGCCAAAATTTACTGCTATACAGTTCCTAAGGTATGTGTAAGATTTTTTATTTATGTTTTGTTTTTTTTAGGACAACAGTATCTTCAGCAGAAAAGATATCCAAAGATGTCGTTTTAACTTGTAAAGAAATCTGTGAAGACAGCAGAAGTCGATTGATGGTCATTTAAATGATCTAGTCTGACATGTTTACTGCTCCAAAATATTATAAATCTTTCAAAAAATAGAATATATTGTGTTCAAAGGGAAAAAAAGTTGTTGTTTTTTAACCAGAGATTTAAAAAGAAGATATTTTAGAGCAGTAATCACAGTTAAACAGTAATATTTTTATTCAAGGTTATCACACCGTCAGAATCTTATACCGGCCCATGTCTAATTAAGGAAAATGCATTTTGTGTAACCTTTAACACAGACAGCATGTTAAAATATTTGAAATCAAGTGAAACTAAAAAAAGTTATCGATATTTGCAGGCAAAATTTGGTTTGTATAATCAATACATCAATACAATGCATATCAAGTATTTTTTTATTATTATTATTGTATTTTGCATGGAGTAATAGTGTTTATTTGAATATAGAAATGTTTAATTAATACTCTACAGTAAATGTGATGATGCATTTGGATCAATCTGCAGAATATATAATGAAATCAGGCAAATATTCAGTCATAATTAGCTGTATAATCAGTTTAATAACTGGAGACTTTATATTTTGAAGTCATTCATTCATTCATTTTCTTTTTGGCTTAGTCCCTTTATTAATCTGGGGTCACCACAGCAGAATGAACCACCAACTTATCCAGCATTTGTTTCACGCAGTGGATGCCCTTCCAGCTGCAACCCATCTCTGGGAATTTAATCCAAATTGTTTATTAAATTATATTGATTGAGTTGAGCTGTAATAATGGAATAATCAAACATATTTACATTTTGTCCAAATCGAACATGTGAATCAATCTAAGACGGAAATGTATGACTAATATTGGTAACACTTTATTTTGATGGTCCATTTGAGTATTGTCTGCCTAATATCTGATGATATGCTCCTTCAACAGACATTTAACTGTCTATAAGAAACTTTGCAAGTACACGTCAACTCACACTAACCCCAACCTAACAGTATACTTATAATCTAATGAGAATTAGTTAGCATGTAGATGCAAGGTAACTTAAATGAACCATCAAAATAAAGTGATCCCCTAATATTGTTTATACGCAAAGACATAACATTGTTTGCGGACAATAAGCCTTTATTATTTCGCACGAGCACATTAATAATTTGAATATTATATTATTATGTAAATAAACATGTTGATGGAGTTTCAGCGAAGTAGACTGGGTTCTGCGTTAGTGTTTCACGGCGCATTTAAATATCGCGAACACACATATACTGATGCTTTATTCCTTCCATCAATATGATCATAGATAATATGAATATTGTCATAATAATACTTTAAAATGCTGAGAACTGTCACTATGCTTGTTGTGATGTAGCCTAGGTAACGTAAAGACAGTTAAAATCATAAGAGGAGATCGTTTTATGAATAATACCATTATTAATAACAACAACATAAAAATTAGCATTAATAAAATATTGACAATAACATAATTGTAACGAAACAAACTGAGGAAGAACTTATACTCACATTTTGAGAGTTGTTCTTGTCAGGGTGTTACTTAAATAAAAGCCAAACAGGTCTGCTGCTCTTGAGATGAATTATAAAGTGTTTTTTTTAGAATATCCTGTACATGATTTCAAGGCGAGACGAAATAAAAATGCCACAATAGACGACTGTTTAAAACTCCTCCACGGAGTTTCACTTCAAGATGTGAAAAGCGCGACATCCTTGACGTGCACTGCTTTTAAAGTGTGTGCGCGTCACATGCAAATGAGGAGGCAGATGACTCCGCCCACTCACTCGCCCCGCTCTCTCTCTCTCTCTCTCTCTCTCACACACACACAGAGAGAATAGACACTTTTTATGCTTTACACGACGTCAAATCTATTGTGTGTGTGTGTGTGTGTACTGAGAGCCACATGTAATTTTTTCTTGAGCAAACTATGACAACATTAATATTTGTACAATAATGTAGTTTCTTTTTAAATTGCTTTATACATATCCTTAAAAATGTATTAGCATTTATTAGTGTTTGTCAGGGGATATAAGTGTCACAGCGCTGTCGCACCCCAGACGACCGAGACTCTGAGGATATCAAAAACACGTATTTAACAAAATCCACCTGACTACAAAACAGAACCAATCGACTGAGGTGGGACACAGAGAAGTTGGAAGTTGGCGGACCAAGCGGCAACCTCCCGCTCTCCCTCAGGAAGCCAATACGGAAGTAACTGAAACTGCAATTCATCGAAATTCCGCTAGTCCTGGCTCCATATGGAGCAAATCTCTATTGAGCCCACTGCTAGAATGGCCAACTTTACAGCATTAAAAAGGTGTTTACAGCCTGGTACAAAGAACGATTTTAGTTCATATAGCTAATATTACCCTTCATGACAACTGTGAGGGGGGTGAATTTTTTTATAACTCATCCGTTTCCTTTATATTAGGTTATATTAAGTTTGCATAATTAAGGGCGTGGCCACTTGAGTGACAGTTAGGTCACCTCAGCTGATTCCGGCTGATTAGCCGCTGATCTCGGCATATTCATCGTATTTTTGTGTTGTTTTATGTGACTATACACAGTCTGCTGCCTTTTGGAATTATTTCCTACAATTATCAGATGATATGGCATGCTGTGTGCACTTAATTGTGCTCACAAGCCATTCACATGGCCTCCATTTACCAGGTGAGTGAAATTATATACTTCTATACCATCTCTATGACTGTATTTGTTTTATTTAAGATCATTTATCATTTATAATGTTCTTTAGAGCTGTAATGCACTCCAGAATCTGACAGATTGATTAGCCGTAGGCTCTAGAACAGTCATCTGAAGCGTTGTCATACAGTGTTATGCCTGGATTTCATCAATAGCCTTGCATTTACTAACACAGACAATATCTCAAGTGTTTGGAAGTAATTTGCGTTTTCCTCCTGTTAAAAAACGTCATAAGAACAATGTTTAGTGGCTCAATGTGTTACAACAGGGTTTTTACAACGGACTTAGGGTGCTTTCACACTAGCACTTTTGGTCCGCACCCGGGTTCGTTTGACGTCATAGTACGGTACGTTTAGCTAGTGTGAACGTGTCTTCTGAACTCGGGTGCGCACCCGTGAACTGTACCCGAGTCCTCCTGAAAGAGGTGGTCTGGGGTACGGTTCATGCGAACTCTGGTACGGTTCACTTCTAGTATGAATGCAATCGTACCAAATAGCGGAAGTGAACCGGCAACTGTACAACAAACTATCGTTTTCATAACGTTCATTCGTGTGTGTGTGTGTGTGTATGTGCGCCACGTATTGTACCTTGGTGACAAGCGGGACTGAGCCAAGCACAGTGATACACAGTGATGTCTGCTTGTCTCCTCCAGAAACAGCTTCTGCAGTCACTGTGTGATGTTCTGAATGTTTATAATATTTTTGCAGCAGACAGACGCGAGTCGCTTTCTGTATGTCCAAAACTAAAAGATTCAGTAAAAGCAAATCGACCGCGATGTGCGGAAGTCTCCATTTTGGCGCTTTGCTTTCGTGACCGTCACCTAGCAACAGCCGTAAACAAAACAGCAGCTCGATGACGCAAGTGTACCGGGGTTCAGAAGGAAAAAAGACAGTGTGAACACAAACCAACCGAGAAGATGGCAAGGGGGGACAATCGAACTTGGGTACGGTCCAGGCAATTGAACCAAGTGTGAAAGCACCCTTAGTGATTTGGGGGTCCTAAGCAATTCTATGTATTCCAAGCATTGAAACTCAATACATTCTTTTTCTCTACACACTAAGAAATGCAGGGTCATTTAAACCCAAATTGGGTAAAATATGGACTAACCCGAACATTGGGTTAAATCTGGTCCTATTAATTTAATTAGAAAATTAACTCAGCAGTTGGGTTAGTCCCTATTACACCCAGAATTGAGTTGGAATAACTCTGTATTTTTTAGAGCAGGGGTGCTCAACCCTATTCCTGGCGATCAACCTTCCTGCAGTTTTCAGTTGCAGCCCTTATCAAACACACCTGCCTGTAATTATCAAGTGCTCCTCACGTTCTAAATAATTGGTTCAGGTGTGTTTGATCAGGGTTGGAGCTGAAATCAGCTGGAAGGTCGATCACCAGGAACAGGGTTGAGCACCCCTGTTTTAGAGTGTATAGATGTTTTTTTTTCTCTGTGGATTCGGGGGTTTTGTAAATAAACTGCATGTAAACGTATATTTTAAGTGAACCTTTTCTCTTCATTCATTCATCAATTTTCGGCGTAGTCCCTTTATTAATCTGGGGTCACCACAGTGGAATGAACCGCCAACTTATATAGCATATCTGTTTCGCAGCGGATGCCCTTCCAGCTGCAACCCATTACTGGGAAACATCCATACACACTCATACACTACGGGCAATTTAGCTTATTCGATTCACCACATGTGTTTGGACTGTGGGGGAAACCGGAGCACATAAAGGAAACACACACCAACACGGGGAGAACATGCAAACTCCACACAGAAACGTCGAGTGCCCCAGCCGGGGCTCGAACCAGCGGCCTTCCTGCTGTGAGGCGATCGTGCTACCCACTGCGCCACCATGTTACCCAGCTTTTATCTTCTTAATGTAAAATTTTATATAATAAATTCACAAATAATAAACAATAGGTTCAGAAACTATGTACAGTTAATTAGCCATATTTGTGATTAGACTTTAATATTTGCATGTGGAAGGAATGTTCCATTATTCATGGAGGCCCCCGGTTTTGAAAAGAAGTAATAATATTAAAATCTTAATGGTTATAGACAGATTTGGCAACATATGACAGAAAATTTATAAAAGAGCGATATGAATGGCATTGGTCGGGGCTCCCTTATTTCCCGGGGCCCTAAGCGGCTGCTTACCTTGCTTATTGGTTAAGTTCGCCCCTGCAAACAGGGGTGACACAGCAGGTGGGACTCATGATCATTAGGAAACAGCTGGAAACAGAACAAAGGGGTGACATGACATAAACACACACATGAGACAACACGACACAGACACACCAGACATGACAATAATAATTCATCCATTCATTTTCCTTCGGCTTAGTCCCTTTATTAATCAGGGGTCGCCACAGCGGAATGAACCGCCAACTTATACAGCATATGTTTCACGCAGCGGATGCCCATTCAGCTGCTACCCAGTACTGGGAAACAACCATACACACTCATTCACACACACACACGGCCAGTTTAGTTTACCCAATTCACCTATACCACATGTCTTTGGACTGTGGGGGAAATCAGAGCACCCGGAGGAAACCCACACCAACACGGGGAGAACATGCAAACTCCACACAGAAATGCCAACTGACCTAGCCGGGGCTCAAACCAGCGACCTTCTTGCTGTGAGGCGATCGTGCTACCCACTGGACCACCGTGACGCCCTTCTACATAACAATGCTTAAATAAGAAATGCAAAGCTGTATGCTATTGTTATAAATGCATTCATGCTACTTCATCAGAAGCGATGCAAATTTGAGCTCAGCGGCTTTATGTAAACCTGTGAACACTTCTGCACACTCTTAAAAAGGATTCACAGCATGTTTTACTTTTTACACACCAGTGTGTTACTTTAAACTCAGCCAGTGTGTACGTTTTAACACAAACATGCGGTGAAGTGTTCAAATATTTGAATTCCACTAGAACTGGACATTTGTGAGCACGTGCAGTTACACAGGAGTTACAATCAACACAACCTGTCTTTCATCCTGCACTTTAAAACACATCCGTGAATTAGCAGTTTATTTTTATTTCTGCTTTTGAATGGTATTATTATGGTGGCCTGAGAAAGCCACCATTCTGATATTCTACATAAACTTATTATTATTCTTCCGTCTTCTTCTTCTTCCGTCTTCTGAGACTAATTTTAAAGTGTATCTCCTCCTAAGCCTTTCAAGCTACATCCTTCAAACTTTTGTCAGATCTTCAAACTGGTCTGACTCGGGTTGCTATGTCTTTTCTAACTGATCCGACTTTCGGTTTTCTGAAAAACGACCCAGAAATTTCCCAAAAGTCCCATTGACTTAACATTGGGTCAAAGTTTGTGAGCTCATAACTCGGCATCAGACTGTCCTACAGACTTCTAACTGAGCTCATTTAACTCAGTCTAGCCAGCAGCCAATAACTGATGACTTACTAGCCACTCCCTAGCAACCACTTACAGCACCCTAGCAACTGTCCCATAGACTTCCATTGTAAAAGACTGTCATTGACTTAACATTGGATCAAACTTTGTGAGCTCATAACTCTGCATCAGACTGTCCTACAGACTAGAGTCTGGCCTCATTCAGCTCAGTCTAGCCGGCAGCCAATCACCGATGACCTTTAAACTTACTAGCCACTACCTAGCAACCAATTTTAGCACCCTAGCAACTGTTCCATAGACTGTGACTAGCTGTTCTAGCACATGCTAATAGTTTTAACATGCTACTGACATGCTAATCTTGCTAGAAACATGCTAATGACATGCTAGTCATGCTAGCATATGCTAATTCATGCTAGAAACAAGCTGATTCATGCTAGAAACATGCTAACATGCTAATTCATACTAGAATCGTGCTAATTCATGCTAGAATCATGTTAATTCATGCTAGAATCATGCTAACAACATGCTAATTTATGATAAAATCATGCTAATATCATGCTAATTCATGCTAGAATCATGCTAACAACATGCTAATTCATGATAGAATCATGCTAACAATTAAAAAATATATATCGCGATAATTATCGTCATCAAATTATCGCCATCAAATTATCGCCATCAAATTATCGCTCAGCCCTAATCAGAAGTGGCTTATTTGAAAGGCAAAGGCCTCTAGATTATGCTTATTTTACCAAAAGTAATCTGGAATGGCAAAGAAAGCGTTCTTGCAGGACTCCCAGAGTTCATCAAGATTCTTTGGGTTCATCTTCAATGCCTCCTTCTTCATCTTACCCCAGACATGCTCAATAATGTTTATGTATGGTGACTGGGCTGGCCAATCCTGGAGCACCATGACCTTCTCTGCTTTCAGGAGCTTTGATGTGGAGGCTGAAGTATGAGAAGGAGCGCTATCCTGCTGGAGAATTTGCCCTCTCCTGTGGTTTGTAATGTAATGGGCAGCACAAATGTCTTGATACCTCAGGCTGTTGATGTTGATCATCCACTCTGCAGATCTCTCGCACGCCCCCATACTGAATGTAACCCCAAACCATGATTTTTCCTTCACCACACTTCAGGCCCACTAGCCTGTGTGAGGCGTACTCAGAAATGCACAATGTTTTTTTTTTTTTTTCTAAAGATATGGAGTGATTTTAAGAAAGTGCCTGGTGCAAATGTGCACAGTAGTGTCAGTTAAAATGCCAGAGAGATGAACAAATGTTTTTACAGGTGATTTGTCAGGCCCACTCATCTCAACCAACTTAATGATAGTTCATTGTATTGATGAGACTAGTGGTTTAGTCTAAGAAATGCTGGGTTATTTAAACCCAAACTGGGTAAAATATGGTCCTATAAATTAACCCAGGAGTTGGGTTAGTCCATATTACACCCAGAATTGGGTTGAAATAACGCAGCATGTTTTAGAGTGCTTTCTTTTTTCCTTTTTATCTATCTATCCGTCCGTCCGTCCGTCCGTCCATCCATCCATCCATCCATCCATCCATCCATCCATCCATCCATCCATCCATCCATCCATCCGTCCATCCATCCATCCATCCATCTATCTATCTATCTATCTATCTATATTTGCCATAACACACTATTATAGCAAATAACATGAGAAATCAAGTCAAAAAGCTTAAGAAAAGCATCCACTGTTCTCCACAATGGTGACGTCAAACAAAACAAGTATTTTCACTAAAAGACTTTTAGTAAACTAAGTAAATTTAGTGTTTATTAAGTAAATTTGGTCGTTATTAAGTAAATTTAGTGTTTTTTTATGATTTGGTTTTCGTCAGTAATGCACTCTCTCTCTTTCTCATATTATATTGTAAGCATGGTTATATTTCTCCATAATATTAAATGCTGAAAACTGCTGTGAAATTCTCTAAGATCAGACCATGAGAACTACCATGCAATAAAACAATAAACTTTCTAATCTTCGGAGAGGATCTCGAGAAAGCCATCTGGACAGCTGACCCATCACCTATCCTCAGGCCCTCTTGCCCTACCCAGTTATACAGCCTGGGTCACTGAAAAGTTACTCAGGAATTACCAGATTTTTCAGAACTGGTGAGGATGTGTCCGTGAGCAGATGTAACTGGCCAGCATACTCACTCTAAGCGACTTCGGGTAACGATGAACCATTAACTGAAAATAAGGATTTACTGGGTTAATCGATCTAAATTAGACCAAATCACAACCTATAAGGTGATCAGCTTGAATTAGATGAATCTAAATTTAATTGATTATGAATTAGAGTCAGATAAGAATAAAGGTCAAAATTTGATTCATAAAACAAAAGTTTAATAACTTTTAGTGATCTGTTTACAGCTGCGCGAGACACGCAGAATAACGTCCCCCACATCCATGGAAACCATCATTCACCATCCGAACCATTGGGTGGGGCTTACAATATGCAATAAAGTTGAACACAAATGTGTGTAGTTTCAACTAAACTTACATAAGGATTTATGAACTGACGCATAAGTAAACTTTCAGAAGCTTGTGCGTCAAACACTTTCTTCCCATGCTGATTGTGTAATTGTCCATGTGCCTTAAGCTTCTGTAAATACAATTGTTTAAATCAACATTAAAAAAGAATAGGATAAACTCACTCTTATGCAAAACTTGCGTCATTTTGACTTTCAGCTTTTCTCCTTATACAGCAAAAGGGAAGAATGACTATAGTTTCTAAAAGCTTTATAATGTTAAATGTGGATAATCCACGCTGTTCAACACTTATTCAATTTAATAATTGATTTAGTAACTGATGTAAAATCCCTGGGGCAGAATTAAAGTTGTGACCTAATGGTTAGAGAATTGGACTTGTTTTCCAAAAATGAAGATATTGAATGGAGATTAGGCAGGATATTTGTAGTAGTTTTAGAATGATCTGATAGGCTAGCTAATGATTAGCGATAAGCAGGCCCAGATTAGGAATTCAGAGGCCCCTGGGCACAGTGTCTTGCAGGGCCGCCTACAAGGCCGCACCCCTATAGACCATTTTGAGAGATGTAAACATTAACAATGGTCCTAACTTATTTCCTGTTTCACATTTTTTATTTTAATAGCTTCCGAGAATCCCAAAACGTTCACATATTGATAAATAATGGTATGATAACTGTTTTAGTTATGGTTGAATCGCCTACTGTTATAGATATGGAACAGTTTGACAACAGGCAGGAAATGTTCATGGGCCAATAACATCACCTCATTGAAATGGTCTATAGTTGAATTAACAAATGAGATTAATATAATATTTTTAAAATAAAGTTAATCTATAATATTTTGCCCACATTTTTTAAATAAATGATACAGTACATATATTTATAGTCAACAAAGATTTACCTGATTTTAAAAGCATTTAAAGCACACTTTGATAAATTATTTTTTAATATAACTAGTGAAAATGAATGGATTTTAATATACTTGTTCAAGTTCACTGAAGCGGTACAAAAAATTTATATTTAAGGGTATTTTTAATGTATAACTTCTACAAACTTATAATGCATATGATTTGGATATAACACCTCTCCAATCCAGTTCTATGAGTCTGAGGCCCCGTTTACACCAATGCGTTTTCATTTTGAAACGGTGTTTTAGATCAAAAACGATCCGCGTCCACACTAGCGTTTCATCTAGAGTTTCTAAACATATCTCCGTCCACACCACTCCACCAAAAACGTATATCACGTGACCATTCGCACACTCTGGGCATGCGCGTTCAAGTATAAACAGGAAGCATGTGTCTCGCTCGGCATTTGGCTATTGCTAGTCAACAAACGCTGGTTGAACGATGAACGTGAGCGATTAGCGAGTGCTCGAACAATAGCTTGCCTCTTGCGAATATATGCAGCTGCTGTAGTAAAAAATGCAGAGTTTAACTGCACAATGACGTCTAAAACGGACAATAGTGCAAACAACGCTCCCATTTCTGTGTCCATGTTGTTGTTTACAGTGAAGGCTGGTCTGCCGTCTTCCAGTAGCGTTATAGTCATGTGATAGGGGCTTGACGAATAAGGTAAGGATACGCAATGACCCAAAAGCCCCAATCAGGAATCTCAGCAGCCACGCCTCCGTTTTCAGATGTCTCCGTTTTCCCCCATCCACACAGAGATGGAGCAGCAGCGGTTTAGAATGAAAACGGCCTCTCCAGCGTTTCCAAAACGCTCCGTATTTGGGGCTCGAAAACTCCGGCGTAGTGTGGACGGATGGCCTAACCGTAGCAAAACGTATGTATTTAAAAACAAAAATGCATTAGTGTAAACAGGGCCTGAGTCTTTCATAATACACACACTGATTAATGATTCCTACTGTCTCCCTCATGATGAAGATGAGTAGGCAAAAAGCGCTTGATTATAAAGCTGAAAGTATCCGAAAACACACACACTGTACCAGTTCTCTCCTGTCTCTCTCCTCTTCAGGGGCTTTTTCTGTCTCTCTCTCCATGAGGTCAGGAGAATATGGGTGAAGCAGGGCGACTAACATTGTAAATACAGATTAATTATATTAAGATGTCGCTAACATTTAACACCAGGTGGAAAATAACTGTTTATAGAATATTTATAATTATTATTATCCTTATTAAATACCTTGTGACTCATTTGATATATTTTATATACCTTATTTACATTTTTAAACAAAAACTTTCCTTTCTATTGAAAATAAATGTATTTCCAATCTGATATGTAATGGGGGAAAAAAGAAGAACGTGTTCATCAGTCGCTGGATTCGAACCGCGTTCATGATTGGTCGCCTTAAAACATGTTACCAGGGGCGCCGCTAAGGGGGGGAAAGTTAGGACGATTCTAAGGGCCCATGCACTCTAGGGGCCCCCAGAGGTCTGCTTTATAATTAATAATAGCACTATAATGTAATATAAATTATGAATGTATCTCTAAATTACAAGTAAAACAATTTATTAGAAATAAAAATACGGCTTATATCTGCCTCTCGTGTCTGTCACTGTCAAATTGCACCCCCACCTCCTTTCACTATATGGTTCAGTCCGTCAGTAGCGGGAAGAGAGTTGCTTTGTTGAGTGCGATCGTCAGGTAAACTGTCAAAGCAGCGGTGTCCTCGAGATTAACAAAGACTAAATCCGGTCATCGAAAACGAAAAGAGAGGTTTCAAAAGCAGAGAGAGAGAAAAAGGGACAGCAGTTGCTATTACAGTTTTTTGATAAGAAAGGTAACGTTATGTTTATTCACAGAGCACGGAGATTTCTTGTAAAAGCTTAATTTAATTTGCTAATGATGAGCTCTGTATGTCTACCTCATACATAGATGCAGATTCGCCCTCACCCGCTCTTCCCTACGAAGTTCCCCAAACTCATCTCACAGTTAAAGAAGCAGGTAACAAGGATATCACTGAGATCCTGCGTTTAAAAATAGCATATTGCCTGCAGTCTGCGTTTAAGTATTAATTTCACTATGATATTAACTTAATTGTTGACACATACACATACAGATATTCGCCCCCTTTGAATTTTCTTTTCTTCTTTAAATATTTCCTAAATGATGTTTAACAGAGCAAATTTTCACAGTATGTCTGATAATATTTTTGCTTCTGGAGAAAGTCTGATTTGTTGTATTTTGGCTAGAATAAAAGCAGTTTTTAATTTTTTAAAAAACATTTTAAGGTCAATATTATTAGCCCCTTTAAGCTATTTTATTTTTTATTTTTTTGATAGTTTACAGAACAAACCATCATTATACAATAACTTGCCTAATTACCCTAACCTGTCTAATTAACCTAGTTAAACCTTTAAATGTCACTTTAAGCTGTATAGAAGTGTCTTGAAGGATATGTAGTCTAATATTATTAACTGTCATCATGGCAAAGATAAAATAAATCAGTTATTAGAGATGAGTTATTAGAATGATTACAACACCAGAATGACAAAAGAACATTTCTTATTTATGGGTCTCATTGTAATATAACTGTGTCTTAATGATTTTTGTCACTGTTCCAGTGTATTGCACATTGTATGAGACACTATTGCAGTACAGTAAATAGTTACACATTGGTGTTTTGTGTGTTTAAAACCCTGCTGAAAAGAACAGCTTAAACCAGCCTAAGCTGCTTGGCTGGTTTTAGCTGGTTGACCAGCCTGGTTTTAGAGGGGTTTTGGCCACTTCCAGGCTGGTTTCCAGCCATTTCCAGTCTGGTCTTAGCTGGTCAGGCTGGAAAATGACCAGCTAAAACCAGCTTGACCAGCCTGGTTTAAGCTGGACATAGCTGGTTTTGGCTGGGCTCCCAGCCTGGCTAGGCTGGTCAAGCTGGTTTGTAGCTGGTCATCTCCCAGCCTGACCAGCTAAGACACAGGCTGGAAATGGCTGGAAACCAGCCTGGAAGTGGCCAAAACCCCTCTAAAACCAGCCTGGTTGACCAGCTAAAACCAGCCAACCAGCCTAGGCTGGTTTAAGCTGTTTTTTTTTCAGTAGGGAAATGTTAAAGTTTCAGTGAATATTTGATAACTGTTCCTTTTTTTGTACTACATTTACATTTGAACAATAAATTGTCTGCTAGCTACAGCCATGGTCGTTCTCTTACTAAAAACTGATAATAGTGGACAAAATCAATAATAAAATGCATAGGTCAGTATAACTACATTGCAGACAAAGAGTTTAGATAGCTAGCTTGGTAGTAGGGGGCCCATCCTCATATTTTTTCATGGGGCCCAAAATTGCTAGCGGCGCCCCTGCATGTTACCATGCTCTTTACGAGCTCCGCCACTCCCACCTGCTGTCTACTGCGCTCTTAAGTTATGTTGTCTCTGTTGATCAAACGGCGCTGGCGGGAAACACTCAACTAGCTTATTCCAACGATGTACGCTATTTGCACTTAGCCTAAATAGACACTCCAAAATCAGCATTCCCCCCCCTCGCAGAGGCCCCAAGTGCGCAGGGGCCCCTGGGCCTGTGCCCATAATGTCCATTGGTTAATCCGGCCCTGGCGATAAGGATCAGCTGTAGTCGATCATATCACGTGCTCCTCTCAATATTAGTTTGTGAAACGTTTAGTTTGAGATTTTTGTTTTGTGCCCCAGTAGAGCTTTATGTCTAGCAACGCCCCTGGCTGGATGACTGAAAATTAAAAGTCTGTGTGCATGTACCCCATTCACCCATCATGGAAATGAGGTCAAAGGACAATAAGAGGAAACCACGACATAGTGAGTCACAGTCCAGGTGCATGTAGAGTCATCTGGCGAAGGCAAGAGAAAAAACAATGACCAGTCGGCAAGAGTAACACACACACACAACAATAATCTGCTTTTACTCAGCAGACTGTGCTCTCATTGAAGCGTATCTTTTGAAGCAGGCTTTAGATCATGACTCTGAGTGGAGGCCATCAGGCGTGTGGTGTAATCCTGAAGGGCCCTCAATGTCAGTGTGCAGGCGGACACTCCATCAGCCGTGTTTATCTGGAGCCGCCGGTGTGCTTTACTGATAACAGACGACACACTCAACACCGCTCTCTTCCTCCGCAGGAGCTGGGACCTGCTCTTTGGGTGCTGTTGTGTGCCCTTGGATGATTCGATGACAATCTTTTTGATACATGAAGGTCAAAGTTGGAATCTTTTTTATTTACTGTTTTTATGTTTACAGTGCATCCGGAAAGTATTGATAGCGCTTCACTTTTCCCACATATTTTTATGTTACTCATTCCGAAAGGGATTGAATTCATTTATTTCCGCAACATTCTCCACACAATCCCCCATAATGACAATGCGAAAAAAGAGTTTTTGAAATTGTTGCAAATTTATTAAAATTAAAAAACCTGAAAGATCACATGCGCATCAGTATTCACAGCCTTTGCTCAATACTTTGTTGATGCACCTTTGGCAGCGATTACAGCCTCAAGTCTTTTTCAATATGATGCCACAAGCTTGGCACACCTGTCTTTGGGAATTTTTCCCCATTCCTCTTTGCAGTACCTCTCAAGCTCCATCAGGTTGGATGGGAAGTGACGGTGTACAGCCATTTTCAGATCTCTCCAGAGATGTTCAATAGGATTTAGATCTGGGCTCTGGCTGAGCCACTCAAGGACATTCACCGAGTTGTTGTGAAGCCACTCCATTGATATTTTTGCGGTGTGCTTCGGATCATTGTCCTGCTGGAAGATGAACCGTCGCCCCAGTCTGAGGTCAAGAGGACTCTAAAGCAGGTTTTCATTCAGGATGTCTCTGTACATTGCTGCATTCATCTTTCCCTCTATCCTGACTAGTCTTCCAGTTCCTGCTGCTGAAAAACATCCCCACACCATGATGCTGCCACCACCATGGTTCACTGTAGGGATGGTATTAGCCTGGTGGTGAGCGGTGCCTGGTTTCGCCTGGAATTCACTCCAAAGAGTTCAATTTTAGTCTCATCAGACCAGAGAATTTAGTTTCTTATGGTCTGAGAGTCCTTTAGATGCCTTTTGGCAAATTCCAGGCGGGGATTGTCTTCTGTCTGGCCACTCTACCATACAGGCCTGATTGGTGGATTGCTGCACAGATGGTTGTCCTTCTGTAAGGTTCTCCTCTTTCCACAGAAGAACGCTGGAGCTCAGACAGAGTGACCATCAGGTTATTGATCACCTCCCTGACTAAGACCCTTCTCCCCCGATCACTCAGCTTAGATGGCCGGCCAGCTCTAGGAAGAGTCCTGGTGGTTCCAAACATCTTCCACTCACGGATGACGGAGGCCACTGTGCTCATTGGAGCTTTCAGAGCAGCAGAAATTTCCAAGAAACCTTCCCCAGCCTTGTGCCTTGAGACAATCCTGTCGCGCAACCCTCTCCACCGCATGTCTCCCCACTCTTCAGATACATCCCACATCAACACCCCCACCCCTTGTTCCTCAAATACGTCACGCACCCCTCTCCACCGCATGAAGGGGGTGGTTGGTTGTTTAGGGTGGGAGGATGAAATTACAGGAGTTTTCCAGGAGAAATAACAAAAACGGGAGGGTGGCGGGAGATAGGTGTGAAATTACGGGAGACTCCTGGGAAAATCAGGAGTGTTGGCAGCTATGGTGGAGTCCCATGAAGGAGCTCTAGATGGAAACTTTTGTTTTGTGTTTACCTTGTGATTAAAGTTGTTGCATGTCCGCCGGTTCCCACTTCTGAATGAGTGAGTTTTAGCTACTTGTCCATTAAGGAAGCGTTCAGAAAAACAAAACACCAGCAAAGAAACTCGATACACAGAAACATAAAAACCTGCCAGCTAGCGTTTTCGAAGTGTTATTGCAGAGCAACAGAAACAGCACATGCAAGGCAAGGGCCATGGGTAGGCCAGACGGAATCTGCGGATGTTTTTTGCAAATTTCTGCGGAGAGTTTTGGTAAAAATCTGCGGATTTCTGCGGAATTATTTTGGGAGTCTCATAACTAAAACCTTAATATGTGAAATATGTGTAATTTAAAAACTGAATAATTTCAGATTGACACACATTTACTCAAGTAAATAAACAGAATTAATGATGGGCTAAAAATCTGCGGAATTCTGCGGAAAATCTGCGGAATTCTGCGCGCGCAGATTCCGTGTGGGCCTAGCCATGGGTCACGCCGATCACTCGACACAGAAGTATAAAGTCTAAATCCATGAGCATAGGCAGGAAACATATGGTTACATACAAACAAGACTACATATTCATACAAATTGGTCATCAATTCAATACCTCAGCTGACAGACTGTGTTGTGGGTGTTCATTTTATGATCGTGATTGATGCAATCTTTGCTTAATTTTACAGATAGTGAGGGTTTTGTCTCATTAGAGAGAAACTAGACAAACACTGTAAACACACACCTGTGTCATCCAGCTGCCTTCGCTCTGTGTTTTACAAAGGAAGATGAATACATATTTGGCTTTTGTGCTAATGCCTTCCTCTGGTGCTTCCTGAGGGGTCTCTGGCTGACGACACACACACACAGACGCAGGTGTCCTACAGTCATGGTAGGAAGCAACACTACGTCTAATCGTTTTTTTGCTGTTGCAAAAGCAGAACTGAACTAAAGCAGAAGTGCTCATATTTCCCGAAATGAATGAAGTAAATAAAGAAAATAACTGTAGTTGGGTTGAGAGAACTATTTCAGGAAGTTTCATAAGTAATCAATCAAAACATTTCTGTTATAATGTTCATTTCGTGCTCATGCCTGTCCTTTGGGTCGGTCAAGCCATACAGTGTCCCACATGTTGATAAATGCTTTAGTGCGTTATTAATGCCATTTTGTGACCTTAAAGCAGAGGTCTCCAGCCTTTTTATCACTGTGGACTGGTAAACGCTTGACAATTATACTGCGTACCGGAAGTTAAGGGAGTTTACGTGGATTGCTAGGGTGACCATCAACCATTTTCAAGCTGACAAAACATTGCTGTTACTCTGATACAAGTTTTATTTATTGAGACACAGCAGTGTTTATTAGTCTTTCGAAATTTGTGTATTCTATACAAAGTATGAAACTGATCGGTTAATTCTTGTCACGTGACTCGCGGTGCGCTTGCAGCATTCATCCAACTGGGTGCGTCTGGAAGGCACGGGCGCATCCCACCACTTGTGTGCACAAGCCGCAATCCTCCATTGGAAATAACGAACTTGCGCACAGAAAAGACGCGATATGTGAATAGCCTCTAAAAGGCTGCCATTATTATCAATCTCTAGCGGTTGATCTTCTTGTACAGACATGCTGGACTCACCTGATTTGTTGACAAATGGGTTGCAGATCCATTCCTTGGCAGTTAGCGGGTCCTTCACTGGGCCTTTTCCCCTTAGCAAGGACACTTTCCAAAGACGTCTGTTTCTTACTCCTTTTGCTGCATGTGGGTTACATTTAGGCACTCAAGTGACTGAGATGTAAGCAAGAGAATATGGTCATTTTTCAAAATAAAAGATGGTTCAGATTCAGATAATAAATAAAACGGAAATAATTCATGATTTCTTGTGTGGCCCCGTACGAACAGATCCACGGACCGCTACCAGTCCACAGCCCTGGGGTTGGGGAGCACTGCCCTAAAGCATTTAATAAAAAAGCTGCTCCTTGAACCAATCAAATAATACAGAGCTCAGGATCTTTCCTTTTCTCCAGACTAGTGGGCTCAGAAGATTTAGATCCAAGACCTTTAGCTTCTTTTATATACTGTTTAAGTCTGGAAACAGCTTTCACCATCCTTGCCCAGTCTGAGAACTTAGGAAGACGTTCTAACAATGACTTTCCTTCGCTTGTTTCGATATTAAAAACTTACACCTTTTGAAGCTCTACATCAGGGGTGTTCAAACTCGGTCCTGGAGGGCCGGTGTCCTGCAAAGTTTAGTTCCAATCCTAATCAGACACACCTGGGCTAGCTAATCAAGCTCTTACTAGGCTTTCTAGAAACATCCTTGCAGGTGTGTTGAGGCAAGTTGGAGCTAAAATCTGCAGGACACCGTCCCTCCCTTCTAGCATCACTGTTGATGTATCCCAGAACGACTTTAGGATCCAACCCAGGCTCATTTTGAATATGCACCCCTATATACATTTCTGGAGAGGAGGTACATATTTTTGCAGTTTTTGTTTTCGTGAATTCACCAGAGGCCGCTGTGTACGCTTTTTCAGATCTCAAATTTCTCTTGCAAGTGCCATTCACACCTGCTGTTCTCGCATAAAAATCCACCAGAGGCCGCTGTCAACTGGGTGACTGATCCACCCTCCTCCTCCTTCCCTAAACCCAACCGATAGTGTTTTCAAAAGCACAGATTGATCCGCCTACCCACTTCCCTAATCCCAACCAACAGTATTAAAAAAAAAAAATCCAGAAAAAGAAAAGTCTTCGCCAGATTTTTACCACGGTTTCAGATCTTACCATGTTTTCACCCTGTTATTTACTTGTTTATTTTATTTTTTGGCTTCTGTTCTTCTCTTCCCTGCTTTCTGGAACCGCTCTACGCTGGACTCAAACCCCGCTGTCGTGATCAACTCCTCTATGCATCTCAAGTCCACCAATGTACACGGCGAGCTATTGGACAAACTGGTAACAGCGGAAAAGCAGTCCTTTCTGAGGTAAGCGGTCAGCTAATAGCGCGAAAAGGAACGGCGTCATACCGCCCCGTAGCGTTCATTTTAAAGACGATTTTAAAGATTCTGGCTACATAATTCCCGATCTCCAGAAATGTATATAGGGCTACATTTTCAGAATGAGCCTGTGTTGTTAGAAATGATCCAGAAATACTCCTGTAAATCCTTAATCCAAAGCGAGGACTATTCATGCTTTGTAACTCCCTTACAAATGACAATTAAAGGCTCAGCTTTGCAGAAAAAGGAAATGAACGATGGAGAGATTCAGAACAAACAAATATTAATTTCAACATACACAAATGACACTGTATCAAATGAAAAACAAACCTTTGCAATCATATACCTAAAAATAAAAGTAGAACGTTTACACATCACTGAATAACATTGAAATGTTATATTGTGTTATTATATTGGTCATTTCTTATATACTAACTTTAGATTAGGTCACAAAACGACATAAAGTTGTGTTAATAAGGCATTTCTGAACATCCAGAGTAACTATTACTATATGCCTGACGAATAAGATGTATAAATGTTCATTTGAATAGTTTATTAATCATTTACTTACTCGAACTGAATGATCCTAAAACCCACCAACTACTCGTAAATAACCGGTTTGTAAATAATGCAATCCTTAATTCAGTAGTAAACAAATAATTATTAAAAAAGTATGAATATACAATCATTAAGTACATTATAGATGTGATTATAAGCCAATAATGGAGCATTCGTAGCTGTAATCATAATCTATTAATGTAGAGTTAATGCTTGACAAATGATAAACTATTTGCTAATGCTTAATACATGATTATTATAAAGTGTCACCAACTTTTATTTATTTCTGAGGTTGATAGACATCAGAAGCAACGGTTAAACTGGGATTAAGCTGCTCGGTTCTTGGAGTGTTTGTCCACAGATCTGACACGCTGCCAAGTACTGCAGGAAAGCTGCAAATGTAGGGTTCAACAACAGCTGAGGATTCAGATGTTTGGTCACTCCATCATGCAGAGCTCAAAACAGCTCAGCTTGAGTCCTAAAAACATGTCCAGAGAGTTGCTCCCCCGCGGACATGTTCTGATCTAAGAGCACGAGGGACGGTTTCCGCTAGAAGGACAAATTAAATATATAATCGATGTCTCTGGGATTCATTGAATATACACTACCTGACAAAAGTCTTGTCGCCTATCCAAGTTTTAGGAACAACAAATAATAAGTTGACTTCTAGTTGATAATTTGGTATCAGACGTGGCTTATATGAAAGGCAAAGGAATCTAGATTTATCAAAATAAAATATGATCATGCCTTGATTTTTACAGTAAGGTCTGACTTTGCTTAAACAAAAGCCTCGTCACTGAACAGAAATAATGTCCAGTATAGAATATAAAGTCATGCTGCAGTGGAAACAGAATGAATATTGTGTCTGACTCCATCATGAGCTTGGAGGACTGCATCCATACATCTCTGCAATGACTCAAATCACTGATTAATAAAGTCATCTAAAATGGTAAAGAAAGCGTTTTTGCAGGACTCCCAGAGTTCATCAAGATCCTGTGGATTCATCTTCAACGCCTCCTCCTTCATCGTACCCCAGACATGCTCAATAATGTTCATGTCTGGTGACTGGGCTGGCCAATACTGGAGCACCTTGCCCTGCTTTCAGGAGCTTTGATGTGGAGGCTGAAGTATGAGAAGGAGCGCTATCCTGCTGAAGAATTTGCCCTCTCCTGTGGTTTGTAATGTAATGGGCAGCACAAATGTCTTGATACCTCAGGCTGTTGATGTTGCCATCCACTCTGCAGATCTCTCGCACGCCCCCATACTGAATGTAACCCCAAACCATGATTTTTCCTTCACCAAACTTGACTGATTTCTGTAGGAATCTTGGGTTCATGCAGGTTCCAGCAGGTCTTCTGCAGTATTGATGATTGGGATGCAGTTCAACATGAAAAATCGACCTTCTGCCACTTTTCCAAATGATCAACTAGAAGTCAAGTTATTATTTGTTGCTCTTTGCTGCTCTTAGGCAGGTGTGTTTGATTAAAATTGGATCTCTGAAAGATAGTTGTCCATCGCTGCTTTAAGCTGCGGTCACACTAGACTTTGAGCATGCGAAATTGTGCCTTATGGCACTGTGAAAAGGGACGGAATTATACAAGAGGATTAGACCTTGATTAAGCGAGCGATTGCTCTATATTTGAAATTTCTCTACAGAGAGATCACGTTTTCTGTTGGTCTCATGCAATCATGTGCTGTGATTTCGCAGGTCAGAGTTCACCAAGCTTGAACGTTTGAAAGCAGCAACATGCGTAACTTGACGCGCAAGTTTGAATTACAGAATTCATGCATATGAATGAAAGTCAACGCAGGAAAATGCAGTGTGACCACGGTTTCTAGGACCATAAAGTGACCGGAGGTCTTGCCAGGATATTGCTTGATGGTTGATAAGCTGTTAGGAGTGGTTTTCAGCACATTGCTATTTAGAGTCGCTAGGGTGTTGCTTGGTGATTCTTGGGATTCTCTGAATTTCTCTTCAGAGGTTTGTTCCATTCAACCACTAGTGCCCTGTGAAGTGGACATCACAGGATAATCTTCCTTGATTCCAGTTTGAAAGAAGGGTATATTTAAATTATTTACTATTTAACTATTTAAAGGCTATAAAGGTATACGAGACATGACTTATAGTGTGTTCACATCAGACGCCGATGAAGCATTAAGAGTGAGTGATTTACATGTTAAGTCTATGCAAAGTCGTGATTAGAGATCCTGTGACACGAATGATAAGATTCAAGCAAATCAAAAGGTGGGAATCCTTGAGTGGCCCAGCCAGAGCCCAGACCTAAATCTTATTGAACATCTCTGGAGAGATCTGAAAATGGGTGTACACCGTCACTTTCCATCCAACCTGATAGAGCTTGAGAGGAACTGCAAAGAGGAATGGGCAGAAATTCCCAAAGACAGGTGTGCCAAGCTTGTGGCATCATATTCAGAAAGACTTGAGGCTGTAATCGCTGCCAAAGGTGCATCAACAAAGTATTGAGCAAAGGCTGTGAATACTGATGTACATGTGATTTTTTCAGCGTTTTTATTTTTCATAAATTTGCAACAATTTCAAAAACTCTTTTTTCACATTGTCATTATGGGGGATTGTGTGGAGAATGTTGAGGAAATCAATGAGTTTAATCCATTTTGGGCTAACATAAAAAAATGTGGAAAACGTGAAGCGCTATCAATACTTTCCAGATGCACTTTAGGACTGTTTAAAACAGTCTAAATTAAAAAAAAATACTCTGAGTTTTTAATGGAAGTAATAAGTGAAAAATTAAGTACAGTACGGACTTTAATAACACTGCAAAAGTGCTTGATTTAAAATTAGCGCTGCTTTAAAAAGACCTTGAAAGTGCTTGAATATAATGTCCATGAAAGAGTCGAACACTGTGTCTATTATGTGTTCAAAAGCCAGTGTTGGGGAGTAATGGAACACATGTACCGGCGGTACGTATTTAGAATACTATTCATGAGTAACTGTATTCCGTTACAGTTACTATTTTTAAACAGGGTATTTAGAATACAGTTACTTTCCTAATACTATTGGAATACTTCGGGCGATGCGTGTCTGGCCCATAATAATATTACTAAATTGTCGCCGAAACCATAGAAACAGAAGCTACACTCCCGACTGCAATCACCAACGTTAACTCAGTGAGACTCACGCAAATGACCCTGTTCTCACGCTCTCACGCCACACCTCCATTTTCTCACGCAACACAAAGGACGATCGCAAACACCGAACAACAACCATGATTTTCAAATAAACTGCTTTTTTTGCCGTTATTGTTCGTGAATTCGCTGCTTGAGGTTACGTTTGCGCTTTCAGAGGTTTCGTTTACGCTCAAAGCCCTCCTCATAAAGTACAACGCTACATCCTGTAGAGCGACTCTTCAGCCAGGGAGGACTCATTTTTACTCCTCATCGCAACAGAATGACAGATAAGCACTTCGAAATGTCTCTATTGCTGCACTACAACCGCCTTTACTTGTCTGTTGATTAGGAAAGCATAGGTAGTTAGGTACTGTTGATAGGTGGCTACTGGCTAATATGTTTGACAAAACTTGTTCATTTTGATGTTTACATTTTTGTAAAGCGAACACATTTTGCATTCTTCTAATATTTGCAGTATTGTTCTTAGGTGAGAAGTTTTCATAATAGAAATTAAAATGTTGGATAGAACCTGTTACATTACCTTGGTTTTACATAAATTATTTTGAAGTTTTTCTTTTCTTGTGTAGCTGATATTTTTCTGTGCAGACTGTGAAATACAAAGGGTAAGCAAAATGCATATTATATACATATACTGTATATTACAGAGTGTAATGCTGTCTATGTTCAAGCACTTTTTATCTTTATTACAGAAACAGAAATTGAATTTGATGACACTTTATTAAATAAACTTTATTTAATAAACATAATTATACTGTTTTATTTATTTTTCCCTGTCAGTCAATAATGTTTAGCATTAGAGGCCCTCTGTTTTCCTGCAGAAATTGCTACCAATGCATAGTGTGACATTTAATAGACTTGAAGGCTGTTTTTAAGGGGAGTATTCCAAGTATTTAGAATACAGTACCAAGATTAAGCAAAGTAACGGAATACGTTACAAAATACATTTTAAAGCAGGTATTCTGTAACTAAATACATTTACAAAGTATTCTCCCCAACACTGTCAAAAGCACACTAATATCCAACTTTTTATTTATTATCATTTTTATAAAATGTACTCTAGTCGCTTAAAATGAAAAATATAAATCAAAGAATGAGCTAATGTATTTTACAAAAATGGAAACCTCACAAGTACCATCCCTCTTAACGGAATAAGTTGAAAGATCCTCCAGAATTGCTCACCAGTGTTCAGAACATTGAAGGGGGGGTTATGTCATTTTGTCTGAATGCAGCATTAAAGGTCTTCGCACACTCCATCCGAAAACTTCATCCAAGTGTTTTTACACTAAAAAAAATTATATTTTCCTCATCCTTAATAAACATTTTGAGAGGTTTCAGCCAGTCTCTGGCGAGTGTTTTTGTGTGCGCATGTGTGTCGATATCCTGCTAGTCTCTGTTTCAGGATTTATATGGAAATGTGTGTTATGTGGAGGCAGTATCACAAGCTAAGTATCCAAATGGCAGTTATTTCCTGAAATAAACTTTGCATTTCGACATAATCCCACACAGCTCTTTAATAAAGAGCTCAACTCTCCTTCCTCTTCATGAAATGGATTGAATGAACGCAATATTTCATCTCCCTTCTACTTTTTGGAAGAAATGAGAGGAGAACAAACCATCACTGCTTGACTTGACTTCTCAGTGTTTTCTGTTTGACAATTTTTTCAGACACATGAAAATGTCAGACTTCAGAGTTCAAACCCTTCAGCTGTTCCTCCCTACACAATGCACTAGCTACCAGATATCAACAGTCTTCGAATCACTCTGAACCACCTTATAAACAACTGCAACACGAGCCCATGGTAATCCCACCATAGCGTTGAGTTTCAAAGCAGTCCGCACTCACATTCTCTAAATGTGGTTTGACTGAAGTGACTGATGTGTTTTATTTGGCAGTGCTTTGCTATCTAGCGGTCTGCCCATGTAAACTGCACATTTCTGACGACAGCACTGTTGCTCCGGCTTCCTGGATGGAGCGCTGCAGAAAAACAGCTCTGAAAAACAGGAATGATTTAATCTAACTTCAGCTGCGTCCCGCAATCCTCTCTTCCTTTCGTCCTCTCTCCATATCCTGCTGTATGCCAGCTGTCATGCTCTGTCCATGTGCATCCTGTGCTTCAGGGGGATTTTTCCTGTTCTCCCCCCTCCACCTGATATTGGACCATATTTGTCCCTCTTTTTCTGTCCCCCAAACAACATCTCCTCTGGCACCAGCTCTTGGCAGATGCATGTGCATGTGCGTCCTACAGATTATGTCCTCCAATCTGACCTGAGGCCTCCTGGGAATGAGGAAGTCCAAAGGAAAACATCAAAAAGCAAGTTGTGTGTTGGTTTGGATGGACAAAGTTGTGCTCATCTCAGCAGATCACAGAGCAAGGCTGCAGAGTTAACCCATCAGGACATGTCCAGTTTCAATCCTGAACCCCGTCCCCCCATGTTTTGTTCCATTTGACCATAAGTGCCCTGCGAAGTGGACATCACAGGGTATTCTGCCATGATTCCACTTTGAAGGTTTGTTCAATTCAAAGGGTAAAGTGTGCAAGATGTGGCTTCTTTACGAATGGTCACACTTTTTTTAGGTGGTCATAACTAATAAGTACTTAAGGTGAAATGAATCATTTGTTACAGTGTACTTATTGTGTAAATATATGGTTTTGCAATGTACTTTACTAAATACCTGCAAGTAATTACATCTGTAATTAATTTATGTTATTAGACCTTTAATTACAATGTGGACCATCCCTTACATGCAGAGGTGGGTAGAGTATCCAAAATCTATATTCAAGTAAAAGTACAAGTATTGCAGAAATTTTTACTCAAGTAAAAGTAAAAGTAACAATCTTAAAAGTTACTTTAGTAAGAGTAAAAAAGTATCTGATGAAAAAATGACTTAATTAAATAGTTACTAGTTATTTTTTATTATATATATATATATATATATATATATATATATATATATTAGGGTTGGGCCGATAGACAACGCCATCGTCTATCGCCTATAAACTTTATGATGCTGAGCCGGCATCACGATCCATCGTCCCGCCCCACATTTATATTGATATATAACTTATTATTTGCATGTCATATGAATAGCGATAATAGTCTTTTCATGAGCTGTGTTATATTATACTTATAGCTGCACGGCTGACAGCATCGTGAGGATTAAATGAAGGATTATACAGCACCTCTCGTGCTTAAAATGTGTAGATTCAGTGGCAAACGCTGTTACCTTCAAACCCCGTCCCACAGACTTTACAGTGAATGGCTTTAGTTATTTTCATAGCGGACTTGAAGCCACTGGAAGTCTTTTATCCACTCTTGGAAAAGTGTAAATGGTGAATTAACATTCAGCACATGATCACTAATAAGACGTGCCATTATTTAACTTTAGGTGGTTTCTAAAACTAAATCTGTCAGTGTTATTTTCATTCTCTCATCTTCAGCGCTTCACATTTGTCCAAATATATTTTTAGGTCGCATAAAATTTCGGGCGCATATGCGACCAAAACGGTCGAGCCCTAGCATCTTTACTTGTTATTATTTCCTCATAATAATAATGAAATAAGGAAGTTATCATCAATCACAATACAAATTACAGTGAACTCCAAATGAACTCTCGTCTCCTGCACCTGCTGTGGGGAAAAAGCCTTTATAACGACACAGATCACTTCACCTATTCATGCCAGAGTCCTGTGGAAGCAAGTGATTGACAGGTGGTAATTTGTGTGTAACTTTATTTATTTTTGGTTTGGTTATGGGTAAAGCAAAGACCATGTGGGTCAGGTAGTGAAAATGGTAGGCTTTAATTATTTAATTCGTTATGAATTAATTGATATTTAACAACAACCACCCCCACCCCCGCCTACGACGACGATGCCATTGTCCATCGCGATGTTTCACATTAGACATCGTAAGATGCCAAATTGGTCAACATCGCCCAACCCTAATATATATATACAGTACAGTGCATCATGGAAAGTATTGATAGCGCTTCACTTTTTCACATTTTTTATGTTACAGCCTTATTCCAAAATGGATTAAATTCATTTATTTCCTCAACATTCTCCACACAATCCCCCATAATGACAATGTGAAAAAAGAGTTCTTGAAATTGTTGCAAATTTATTAATAATATAAAAGCTGTAAAATCACATGTACATCAGTATTCACAGCCTTTGCCGTGAAGCTCTAAGTTGAGCTCAGGTACATTCTGTTTCCACTGATCATTCTTGAGATGTTTCAGCAGCTTCATTGGAGTTCACCTGTGGTCAATTCAGTTCATTGGACATGATTGGAAAAGGCATACACCTGTCTATACAGTATAAGATCCCAGAGTTGACAGTGCATGTCAAAGCACAAACCAAGCATGAAGACAAAGGAATTGTCTGTAGACCTCCAAGACAGGATTGTCTTGAGGCACAGGGCTGGGGAAGGTTACAGAAAAATTTCTGCTGCTCTGAAAGCTCCAATGAGCACAGCGGCCTCCATCATCCGTAAGTGGAAGATGTTTAGAACCACCAGGACTCTTCCTAGAGCTGGCCGGCCATCTAAGCTGAGTGATCGGGGGAGAAGGGCCTTAGTCAGGGAGGTGATCAATAACCCGATGGTCACTCTGTCTGAGCTCCAGCGTTCTTCTGTGGAGAGAGGAGAACCTTACAGAAGGACAACCATCTGTGCAGCAATCCACCAATCAGGCCTGTATGGTAGAGTGGCCAGACGGAAGCCACTCCCGGCCTGGAATTTACCAAAAGGCATCAGAAGGACTCTCAGACCATAAGAAACTAAACTCTCTGGTCTGATGAGAATAAAATTGGACTCTTTGGAGTGAATGCCAGGCGAAACCAGGCACCGCTCATCACCAGGCTAATACCATCCCTACAGTGAAGCATGGTGGTGGCAGCATCATGCTGTGGGGATGTTTTTGAGCAGCAGGAACTGGAAGACTAGTCAGGATAGAGGGAAAGATGAATGCAGCAATGTACAGAGACTTCCTGAATGAAAACCTGCTTCAGAGTGCTCTTGACTTCAGACTGGGGCGACGGTTCATCTTCCAGCAGGACAATGACCCAAAGTGCACCGCCAAAATATCAATGGAGTGGCTTCACAACAACTCAGTGAATGTCATTGAGTGGCCCAGCCAGAGCCCAGACCTAAATCCTATTGAACATCTCTGGAGAGATCTGAAAATGACTGTACACCGTCGCTTCCCATCCAACCTGATAGAGCTTGAGAGGTCCTGCAAAGAGGAATGGGGAAACATTCCCAAAGACAGGTGTGCCAAGCTTGTGGCATCATATTCAGAAAGACTTGAGGCTGTAATCGCTGCCAAAGGTGCATCAACAAAGTATTGAGCAAAGGCTGTGAATACTGATGTACATGTGATTTTACAGCTTTTTTATTATTAATAAATTTGCAACAATTTCAAAAACTCTTTTTTCACATTGTCATTATGGGGGATTGTGTGTAGAATGTTGAGGAAATAAATGAGTTTAATCCATTTAGGAATAAGCCTGTAACATAAAAATATGTGGAAATCGTGAAGCGCTATCAATACTTTCCAGCAGCACTGTATTGGGGTGATATAAAGACAACAAGTCTCTTTAAAAAAAGAAAAAAAAATTCTGACGTTAAAAAAAAATCCCACCACAAAATGGTTCAGGTCCATGTCCTGTAAATCAGCCAGGCATGTTTTGATCACCCGCCTCTTTAAATGTCTTTAATTTTCCCGGAAAATGACACTAGAAATAATAACTGACCTTGATCTTACACGCAGACAAGCCATTGTTCATAGCTTTATCTCTTCAAAAGAAATGTGCTTTTCATTTATTCAAATCACGCCTGGGGGAATTTAATGACTCAACAGATTTAACACGAACAGGCCACTAAATATGTCTAACAGATCAACAAATATTAATGAACCCAAAGTAAAAGCATTACCAAGCAGTTTACGTGAGATCTGAATACTGTTGTGCTCCAGATGTTCAGGCCGGGAAAAGACGCAGTAGGACTTCTCAAAAACAAGAGAGTCTGATGGTTCAAAGCATGTAGCATGACAACATTTAGCTTTTTTAAATATAAAAATGTATTATATGTAATGTACAAAATTATTCACAATCCATAACACATCAGAACACACACCTAAAACTGCAGGTCTAAACAGAAATCATGTAGATCAGACAGAGTCGCCGCTGTTAGTATTCTTCCATCTATTTTAAACATGCAAAACAATCTATAGATGAATATGAACTATCATGACACACAGCATGCAAACGGACTTACTAGGAAACAGTGTCAGTCTTCTAGTGTATAATCAGGGGTGGTCGAGGTTGTGGAGAATGAAACTGCTTTGCTGTGATTATTGCTGAATGTGTTGTGTTTCAGAGGCTCTCGGCGGCTCACAATCCTCAGCTTTGTTTCCAGGGGCCCGAGGCCTGATAAGAAACCTGGATGCTGTTACAGGAAGTTGGATGCTCCTCTGGCGACAGGCTTTTCCTGCTGAAAGATTCCCCTCTTTTTCATTTTCTGTTCGACTGGCTGCCTGGAAGGTGAAAACAAGGTGTTGGATATCGTAACCTTTTATTTATGTCCTGTTACAATTCTTGATTCTGATTGGCTGAAAGGTGTGCAGTGAAAACATTAGCTCGACTGATCACAGATCGAAATAAATACAATTCCCCTCAAAGCATTAGTAGTAATCCTTAGTAACTCAGTGCCTTAGGGGTAGCCTGTTATGTTGTGTTCACACCAGACACGGCATATTAATGCGTAAGTAGACGCGAGAACACTTTGCGTTTACTTGCTTAATTCGCGCGTCAAATTCGCTTCACAATAGACATGGATTTGCGTCATGGGCAGAGATTCTATCGACTTGGTGACTCTAGTTTAGTTGCTAAATGGCTAACATGGATTTTATCGAAAGATTAGCTGTGCTTTGTGTGATTCAGGAAGACTGAAAAACATTGTGAAATCATTCGGTGCCGTATCTTGAGTCCACAAGATTTTTTCAGAGGAGCCCCCAGCTCTGTGAGTTCATCAACTCCTCCAGAAACTGTATAAGGATGATGCAAGCTTTTAGCGGTGCTTCAGACTGAGCCGAGCCTAGATTGATGAGCTGTTGTCCGGTGTCGGCACGAGGATTTCTTCTCGGGACACCAACAACAGGCGCTACGTCAAAATCACGCCCCTACAAAATCCATTCATTTCGTATCCGTTTTCAAACAAAAAAAAGAAAAATTAAGAAAACTGACGTTTTTTGGGTTTTCTTTTGCTCACAAAAAACGAAAAAACAAGATTTTGACTTTGGAAAACGGAAAAACGACTTTAAAATTAATTATACACATGTAGGCGGGGCTCAAACACCTATTTTCCTCTGATTGGTCAAACAAATCTGAGCTTGTGACGTTGCCCTCAAAATAAGAGCCTTCTGCGGATCATAGCCAGGCTTTTAATTATTATTTAATTATATATATATATATATATATATATATATATATATATATATATATATATATATATATATATATATATATATATATATATATATATATATAAACAAAGTTTACATATTCTGTTATTGATCAGTTATCAGTTACATTCATTGCGTCTTTGACGCACACGATATAAGCTCCGACAAGGTCTCTTTATTTAGCCTGTAGCCTATATAATAGTTTAGATTTGTTTTACATATAATGTTTTATTGCTTTAAATATATTTATTTTTTATATTTATAGTTTATATAAAATATATAGTTTATATAAAATATAAAAATATTATAGTTATTGCACATTCGTCTTATTCTTCAGTAGATCCGTAAATTATGTATTTTATAAACTGATTGTTTATAAGGACTAGCTATTAATAACTGTAATTCTCCAAATGGAAAAGTCTTGATTTAAGTCGTTTTAAAGATTTTCTACAATAGGCAGAATTAGGTTAAAGAGAACTTAATTCTCTAAATAAAAAATATTTATTCAAACTTAATAATAATAATTATTATTTAGACATACAGGAGCTCTGAAATAATCATGCAAACCAGGTGCTGCTCGCAAATGGCTATCTTTGCTCAGCATCGGGTGCACAGCAGCAAGAAGTTTGGCGGCGAACCATGAACATATTTTAATGACAAATGTCTTATAATACTGCTTATTCACGTTTTTATTTCATTTATGCATACGCAATGAATGTAAGCCTGCTAACTGATCAAATGGCAGAATATGTAAACTTAGTTTATATGTATAACAATAATTAAAAGCCTAGGTATGCTCCGCAGGCGCAGAGGGCTGTTATTTTGAGGGCAACGTCACATGCTCAAATTTGTTTGACCAATCAGAGAAAAATAGGTGTTTCAGCCCCGCCTAAATGTGTCTAACATACCTGCCAACACTCCCGTTTTTCCCGGGAGTCTCCCGTATTTCAGACCCGTCTCCCGTATTGTTCTGTCTCCCGGTAAACTCCCGGAATTCCCCCGCCCCCCGCTCCTCAGCATTTTGGTACAGTCCGGGCTGAAACTTGGCGCTTGTGCTCTTCCGGTGACGGTCGCGCGCTACAGTTCGCGCGCCCCCATCTGCCCAAACCTCTCACTCCTCCCGCTCCCCGCTCTTCAGTTTGCGCCAGCGTTGCCAACTTAGTGACAAATTTTCAAAAAAGCGACTAGCGACAAATCTAGCGACTTTTTTGTATGTTACTGGCGATATTTATAGACTGTCGTTTGTCCATTACTGCACCGTCCCTACTCTTCTCAACGAGCCTCCCCTGCAGCCTGAGAGCAGAGCACCTCTCTGCGTACCGACGGCAAATGATTTAGAACAGGTGGCAGTTTGAAGGTATTTCCCTTGTACAGTCAACCCGATCTGCTTCTCCTTTATTTTAACAATTTAATTTGACCGTTTATTCTTGTTGCACAATCAGAGATGTTTTAAGTGAGTGTTTCAGAACTTGTCTGAGTATATTACGTCTGAGAGATTACTGCAAATTCCCTACTCATCTATAATGATATACTGTATTCTAACAGCAATAAATTTAGTTAAATTGACAAGCTTACATAAAGCATAGTGCGAATATAAAATACCCCATTTATTGACCATAGGCTGTTAAACAAACAGAAATGGTAGAACGCGATGACGTCAGTAATATGCAAATTAGCGTATGACGCAACCCCCCCCAGGGGGGTCTCCCGGAATTTATGAACTAAATGTTGGCAGGTATGGTGTCTAATGAATTTTAAAGTCGTTTTTTCGTTTTCCTACTCTAAATTAAAAAACGTAAATTGAGTAAAAAACTTGTTTTTTCGTTTTTGTGAGCAAAAGAAAAACCGAAAAACGGCCGTTTTCTTAATTTTTCTTTTTTTTTGTTTGAAAACGGATACGGAATGGATGGAAGATACCCTGATTCTACAAGAGCAAGCTCCTGATTGGTTATCATGGCGTGAATGTCTGTAAAAGTTTAGATTTTCCAACTTGAGCACTTCACGCAATTCAAGCGTTTAGCGGCAAACACGCAAAACGCTCTATTCATGCTAATCGCACCGCAGGATGTCTATTCGTGTCTTTGCATTGACTTAGCATGTAAATCACTTGCGCTTGACGCTTCATCTGTGTCTGGTGTGAGCATAACATTAGGGGTAGCTAACACATGTTACTATGAGCTATTAGATATGCCCATGACATTTGCACTAGGGCTGCACAATATAAAAAAAAAGTGATATTGTGATATTTTATTTGTCTGCGATAAATATTGCGATATGAATACAGTTTCACAAGATTAGTACAGTTATACAGTTTGAATAACACCATTTGACGGTTTTCTGATGAGTCTAATAGTATTCAGCTAGAGAAATGGAATAATCACAAATGCAATCAAACGTGCCATAACTGCCAAAAATGCAGTCAAATATTGTGCTGCAAAGTGCAAAAGTAATAAAACTATAAAACTCTAACCTGGCAAATGACCACAGAATATAGGAGATAATCAATGATTTTCTATGTGTTAAAGGATAATAAACCCACCGCCGCTTTATGTCATATGGTTCTTTGCATCCTTTATTACATTTAAAGGTCCCTTGAGGTGCTTTGAAATGTGCATTTTTTTACTTGACGTTTGACGTAATAAATGAAAAGAGTGCGGGACATAGTGTAGTCAATAATGTTTTGTTTTTATCAAACAAGTGAGAGTGGTTGAGCTCAAGTGCATCAAATAAAAAGCAAGAATGGGGCGGGGCTTGTCAGATACTAGAGAGAATTTGATTGATCAGAAGATTTGATGAGAAACTGAAATATGAAGTGACATGGAAAAAAAAATATTCATTGATTTAGGCAGAAACTGCAAGCTTCAAGTGTTTATAACAGTTTTATATTTTCTAAATGCGAATTTTGTCACTGTTTTGGAGCACACCAGCTAATAGATATCCATAAAACTAGCAGACAAACTAACATCTAAAAAACTTTATTTTAATTACAAGGGACCTTTAACATCCTTTATTACATGGCTGTCTAGAATACTTGGTTTTGATAGGACGTACTATTCTAAGGTATGTTATTCTGAGATAACAACCGCTCAAACTAATAAAACAGGCTCATGTGGGTACTGCGAAACATCTTGACATACATTCACTTCCATATATAAATATATATATTTTTTTTAGGTGTTTTCACCTTTATTTGATAGGACAGTGGAGTTGAGACAGGAATACATGGAGAGCAGAGAGAGGGGGAAGGATCGGCAAAGGACCATCGAACTCGGGTTGCTGTTAGCACCTCTGTGCTATATGTCGTCGCACTTTACCACTAGCCTATTGGCACCGACTCACTTCCATATTTATATGCTTGTCCAGCCTGATCTCATGAGGAAACGTAACTATTTTACGTTTTGTCAGTTCAGTCGTACAAAAATGTACGATTTTAAAAAGGAGGCGTGACAGCCAACCCCGCCCCTAAACCCAACCGGCATTGGGGGATAAGCAAATTGTATTAAATCGTACGGATGAGATCGTACGAATTAGCCAGTTAATCAAAAAGTTATGAATAGCAATGTGATCATGTTGGCTTGTCTGTCATGTGAATGTCATGCTGTTTGGCGCCATCTTGTGACTGAATAATATGTAGGTTAGTGTATGCTTCATTTAGCCATTCTCATTTCTGTTACTGGATGTACTTTTTTCCGCTTATTACATGGCTACTTGCCACAAAACATTGTTCTGAGCCGTAATAGTTCCAAGGTTATGATAGTTGACGAAAACAAATGAAAAAACGAAAACTAGAATTGAAAAATTATTTTCGTTAACTGAAATAAACAAGGAGAGTTTTTTAGAAAACTAGAACTAACTGAAACTGTATTGTGTACATACAAAACTAACTGAAACTAAGTATAATTTTAGCAAAAACGTCCTTCGTTTTACTCTTTGTAAATGTATTTAATACATAAGTATTTTAAAAGTAAATCTATTTACTTCACAATGCTACTTTTACGCCAAATGTTTGAGCCGTACGACACATCGGAGTCTGTAATCCTGCTGCCCTTGGCCAGATCAAGCCGCTCCTTGCTGTTGCTCCCGCAACAAAAACAACTGGACATAACAGCAGCACGGTGACAGCAATAAATACGACCTGAGCAGACACTTAAAAGTGTTAATTTAACACATTTGTAATGGGTTTAGTTTCTGTATTAGTGATTTTGATCGCGAACAAATTATTTTTCTAAGTGATTCGGTTGAACTAGTTCACCAAATCGAACTGAATCATTTGAAACGATTTGCATCTCCATTAAGCCCTTATCCACAAAGACTTACTTTTAAACATGCTTGATACCCCCCTCTGACTCAAAATATACCAATAAATACCGAGTTATTCAGTTATTAGAACAGTACACTGAGATCAGATATGAGAACGGGTGAACTCATAATAATGCGCACGTGTGATTCAGTGAACCGAACGCAAACAGTACATGACAGCCTGCTGTGACTGGACTAAACTTGAACAACTGCAGCGCCAGTAAACCGAGGGCTTAAATGAGAGGATCTGGCGAAACATAAGTTTATAACACAACGAAAAACCGTAATGAAGTTACATAAGTGAATCATGATTCAGTTGTGTTGCAAAACGTAATTGTAAGAAACTTTTCAGATCATGGTGATGTTTTAACTGACTGAAATTATGATTGCTGACTACATATTTTTGATATGCTGAGCCCTAACATGGGAGAATTGTCACGATCCGGTTCACGAAAAAGATCTGAACTTTCCATCACTACTGTGCATCTAACCCCAGAAGCAGCCTTGCACACATATTGAACAGTACTTAGGCTTGCTATCTTGTGCGCTGTAGTGGTTATAAGTCCTCTGAATACAGGTTTCAAAAATATATCTTTAGTTGAGTTGTTGTACAATATTCTGATGATTTTGTATCTTGCACCTAACAAATATTCTAATTTATAATAAACAAAACTAAAACTAATACTGAAACGAATAAAAACTAAACTAAAACTAAGCAATTTCAAAATATAAGAACTAATAAAAACTAGTAAATCTTCCTCTAAAAACTAATTAAAACTAACTAAATTTGAAAACAAAAAGTCAAAACTAAATAAAAGTAAAACTAATAAAAAATCCAAAACTTTTATAAGTAACCTTGGATAGTTCATTAATTCTTTAATTAAATGCAAAGTTGACAGAAACGATAACTTCAAAGAAAATATAAATGTGAAAATCCACGCTCATTTATCAAACTGAACATCCTAGATACAGCCAGAATACTCTTTTAATCACCACAATTGCCCTAGCAACCACCTAACAACAAACCGAACATCCTAGATACAGCCAGAGCACTTTATTAATCACCCCAACTGCCCTAGCAACCACCTAACAACAAACCAAACATCATAGATACACCCAAAACACTCTGTTAATCACCCCGACTGCCCTTGTAACCATCTAACAACAAACTCAACATCCTAGATACACCCAGAACTTTCTATTAATCACCACGACTGCTCCAGCAACCACCTAACAACAAACCAAACATCCTAGACACACCCAGAACACTATTAATCACCCTGAATGCCCTAGCAACCACCTAACAACAAACCAAACATCCTAGATACACCCAGAACACTCTGTTAATCACCCCAACTGCCCTAGCAACCACCTAACAACAAACTGAACATCCTAGATACACCCAGAACACTCTTTTAATCACCACAATTGCCCTAGCAACCACCTAACAACAAACCAAACATCCTAGATATACCCAGAGCACTTTATTAATCATCCCAACTGCCCTAGCAACCCCTAACAACAACGAAAATATAGTAGATACACCCAAAACACAATATTAATCACCCCGACTGCCCTTGTAACCATCTAACAACAAACTCAACATCCTAGATACACCTAGAACTTTCTATTAATCACCCCGACTGCTCTAGCAACCACCTAACAACAAACCGAACATCCTAGACACACCCAGAACACTATTAATCACCCTGAATGCTCTAGCAACCACCTAACAACAAACTCAACATCCTAGATACACCTAGAACTTTCTATTAATCACCCTGAATGCTCTAGCAACCACCTAACAACAAACCGAACATCCTAGATACACCCAGAACACTCTTTTAATCACCACAATTGCCCTAGTAACCACCTAACAACAAACCAAAAATCTGAGATACTCCCAGAACACTCGTTTAATCACCATAATGGCCCTAGCAACCATCTAACAACAAACCAAACATCATAGATACACCCAGAACACTCTGTTAATCACCCCGACTGCCCTTGTAACCATCTAACAACAAACTCAACATCCTAGATACACCTAGAACTTTGTATTAATCACCCCGACTGCTCTAGCAACCACCTAACAACAAACCAAACATCCTAGACACACCCAGAACACTATTAATCACCCTGAATGCCCTAGCAACCACCTAACAACAAACCGAACATCCTAGATACACCCAGAACACTCTTTTAATTACCATAATTGCCCTAGTAACCACCTAACAACAAACCGAAGATCCTAGATACACCCAGAACACTCTTTTAATTACCATAATTGCCCTAGTAACCACCTAACAACAAACCAAAAATCTGAGATACACCCAGAACACTCTTTTAATCACCATAATTGCCCTAGTAACCACCTAACAACAAACCAAAAATCTGAGATACTCCCAGAACACTCGTTTAATCACCATAATTGCCCTAGTAACCACCTAACAACAAACCAAAAATCTGAGATACACCCAGAACACTCGTTTAATCACCATAATTGCCCTAGTAACCACCTAACAACAAACCAAAAATCTGAGATACACCCAGAACACTCGTTTAATCACCATAATTGCCCTAGTAACCACCTAACAACAAACCAAAAATCTGAGATACTCCCAGAACACTCGTTTAATCACCATAATTGCCCTAGCAACCATCTAACAACAAACCAAACATCATAGATACACCCAGAACACTCTGTTAATCACCCCGACTGCCCTTGTAACCATCTAACAACAAACTCAACATCCTAGATACACCTAGAACTTTCTATTAATCACCCTGAATGCTCTAGCAACCACCTAACAACAAACAGAACATCCTAGATACACCCAGAACACTCTTTTAATCACCATAATTGCCCTAGTAACCACCTAACAACAAACCAAAAATCTGAGATACTCCCCGAACACTCGTTTAATCACCATAATTGCCCTAGCAACCATCTAACAACAAACCAAACATCATAGATACACCCAGAACACTCTGTTAATCACCTGACTGCCCTTGTAACCATCTAACAACAAACTCAACATCCTAGATACACCTAGAACTTTCTATTAATCACCCCGACTGCTCTAGCAACCACCTAACAACAAACCAAACATCCTAGACACACCCAGAACACTATTAATCACCCTGAATGCCCTAGCAACCACCTAACAACAAACCGAACATCCTAGATACACCCAGAACACTCTTTTAATTACCATAATTGCCCTAGTAACCACCTAACAACAAACCGAACATCCTAGATACACCCAGAACACTCTTTTAATTACCATAATTGCCCTAGTAACCACCTAACAACAAACCAAAAATCTGAGATACTCCCAGAACACTCGTTTAATCACCATAATTGCCCTAGCAACCATGTAACAACAAACTAAACATCATAGATACACCCAGAACACTCTGTTAATCACCCCGACTGCCCTTGTAACCATTTAACAACAAACTCAACATCCTAGATACACCTGGAACTTTCTATTAATCACCCCGACTGCTCTAGCAACCACCTAACAACAAACCAAACATCCTAGACACACCCAGAACACTATTAATCACCCTGAATGCTCTAGCAACCACCTAACAACAAACCGAACATCCTAGATACACCCAGAACACTCTTTTAATTACCATAATTGCCCTAGTAACCACCTAACAACAAACCAAAAATCTGAGATACACCCAGAACACTCTTTTAATCACCATAATTGCCCTAGTAACCACCTAACAACAAACCAAAAATCTGAGATACTCCCAGAACACTCGTTTAATCACCATAATTGCCCTAGCAACCATCTAACAACAAACCAAACATCATAGATACACCCAGAACACTCTGTTAATCACCCTGACTGCTCTAGCAACCACCTAACAACAAACCAAACATCCTAGACACACCCAGAACACTATTAATCACCCTGAATGCCCTAGCAACCACCTAACAACAAACCGAACATCCTAGATACACCCAGAACACTCTTTTAATCACCACAATTGCCCTAGTAACCACCTAACAACAAACCAAAAATCTGAGATACTCCCAGAACACTCGTTTAATCACCATAATTGCCCTAGCAACCATCTAACAACAAACCAAACATCATAGATACACCCAGAACACTCTGTTAATCACCCCAACTGCCCTTGTAACCATCTAACAACAAACTCAACATCCTAGATACACCTAGAACTTTCTATTAATCACCCCGACTGCTCTAGCAACCACCTAACAACAAACCAAACATCCTAGACATACCCAGAACACTATTAATCACCCTGAATGCCCTAGCAACCACCTAACAACAAATCGAACATCCTAGATACACCCAGAACACTCTGAAAACAAAAAGTCAAAACTAAATAAAAGTAAAACTAATAAAAAATCCAAAACTATTATAACCTTGGATAGTTCATTAATTCTTTAATTAAATGCAAAGTTGACAGAAACGATAACTTCATTGAAAATATAAATGTGAAAATCCACCCTCATTTATCATAACAGATATATGATTACTTTAATATGTTTACTCTCTGACCTGCAGCTTTTGTGAAGCTCACAATGTATTTTTAGCTCAATACTCCTCTCTTTCAAAGGTCTTAACTGATTAGATTGTGGTCGGAACAGAACACTGATGGATGCATTTTCCTGTCTGTAATGTTTCGATTGATAAGATAGAAATATGAGGCACTTAACAGGAAGTACACATGATGTGGCGCTTGACCACGTGTGCATTACAGTGGATAATTGATTTTACGGTCATGCTGAAGTGCAGTGGGCAGGAAGGAGTCGCCACTAAACACAATATGAAGCAGTCTGATTCCATCTCATTTCTCAGACAGGCAGGTCTGACAGACAGAGCTCCCAGTGGGACGGATATAAAGTGTTTTATATGGCCTGATCAAAAATGCATGTATTAGAGGCAGCTAGAGAAGAAATCAGAAGTTAAATGAGATGGAGAGTGAAAGAAGAGAAACGAAGGACAACTAAAGGTTAACGTGATCAAAGAAATCAGTGAATGAATGTGAATCTGATCACAATAGTGACTGTAACGCAATACAGTAGATATGTGCAATAACTATTCATGCCATCCATTTATTTTTTATTTTATCTTGATTTATTCCTGCTCTTATCTTAATGTTATTATTCTTTTATTTTTATTCTTTTTCTATAGTATTTTGACTGGGGATAGGGTGGTCGGAGGGACGTTGGGATGTAAAATGTTTGCGGTTTTTGTCACGTACCGTGTGACTTGTAGTAATATGCAAACTGAAAAACTAATAAATATACTGTAAATAAAGTGCAATGATATTATAATGTAATCAATACGCTTGTTTTACGTTACTAAAATTATCGCCTGCAAAAAAAAACGATTCAAAACTTTAGCAACTACAGATCTCTAGTACTGTAACTGCTTACCAACACTCTATTAATCACTCTTAGTGGCCTAATAACCACCTAACAACAAACCAAACATCCTAGATTGACCCAGAATACTCTTTTAATCACCACAATTGCCCTAGCAATCATCTAACAATAAACCAAACATCCTAGATACACCCTGGACACTCCATTAATCACCCCAACTGCCCTAGCAACCACCTAACAACAAACCAAACAACACAGATACACCCAAAACACTTTATTAATCACTCCGACTGCCCTAGCAACCACCTAACAACAAACCAAACAACACAGATACACCCAAAACACTTTATTAATCACCCAGACTGCCCTTGCAACCACCTAACAACAAACCAAACATCCTAGATACACCCAGCACTTTCTATTAATCACCCTGACTGCCCTAGCAAGCACCAAACAACAAACCAAACATCCTAGATACACCCAGAACATTCTATTAATCACCCCGACTGCCCTAGCAACCACCTAACAACAAACCTAACATTCTAGATACACCCAGAACAGTTTATTAATCACCAGATTGCCCTAGCAACCACCTAACAACAAATTAAACATCCTAGATACACTCAGAACACTATTTTAATCACCACAATTGCCCTAGTAACCACCTAACAACAAACCAAATATCTGAGATACTCCCAGAACACTCATTTAATCACCATAATTGCCCTAGCAACCATCTAGCAACAAACCAAACATCATAGGTACACCCAGAACACTCTATTAATCACTGTGACTGCCCTAACAACCACCTAACAACAAACCAAAAATCTGAGATACTCCCAGAACACTCATTTAATCACCATAATTGCCCTAGCAAACATCTAACAACAAATTAAACATTATAGATACACCCAGAACACTCTTTTATTCACCCTAAATGCCCTAGCAACCACCTAACAACACTCTATTAATCAACATGAGTGCCCTAGCAACCACCTAACAACACACCAAACATCCTAGATACACCCAGAACACTCTATTAATTACCCCAACTGCCCTAGCAACCACCTAACAGCACTCTATTAATCACCATTAGTGCACTGGTAATCAACTAACAACAAACTAAACATCCTTGATACACCAAGAACACTGTATTAATCACCCCGCATGTCCTAGTAATCAACTTACAACAATCCAAACACCCTAGCAACTCCTCAGAACACTATATTAATCACCCCAAATCCCACAGTAACCAACTAACAACCCAAACACCCCAGCAAACACCCAGAACACTATATTATTTATATTATTATTATTATTATTATATATATTATTCACCCCAAATGCCACAGTAACCAACTAACAACAACTAAACAACTAACAACTAAACAACACACAATACCTTTGCAACCACGCAAAATCCTCACCTAGCAATGACTCTGAATGTCCTAACAAGGCAATTGGTGATTTATATATATATATATTGGATTGTCATTAAAGCTAATTATAATCAAGAGAAATATACATTTAAATAGCTTTAGATAAAATTATCTGCTAAAATGGATGCATTTATGTCCAAACAGCAGCTGAAAAGCAAGTTTGACTAGAATAAAATAATCACTCGCTTATATTATTTGGGTTTTGACAAGAGTAACCTTCATAACTGTACATTTAGAACATGAATGGGCGCTAATGCATATATAACGACGCCTTTGTCAATCTTCAAGACACTATGAGTTGCCGTCATAAAACACTCAGCTGTTCTGCAGCTGTTCTTCATACTGCTTGACATCTGGCCCAGGACAAACAAGAACAAACGACTGAAAGAGGGAGAGTAAATAAATAAAGACACATTAGAGTGTTCCACTATCTCAAGTCAAATATCCCAATGTTTGCATTTATAGTATTTTTTTCTCATATAATCTTCCTGACCATCTTATATGTTTGAGATTACATTAATGTTCTTGAAAATCCACATTGCTATATGAGTTTTATTTGTACTTTAAACATCCCTCATGTACATACAATACAGTACAGCTGAAGTAAAACATTTGCTTTCTTTTTCCCCCCATAGCAATGATTTTTTCCACAGTATTTCCTAAAATATTATTTCTTCTGGAGAAAGTCTTGTTTGTTTTATTTCAGCTTGAATAAAAGCAGTTTTTAATTTTCAAAAACTATTTTAAGGTCAATATTATTAGCCCCCGTAAGCGATATATATTTTGAAAGTCTACAGAACAAACCACTATTATACAATGACTTGCCTAATTACTCTAACTTGCCTAAGTAACCTAGTTAAGCCTTTAAATGTCACTTTAAGCTGAATACTAGTGTCTTGAAAAATATCTAGTCAAATATTATTTACTGTCATCATGGCAAAGATAAAATAAATCAGTTATTAGAGATGAGTTACTAAAACTATTATGATTAGTAATGTGCTGAAAAAATCTTCTCTCCGTTAAACAGAAATTGGGGAAAAATATACAGGAGGGCTAATAATGCTGACTTCAACTGTATATACAGGGAGTGCAGAATTATTAGGCAAGTTGTATTTTTGAGGATTAATTTTATTATTGAACAACAACCATGTTCTCAATGAACCCAAAAAACTCATTAATATCAAAGCTGAATATTTTTAAAAAGTAGTTTTTAGTTTGTTTTTAGTTTGAGCTATTTTAGGAGGATATCTGTGTGTGCAGGTGACTATTACTGTGCAGAATTATTAGACAACTTAACAAAAAACAAATATATACCCATTTCAATGATTTATTTTCACCAGTGAAACCAATATAACATCTCAACATTCACAAATATACATTTCTGACATTCAAAAACAAAACAAAAACAAATCAGTGACCAATATAGCCACCTTTCTTTGCAAGGACACTCAAAAGCCTGCCATCCATGGTGAACGGATCAAAACACTGACAGAATCCATCAACATTGCGTGCAGCAGCAACCACAGCCTCCCAGACACTGTTCAGAGAGGTGTACTGTTTTCCCTCCTTGTAAATCTCACATTTGATGATGGACCACAGGTTCTCTATGGGGTTCAGATCAGATGAACAAGGAGGCCATGTCAATTGTTTTTCTTCTTTTAGACCCTTTCTTGCCAGCCACGCTGTGGAGTACTTGGACGTGTGTGATGGAGCATTGTCCTGCATGAAAATCATGTTTTTCTTGAAGGATGCAGACTTCTTCCTGTACCACTGCTTGAAGGTGTCTTCCAGAAACTGGCAGTAGGACTGGGAGTTGAGCTTGACTCCATCCTCAACCCGAAAAGTCCCCACAAGCTCGTCTTTGATGATACCAGCCCAAACCAGTACTCCACCTCCACCTTGCTGGCGTCTGAGTCGGACTGGAGCTCTCTGCCCTTTACTGATCCAGCCACGGGCCCATCAAGACTCACTCTCATTTCATCAGTCCATAAAACCTCAGAAAAATCAGTCTTGAGATATTTCTTGGCCCAGTCTTGACGTTTCAGCTTGTGTGTCTTGTTCATTGGTGGTCGTTTCTCAGCCTTTCTTACCTTGGCCATGTCTCTAAGTATTGCACACCTTGTGCTTTTGGGCACTCCAGTGATGTTGCAGCTCTGAAATATGGCAAAACTGGTGGCAAGTGGCATCTTTGCAGCTGTACGCTTGACTTTTCTCAGTTCATGGGCAGTTATTTTGCGCCTTGGTTTTTCCACACGCTTCTTGCGACCCTGTTGACTATTTTGAATGAAACGCTTGATTGTTCGATGATCACGCTTCAGAAGCTTGGCAATTTTAAGAGTGCTGCATCCCTCTGCAAGATATCTCACTATTTTTGACTTTTCGGAGCCTGTCAAGTCCTTCTTTTGACCCATTTTGCCAAAGGAAAGGAAGTTGCCTAATAATTCTGCACTCCCTGTATAACCGGCAATGTGTGAAATCCCGGTATTGCATAGCATGCCTAGGAAATGTATAGAATACCTGATGGTTTTAGGCAAAGTATAAAATATCATATATGTCATATATCGTATATGTTTTTGTACAGATTTTGCATACTTTTCCTAGGCATGCTGTACAAATCCTATGCATTATATAGAATCACAAGTATTAATTAGGCAAAGTGTCAGAAGCAATTTTTGGTAACAGGTTTCAGTTAAAAACACAGTTTTTAGTCGCATTGGCTCTTGAGATTGTTCACCGTAGAACGGTGCATGTCAACATGGCGTGATTCCTGTCCTGCCATTACACTCCCTTCCAACATGATCACACAACAATCTACAGGGAAACGTTATGGGAGAGCATCTGTGGACCCTCAGCCGGATAATATACACTGACGTCGTGAGAATAATTATGGCAGTATTTTCTGTGATGTGGTAGTGGAACCTTGTACCGGCAATACACTGTCTTACAATAACGTTCAACACTCATGTGCTTTGATCGGCATCATCTAACGTCACCGCCACGTACTTTGCCACACGGCAACTCTGCATTCAATAGAATGCCTAGGGAATGTATAAAGTAGCAATCATTTTATACTTTGACGGTATACAACTTTTCTTTGAACAAATTATGCGACTTTAGCCATTTTTAGGGTTTCCCTCTCTCTAAAACCCTAAAAATGGCTAAAGTCGCATAATTTATTCAGAGAAAAAGAGCGTCAAAGTTGTATAGCCATAAAAATTATAAAAAAAAATGCCATTTCTGTTAATTGCAGTCCATCATTTTAAATATCAAGGGTTTGAGATACAGTACTATATTTAAATTTATAACATGATAACCACTGAAATTAAGGATTTTATTCAACACTTGTCTTATTATTTTGAGCAAAATATATAAAATAGTCAGTTGTTGCTACATAAACTCTGAATTTAATTAGTACAATAACACCTCCTGATTCTCGAAGTATTCTGTTAATACATTTCTTTTTAACCATCAGAGACTGCAAACAGACTAATATAATAAGTTTATATCTCTCCACAAGAGCGATCATCAGCTAACCCTAACCCTAATATCAGGCCAGTTCCAGAAATGAAAAGCATGCATGTGACTTTCAGCCGCTTCATATGGAGATTTTTCGGCTTTATTTTTAATGTGTTGTCATTGACAAAGACTATTTTATTTATTTATTCAGGGCAACAGTATCTCCAGTAGCAAAGGAGCATAAATCACTTATGCACCTACTGTATATCCAAGTATACACCTGAACAATGCAGTGGTTTACAACCCCAAATCAGAAAAAGTTGGGACAGTATGGAATACGCTAATAAAAAAAGAAAGTAGTGATTTCTAAATTTACTTCACTTGTATTTCAGTGCAGATGATACAACATACATTATTTAATGTGTTACTAGTGATTTTTATAGTTTTTTTTTCAATAAAAATACCTGAAATACTGTACAAGTACACTTACAGTACACTGTGTGATGGTCCATGCCAGATGCCTCCGAGCCCAGAGAAGTAGATGGTGCTTCTGGACACTGTTAACATAGGGCTTCCTTTGGGCATAGTACAGTTTTAACTGGCATTTGTGGATGTAGCTACGTATTGTGGTACTTGACAAAGGTTTGCCAAAGTACTCCTGAGCCCATGTGGTGATATCGCTTATAGATGAATGGGGATTCATGATGCAGTGCCGCCTGAGGGATCGGAGATCCCGGTTGTTCAGCTTAGGCTGGATTTATACTTTCGCCTGGCGGCGCATCGCACACCTCTGCTGAGTGCGCGCGCACCTTACGAAACGGACGAGGCTTTTACACTTGACGCTTGTAAACGAAAGGGGGTGGTCAAAAGAAACTGACCGTAAAGTCAGACAGATAAACAGAGAAGTAGAAAGTTTCCGGAACTACGTCATATCATTAATATCGTTCAATATTTTTAAACTAATTATTTTTATTATTTTTGTAAATTAATTTAATCATTTTAAGGATTTTTATAACCATTCAAGATTTTTTTTTAATCAAATTTTGATGCATCACTTGCTTTTGTTCATATCTCGGACACCTTTTCCTATGAAAGTTTATTAAAATATTAATCACAACAGAACATGGGTTGTTCTACAAATATATATTTTTATTATGGCAAGAATAAAAGCAAAACAAAGTGCACTTATTAAAAAATACAGATGTTTTTTTAGATTTAGCCCGCTCCACAACTGACACGCTACTGTCTGGCTAGTTTCTGTCCTCTTCTTTGGCTAAAAAGGCAATACTGGTCCAACATTCGTGACCATTATCACCAACAAAGCCTAGAAAAACAGGCCATCAGTATATTGTAAACCGATAGGTTCAAATATTCCTTTGCAGTTATCAAAGATATCATTTGTTACTTATAGTTTTGTAACAATTAAATTGTTTTGAATCCTAAATTGTAATATACACATCAGTGTAAAAACTATGAATGGTGGGAAAACATATTTCTGTAATTGTGTACATGGGTCTCCACTTTTGGCTTTAACAAACTTATCCCGCAGGTTTTTTCAAACCTTTTTAACAAAAAACTTTCCTCCTTTCCCATGGCTGTTGCAATTTTTAGCCAAGAACTATTGGTCATCTAGTTATCCCTAGTTATCTCGTACCTAAAATCTCTTCAAAGTGATTAATATTCAACTCAAATCAAGCGCAGCGCCGCGCGAACTGTTCGCTCGAGTCTTAAAAAAAATCAACCCAAAGCGAACCTCCGCAAACTCTGCGATGATGTCACATTCGCCGCGCGCACTTAAGCGAACTAGCGGACGCATCGAGTATAAACCAGGCTTTAGGCTTACGTCCTTGTCCTTTATGCACTGAAATTCCTCCAGATTCCTTGAATCTTTTAATGATGTTAGGCATTGTTGAAGGTGAAATATCCAATTGTATTCCTATCGTTCTTTGAGGAACACTGTTTTTAAACATTTCAATCATTTTCTCACATATTTGTTGGCAAACTGGTGATCCTCATCCCATCTTTGCTCCTAAAGGACTAGACCTTTCTTGCTGCTTTTGTACCAAATCATATTTACAATCACCTGTTGACAATCACCTGTTTCAAATCATATTACCAGTGTACCTGATTACTAGGCCTAAACTGCTTCTGTCCAAACTTTGTTGGAATGTGTTGCAGGTCTGAATGAAAGGAAAGGATGTATATTTACAAATGAAATGAAGTTGACCAGACAAAACATGAAATATTTTGTGTTCATATTGTCTGCAATAAAATACAAGTCAGTAAATAAAAAAAAAAAACTACTTTCTTCTTTTATTTGCGTTTTCCATCCTGTGGGGTTGTATTTTATATTGAAAAAACAAGTTGTTTTTTACCCAGACATTCAAAAATAACTTATTTTAGAGTAGTAATCACAAAACTGTGATATTTTTATCCAAGTTTATCATATCATCAAAATCTTATACCGGCCCATGCCTAATTTCAATACTAGATGTATACATCTCTGCTGAAAAAACCAGCTTAAACCAGCCTAAGCTGGTTGGCTGGTTTTAGCTGGTCGACCAGCATGGTTTTAGAGGGGTTTTGGCCATTTCCAGGCCGGTTTCCAGCCATTTCCAGCCTGGTCTTAGCTGGTCAGGCTGGAAAATGACCAGCTAAAACCAGCTAAACCAGCTTGACCAGCCTGGTTTAAGCTGGACATAGCTGGTTTTGGCTGGTCAAGCTGGTTTTAGCTGGTCAACTCCCAGCCTAAAACCAGCTAACCAGCTTAGGCTGGTTTAAGCTGCATTTTTAAGCAGGTTGTGCCAAAGTGACAGTACGGGGACATGACAAAATACGCCACTGTTGATTCATATCACTCATATCAAAAACTGTTTACACAGCTCAGAGCATCTCTGTGGCTGTTAAGGAATTACACAGTAATCCAAACCGGACTCTTTAACCATAGTAAAATCAGTGTAAGGAATGAGCTGTCATGGTGTATTTGCTTTATACATAATATCCCACAGTGATGGCACACAACATATGGCACATATGCGAGTTAGAGTATATAACAAGGGCGTGAGCACTTGCAAAATGTCAAGCACACTTTAGATTTACATCTGAATGGATGCACAGGGAGAGTCTTTAAACATGGGTGGGATTGACGTCTGATCCCGTAGATAAGATACAGTAAATACAACCACGTTTTGTTTCGAGTGGATCGAGTCCTCATGCCCCACCGCTCTGCACATTTTGTACATTTCTCTCGACACTTGAGATGTTTACTTACTAAGAGTATTGCGAAGTGGACTCCACAGGACATTGTACTATGATTCCAGTTTATAGGAGGAGTATCAAATCAATCAAGTCAAATGGCATTTTAGCATTCGATATGTGAATTTAAATTGTATTAATTGTAAAGGTATATTACGTCACTCTTCTCTAGTGTTGTCTGTGCATTATGCAAATCTGTTAATGATCATCTCACCGAAAACCTGTTATTGTGAAAATAACTAGAATCCTAAATATATTTTAAGAAATGGAAGACTAGCAACATTTTTATTCAATCCTCTCAGAGACAACATGACCTATGGAAAAATCCAAAAAGCCCTATGATGTAAAAGCAAGTTATTAATACTTCATGGACACTTGAATACCTCAATATATAAATAAAAAAAAACATTTTTTAAAGCTAAAGAGATACAGGAAAACTATGCAGAGCAGTGGGGAGCGAGGATTGACTATTACGCCTGTTTCACACCGCACGCGCGAGCAGAGCATAGCATAAGCAGCGTGTGTTTTTTTTCGCCGTCCATGTTAACAGCTTGTAGCTTTCATAGCGCACACAGAAGCAGCGCATTAGAGGGAAGCGTGAGCAGCGCTGGAGCAGCTGTGCTGCGATCATTTCAGAGCTGGGTCTTTTTTTGCCGTGCTGCTCACATTAAAGTAACAGTGCATTGATAATGACCAATTGACACGTTGAATGACAGTAAAAAGTAGCAATTTTACCCAATAAATGCATCGATAATATCCACTGATTTTATATAGTCAATCAAATGAACTTAAACGATTAAAACATGTAACAAAAATTTGTTACAAACTACAAAACCAAATTTAAAACAATTTTAGTATGAGTTTTGTTTAAGTTGCACACTAGTTTGATCATATATAAATATCATTATAACTATATTGTATAAATATTATTATAACTATACAGGTCTACATAATGCTGACAATCAAAAAAATGACATGATATCACAGGCGATTGTCCTCTTTGTGTACCTTAAAAGACATGAATGACACACCTCATAGAGCTTGAGAAGCATACAGTTCTTTATGATTGATATAATTTGTACAATAAAGAGTTGCAGGTTATAAAAACAGCATGGGATGCAGTTGCTGCGGGCCTTAGTGCAGATGAAAAATAATAAGTCTATATATATATATATATATATATATATATATATATATATATATATATATATATATATATATATATATATATATATATATAGATAGATGATAGATAGATAGATAGATAGATAGATAGATAGATAGATAGATAGATAGATAGAATGATAGATAGATAGATAGATAGATAGATAGATAGATAGATAGATAGATAGATAGATAGATAGATAGATAGATAGATAGATAGATAGATAGATAGATAGATAGATAGATAGAATGATAGATAGATACTGTAGATAGATAGATAGATAGATAGATAGATAGATAGATAGATAGATAGATAGATAGATAGATAGATAGATAGATAGATAGATAGATAGATAGATAGATAGATAGATAGATAGATAGATACTGTAGATAGATAGATAGATACATAGATAGATAGATAGATGATAGATAGATAGATAGATAGATAGATAGATAGATAGATAGATAGATAGATAGATAGATAGATAGATAGATAGATAGATAGATAGATAGATAGATAGATAGATACTGTAGATAGATACTGTAGATAGATAGGTAGGTAGATAGGTAGATAGATAGATAGATAGATAGATAGATAGATAGATAGATAGATAGATAGATAGATAGATAGATAGATAGATAGATAGATAGATAGATAGATAGATAGATAGATACTGTAGATAGATAGGTAGGTAGATAGGTAGATAGATAGATAGATAGATAGATAGATAGATAGATAGATAGATAGATAGATAGATAGATAGATAGATAGATAGATAGATAGATAGATAGATAGATAGATAGATAGATAGATAGATAGATAGATAGATAGATACTGTAGATAGATAGATAGATAGATAGATACTGTAGATAGATAGATAGATAGATAGATAGATAGATAGATAGATAGATAGATAGATAGATAGATAGATAGATACTGTAGATAGATAGATAGATAGATAGATAGATAGATAGATAGATAGATAGATAGATAGATAGATAGATAGATAGATAGATAGATAGATAGATAGATAGATAGATAGATAGATAGATAGATAGATACTTAGAATAGACAGAGAAAGATTGATCTGTGTATCAGTCACCATTCAGCTGTTCTTCATACGCGCTGCACATGCACTGCTTTAGCTCTGCTTGCGGGATGAAACAGGCTGCATTTCTACACAGCAGGTCTTGATGGTCAATTTTGATTTTTTTGACTGTAGCAAAAAATGTTAAATTATCGTTACATAAACGAACTAAATCGCACTTCAGCAGCGTTTATTTGAGAGCGCACAAGAAGATCTGCGCTTTGTGCATGAACAGAGGAAATCGGCACACAAGCAAAGAGATATTTGCATGCTTGTATTACATAAATGCGATCTCGACTTGTAACACTGCGCTCGCGACATTTGTCATTAAAATAACACCATAGGTAGTTAGAAGATCTGTGTAAAAGGTCTGCTGCCACAGCTGGAAAAATCCTACAGGAAACACTGAAGTCACTTTTAAAAGATGATGTAAGCGGTTCGTCAAAAAGATGAAACAGTCACAAAATCGAAAATGAACCATCAAGATCTGCTGTACAAATGCAGTTTTAAAGGTCCCATGAAATTAGAATAAAGTTTTTTAGATGTTAGTATCAGTATTTGTTATTTTTTAGGATATCTATATATCTAGTGTGCTCTAAAACAGTTACAAAATTCAAGTTAATGGGATATTAAACCGATGTAAAGCTTCACTAGCTGTCACTTGCGCCTGAATGAATCAACAGTTTTATTCACATCACCTCATACTTCAGTTTCTCATCAAATCTTCTGACAAATCAAATGCTCTAGTATCTGACATGCACCGTCGCCTTCAAGACACTTTTCATTTGATGAACTTGAGCTCAACCACTCCCTCTGGTGCTAAAACAAAACGCTATTGGCTGTTTTTAAAAAGGGGAGGAGCTAATATATTTCCCGCCCTCTCTTCATGTTTCAATTGAGATTATGTCAAACACTGAATTTAAAAAAATGCACATTTCAAAGCACTTCACAGGACTTCTTAGTTTGTATGTGAAGGATGAATGAAATACTCACTCTGCTGGCTGGGTCGCCCACTGGAGCCCCCTGCTGACCCGGGCCGGCTGCCACTCTGCTGGGGCCCGCTGTTGGAGAACTGGGGGGCCAACGGGGGCAAACGAGACCTGCCAGCGCTGCCTGCGTCACTGTCAGGGGTGCGAGGAATCTTTGGCCGGCTCGCAAAGCCCACCATGTGGCCACTAGAAAGAAGAGAAAGACAGTGATGCCACTAAGTTGACATTTAGGATTTTCCTTCAGCCAGAGCTGCTCTGAGTGACTAGCAGACTCATTTCAATACGTTTGCATTTGAGTTTTTCATGTCGAGGAGGATTCACTTACAAACAAGATACCGTTTTGGGATTATTAAAGGATGTTTTCTTTGGTAAAATTAGTAGTAATGCACAATATATTTAGCCCGGTCATGATATCTATTTTTGGTGTATGATATATTGCACCAAAATTTATTGCAATAAACGATATTATTGACAATTTTACGACCATTTCATGCCACTCATATATATATATATATATATACAGTTGAAGTCAGAATTATTAGCCCTCTTTGAATTTTTTTCTTCTTTTTTAAATATTTTTGAAATTATGTTTAACAGAACAAGGAAATTTTCACAGTATGTCTGATAATATTTTTTTTTTCTGGAAAAAGTCTTTTTTTTAATTTTATTTCAGCTAGAATAAAAGCAGTTTTTAATTTTTTAAACACCATTTTAGGGACAAAATTTTTAGCCCCTTTAAGATATATTTTTTCTTGATATTCTACAGAACAAACCATCGTTATACAATAACTTGCCTAATTACCCTAACCTGCCTAGTTAACCTAATTAACCTAGTTAAGCCTTTAAATGTCACTTTAAGCTGTATAGAAGTGTCTTGAAAAATATCTAGTCAAATATTATTTACTGTCATCATGGTAAAGATAAAATAAATCAGTTATTAAAAATGAGTTATTAAAACTATTATGTCAGTCAGTCAGTCAGTCTTTATTCATTTCCCGAAGGCAATTTGGTTGCAGCATACAAGCATGTCACACATAATACACAAACGCACATTGTACAATTCAATTTTACCGTAAATTTAAAAACTTTACAGCTGAGGGGATGAATGAAAGTTTAAACCGATTTGTTTTACTAAAAGGAGTTCTATATCGAATACCAGAAGGGAGAAGATAAAACTCGTGGTGCATAGGATGGGAATCATCTGACAGAATACTCTGAGCTTTACTCAAAACTTGTCTATGGTATAACTGAGCCATGCTCATCTGTTTTCTCCCTGTTATTTTCCCTCCTAGGTTCACAATTTTCTCCAAACAACTCTTATTTTTTACACTTAAAGAATTGAACCAACAAAGCAAAGAAAAAGATAACAGTGACTGAATGTATGAACTGTAAAACATGCACATGAGTGATTTATCTATATTAAAAGATCTTAATTTCTGTAAGCAGTATAGTCTTTGTTGCCCCTTCTTACACAAAATATTAGTATTAACAGAAAAGGACAATTTATCTAAAACAGTTCCCAAATACCTATACTGATCCACACTCTCAACACCCACTCCATTAAAACTTGTTTGCTTACCCTTAATCAGTCTTCTCTTAGAATTAAAATCAATAGTCATCTCTGTTAAGAAATGTGTTGACAAAATCTTCTCTCCGTTAAACAGAATTTGGGGAAAAATTAACAAGCGGTCTAATAATTCAGGGGGGCTAATAATTCTGACTTCAACTGTATATATATATATATATATATATATATATATATATATATATATATATATATATATATATATATATATATATATATATATATATATATATATATATATATATATTGCCTGAATGACAATATAATATCATCACAGGGCAAGTACACTCTAACAAAGAACACATCATATTTTACTCTTAAAAATATTTCATTTATAGTCATTTTAGCAATTTAATAATCAGGCGTTGGAATCAGAATGTAAAAACACATATCCTAAATAAATAGTAATAAATGTGTAACAGAGGCTGCGATATCTGCTATCAGACCCACATGAAAATATACTATATTAATTTATAGTAAATACTGTAGAGTTTTTTTTAACCATACTGACATTGACACCTCTAATAGAGATAGAGATGCTGCACAATCAGCTAAAATGTTGCTAGAATTGGTGTTTATGTAGGAGCGATATATATTTCATCGCCAAAAATGATTGAGGTCATGTCCATGTGTTGTGCGATAAGTCCATATATTGATTATTGTAGCAGGCCTAAATATATTGGTATAAAATCAATTTATTTATTTATTTTTTTAAACATTTATTTGTGAATGTTTTCTCAAGTTTTAACAAAACATTGTGTACAATCAAGGTTATAATCCCCCCCATTTTTGAACCTTGCCGCCGAAATGAATTAGCAAACAAATAAAATTAAAATACAATTACAACAGGAATAGGTAAAAATATACAAATCTATTTATATTAATGTTTTTATTATCGGCCCAATAAGAAAATAAATTATTGGCCCATAAACTATGGATCATTTATGCTCATATATTTGCTGATCATAACGATATCGATTAGTACATTCCACACGACTTCATTCATTTTCAACTGCTTTTCTGGGGCTGAGTTGCAGGGGCAGCAGTCTTATGCTGTGTTCACACCAGACACGGAACGCGCGGCTAAATCGCGCTATTCGCGCGTAAATAGACGCTTGAACATTTGAGTTAACTCGCTTCATTCGTGCGTCAAACTCCGCTTCATTCGCGCGTCAAATTCACTCCAGAACAGACGCAAATCGCGTCATGGGCAGGGCTTCTGCCTGCCCGGTGACTGTAGCTTCTTTGCTAAATGGCTAACATGGATTTTATTGAGAAAATAACTGTGTTTATGTGCTTTTATGAAGGCTGAAAAACAGCGTCGATACGTTTAGAGCAGTGTCTGAGTCCACTAGATACTTTCAGAGGTGCACCCAGCTCTGTGAGCTCATAAACTCCTCCAGAAACTTAACCTGGATGACGGAGGCTTTCAGCAGTGCTTCTGACTGAGCCAAGCCCAGTTTGATGAACTGTTGTCGGTGTCGGCTCGAGGATTTCCCCCGGGACACCAACAACAGGTGCTACGTCACAATCATGCCCCTACAAGAGCAAGCTCCTGATTGGTTAACGCGGCGCGAACGTCCGCAGAAGTTCAGATTTTTGAACTTGAGCGATTTGTGCGATTTGAACGTTAAGCGCGTCAAACGCTCAATTTGCGCGGCGGCATTCACGCAATTCGCGTCATTCGGGCCGCGCCATTTGCGTGTATCGCGCCGCAGGACGCCTATTCGCGCGTTTGCATTGACTTAACATGTAAATCACTCGCGCTTGACGCTTCTTTCGCGTCTGGTGTGAACGCAGCATCAGGAGAGATCCCCAGACTTCCCTCTCCCCAGACACTTCCTCCAGCTCCTCCGGGTGGATCATGAGGTGATCCCAGGCCACCCAAGAGACATAGTCCCTCCAGCATGTCCTGGGTCTTTCCCGAGGCCTCCTCTCTGGTGAGACATGCCTGGAATACCTCCCTAGGTAGGCGTACAGGAGGCATCCGAAACAGATGCCCAAGCCACCTCAGCTGACTTCTCTCAATGTGGAGGAGCAGCGGCTCTACTCCGAGCTCCTCCCGGGTGACCTCATAAGGGTGCGCCTTGCCATCCTGCGAAGGTTACTCATTTTGGCCGCATGTATTCGAGATCTTATCCTTTCGGTCATGACCATAGGTGAGAGTAGGAACATAGATTGACCGGTAAATTGAGAGCTTTGCCTTTCGGCTCAGCTCCTTTTTCACCACAACGTACCGGTACATCCACCGCATTATTGCTGCCGCCTCACGTTCCATCCTTCCCTCACTCGTGAACAAAACCCAAAGATACTTGAACTCCTCCACCTGGGGTAAAGACTTTCCTCCTACCTGGAGATGGCAGACTACCTTTTTCCGTTTGAGCACCATGGCCTCGGACCATGGCCACATGACTTCAGAAATGCAATTTATAAATGATTTTCTTAGAGAAGATCTACATGTATTCTTGTAGTTTACTTGTTTACAAAAGTTACTTATTTTTAGCTGTTAAGTGTAGTTGTTTGGGGGGCGGGGGGGGGGGGGGGGGGTGCACCGTGGCTCAGTGGTTAGCACTGTCACCTCACAGCAAGAAGGTCGCTGGTTCGAGTCCCGGCTAAGTCAGTTGGCAATTCTGTATGGAGTTTACATGTTCTTCCCGTGTTGAGTTTCCTCCAGGTGCTCCGGTTTTCCCCACAGTCCAAACACACTATAGGTGAATTGAATAAACTAAATTGACTGTAGTGTATGTGGGCGAATGAGTGTGTATGGATGTTTCCCAGTGATGGGTTGCAGCTGGAAGTGCATCCGCTGCATAAAACATATGCTGGATAAGTTGGCTGTGGCGACCCCAGATTAATAAAGGGACTAAGCTGAAAAGAAAATGAAGGAATGAACGAACATGAACAGGTTTGTTTTGCAGAACGAGGCAGGAAATATAATATTTGCAGGCATTTTTCACATAAACATCCCAACAATAGTTATTATAAAGACAACTTTACAGCAGGTAAAGTAAGTATTGAACACGTTACGGTTTTTCATGGTAAATATATTTCTAAAGGAGCCATTGACATGAAATTGACCCAGATATTGGTAAAAGGTAAAGTAAGTATTGAACACGTTACGGTTTTTCATGGTAAATATATTTCTAAAGGAGCCATTGACATGAAATTGACCCAGATATTGGTAAAAACTCATACAATCCAAACATAAAAACAAAACATTACAAAAACAAAAGTCAAAAAATTTAGTTATGTGTAATAACAATGGCATTACACAAAGAGAGTTTTTTTTTTTGTTAATGATAGCTTCAAGATGCCTCTTGTATGGAGAATGAAGTCACATGCATAGCTCAGGTGTGAGTTTTTCTTGAACGTCTAACAATCTTGCCAGTTCTGCGGGTCTCGTTTATCAACTCTGATCTTTAGCTAATATTTTCTACTAGATTCAGGTCAGGTGATGGACTAGGCCATTCTAACAGCTTTCTTTTCTTTTCTGAAAGCAGAGTTTCCTTGTCTGTGTTTTGGATCATTGTCTTGCTGAAATGTCCACTCTGGTTTGATCTTCATCCTCCTGCTAATGTAGATGTTGGACTGAAGCAGTGAATAATAATTTACACTGAGGAAGGGCAGACGGTTGCTGAAGAACTACTGAGAGATTTCAGCTGCTGTCTGGGCTTTCCATGCCATCCTACACCTTCCTTTCTTCATGTGTTCGTTACTTTTTCCCAGTGGCATTTCGGTTTAGTACACATAACTTAATACTTCTTTGTATTTATGGAATAGTTTGGTTGTTACTGACATCTGGTGAAAATTTCAAGTTAAACGCTTCTTTAGAAATAGGTTTTCTGAGAAAAATGGTTACGTGTTCGATACTTATTTTACCGACAGTTTGTTACTGCGATGACGATATTACACAAATGCAAAATACTCTTCAGTCCAAGCACATGCTGTAGTTTGACACATTAAATCTGCCATGTTTGAGGGCTGTGATGAAGATTCTGATTGGCTGTTAATACTTTTATTGTTTATTTGACGGAAATAAAAAAAAAAATCAGAGCAGAAACACAACTACTGTCATTACATCTGAACAAGAAACATGTTTCCTCGTCGAATGTGTGAGCTACTTCTCTCTTAATGTTATGGTGGGTAGCTTTTAGCTACAGCTGCAGCCTATTCACAATGGTGCAGGGAATGGGAAAAAGAAACCCAAGGTTACGAGCCATTCACAAAAACACTGCAAAATATAGGACAGAGGAACTCCCATATAAGTGCATGTTTACACAGAGGAACATCTGCTAAAAAAAACGAAGGAAATGCAAAACACAGCATAATGCAAAACCACATTTGCTTTGAGTAGCTCTCAGGAAATGTTTGTATCTATGTTTGGGTTTTCATATTTGCAAAAGCTGTGCTTCATCTGTAAGATCCCATTAGTTGGACGTCTCATTTCAGAAAAGTAACCTTTTTTTTTTTATAAAGATCTGTTTTGTCTTTAGGGTGACGCAGTGGCGCAGTAGGTAGTGCTTTTGCCTCACAGCAAGAAGGTCACTGGTTCGAGCCTCAGCTGGGTCAGTTGGCGTTTCTGTGTGGAGTTTGCTTGTTCTCCCTGTGTTCGCGTGGGTTTCCTCCAGGTGCTCCGGTTTCCCCCAAAGTCCAAAGACATGCGGTACAGGTGAATTGGGTAGGCTAAATTGTCCGTAGTGTATGAGTGTGGATGGGTGGCGACCCCAGATTAATAAAGGGACTAAGCCAAAAAGAAAATGAATGAATGAATGAATGAATTGTCTTTACTTGATAGGACAGTAGAATGACAAGAAATGAAGTGGGAGAGAGAGGGGGGATAGGATCAGGAAAGGTCCACCGTTTGGGATTCGAACTTGGGACATCCTATATATCGATATACAGTTGAAGTCAGAATTATTAGCCCCCCTTTGAGTTTTTTTTCCTTTTTTTTTAATATTTCCCAAATGATGTTTAAGGGAGCCAGGACATTTTCACAGTAAGTCTGATAATATTTTTGCTTCATCTGATTTTGTCACGATCACCAGCGATCTAACCACCAGAGATCGCTGGAATACATTCATAAACACATAGGACTACAAATCTGCTGATAAATGGACTACAAAACCCAGTCATGCACCACACACACACACACACACACAACCGGTTCCAGATCCTGACTGATTGCACTTTCACAGCTGATGCTGCTCAAGGACTGATTACACACACATATATTCGGCTCACTTTGAGACACTCATTGCTGAGTCTTGTTATCTGTATAGTGACATTACAACGCGTTTCCTGGTTTGTTTTCCTGTGTTTTGACCCTCGCCTTGTTTTCTTGTTTTACTCTTGTCTTCTGCCTGCCTTGTGACCATCTGCCTGTTATTTCGACAACGACTCTGGATTGCCCTCATACATCTGTTTGCTCCTGTATTGATCATTGCTTGCCTGACCATCCTGTCAATAAAAAGCTGCATTTGGATCCGCACGCCTGTTTTCAGTTTCACATCCCTGGTTAAAAATTTGTTTTATTTCGACTAAAATAAAAGCAGTTTTTAATTTTTTAAACACCATTTTACGGACAAAATTATTAGCCCCTTTAAGCTATATTTGTTTTTCTGATAGTCTACAGAACAAACCATCGTTATACAATAACTTGCCTAATTACCCTCACCTGCCTAGTTAACCTAATTAACCTAGTTAAGCCTTTAAATGTCACTTTAAGCTGTATAGAAGTGTCTTGATAAATATCTAGTCAAATATTATTTACTGTCATCATGACAAAGATAAAATAAATCAGTTATTAGAAATGAGTTATTAAAACTATTATGATTAGAAATGTGTAGACAAAATCTTCTCTCCGTTAAACAGAAATTGGGAAAAAAAAAATAAACCGGGGGGCTAATAATTCTTTAAGACTTTAACTGTATGTCAGCGCACTCACCACTGGGTTATCAGAACTGACAAAAGTAACCATTTTAAGGGGCTGTTTACATCTGGGCACTTCATGTGTCTTTATGATTGGATAGGTGTCTGATAAGTATCTTGAAACACCGGTTACCCTGATGTAGGCAAGTGTTTGCTGAAACGCGTAGATGCAGTTTAAAGAATAGCCATGTCAGCAAAGGCTTTTTAACATTTTTAAAACATTTTTTGAGTGCCTTGGACTCACTTTTGCCGTTTATTCTGATAAATCCCCTATCAAAGAGCAATTTTTGTTTGATTTTGGACATTTGAAATACATTTGATTCTGATATATACACCACTTCAGGAGGTGATCAGGGACGCACTCCAGATGAAACTGGAGGTTGTTTAAACCACATATGTAAATTTGAAATGTAAAAAGCGCGGTTTGGGCTATATGACATGATCAGATATAGCAGCGCTGATATGCAAAACCTATCTGTCACACCAGATGACAGTTTGGGATGTTGTTTTATTTTATTTGACTGATTTTTCAACAGATACGCATCACACAGCTGTGATTCCCTCTGCTGCTAAGTCTACACTACTCTGTGTACATTTTAAAATGGTGTCTAAAAATACTCCATGTCCACACTATCATTTTCAAGTCTTCCCTTAATCCACACTAAAACGATTGAAAACATTTTTTTGCCTGCATCATGTTCCCCTGCCATTTATTTACTTTCCATCTCTTTGAAACGTCGCAGCAAAATGACGCAACTGTGGTTTGCTTCTCCTGCTGAACATCAGCTCCCAGTAAACGTTCTGTGTCCTTTGAAGAGAGGCAATTTGGAATAAAGCTGTCAAAACTGACACTTTGGTACCATTTGTATGAATTGAGCATCGTGTCAACGCCACAGCCTACCTGAATATTGTTGCTGACCATGTCCATCCCTTAATGACCACAGTGTACCCATCTTCTGATGGCTACATCCAGCAGGACAACGCACCATGTCATAAAGTGCGAATCATCTCAGACTGGTTTCTTAAACATGACAACGAGTTCACTGTACTCGAATGGCCTCCACAGTCACCAGCTCTCAATCCAATAGAGCACCTTTGGGATGTGGTGGAACGGGAGATTCGCATCATGGATGTGCAGCCGACAAATCTGCAGCAACAGCGTGATGCGATTATGTCAATATGGAGCAAAATGTCTGAGGAATATTTCCAGTACCTTGTTGAATCTATGCCATGAAGGATTAGGGCAGCTCTGAAGGCAAAAGGGGTCCAACATGGTGTACCTAATAAAGTGGCCGGTGCATATAGCATATAGCACAGGATTTGAAGATCAGACTTACACGGGAACAATATTAATTTCACAAATCATGGGGTGTCTTTTCATTTCAATGCTGATGACACCAAGATTTACTTACCTATTAAGGGGAATGACCCTCTCGCTTTTAGTACCCTACTAAGGTGCTTGGATGAGATTAAAATCTGGCTATCGCACAATTTTTTGTCTTTAAATGAGGATAAAACCGAGGTGATTGTATTTAGCCCTACTGACAATGTTCAGGCCACTTGCCTAGATCTGGGCTGCTTATCTGCCTTCAGATCCCCCTGTGTCCGCAATCTGGGTGTCATCCTTGATGAGCCATTGAAACTAGACAAACAGATCAGGGGTGTGTTTCCCAAAACCATCGTTAGCCAACTAAGGTCGCAAGTTCTGTCGTTACAAACATAGTTTGTTGATTTGCCATTTCCCAAATCCATCGCTCCAACGAACATTCGCAAACTGCGTCGCAAACTTGAGCATTTGAAACGACACCTCTGGAGCTGTAGTTAGAAGCATAGTTCCTGGCTGTGTTCTATTCCCACTTATCCCCCCTATGCCCTATTCATTTAGAACATTCTAACATTCAAAGTTGGAATTATTAAAATAAAAAAGCATTAAGGTCATCTCTCTTAGGTGTAATTTGCTTTCAAAGTATTTTTACAGTTCAGTTTTAGCGATCTTCATGCTTACAATTGTGCTCCCTTCGCAGTGCACTTTGAAAACATTGATATCATTTTGAACACAGCCACATGGCGAAAGCTATAGGTATATTTAAAAACGGAAATTATGTTACGTCTCCAAAGCTTGTGAAAATAAAAACATAGCATACGTTAATTCTTTTATTTTATAGTGGGTTATTTATTAAGTTTCTCTGCTGTATATGACATGGATCTGTTGGTTAGAACTTTCTGCTGTAGTTTGTATGTGTCAAATTGTAATTTTTTTTAAATAAATAAACAATATCCTAAATAATAATAATAATAATAATCATTATTAATATTATTATTAAAGTTAATATATTTATAATAAATCGCCTCTTTATTTATTTATTTATATGATTTATATATGATATTAGAATAGTGTTAGCTTTTGTAAGTGATTTTATGTTTTAGAATAGAATATGTAATGTTCAACTTCTCAATAATATTAGTAAAGCAAACACAGGCCCTATATGTGCCATTTACATATATTTGATTTAATATGGAAAGCGAGTGCATATCTTTACCAAAACTAATATTGGATTTTATTTGAAATGCGTGTTTGTGTAAAACAATATAATTTGCTCAAAGAAATGATGGGGTTGTTCTCTAAAGAAGTTACTCCACCCCGTTTAGAGCATCAATATGGGCGTTTTACGTTATAACTAACGTGGTTCAAGCGATGGATCTGCGACAGAGAAACTACGGGTTTTGGGAAACACTCGTCACTACATCGTTCTTTTGCCAAACGATGCATCGCACTATGATAGTTCAGCCGCGAGTTACGTCGTTGTTTGGGAAACGCACCCCAGTTCGGTTATTGGTTCCAGTTTTTATCAACTTCGTCTGCTCTCCAAAGTCAAACATTTCTTAAATCCCACCACTCTAGAGATGGCTGTCCATGCTTTTATTACATCACGGTTAGACTACTGCAATGCACTTTACTGTGGCATTTCAAAATCACAAATTTCCCGCCTTCAGTTGGTCCAAAATGCTGCTGCTAGATTTATTTGTAATAGCAGAAAATATGACCACATTACCCCTCTTCTAGGGGGCCTCCATTGGCTGCCTGTCCAATTCAGAATTGATTTTAAAGTGCTTTTACTGGTATATAAATCCCTCCATAATCTAGCCCCATCCTATCTCTCAGAGCTGCTTCATCCTTACACTCCTGTGAGATCTGTTAGGTCAAGTGATCAAAATCTTCTTTTAGTTCCTAACGAATGAGAGGATCACGCGCACGGTGAGACAGGCTTTCCTCACTCACTGACGAGGGCTTTAGTGTCGCGATTTGATGGGCGTGAGTGTTTAAAAGCTCCTGTGCGGTTTCCTCATTCGAACTATTTTAGGTCTGTTAGGATTACCCAAATCATTTACATTTGCTAAATGCCAGAATAATGAGAGAATTTTGTATTAATTTCTAGACAGTCAAAAGATTACAGTCATTTCCTTGGTATTGTTTTTAGCTTTGCTTTTAAAATGTATAATTTTGGTCAAATGTTTTGGGTCTCCTTCCACAAGTTCTCACAATAGTATGCAGGAAGTTTAGCCCATTCCTCCTGACAGAATTGGTGTAACTGAGTCAGATTTGTAGGCTGTCTTGCTCGCACAAGCTTTTTCAACTCTGCCCATAAATTTTCTATAGGATTGAGCTCAGGGCTTTGTGATGGCCGCTCCAAAACATTCACTTTGTGGTCAAGTGATCAAAATCTTCTTTTAGTTCCCCAGTCCAGACTGAAACGTAGAGGGGACAGAGCTTTCTCTGTGGCAGGTCCTCAGTTGTGGAACACCTTGCCCCTTGATATTAGGATGGCTCCATCACTGTCTATTTTTAAAACTCTTCTTAAAACGTACCTTTTTAGCTTGGCTTTTTAATATTATTTTAATAATCCTTTCTACTGCTACTTTCTTACATTTTACAGACGTTTCTCCTGTCTTATTTCTATGTTTTGTATTCTGTCTTTTTATTTTTTGACTTGTCTTGTGTACAGCACTTTGGTCAGTCTTGTGACTGTTTTTAAATGTGCTCTATAAATAAATTGAACTTGAACTCAGTTCAAATCAGGCAAAACGCATGTAGAGCCCAGGTGTAAACAGACCCCGTTATTCATAGTGAAGTGCGAGTTATTGTGCATTGAGACAACTCCAGAGTTTATATTTCAAGTCTTAAAATAATTAGATTACATTTAGATTTCAGCACTCGTTTAATTAGCCAGTTCTCCTGCTGGACGAGAGTAAAACGATAGCTTTTTGGTGGTGCATGTGTGTTCAAAGGGTCATTACATCCACAGGTCTCCGGGAGTCAGGGATTTGGGAAGGAAGGGCTCTGAATCAGCCCTTTGTTTAGCACTGTTTGATTCTCATGACAAAAAAAGTCTGTCCCGTGGCAATGCTGACTCAAGGTTCGATGTTCGCTACGCTCCCAAATTCCTCTGGTCTCTCTCCAGCTCGCTGCCTTTAAGGGCTAGGTTACAGCCGGGGACATGCTTGATAACACTGCATCCTCTGGACCTTTACATTTTAGATACGCCATGCCACACTGAGCATGGAATGTCGCACTTGGATCCTTAAAGCTCTTGTTAAGGTAACACTGTAGTGGAAGATCCTGAGATACTGGGAAAAGGGCTGTGAATGGGTTAGCAAACGCACCTGTACGACTGCCCGCTGTTGGTGGTCTGGCTCGGCGCAGGTACATGTCGTTCCGGAGACCCCATGAGCCCAGATTCCACCGAGGAACGCCAGCAATCTGAATCTGTGGCTGATGGAGAAAGAGTAGAAGACGTCACACACAAGGCTCACACGTGGCTGACATCATTAACACACACACGCCACGCCGAGGGGACCTGAGCGATGCTCATTTTCACAAGGACATGCAAAGTGCTCTAAGAGAAGAGACGTGCTATGTGTGGAAACTGAACGCCAATAGCTGGCAATAGAACAAAAGTCTGTGAGAAATAAATGAAGCAGGCACCTAATATACACACTGTTTTGACTGTCAGGTTATAGTAATCCACCCTGTAACCAAAGACATCAAAATACTCAAACAATCTTGCTTCCAAAGCTAGCCAAAGCGATTAAAGTTCCCATTCAATTTAAAGTTGTTTATATGTTAGCAGGGCTTTAGATTAACACCCGCCAACCCGCCAAATCGGGTAGATTTCAGTTAGGACAGGTTAGACAGCCACTCCCACTAGCCACTTTGGCTGGCTGAAACTCATCTTTAAATTGCTAGTGCTGGCTCGTCACTACAGATTACACAGTTTGTCTATATGCTTTACAAATACAAATAAGCACGAATGACAAAAACAGCTTTTCGCGCTAGCATAAGAAAGCAGGTGAATAACGAATGAGAGGATCACGGGCACGGTGAGACAGGCTTTCCTTACTCACTGACGAGGGCTTTAGTGTCGTGCGCATAGATGATTTGATGCGCGCGAGTGTTTAAAAGCTCCTGTGCGGTTTCCTCACTCGAACTATTTTAGGTCCGTTAGGATTACCCAAATCATTTACATTTGCTAAATGCCAGAATAATGAGAGAATTTATTTTAGAGAATTTTTTATTAATTTCTAGAAAGTCAAAAGTTTACATTCATTTCCTTGGTAATTTTAGCTTTGCTTTTATACTGTATAACTTTAGTCAAATGTTTTGGGTATCCTTCCACAAGCTTCTCACAGTAGTTTGCTGGAATTTTGGCCTATTCCTCCTGACAGAATTGGTGTAACTGAGTCAGATTTGTAGGCTGTCTTGCTCGCGCAAGCTTTTTCAACTCTGCCCACAAATTTTCTATAGGATTGAGCTCAGGGCTTTGTGATGGCCACTCCAAAACATTCACTCTGTTGTCCATAAAGCACATTTGAACTAATTTGGCAGTATGCTTAGGGTCATGGTCTGTTTAGAAAACCCATTTGTGGCCAAGTTTCAATTTCCTGGCTGATGTCTTGAGATGTTGCTTCAGTATTTCTACATAATGTTTTTTCTTCATGATGCCATCTACTGTATGCTGTGAAGTGGACCAGTCCCTCCTGCAGCAAAACAGCCCCACAACATGATGCTGCCGCCCCCATACTTCACAGTTGGGATGGTGTTCCCAAGCTTGTCAGCTTTCCCCTTTGTCCTCCAAATGTAAGACTGGTCATTATGGCCAAACAGTTCACCGCTACGGCATTGAAAAGCATTGAAAGCACGAACCAATCGAGGAAAATAAATATATTTATGCTTTTTTGGAGTCAAACACTTTGGACAAAACTTGAACAAAATTCAAAACCTCGTAAAAATGTGATTAAGACTTTTTAATACCTTTTAAGGGCCTTAATTTTCTCATAATTGATTTATCAACTTTTAATACTTTTTAAGACCCCGCGGACACCCTCTAAAAACACTAAATAAACTGCACAAGCAACATATTTTACAGTAGGCACACAGGTTTCAGAGGGTAAAATTAGCGTGACAGTGCTATCCCGAGTGAAGCACTTTATATCTTATTTGATCTGCGGCTGTTCTTGGATGCCATTACTCTTAGTCAAACACTGGCCTGAGGGCAATGAAAACCACATGAAAGTGAGTTCATCAGTCTGTGCATTTACAACGGAAGTGAGAGCTCCACGGCACAGTCTACGCTGAGAGCATCGGAAATTAAATCAACTCCAAGAAAAAAAATCCAGATTTATTAAAAATGGAACTGTGATCTCATCCTTGCGAAACAAAGACAGAAAAAGACGGTAAAATGGCATTAAAAGATGTTAATCTTTAAAGAGGATGACATGCTAGAGCTCATAAAGATCAGCAGATACCCAGAGTTTGGTGGATGGACTCAGCAGTGCTGGGACGGCTGCCGGTGCGAGTCGCTGGACGGGAACTGAAGCGAGAGTCTTCACTTCTCTGTCGGGAAAGAGGGTAGACCCCCTCGCCACCGGCTCTGTGAAGACAAACACACATGTACATTAAAGTCCAAAACTAACCGTATTGATTGTGTTAGCTCACATTGCTAGTTGTGTGGTGAACAATTCACCTGTGCTTGCCCTTGTTTTCTAAAATTGAAACCCGAGAATGCACTTCCTGTTTGTTTCGATGTTTTGAGTTCAATTCTCAGATTAGGTCAGTCTGAGGTATTGGGCGTGGCTAACATACTTAGCCACACCCCTTCAGCTGTCAGTTTTGACAACAAACAGAAATGATGATGAGGAGGAGGAGGAGGAGTCAGCTAGGTTGTAATACCTCTGTCCAAACCATTTTCCCATCTTTCTGAATGAAACGCCTACTTTACTATCCAATCAGCTCGCAGTAGAAAAAAACAAGCCACGCCCACTGTTTTCTCATTTAATATTCCGTTTCTCTAACAACTACAAAACTATGGTCGCAGCTTCCAGTTCATGCAGACTTTAACATTTCTGACATGGCTGTAAAAATTCTTAATAATGGAAACAAATTGGATTGTGCTTTAGTTCTTGGGGAACCACCCTCTTGGTTAGTTCCTATACTAATAATGCTATGACCGCTGTTTTAACATTAAGTTATGATTGAATTGCCTCTTGTTACAGTTATGAAATAGTTTGATAATAAGCAGGAAATGTCCATGGGCCAATGACATGACCACATTGAAATGGTCTATAGCAGGCAGGGGTCACCAATCTCGTTCCTGGAGGTCCGATGCCCTGCAGGGTTTAGCTCCAACTTGCCTCAACACACCTGCCTGGGTGTTTCAAGTATACCTAGTAAGACCTTGATTAGCTTGTTCAGGTGTGTTTGATTAGGGTTGGAGCTAAAATCGGCAGGACACCGGACCTCCAGGAACAAGTTTGGTGATCCCTGGTCTATAGGAACTAGCCACCAGGGTGGTTCCCTAAGAACTAAGGCCAATTAAATTTTTTGCCATTTTACAACATACACTCAAATCAATATTTTTGCTGCTACACTACTTATTTAAAATGAGCTGAAACAACACAATTCTTGAGGTTTCTTTGGGGCAACTTAATTGTTTTATGTTCAGTCAACTTCAAATTGTAAAAAAAAAAACATTAAGTTAACTCGATTTGTGTTGGAGTGCGGCACGGTGGTTAGAACTGTCGCCTCACAGCAAGAAGGACGCTGGTTCAAGCTTTGGCTAAGCCAGTTGGCATTTCTGTGTGGAGTTTGCATGTTATCCCCGTGTTGGCGTGGGTTTCCTCCTCCAGGTTTCCTCCAAACACATGGGCTATAGGGGAACTGATGAACTAAATTGGCCATAGTGTATGAGTGTGTATGTGTGTATGTGAGAGTGTATGGGTGTTTCCCAGTACTGGGTTGCGGCTGGAAGAGTATCCGCTGTGTAAAACATATGCTGGATAAGTTGGTGGTTCATTCCGCTGTGGCGACCCCTGATTAATAAAGGGACTAAGCTGAAGGAAAATGAATGAATGAATGAATCAACTTAAAATTGTAAGAAAAAGTAAGTTAACTTAATTGATTTGTGTTGGGACAACATGACGGGGTTGTGTGGAACTCAGCATTTTTACAGTGGAGAAGCATCTGTTTTATTAAATTCATGATGGCATTCGTGATTTATGCTCTTCCCTCAACATATTTTCATTTTCAATTCTGATGCTTGATGACTTGGCAGATTAGCCTGTCAGAAATGTCGAGCAGCTGGGAGTTTTTAAAGCATGTCCGGCATAACATTAAAGGAATATTTAACACCTCACCAAGCTACAAAAGCTGTTTGGCTGGCTGACTTAACTAAAATAAAAATGAATAAAAACGACTAGCCCAACATTGGCTGCCTCCACATCATTAGGACATGCACAAGTGGTTGGTACAACTTCAGGACATCAACCCCCGGTTTCACAAACAAGGTTTAAGGCTAGTCGAGATTAAATTGCATGTTTGAGCTGTCTCAACTCAAAATAACTTGCAGTTTGATGTCTTAAAATACGTCAGTGTCATTTTTTTGTCTCCAGGTGCTCACCAGTAATATATTTTTCTAAGGCCATTTTATAAATGTGGCTTAACTAGCCTTATTTATCTAAGGCCTAGTCCTGGCTTAATCTAAGCGCTGTTTGCGAAACTGGGCCTATAATGTTGGAATTATCCACAGTCCGAGTGAACTTGGTACAAATGAGTACATTAAATATCTGGACTTCAGCTGCTGGCAAAATCTCCTTGTTTATTGCACAAAACAATGATCAGGATCCAGAATGATTGCCTTACTTTGTTTAATTGATACTTGATACTAGGGCTGGGCGATATGGCAAAAAAAAAAAAATCTAGATTTTTTCATGAAGTTTGACCGATTCACGATTTTTTATAAAAAAATGTTTTACTGTGTAACTACCTGACCAGCTTACCTTGTTCATTTAAATTTAAATAAATGCTGAAACTAGTTTTTTTCATGCTCACTTGTAAAAAATAAGCAACCGTGTGACTAAACGCGGTTATGGCACTCTCTCATATAGGGATGCTAAACATAGCTACAATAGAAGTCACAGCACCCGTATTTATGTAGAGGTCATATGTTGTGCAGCTTTGGGCAAATTTTATTTGGAGAGAAAATGACCAAAATGTAACGTGAAGATTAAAAAGGATTGGAGGGGAAATAAATATTTCAAATCTCTGCACATAACAGAAAAATAAACAATGATAATGCAACAATAGTTTATCTGTATGAGTGGCATGGCAGAAATATATATTTAGACAGGCCTTGTCAAAGTGAGCGGGCACTTTCACTAATAAAAAATATAGCACTTAAATTATTTCATAACAATCAATAAAATAACAGCGGTTTTATATCAAAAGTTGGTAATAATATAAAATATACTACATTTTGATGGTAAAATATAACCATTTAAACGATTTCAGTATTTAAACATTAAATAACGAATGCATCAAGTTAAATATGAAAAAACGAATGAAACAACATAGCATATCAGGATATAAAGGACTATATTTAGCAAAATGCTGCTTTTTTTATCTTTGTAATTTTATAGTTTTATTTTTGTTATTTTAATTATTTTTTGTCTTCATAAATAACTAACGAGCTATAGACAAATATCTGCTTGACGTTTTAGAAAATATTTGTGTGTAGCTACACCACCCAGTACATATTAAAGATCACCGTGAACAACAAAAAACCCCACAGAAACCTGTTACATATCTGTCTATATTTAAATGTCTATCTTATATTTAACTGAATCGTGTAACAGCCTATAGCTGAAATGTTGGAAATTGCTCAATTTATTTTTATAAAACATTTGTCGATACGTATTGATATTTTTTGGAGTACAAACTACCGACATTAAAGAATCCATATTTATTTTATTCATTCATTCATTTTACTTGTTTATTGGTGCATATATGGGTTATGATTTAATTCATAGCTACAGTACCTTGGTCAGCTACTGTGCCACTCCGTAATTCAAGCAAAAGTCCAAATTAAAGAAAGATTTGACTTTCTGCGGTGACCGACATTCACAACACGCCGTAACCGTCCTTCAGGTGGTGCGCGGGTATAATATACAAAACCAGACGTCTGGGCTTTGAATTAGGTGCAATTATTTCCTCGTGTGTGGGGAGCGATGGGTGAGCGGGCCAAAGTGACTGAAAGCGATCTAGAAAGTTAAGTTGGTTGCCCACACCTCCGCCTGATGAGCCTCCTCTCCTCGCGCGCGCGCCCGTCTCGCAGCTCGCGCGGGAGAGACAGACGGCTGCGGGGAAGCGAACAACAGCACGACGCGCGTAGAAACATTAGCGAAGCTGGCTGGCTGACTGCGGTTGCCCTGGCAGCGGGGCTGTTGTTGCTCTAGCGGGAAAATGTCCCGGTTTTCCCAATGACCAGTCCGCCCTGGCGCGCTTCCGCTAAACCAGCTGTGGTAGCTCATCAACAGAACCGCGACGTCAACACACAGAATCAGCACAATTCAGCACGGTTGTCTTACAGTTTAGAACGGTTTGGCACGATAGTGGAAAAGCGGCTTTAATATTTTTATTAAAAAAACCGCGATTCCTCGATTTTGTAAAAAATAAAATCGTCTTAAACCGTAAATTCGAATTAATCGAAAAAAATCGCCCAGCCCTACTTGATACTGTATTTTGTTTCTATGTTAACTTCTATTCATTGGATACCCCAGTTTCAAGAGACCGCATCGGTGGGGGGTGGGGGTGTTTAAATTGATATATTTCATTATATAGTTTTTTCAGGCTGTATGTTTTGTCAATAATTAATAAAAAAAATAAATAAAAAAAAGAAAAGAAAAATTTTACCAAAAATTAAAACACTTGTTCCAAATTTTTATGAAGTTTTTCCCTCTTCTCATTCATTCATTCATTAATTCATTCATTTTCCTTCGGCTTAGTCCCTTTATTCATCAGGGGTCGCCACAGCAGAATGAACCGGCAACTAATGCAGCATATGTTTTACACAGCGGATGCCCTTCCAGCTGCAACCAAATACTAAGGGCCCTATAATACACCCGGCGCAATGCAGCGCAAAGCGCGACGCAATTGTTGTTTGCTAGTTTCAGCTTGACGCAAGTGCCGTTTTGACGTTTTTGACCACGCTGTTTAAATAGCCAATGCATTTGCGCTCATATGTGCGCCCATAGGCATTCTGGTCTAAAAATTGGGGTATGTTGAGGTGCATTGCTGGTGCGTTGCTATTTTGAGAAACTAGAATAGACTGTTTAATAGACCAGCTAAGAGGAGGTCTAAAGTCCAGCACAGAGCACGTTAGATGTGCACTTCGCTTAAACATTGCTTAATACACACAGGGTGTAGAGCAGGGGTGTCCAAACTCAGTCCTGGAGGGCCGGTGTCCTACATATTTTAGTTCCAACCCCAATTAAACACACCTGAACCAGCTAATCAAGCTCTTCCTAGGTATACTAGAAACTTCCAGGCAAGTGTGTTGAAGCAAGTTGGAGCTAAACTATGCCAGACACCGGCCCTCCAGGACCGAGTTTGGACATTCCTGGTGTAGAGCAATACGCAAATATCTTTACAAATAAAAAGAATTAAAGGATTAAAATATTACAAAAATTATTAATTTCTAGCCTACATAAATATAAAAACTACTGCCTTCATGCCTTCTTCATCTCGGGGGGCTTTTTTCAGTTTATTCATGACAATTTGCTTTTGTATAATGTTATTATTATTAGCAGTATTATTTATTATCTGCACATTTATATTTGTTTTATTAAAAACAAGCTTAGATTTGCTCACCTGTCAGGTTTTAGACCATATGGGCCATAGCATGTGTATTTGGATATAACTTAGTTTTTTGACCACACTTCGTTGTTATTGTTCATTTATTCATTTGCTGGCAATTAGAACTGAATTTAGAAACAGTTTTGAAACAAATCTTTGCGCTTAACAAACGAAATTAATTATGCAGGCTAATGGATATCTGGGTGTACAACACGTTTCCTTATCCACGAGAGTGAAAGTGAAAGTAAAGAATGAGGAGGCTCATTCTCTCATTCTCGCGCTGCAGATGCTCTGCTTAACCAACGCTATCTCACGGCCAATTCGTAACTTTTTGATTAGTGGCTAATTCGTATGAATTCGTACGATCTCATTCATACAAATTAGTACGATTTGCCTATCACCCAATGACGGTTGGGGTTAGGGGTGGGGTTAGGTGCCACGCCTCCTTTCTAAAATCGTACATTTTCGTACGACTGAACTCATACGAATTCGTACGAATTAGCCACTAAACTGACAAAACGTAAAATACTTACGTTTCCTCGTGAGATCAGGCTGGCTTAACTGTTTTCCAGCTAGTGAAGCGTTCAGTTTTTCCTCTTACAAAGTCGCCATGTAAATAGTAAATGCGCTATGGCGCTACGCAACTGACTCTTAAAGGAAATGGGAGATGAGACTCTGATTGGTTTATTCTCAAAACACACCTATAACTCATTAAGTGAATAAGCTCAACCCTGTTAGACCATGCACCGCGGCGCAAAGCGGAACTTTCGTCCTTAAAATTGCAGAAGTGGATTCTGACACGCCCTTAATGCTTTTGCGCCATGCGCTTTAAACTTTGCGCCTAGATCGTTAAAATAGGGCCCTAAGAAACACTTATACACTCTCACAATTCCATGCTCTTATACAGCTAATTTAGTTCACCAATTCCCCTATAGCACTTGTGTTTGGACCGGTTTGGACTGTGGTTGAAACCGGAGCACCCGGAGGAAACCCACACTAACACTGGGAGAACATGCAAACTCCACACAGAAATGCCAACTGACCCAGCCGGGACTCAAACCGGAGACTCAAACCGGAGAACTTCTTGCTGTGAGGCGGCAGTGCTAACCACGGAGCCACCTTTTTTCCTTTTCTGTTGAACACAAAAGAAGATATTTTGAAAAATGTTGGAAAGCGGTAACCATCGACTTTCGTAGTACGTGTTTTTCCTACTATGGACGTCAGTTTCGTCTTTTGTCTTTCTTCAGTATATTGGTGTTCAACAGAAGAAAGAAACTCATAAAGACTTGGAACCACTTGAGGGAGAGTAAATAGTGAGTAAACGTACATTTTCGTGTACTCTATCCCTTTAATGTTGTCTTCTTGTGGTTAAATTAATGAATATGAGAAGTGTGTAAATGCAAAGTGCAGTTCAGTGTTTATTGCAACATGAGGAAACCCGGAGGCCAAATACAGATCAAGACAGCTCTGCGGCTCTGAGTAATCTGTAAATGCTTTCATACTCGTGACCACAGATGACATCTCCTATGACATATGAGATAGCGACGACATATGATGATGTTTGTTTATTTTATAATTATTTTTAATAATTATAAGCCGGGTTGGGCTGCACAGTGAATAGCACTCTCGCCTCACAGCAAGAAGGTCGCTGATTCAAGCCTCAGCTGGGGCAGTTGGCATTTCCACAGTCCAAACACATGCGTTACAAATTGGGTAAGCTAAACTGTCCGTAATGTATGTGTGTGAATGAGTGTGTATGGGTGTTTCCCAGTGATGGGCTGCAGCTGGAAGTGCAACCGCTGTGTAAAACATATGCTGGATAAGTTGGCGGTTCATTCCACTGTGATGACCCCAGATTAATAAAGGGACTAAGCCGAAAACAAAATGAATGAATGAATGAGCTGGGTTAGCACTGTCGCCTCACAGCAAGAAGGTCACTGGTTTGAGTCCCGGCTGGGTCAGTTGGTCGTTTCTGTGTGGAGTTTGCATGTTCTCCCTGTGTTGGCGTGGGTTTCCTCCGGGTGCTCCGGTTTCCCCCACAGTCCAAACACATGCGCTATAGGAGAATTGGGTAAACAAAACTGGCCATAGTGTGTAAGCGTGTGTGTGAATGTGAGAGTTTATGGGTGTTTCCCAGTAATGGGTTGCAGCTGGAAGGGCATCCGCTGTGTAAAACATATGCTGGATAAGTTGGCAGTTCATTCCGCTGTGGCGACCTCTGATTAATAAAGGGACTAAGCCGAAGGAAAGTGAATGAATGAATGAATCAGCCAATCACAATGCAGCAACCGCATGCATTTAGACAAGCAGAGGTGATCAAGATGATCTGCTGAAGCTTAAACTAGGCATCAGAACAGAGAAGGCGATGATTTAAGAGACTTTATTACAATTCTTATTACTCGTTAGGGGTTTTTTACTCAAAAAGTGACTCAAATAATAAACTGATGTCTGAAGAAGACCATCTCTAAACACACAACACATCAAACCTTGAGGAAGAAGAGGAGGAAGAGCAGGCTAGTGAAACTTCTCTCAGATAAGAACAGTAAACTGAAGCTAAAATTCAGACGAACCACAAAAACTGGTTGTTCTGCCTGTTAAAAAGCAAATAAACGCATACAGTGCATTCGGAAAGTATTGATAGCGCTTCACTTTTTCCACATATTTTTATGTTACAGCCTTATTCCAAAATGGATTAAATTCATTGATTTCCTCAACATTCTACACACAATCCCCCATAATGACAATGAGAAAAAAGAGTTTTTGAAATTGTTGCAAATTTATTAAAAAATAAAAAAGCAGAAAATCACATGTACATCAGTATTCACAGCCTTTGGCGTGAAGCTCTAAATTGAGCTCAGCTGCATTCTGTTTCCACTGATCATTCTTGAGATGTTTCAGCAGCTTCATTGGAGTTCACCTGTGGTCAATTCAGTTGATTGGACATGATTTGAAAAGGCATACACCTGTCTATATAAGGTCCCAGGGTTGACAGTGCATGTCAAAGCACAAACCAAGCATGAAGACAAAGGAATTGTCTGTAGACCTCAGTGACAGGATTGTCTCGAGGCACAAGGCTGGGGAAGGGTACGGTAAAATTTCTGCTGCTCTGAAAGTTCCAATGAGCACAGCGGACTCCATCATCCGTAAGTGGAAGATGTTTGAAACCACCAGGACTCTTCCTAGAGCTAATTAGTGAGGGAGGTGATCAATAACCCGATGGTCACTCTGTCTGAGCTCCAGCGTTCTTCTGTGGAGAGAGGAGAACCTTACAGAAGGACAACCATCTGTGCAGCAATCCACCAATCAGGCCTGTATAGTAGAGTGGCCAGACGAAAGACAATACCCGCCTGGAATTTGCCTAAAGGCATCTGAAGGACTCTCAGACCATAAGAAACTAAACTCTCTGGTCTGATGAGACTAAAATTGAACTCTTTGGAGTGAATACCAGGCGAAACCAGGCAGTGCTCATCACCAGGCTAATACCATCCCTACAGTGAAGCATGGTGGTGGCAGCATCATGCTGTGGGGATGTTTTTCAGCAGCAGGAAGTCAGGATAGAGGGAAAGATGAATGCAGCAATGTACAGAGACATCCTGAATGAAAACCTGCTTCAGAGCGCTCTTGACCTCAGACTGGGGCGACGATTCATCTTCCAGCAGGACAATGACCAATGTCAATATCAATAGAGTGGCTTCACAACAACTCAGTGAATGTCACTGAGTGGCCCAGCCAGAGCCCAGACCTAAATCCTATTGAACATCTATGGAGAGATCTTAAAATAGCTGTACACCGTCGCTTCCCATCCAACCTGATAGAGCTTGAGAGGTACTGCAAAGAGGAATGGGCAGAAATTCCCAAAGACAGGTGTGCCAAGCTTGTGGCATCATATTCAAAAAGACTTGAGGCTGTAATCGCTGCCAAAGGAGCATCAACAAAGTGAGCAAAGGCTGTGAATACTGATGTACATGTGATTTTTCAGCTTTTTTATTTTTAATAAATTTGCCACAATTTCAAAAACTCTTTTCTCACATTGTCATTATGGGAGATTGTGTGTAGAATGTTGAGGAAATAAATGAGTTTAATCCATTTTGGAATAAGACTGAAACATAAAAATATGTGGAAAAAGTGAAGCGCTCTCAATACTTTCCGCATGCACTGTATATATGAAACTGTTCTTCTCTGGTTATATTTACTGTATTGTGTTTTTGAACTGTTAATACAAATAAAACATCTTAAAAAAGAAGAAGAAGAGGTGGAAAAGCGGACTTGAGAGACTCCTGTCAGATAAGAACAGCAAACTGAGGCTAAAATTCAGACGAACCACCAAAACTGGTTCTTCTGCCTGTTAATATGCAAACAAATGCATAGAAATACAGACTAAAACCATCAATGCATTTCTGCGACTTGATCTACTGCAAACATGTATAAGATGATGGTATATTACCTCCATAAAGGAAAAACTAGGATTCAATATAGTCTATTCAAGGACACAATTACGAAAGTGCTTTTTCTTTCGTTTTTTCCTATTGACAACATTTCAAAATCCCGAGGTCAAATCTACGAGAGTCACGCAAGCGATTGTCCGCAGTCATGTCCATCACTGATCCACACACTGAGCAGAAACAATGAGGATCTCTTAAGCTGAGGATGGAGTCTTGCATATCCTGCTTGCACATTAACACACTATTTGACTTAAGGGCAGAACTATTGACTCCGTGACAAGGCCGGTGATGAATACAGACACACATATATGTACTGCTGTAGGGCAGAGGCGCTTTGTTTATGGTGTCGATCATAATCCCCAAATTAGCATGACAACACTTTCATTTGTAAAAGGAATAAAAATATCAAACAGGTTTGGGTTTCTGACAGGGTAGCAAACTAGTAGATTTAATAAAGTAACACTACATGCACATAAACTCCATCTGCATGTGCTCAAGTAATAGTACTGTATATATTATATGTTTAAGTAAACATGAAACAACCTTTCCTCCATTCCACTTAGAGACACCAGGATTTTCTGTTGGGGGTGCTAAACACTTTAGAGTTGGTGCTAAAAACCCATTTATTTTGATAGCTTCAGGGTGTTTTTTTTAATAAACAGAGGCTTGGAAAGGGCTGTTTTACTTTTTTGCTACTGTTAGTGTAACTTTTACTGCCAACGACTAAATTAATATAAATGATTACAATTTATGATCGCACAAAAAACAGAGTATAATTTCCTTTATTTTTTATTTAACTAACTTTCTAACTTATTTGACTTAAATAATTAAATTATTATTTAACTTACTTATTTAACATAATTAACTTAAATTACTTATTTTAATTACTTATTTAACATAATTAACTTTTTAAAATGATTTAATTAACTCATTTAACATAATTAACTTATATTATTTATTTAACTTATTTACATAATTAACTTATTTAAATTACTTATTTAACTTGCTTATTTAACCTAAATAATCAACTAAATCAACCTACTTTTTAACTAACTTATTTATCTTATTTAACTTAATTAACTTACTCATTTAACTAGTTTAACTTACTCATTTAACTTGCTTATTTACCTTACTCGTTTATCTTAACTAACTTAATTAACTTTTTTAACTAACTTACTTATTTACCTCAATTAACTTATTTAACTTAATTAACTCACTCATTTAACTTATTTAACTTATATAAATTACTTAATTTACTTACTCATTTAACTTATTTAACTTACTCATTTAACTTAACTAACTTAATTAACTTATTTAAATTATTTAAATTAATTAACTTACTGAATTATTTAACTTACCTAACTTATTTAACTTAACTTATTTAACTTAATTAACTTATTTAACTTAATTAAATTATTTAACTAAATTAACTTACATATTTAACTAACCTATTTAACTAACTTAATTAACTTATTTAACTAAATTAACTTACATATTTAACTAACTTATTTAACTGACTTAATTTACTTATTTAACTAAATTAACTTAATTTACTTATTTAACTAAATTAACTTAATTTACTTATTTAACTAAATTAATTAACTTATTTAACTAACCTATTTAACTAACTTAATTAACTTATTTAACTAAAATAACTTACATATTTTAACTAACTTATTTAACTACCTTAATTAACTTATTTAACTGACTTATTTAACGTAATAAACTTATTTAACTGACTTATTTAACTAACTTATGTAACAAACTTAATTAACTTACATATTTAACTTAACTTATCAACTTAATTAACATATTTAACTAACTTATTTAATTTAATAAACTTATTTAACTGACTTATTTAACCAACTTATAACTAACTTGTAACTAACTTAATTAACTTATTCAGCTAAATTAACTTAATTAACTTATTTAACTAAATTAACTTATTTAACTAACTTATTTAACTTATTTAACTGACTTATTTAACTTAATAAACTTTTTTAACTGACTTATTTAACCAACTTATAACTAACTTGTAACTAACTTAATTATGGAATTAACTTATTTAACTAACTTAATTTACTTATTTAACTAAATTAACTTAATTTACTTATTTAACTAAATTAATTAACTTATTTAACTGAATTAACTTATTTAACTAAATTAATTAACTTATTTAACTGACTTATTTAATTTAATAAACTTATTTAACTGACTTATTTAACCAGCTTATAACTAACTTGTAACTAACTTAACTTATTTAACTAATTTATTTAACTAACTTAATTTACTTATTTAACTAAATTAACTTAATTAACTTATTTAACTAAATTAATTAACTTATTTAACTGAATTAACTTATTTAACTAACTTAATTTACTTACTTATTTAACTGACTTATTTAATTTAATAAACTTATTTAACTGACTTATTTAACCAGCTTATAACTAACTTGTAACTAACTTAACTTATTTAACTAACTTAATTTACTTATTTAACTAAATTAATTAACTTATTTAACTGAATTAACTTATTTAACTAACTTAATTAACTTATTTAACTTAATAAACTTATTTAACTGACTTATTTAACCAACTTATAACTAACTTGTAACTAAATTAATTAACTTACATATTTAACTTAACTTATTTAACTGACTTATTTAACCTAATTAACTTAATTAACGTACATATTTAACTTAATCAACTTACATATTTTAACTAACCTATTTAACTAACTTGACTTATTTAACTTAATAAATTAATTTACTTATTTAACTAAATTAACTTATTTAAATAACTTACTTATGTAACTTACCTTATTTTACTTATGTAGAAATGTCTGTAATGTGTAGGAAATGTCTCTTGTTTCGATTTACTTTGAATTGTGTGTCAAACTTCTGTTAAAACGTTTGCATGAAATCAAAATGGACAGTTTGTTGTTTTAGCAGAGCACATTGTTAGTCTTAAAATTAATCCGCTGGGGGAAAAGTTGATAGTCTTTTTTTTTTTTTTGCTCTTTACCATCACTTAGCAAAATATTGTTTGTAAGCAAGTATAATTAATGTAAGAGAAACAGAATTTACATTCATTGTAGGAACAAAAATACTATGGAAGTCAATGACGGTTTTACCCAGCATTCTTCAGTTTATCTTCCTTTGTGTTCAACAGAAGAAAGCTCAAACTCAAACAGGTTTGCAACAAGTGGAGGAGTGAACTGTCCCTTTAACACCTATTGATTTAAATAGATTTATTGCACCAAATATTGATGTTCTTACATGGTGTTTTTGTGGGAGCTGGGCGTAACGGGTCGCTGGAGGGGCTCGTCGATGCTCCGAGATGATGGAGGACATGATCTTCTCTTCGTCTTCATCATGTTGGTCATGATCTATAAAGCACCACAGAGAAAACTTATCATACAGAATCAACAAAACATTCCTCCAATATAAATCACAAGATATTTCAGCTTCTCAATGAATAATCTACAACATATCAGAAGATTTCGAAAGTGACAAAATGGGAATGTTGGCTTTTTACGTGATCTCACATAACTAATAGATGCATTGGTGGCTCCTAAACATTCTTTTCCAGGAGATCCCAATTTTAACATCCAAAATTCACAACTGCGCATATGTTTGTGTGCGTGGGTGTGCAGTTATTATATACTATATATTAAATATTTGTGGGGATAAAACATGAGCACATGAAGATTAAATTGTTTATTTTTGTATTGTTCTCTGATGAGTCCACCTTCACTGTCTTTCCCGAATCCGGGAGAGTTACAATGTAGAGAAGCTCCAAAAAAGCGTAGCACCTAGACCAGGGGTCACCAAACTTGTTCCTGGAGGTCCGGTGTCCTGCAGATTTTAGCTCCAACCCTAATCAAACACACCTGAACAAGCTAATCAAGGTCTTACTAGGTATACTTGAAACATCCAGGCAGGTGTGTTGAGGCAAGTTGGAGCTAGACCCTGCAGGGACACCGGCACTCCAGGACCGAGATTGATGACCCCTGACCTAGACTGTTGATGCCCAGAGTGAAGCATGGGGCTGGATCAGTGATGGTTGGGGCTGCAATATCATGGCATTTCCTAAGCCCAATACTTATGCTAGATGAGCGCATCACTGCCAAGGACTACCGAACCATTCTTGAGGTCTATGTGCACCCAATGGTTCAAACATTGTATCCTGAAGGCGGTGCTGTGTATCAGGATGGTAATGCACCAATACACACAACAAGACTGGTGACAGGGTGGTTTGATGAACATGAAAGTGAAGTTGAACATCTCCCACGGCCTGCACAGTCACCCGATCTAAATATTATTGAGTCACTTTGGGATGTTTTGGAGAAGCGAGTCAGGAAACATTTTCCTTTACCAGCATCATTTAGTGGCCTGGCCACTATTCTGCAAGAAGAATGGCTCAAAATCTCTCTGGCCACTGTGCAGGACTTGTATCTTTTATTCCCAAGATGAATTGATGCTGTATTGGGGGCAAAATGAGACCCTACACCCTACACTTTTATTGTCCAACCCCTGTAAATGTTCAATGCACATTTATGCACCATGTCATATCACGCAGCTCTTACTGTGATTTCTGTGGTTATAATTAAGCATATAAAACCATTACTGGAGACTATTTTGCACTTAACTAAGGGTGCTTTCACACCTGCCTTATTTAGTTGGGTTGAATCGCACTAGAGTTCGTTTTCCCTCTTGGTACGGTTCGTTTGGGCAGGTGTGAATGTAGCAATCGTACTCAAGTGCGCACCAAAAGCGGACCATAAAGCGTACCGTCTCGGTAGAGGAGAGGAGACCTCTTTGTCAAGTGTACCGAGACCTCCTTGTCACGAAGTACATCGAAAAGTAGCACAAACAGTCAAATCTGCTATACATTTTAAGGAGGAGTGTAAATATTGCAGCTATGACAGAGTTAAATGTGTTCAGATGAAGAAAAAAAACGACGCAAAAATCAACTGATCACGTTAAAATAACAGTTAACATGTATGTACTTACACATTTATTCACACATTTGCATTACTGAGAGCAGGAAAGAGACAGGCTGCGCTGGTGAGCAGTATCTTCATAATATCGTTTAATTAAAATAAAGGATCAACAAATTAACGATTTAAACTTGACGATCTCTACGAGTGAAGGCATTATATCTACACACAATACGAATCCCCAATTTAAAAAATACTACAAACTATAAAATACTATTTATGAAAATACTTAAATAACAGACAAATCCAAATGGCCGACGCAAGCGAGCTGTGTTCAAGACCAGGGGTGCGTTTCCTAAACAACGACGTAACTCGCGACTGAACTATCATAGTACGATGCATCGCTTGGGAAATGAACGATGTAGTGACGAGTGTTTCCTAAAACCCCTAGTTTCTCTGTGCAGATCCATCGCTTGAATGACGTTAGTTATAGCGTAAAACGCCCATAATGATGCTCTAAACGGGGTGGAGTAACAACTTCTTTAAAGAAGAACTCCATAATTTTACTGTGCAAATTATATTGTTTTACACGCACACACATTTAAAATAAAATCCAATATTAGTTTTGGTAAAAACATGCACTCGCTTTCTATATTAATTAAAATACATGTAAACAGCACTTATAGGGCCAATGTTTCCTTTACTAATATTATTGAGAACATTACATATTTTATTCTAAAACATAAAATCACTAACAAAAGTTAAGTCTTATATAAATCATATAAATAAATAAATAATGAGGCTATTTAATAATAAATGAAATTTAATATTTATTATTTATTAGGAAATGAAAAAAATCCTACTTTAATAATATTAATAATGATGATGATTATTAAGTTGGATATTGTTTATTTTATTTTATTTTTTGAAAAGTCTACTTTTACAATTTGACACATGTAAACCACAGCAGAAATGTTCTACCCTGCAGGCCCATGTCATATACAGTACAGATACTTAATAAATAACCCACTATAAATTAAAAGCATTAACGTATGCTATGGTTTTTGTTTTCACAAGCTTTAGAGACGTAAGGTAAATTCCGCTTTTAAATAATAGGTCACGTATAGCTTCCGTCATGAGCCACGGCTGTGTTCAAAATGACATCAATGTTTTCAAAGTGCACCGCGAAGGGAGCACAATCGTAAATATGAAGATCACTAAACTGAACTGTAAAAATACTTTTAAAGCAAATTACACCTCAGAGAGGTGACTATAATGCTTTTTAAAAAAATAATTCCAAGTTTAAATGTTGGAATATTCTAAATGAATAGGGCATAGGGGGGATAACTGGGAATAGAACACAGCCAGGAACTCTGCTTCTTACTACAGCTCCAGAAATGTAGTTGCAAACATACAAGTTTGCGACTCAGTTTGCGACGGATTTGGGAAACGGCAAATCAACAAACTATGTTTGTAACAACGAAACTTGCAACCTTAGTTGGCTAACGATGGTTTTTGGAAACGCACCCCAATTCAGCTCGATGACGTATAATGTCTCCGACACCGTCTGTAGTCCCATTTAACAACTTGATAGCAACCGTCTTTTTAAAGAAGCGTTACCGATTTAAAACATCAAGAGTGTGATGTAACTGATGTGTTTTATGTCGTAGAATAAAACGTGAAAGTATCTTAAAGGGTCACGAAACACCAAAACACATTTTTTGAGCTGTTGACAGTCATATATGTGTTCCACGCTGCTATAAACACTATTAGGACACATATATCTCACAAAAAAAGTGAAAATTTGTTGTTTTTGCGTTATTTTTCGTTCTTCCGGTTTGAAACAAATTTTTGAAGCTGCGTCACGGCCATGAGATACTTAGGTGTAAATCCAGAGTGGAGAGTGGCTGTCTGTCTTTTCCAGAACATTGTGACGTATCTGAGTGTGCGGCATTAATTCATGACAAAGACGTGCTTCAAACCAATCAGCGCGCTCTATTGTGTATGACGTGAAACTTCATTAATATGCATGATAGCTCCGGAGACTGTTTACCAGTTTACACTGTTCAGACGGAAGAGAGACGCCACGTTGTGTTGCCAAAACAAGTGAAAGAACAAGAATTTGGAGACAAGAGTCATCGGTTTTGCGTTTATTAGTGTGCAGCAACAAGGTTTTGTTTTCATTTTCCCTCTATAAGAGAGCTGCTGGACTCACGTGTGGATTACAGTGCACGCAACACGCAACAGAAATGCGTTTGTAAGAAACTTTTTTTACCCGAGAGCTTTTCGCATCTGGAAATGGTGAAATCCGGATTTGTTGCTCGTCTCCTTTTTGTCCTGTCGCTACAGATTAGGTAAGTGTGTGCGATCAGTGCTCTTTGTTTAACCCAGATTACAAAGTTTGTCGTATCTTCAGCAGTGCTCTTTCAGTTTTTAAAGACATACCTCAGTCAAAATGATTTAGTTACTAAGTTTACAGTATGTTAATATCACTGCAATATTACAGTACAATATTATAGACTGAAAGATCCGCTGTAAATGCTGCTCTCCGAGTGTAAACATATAAACACAAACTATTCCCGTCGTGCAGGATTTTCGCCGCATTTTGTGACAGGATAGTCTGAACACACACGGCTTTCTGACGCTACCTACCCACCGAGTACATAAGTTACAGAGAAATGCGGAGGATTTTTTTTCTCTCATTCGCCATGCGTATCAAATCAGCCTCTCTCTGTTTGTTTTGACTGTGAAACTAAGCGCGCGCCCAAATGGAAACTCCCTTCTATGCATATCTTACCCTCTTTCCCTCCCCCGACACTCCCACACTCCCAGAGAGGTGTGAAAACACCCTGCTGAGACAGGGGGTTTCGTGGCCCTTTAAGTTTGTGGTATCCACAAACCTTATTTAAGCGATTTAACCGAAATCCCATTCAAAAAACCCTTGACTTTGGGACGAGGGAACCGGAACTGCTAAAATGCTAACTCACTCGTAATCCGCTTGTTAAGTGTGACGTCATTCAAAGCGGCTTCCGGGTCCGAGCGCTCTATCAAACTGTATGGGTAGACTCGACAAATGGTAATAATAAACATTTACAAAGCGATGTAATACTTTCGAAAATCACGATCGCAATATATATATATCCATGCCTAATATACGATGGCCAGAAAGTGATTAATTTTTTATAAAATTGTTAAAAATTTGGGATTTGTGATGCAGCAAGTCCAGAGACTGTTGTGGGCTCTATGATATTATTTAAAATTCACTTTAAAGTGTGATAGGACATAAACGGATATTTTCTTAATTCAAATGAGTAGCAGCTTGGAGCCAGAAAAAGTATTTCATACGTCACCGATATGTCACGACTTAACAAGCGGACAGGCTCTTTACTAATCACATGACTTGATCAACTACACCATTATTCTGTCTTCAAATCATAGAAGCAGAGTGTTGGTTTACCCCTAGATACTCGGTTGTGAGCAAGGATTCTCCGCTGAGCTCTTTTGGCTGAGGCTGCAGGACTTCTTCTTTATCAAGGTCTGCCTCCATTACGTCTTCCTGTTAACATGAATCACAGCCAGATCAAAGGACTGACGCACAGATCTTTAGAAAGCCGCCAAAGACAATAAAATGCAAGAGATAAACGGATTACAGGAAACCAAAAGTCATGTAGAGCAACAGTGAATTAACCTCGTCGTCATCGTCGTCTTCATCCTCTTCATCGTCTGATTCAGGCTCGTGTTCAGGGATGTTCGCTGTGTACGGCAAGAAGACAAATGACAGAATTATTGAAATCATCAAACAGAAACAAAGTCTGTCATTGGTCCTTATGAATTAAGAGTAATTGGTAACACTTTACTTGAAGGGGAGTTCATAAGACTGTCATAATATTAATAATAATACTAATACTAATAATAATAATAATTCATTCATTCATTTTCTGCCGCTTTTTCGGGGCCGGGTCGCGGGGTCCTAGGAGAGAACCCCAGACTTTCCTCTCCCCAGACCACTTCCTCCAGCTCCTCTGGGGGATTCCAAGGCGTTCCCAGGCCAGCCAGGAGACATAGTCCCTCCAGCGTGTCCTGGGTCTTCCCCGAGGCCTCCTCCCGGTGGGACATGCCTGGAACACCTCCCTAGGTAGGCGTCCAGGAGGCATCCGAAACAGATTCCCGAGCCACCTCAGCTGACTTCTCTCGATGTGGAGGAGCAGCGGCTCTACTCCCGAGTGTCAGAGCTCCTCACCCTATCCATAAGAGTGCGCCCTGCCACCCTGTGAAGGAAACTCTTTTCGGCCGCTTATCTGAGATCTTGTCCTTTCGGTCATGACCCAAAGCTCATGACCATAGGTGAGAGTAGGAACATAGATTGACTGGTAAATCGAAAGCTTTGCCTTTCGGCTCAGCTCCTTCTTTACCACAACGGATTGGTACATTATGCGCATTACTGCTGCCGCTGCACCAATCCGCCAGTCAATCTCACGTTCTATCCTTCCCGCACTCGTAAACAAAACCCCGAGATACTTAAACTCCTCCACCTGGGGTAAGGACTTTCCTCCAACCTGGAGATGGTAATCCACCTTTTTCGAGTTTCCTTACATTTATGTAGCGCTTTTCTGGATACTCAAAGCGCTTTACATATTGGGGAGAATCTCCTCATCCACCACCAGTGTGCAGCATCAACCTGGATGACGTGACGGCATGATCACACACCAGCTAATTGGTGTAGAGGATTCAATTCAATTCATCTTTATTTGTATAGCGCTTTTACAATGTAGATTGTGTCAAAGCAGCTTCACATAGAAGATCATAGATTATAGATGAAGCCAATTATGATATGGGGATGGTTAGGAGGCCATGATGGACAGGGCCAGTGGGCTAACTTGGCCAGGATGCCGGGGTTAAACCCTTACTCTTTTTTGAAGGACATACTGGGATTTTTAACGACCACAGAGAGTCGGGACCTCGGTTTAATGTCTCACTGAGCAGTACAGAGTCCCCTTCACTATACTGGAGCGTTAGGAGGTTTCACTAACACCACTTCCGGCAGCCACCTAGCTTTCCCATGTGGTCTCCCATCCAGGTACTGACCGGGCGCAGCCCTGCTTAGCTTCAGTGGGCGACCATGAAACCTTTATAATCAATGTGAGTGTCAGAGTTTCTGCAGGTTTCACCAAGTCAAATTTAAGACTTTTTAGGCCCTTTTCAAGACCATCATGAATGAAATTTCTGACTTTTACAGTATTTTTTTTGCAATGGCCAGTGTAAAACTCTACTTTTCAAGCTGTTTGGACAGACGTATGTGTAGGTATAGTGTATAGACCGTCATATTGGGGTGATATAAACACACCCAGTCCTTTTTTTCAATTTAACAACAAAAAAACGCTGGACCAATTGGAGCGGTTTTGAGACCGACCACAACTTGACGTAGGAGTGCGGTCGCCCCGCACGTAAGTACACTACTTGTTACTTTAATTTCCCAAACAGTAATTTTTTTGGGCAAAGTATATCGGATCGATATCGCCGATACTCGCCTTCATTTTACTTGGTATCGAATCAGATAGGAAACCAGTGGTATCGCACAACACTAGTATTTTGCGCGTTTGGCGTTTGAACTTTAGCGAAGGTTCATGCTGCGTTAACCAATCAGGAGCTTGCTCTTGTAGGGACGTGATTATGACGTAGCGCCTGTTGTTGGTGTCCCGAGGGGAAATCCTCCTGCCGACACGAATGAAATTGGAATGAAGCGAATTTGACACGCAAACGAAGCGAGTAAACTCAAAATGTTCACGCATCTATTTACACCTGGATAGCGTGTTTATTACACATCACATTTAAGCCACATCTGCTATGAAAGCACCATTAATACGTTTTTTTTCTTTAGATGGATTGTTGATGGTCCCGATTAGGTAGCTTTACATGGACACAGGAAAATTAAGACCTATTTAAAAGCATTTAAGACACACAACCCCATATTTCAGTGAATTTCATTTAGTTTTTGAAATTTTGACTTTTTAAGATTTTTTAAGACTCCATGCTGGAGTGAGTTTTTATGCATGCTTATGACAACTGTTATTAAGTGTGATTAACTCAGTTATGACATTTTAAATGCTAACATGTCATTGTTTCTTATGACAACCTGACATAAATACATGAAAACCTCATGGCAACTTTACCAAGACAACAAAACTTGTCATAAATCTGTCATAAACATGATTTTCATGAGGCCATTATAAACATGTCATGAATTTTATAAAACTGTCATTAATATTTTTTTGACCTCAGCTACAGTGGTACAACCTGAATTTGTCATTAAAATGTCATTAAATATTAATAACGCTCTTAAAAATGATTTGACAGAGTAATTAACCCTCAGGGGTCTGAGGTGATTTTGGGGCCCCTGAGATGTTTTGACATGCCCTGACATTTGTGCTAATTTCAGCTACTTATTACATGGTATTGGCCAACATGTATTTTATTTGTATTCAGCACAAACTGTGCTACAACAATATGTGACAATTATTGATGTACATGCTTTTGTTTTTTAGAAAAAAAATATTATGCAAGGTTAGTAGGATTTGGAGAAAAAAAATGTAGCTGAAATAAGGTCCAAAAAACACTCTAAATGTGCTTGAGTAAGACTTTTGAGTAACCAGTCTAGTAGGCTAGAATATTTACTTCACAATTATGTAAAAGTTATTTTATTCTCTCATTCAAAGGAAACATTATAAAGATTTACATTTTGTTAAGTTTGTTTGGCTCATCTCAGGTCTATGCGTGAGTGACAATGGTCATGAATAATTCACACCTGGAGAGACAAAAGACACTCCCCCACTCACCCATCAAGGACATTGGAAAGCAATGTCCATCTGCAAAAGCTAGCCCAAACTAAATGCTTGTTACATTTAGTTAAAATTTTGTAGGTTGTAATTTTTTTCAATATTTTGCTTGAATTTTATTGCATTATCTTTCAATTTCTGAATATGTTTGGTGACTAAAATATTATCTTAATAAATATATCTGTTTAATAAATCTGTTTTGTTTAAATGCATCAAAATACATTGCCTATATTCACTGAGAAATGAAGGGAAATATTTGAAATAGTATAAAACGTGTTTGCAAAACTGTAGTAATAAAAACTTCCTTGTGCATTAATCCAGCATTTAATAATAATTTCTGAAAGACTCTGGCATAATGACAAAACACAAGAATAATCAAAATAATATTTGAAGACCTTTTATATATATTTTGCCCAAATAGTTGCAGCCTTAGTTAACTTTTTCCAAACTTTAACAGGTTTAACTACGGTAAAATAAATAAAAATTAAATTAATAACACGTATAACATGCGTCACGTTCTAGCCAGCGCGCTGTGGGCGTGTGGTCAGCCTACGTCATTGTTTGTATTAATGGCAGAAGTGTGAAGAGCCGGCGTGATGCGCGCTCTGCCGGGAGAATTGTATGGATTACCTAGCGAGACAACAATTGCTTTCAAAATGAGTTGGAAAGTTCACCCTCTAAGCTTTATGCAGGTATGTCTGTCATGTCTCATGTATTCGTGGAGATTCCGCTGTTTTTTCTGACCTCAGTTTACATGTCGCGCGAGTCTCACGTGGACGATTGTAATAACAAAGCCTCGTGGGCGCGGTCGCAATTAAAATAATGAGCTTCTACAGAGAAACTAGACATAGCGTTGGTTTCATACTGATTACTTTATCAAGCAATATTTGTTTTCAACATGCACCGCTGCATTTAAAAGTAGACACTTCAAGCTTTCTATAGCTATATGTCTCATGTCTGTGTGTTTAGTTTTCACGGAGTTTCAGTGCATTTTACTGACGTGTTTGTAAAAACAGTTCACGGAGAGAGAAAAGAGAAAGTGGCTTCACTGTTTATGTTCCTTATTTTGCAAAAGCACACACTTTTGTTGTTATTGTGAGTGTACCCAAAAAAAACTAGACACCTAACAGTTTCCATTGATGTATTGCTCATATCTGTACGATCAAAACTGAACGTGTCATTTAAGTTTTTTTCAGCGTTTTCATGTGAAAACACGTCAAAAAGCGTATACGCGGGCTTAGACCCCTGGGGGTTAATGAGACATTTGAATGACAAATACAGTTTGTTTCACTGAAAACCTGATCAGAAAGAAATATTCCTCATGTTACAATGGCTTCATGACAATCATGTTTATGACAGATTTATGACAAGTTTTGTTGTCTTGATAATGTCAAGTTTCATTACAAAGACAAAAACAGGTTGTGATGTGTTTATGTCAAAACGATATCATAAATGATGTCATCTTCACATTTAAAATGACATAACTGAGTTAATGACTCTTAATAACAGTTGTCATAAGCATACATAAAATCTCATTCACATTTTAATTGTAAAGGTCTTATGAACACTCCTTCGTGTAAAGTGTTACAAAGTCATTTAGATAATTTATTGTCCAAGAAAATCTGGACAAGTGACAATTTCAGAAAGCGAATGTTAATCCACCATCATAAAAGCACCATAAAATCACTGACTATTGATACTCTATGTCACGTCATACAGACTGCTGGAGTTTATGACACTTTTATGGAGCTTTTCCCCCATTTGAAGCAGATAACCCTGTCCTTGTTCACTTTCATTATACTGGAAACGGTGACCAAGATGAAGTTTAGGAAACTTTATGTGTTCTGCAGAAGAGAAACTTAGGTCACGCTTTATTTTAAGGTACAATTCATGCTACTAATACACCATTAACTGTTACTTTTAGCTCAATAAACCCCTAATTTGCTACTTATTATTAGTTATTCCGAGTGTATGTTTAGGTATTTGGGTTGGACTAGAGATGTAGAATAAGATCATACTTTATAAGTGTTAATAAACAGTTAATATCTTAATAATAAGCAGGTAATAAGCCAATAGTTAATAGTGAGAACTGGTACTTAAACTAAACTGGCACCAAATGTTATATGGGTTACTTCCATTTTATTTTATGGGGGGGGGGGGGGGGGGGGGGGTGGGGTACTTACCTGAGTTGAGCTGTTTGATGATGAATTCGATTTGTCTGTTGAGTTCAGGGTTTTCTTCTTTGTTGTAGCAGCGTAAGATCTCCTCCATACTCTATAAAAACAAGACGCTTGCATAACTTTTCTGCAAACAATGATACATTCATTCGTTCATTTTCCTTTGGCTTAGTCCCTTATTTATCAGGGGTCGCCACAGCGAGATGAACCACCAACTATTCCGGCATACGTTTTACGCAGTGGATGCCATTCCAGCTGCAACACAGTACTGGGAAACACCCATACACTCTCACATTCTCACACACACCTACAGTATAGCGCATGTGTTTGGAAACACTGTGGGGGAAACTAGAGCACCCGGAGGAAACCCGGGGAGAACATGCAAACTCCACACAGAAAAGCCAACTGGCCAAGCCGGGACTCGAACCAGCGACCTTCTGCTAATCACCGAGCCACCGTGCCGCCTCCTATGATACATTATTTTGTTATTTTGATTACTTCTATGCACAAGCCTTATATTTTTACATTGATATTCCAGTATTCAGTGTCGCATGATCCTTCAGAGATGCTAATTTGTTACTAAGAAACACTTCTGGCTGTTATCAGAGCAAACAGAATGATAGTTAATAGCTTTTTGTAGCATAAAAATCTCTTTAGAGGCACTTTTGGACAACTTAATGCATGAATAAAACTATTACTTTGTAAGAATATGTATGTTTATACTGTATAATATGTATATGTATGATAATATGTAAAAAAGTTTGATAATATACAATTAGTTTATTTAATTTGGCCTATTAACTTCTAAACCTTCACCTTCGAGTTCAAACTTAAAAATGATAAACGCATAATATATAGTTTGTCAATAAAACTTCATGAATGAATGAATGAAAAAAAAAAAAAATCAATAAAATAAAATAAAAAATTAAAATAAATAAATTAAAATATAAAATGAAATAAAATCAATTAAAAATATATATAAAAATATTATTAATAATAAATAAAAATGTAATTAAATTAATTAAAATAAAATAAATAAATAAATAAATAAAATATGAAATTAAATAAAATCAATAAAAAATATATATAAATATTAATATTAATAAATAAAAATGTAATTAAATAAAAATAAAAAATAAAATAAATAAATAAAACAAATGAATTAATACAATAAACTAATAAAATTAAATAAAATTTATTAAAATATTAAATAACTAAATAAACAAATAAAATAAATAAATAAATAAATAAATAAATAAATAAATAAATAAATGATAGTTAAGTGGTTAAACTTTTTAAATCTACTCCCTTTGCTTGGTCAGATATCAGCATTTAGCCTTGAAAGGTTTGAATCTTATCACTCATTTCACATCTTGTATTTTTATTGCTGACAGAAGACTGGAGTCCAGGCATTAATGCTGATGTTGTGTAACTGTAACTGTGAATGAAGCTGTTAAACACGTACCATCTGTTTGGCTTCCTCTCGTATCTCTGGCACAGACAGGATGCTGTATAAAGCTCCATTCACATAATACCGAATCTAAAAATCACACACAAAACAAATCACAAACATGCAATTAACAAGTGAAACATAAGCAGCTCAGAAAACGACTGTGAAAAAATAATTAAAATAAAAAAAATAATTTTATATATGTATATATAATGTTTTTGTGGAGAGAGCAAGAGAGTTCTGTTGATTTACAGTAAATTTACAATAAAAATGGACAAACAAATCTAGAAAATAGCGATTTATAGACAACAACATGAGAATGTTTAAACCTCAGAACTGTTATGATATCAATATTTCGTGAAATAACCCTGTTTTTAATTACAACTAATAAAAACTTATAAAAACAAACAAAAAATATTTAGAAAAAACAGAAGAAGATGAAAAAAAAACTCTAAAAGAAAACTTTTTTATTTGAAATAAATAAAATAAATGATTTATTATAGAATAAAACAAATATGAACATTTTGCTCAAACCTATACCATAATGAGTCCTGCAATTCAGGAAACACTGAGAATTTTAATGCAAAAAACGCAAAATAAACAAATTGCTGTATGTTTGATTTTTAGAACGTAATTTTAATATTTATATTTGCAGATTTACAACAATTAAATAAATAAATAAATAAGTAAACTTTAGAATAGTTTACTTTACTTTAAAGCCTTATTAAAACCTTGGGGGGCAATTTATTCTGACATGTATGGTGCTTTATATAATATATATGTATACATACACTCACCGTCCACTTTATTAGGTACACCTCTCCAACTGCTCGTTAGCGCAAATTTCTAATCACCCAATCATGTGTCAACAACATGAAAGCATGGATCCATCCTGCCTTGTATCAACGGTTCAGGCTGGTGTTGGTGTAATGGTGTGGGGGATATTTTCTTGGCACACTTTGGGCCCATTAGTACCAATTGAGCATCGTGTCAACACCACAGCCTACCAGAGTATTGTTGCTGACCATGTCCATCCCTTTATGACCACAGTGTACCCATCATCTGATGGCTACTTCCAGCAGGATAACGCACCATGTCATAAAGCGTGAATCATCTCAAACTGCTTTCCTAAACATGACAACAAGTTCACTGTACTCAAATGGCCTCCACAGTCACCAGAGCTCAATCCAAAAGACCACCTTTGGGATGTGGTGGAACGGTAGATTCGCATCATGGCCGACAAATCTGCAGCAGCTGCGTGATGTGATCATGCCAATAAGGAGCGAAATCTCTGAGGAATATTTCCAGCACCTTGGTAAATCTATGCCATGAAGGATTAAGACAGTTCTGAAGGCACCCGGTACTAGTAAGGTGTACCTAATAAAGTGGCCGGTGAGTGTACATATATTGCAAACACAACTGACATACTTAACACAAAAATAATACCTTAACATTAATTATACACACACACACACACACACACACACACACACACACACACACACACACACACACACACACACACACACACACACACACACACACACACACGCACACACACGCACACACACGCACACACGCACACACACAAATAATACAAAATTATAATAATAAATGCAAATAAATCAATAAATAAAACTCTATAAATAATAATAGATTAATATTAGTAATAGCTGACTGATATAAAATAAAATAAAAATTCCATTCCACCGAGCAAATAAATATAATAGTCTTAGTATAAAACACAGCCTAAATACAATAGGCGTAGTCTTCACTTTCCATTTCAAAAGCCTCAACAAAAGGGAGTGAAACGTTCAAGGTACGCTTGGCAAGGCAAACGTTTTAATCCAAAGTTGACAAAAGCGCTCATATTTGAGAAGCGTGTGACGTAAAAAAAAAAGAGAAGCTAATTGACACCTTTGGGTTTTGACTAATCAGGAAGGCGGTGAGCAAACACAAATAAACACTCCCCTGTTTGAGCAATTATCCATTTACCTCATGGTTCTCGTGTCCCAGGAGCTCCGTCAGGACTTTCAGGACGTACTTGGCCTCCTCTGCGCACCTTTTCTTTCCTGAAACATGAGCGGCGGAACACAAACATTGCATTTGCTTGGTACACATCTCCGTTTGCCTGAGCACATAAAGTGGAAAGAAGCTAAACAAAGGGTGATGAATGAACAATGTGTGATGCTTGTGTGATTTCGGGACGTCACCTTGAGTGCGCAGGCAGAGGTTCATGAGGAGGGAAATGGCATATTCCAGAGTGTAGTCCGACAGACAGTCCGAGTCATTCAGCTCTTTGACCAGCCAGCCAATCAGGCCGTCTCTGATCATAGCAGACTGCTGCGCTCGTCTGCACACAGATATACAAACACCATGAGTCTTTGCGGCGTTTAGTTCTTATGTGTTGTTCAAATTGACCACCCTTTCGTTATGTTGGTGGTGTTTGACTTCCATTACAGTATAAGGACATTTTTTTGATCGCAAAGCCATGACAGCATATAATTATATACAGGGAGTGCAGAATTATTAGGCAAATGAGTATTTTGACCACATCATCCTCTTTATGCATGTTGTCTTACTCTAAGCTGTATAGGCTCGAAAGCCTACTACCAATTAAGCATATTAGGTGATGTGCATCTCTGTAATGAGAAGGGGTGTGGTCTAATGACATCAACACCCTATATCAGGTGTGCATAATTATTAGGCAACTTCCTTTCTTTTGGCAAAATGGGTCAAAAGAAGGACTTGACAGGCTCTGAAAAGTCAAAAATAGTGAGATATCTTGCAGAGGGATGCAGCACTCTTAAAATTGCCAAGCTTCTGAAGCGCGATCATCGAACAATCAAGCGTTTCATTCAAAATAGTCAACAGGGTCGCAAGAAGCGTGTGGAAAAACCAAGGCGCAAAATAAACTGCCCATGAACTGAGAAAAGTCAAGCGTGCAGCTGCCAAGATGCCACTTGCCACCAGTTTTGCCATATTTCAGAGCTGCAACATCACTGGAGTGCCCAAAAGCACAAGGTGTGCAATACTCAGAGACATGGCCAAGGTAAGAAAGGCTGAAAAACGACCACCACTGAACAAGACACACAAGCTGAAACGTCAAGACTGGGCCAAGAAATATCTCAAGACTGATTTTTCTAAGGTTTTATGGACTGATGAAATAAGAGTGAGTCTTGATGGGCCCGTGGCTGGATCGGTAAAGGGCAGAGAGCTCCAGTCCGACTCAGACGCCAGCAAGGTGGAGGTGGAGTACTGGTTTGGGCTGGTATCTTCAAAGATGAGCTTGTGGGGCCTTTTCGGGTTGAGGATGGAGTCAAGCTCAACTCCCAGTCCTACTGCCAGTTTCTGGAAGACACCTTCAAGCAGTGGTACAGGAAGAAGTCTGCATCCTTCAAGAAAAACATGATTTTCATGCAGGACAATGCTCCATCACACGCGTCCAAGTACTCCACAGCATGGCTGTCAAAAAAGGGTCTAAAAGAAGAAAAACTAATGGCATGGCCTCCTTATTCACCTGATCTGAACCCCATAGAGAACCTGTGGTCCATCATCAAATGTGAGATTTACAAGGAGGGAAAACAGTACACCTCTCTGAACAGTGTCTGGGAGGCTGTGGTTGCTGCTGCACGCAATGTTGATGGTGAACAGATCAAAACACTGACAGAATTCATGGATGGCAGGCTTTTGAGTGTCCTTGCAAAGAAAGGTGGCTATATTGGTCACTGATTTGTTTTTGTTTTGTTTTTGAATGTCAGAAATGTATATTTGTGAATGTTGAGATGTTCTATTGGTTTCACTGGTGAAAATAAATCATTGAAATGGGTATATATTTGTTTTTTGTTAGGTTGCCTAATAATTCTGCACAGTAATAGTCACCTGCACACACAGATATCCTCCTAAAATAGCTCAAACTAAAAACAAACTAAAAACTACTTCCAAAAATATTCAGCTTTGATATTATTGAGTTTTTTGGGTTCATTGAGAACATGGTTGTTGTTCAATAATAAAATTAATCCTCAAAAATACAACTTGCCTAATAATTCTGCACTCCCTGTACAGTAGTCTGTGCACAACTCCTAAGCACTATCGCAACTTTGTTGGCCTATAAGCTCAACATACAACCAATCAGCAACAGAAAATACAGCCAGTATGTACAAAAAACAACAACAACAGCCCAACATTTCCTCTTCAAGCTAAAGTCTGTGTTTATTGTAGCTTCCTTTGGTACTGTTTTGTTCTAATTGTCCAGAAATTTTCTGCAATAAACTGATGTGTACTATCAGGCTTCTTTTAGCACTTTCCAGAGCTCTCCTTTAGGTTTAGAGTGTCTTTTCTTACTTTGTCTGTCTAGATGATCTCATACAACCTCAATAATATTCAGGTCTGGACCCTGTGGAGGCCATTTCATGACTATCTGTATTTCATCGGCTGTTTTCTTTCTCCAAATAGGATTTCATTGCAATTAGAGGATCCCCATCATGCTGAAAATGAAAACTATTACCACTGAAGCCCTTTCCAGTAGGTATGGCGTAATGGATTAAAGCCTATCTGTACCTTTCAACATTCACAATTCCTTCAATTCAGACAATATTGCTAACAACACTGGTAGAAATGCAGCTCAAACCAGGACAAACAGCCTCTCTCCAACATTATCTTTCACATGTCATAAACAATCAAACTAAAATAATTCAAACTCTAACCTAACCTATCTCCTATTCTAACAAATCATACATGTACATCAACTGAAAGATCATTTCTTCACCCTGTATACATACCAGTAAAAAAATAAAACTTTAGACTTATTACTGGTTTTGTGGTAAAGGGTCACATATATCCATTATACCATCAGTAAAACAACAGATTTAATGTTGGCTTAAAACTGTTGCACAGTTCTGTATATACAGTTGCAATCAGAAATATTGAACTCCCTTTGAATTTTATTTTCTTTTTTAAATATTTCCCAAATGATGTTTAACAGAACAAGGAAATTTTCACAGTATGTCTGATAATATTTTTTCTTCTGGAGAAAGTCTTATTTGTTTTATTTCGGCTAGAATAAAAGCAGTTTTTAATATTTTAAAACCCATTTTAAGGTCAAAATTATTAGCCCCTTTAAGCTATATATTTTTACAATAGTCTACAGAACAAACCATCATTACACAATAACTTGCCTAATTACCCTAACCTGCCTAGTTAACCTAATTAACCTAGTTAAGCCTTTAAATGTCACTTTAAGCTGTATAGAAGTGTCTTGAAAAATATCTAGTCAAATATTATTTACTGTCATCATGGCAAAGATAAAATAAATCAGTTATTAGAGATGAGTTATTAAAACTATTATGTTTAGAAATGTGTTAAGAAAATTTTCTCTCCGTTAAACAGAAATTGGGGAAAAAAAATAAACAGGGGGGCGAATAAATCAGGGGGTTGAATAATTCTGACTGCAACTGTATGAACATCCGGAAAGTATTGATAGCGCTTCACTTTTTCCACATTTCTTTATGTTACAGCCTTATTCTAAAATGGATTAAATTCATTGATTTCCTCAACATTCTACACACAATCCCCCATAATGACAATGTGGAAAAAGAGTTTTTGAAATTGTTGCAAATTTATTAACAATAAAAAAGCTGAAAAATCACATGTGCATCAGTATTCACAGCCTTTGCCTTGAAGCTCTGAATTGAGCTCAGGTACATTCTGGCTGTTTCTCAATATGCGTTCTTCAGCGATCTTGTGTTCTCGTGTAACGTCATCATCAGCTGCCAAAGTTCAGTTCCAATACTCAAGACCGCAAGAACGGAGGACGCATGAACCTTCCCTGATGTGTTCTTGATATCGAGGACGCAGCGATGCACACTTGAGCACCGATCTCGCTTTAGAAGTCCCAGAAGTCATTGCAGGTGGTCAGACAGGTGGGAAGCGCAGCATTTTATTTAGATTTATTATTAAAGTTCAGAGATTTAACTTATTTACATCAGGAGTTTCCCTAAATGAAACGGTGAATATAAACATTACCATGGACATCTTAATAAAGGAATAAACACATTAAGGGTGTTTATTTGCTGAAATTCGTATTAAAATCTGTTTTATTTATTTTGTGCAATGTATATTTATAATGTTTTTATGCAGAGTATGTATTTTGAAAAGGGGAAAAACAATAGATTGTTGTATGAATGCTGTAATGTTTAAATCATTTTCCATTTAAAACGCGTGAAGGTCATGTGACCATCAGGAAGAACGCAGCATCCCATTTCTCACAGGACGCGTTCTCTGTTCTCGCAGTCTTCCAAGTTCGTTCTTCCGAGGACACCTGGCAAAACCGGTCTTCACAAGAACACAAGTCTGTTCTATGTGTTCTTGGAATTGAGAAACAGCCTCTGTTTCCACTGATCATTCTTCAGATGTTTCAGCAGCTTCATTGGAGTTCACCTGTGGTCAATTCAGTTGATTGGACATGATTTGAAAAGGCATACACCTGTCTATATAAGGTCCCAGGGTTGACAGTGCATGTCAAAGCACAAACCAAGCTTGAAGACAAAGGAATTGTCTGTAGACCTCCGAGACAGGATTGTCTCGAGGCAGAAGGCTGGGGAAGGTTACAGAAACATTTCTGCTGCTCTGAAAATTGCAATGAGCACACTGGCCTCCATCATCTGTGAATGTTTGAACCACCAGGACTCTTCCTAGAGCTGGCCGGCCATCTAAGGAGGTGATCAATAACCGCTGTAAGAGACTCATTGTAAGTTATCGAAAATGCCGAGTCTGGCCGTATACTGTCTTAATAATCGAATTCTTTGCATTTTAAATATTCAGTTTTGAGTGAACTATCTTTAGGTTTGGCCAAACTAGATAATACATGTGGAAATAAAACATGCTAAATGGATTCAGTGTCATAATTCAGAGTTCAGCCCATGATATTTGGAGTTTTGTGTGCATTTATGATTACAGGATGGACTTTCGGACCTTGAGAACAATATTATAAACAAAAACATATTATTATTTTAACTTACCATCACACAATAAAACAAACGCATTGATGAGTCGGGCCGTATACTGTCTGACAATCTCATTTTTTTGCTTTTTGAATATTTAGCTTTGTGTGAACTATCTCTTTAAATCTGACAAAACTAGATTCAAACTGAAGTGAACTTGGGTTCTAGAGCAGGGCAATCATCTAAATCACACTAGCAAGTGCACTTCTGAATGGCTGAAGAAAAAAAAAACACTTTGGAGTGGCCTAGTCAAAGCCCTGACCTGAATCCAATTGAGATGCCAAGGCATGACCTTAAAAAGGCGATTCATGATGAAAAACCCTCCAATGTGGCTGAATTACAACAATTCTGCTAAAATGAGGGGGTCAAAATACCTTGACACCGCTGTAAGAGACTCATTATAAGTTATCGAAAATGCTTGATGCCAGTTGTTGCTACTAAGAGTGGCTCAAGCAGTTATTAAGTCTAGGGGCACACATTTTTTTGACACAAGGCTATGTAGTTTTGTAGTTGTGACAAACACTTTTTCACACCAGTGTAGATCAATTTGTCAAGTTCTGTTCGCCAAAAATCTGTTCATGCGTCAATTTTGCCTGAAGAAATCTGTTAGGTCAGAGACAGATGCAACTCTGCAACAGCCAGATTATACTAACCTAACAAACAAACAAACTGTAATATTTAGCATTATGTAACTGCATTAGTTCACCAATTGCAAAGCTGCAAATGCAACTTCATGTAACAGGACAGGCCTGTGTTTTCAGTTTGTAATCGGGGAATAACACACCTTCAAATGGAGGTGTGAGAAAACAATCCAATCAAATTCTTACGAGAACATTTAATTACCACTTAAGAAAGGTCATACCTGAGGCTGAGCTTCTGCAGCGCCGCCAGCACATTCTCTCGAGTTACAGACTCCTTCTCTTCAGTCTTCAGACAGTCCAGCAGAAATGGCAGTAAAGCTGGAATCTGAGACAGGTACAGGCGCCCTGAGTGTGAAATACACACATTAACCTGATGAAAACACTAGTCATGCAACACTTTTTTTGCACCAGAGTTAAACTAGGAAAGAGAAAATGGAGAAACAATAATGAATTTACCCAAAACATTATAACGATTACAAATGTTTCAGGCAAAATAGTCAGATGTTTACTGTCAACAGTGTACAACACAATAAATGTGTGTGATGAACTTTAACTCGTGAGAAAATATTCTGCCGTTGTGTAAACACTTACTGAAAATACCTCATTTAAACTGTGGCAATTAATCTAAAAATAATAAAGGAATATTTCAGCCAAAAATGGAAATTATTTCTTCCTTTTTATTTTTTACACGACAAAAAAAGTGCTTTTATTACTTAATTTTTTTGTCTTGTTTCTAATCCAAATATCTAAAAATACTTCAATCAAAAAGCATTTTCTAGACGAGCAAAACATATTGAGCTCTATTTTACCGATCTAGGCGCAAAGTCTCAGGACCCTATCATACACCCAGCGCAATAAGGGGCAAGACGCGTTTCCACGATGTGTTGCAATTTTTAGACCAACGCAACTTTAATTTTCCTGTCTTTTGCCACGTTGTTTAAATAGCAAATCCATTTGTGCCACTTTGTAGACTCATGGGTGTTCTGGTCTAGAAAAGAGGTGTGTTAAGGCGGATTGTTGGCGCGTTGCTATTTCGAGGATCTAAAATAGACTAGCTGAAAGCAGGTCTAAAAGTCCAGCGCAGAGCTCATCAGTTGTGCACCTCGCTTAAAGATTGCTTAAAACAGGCAGGATGAAGAGCAATACGCAAATATCTTTACAAATGAAAACAATTAAAGGATTAAAATGTTACAAAAATTATTATTTTCTACATTAATATAAACACCACTTTTTTCAGTTTATTCATGACAACTTGCTTTTGTATAATGTTTTTATTATTAGCAGTATTATTTATTATAGGCATAATTAAATTTGTTTTATTAAAAACAAGCTTAGAGTTGTCCACCTGTGAGGTTTTGGACCATATGGGGCATAGCATGTGTATTTGGTTTTTTTACCACACTTCGTTATTATTGTTTGTTTATTCGTTTGCTGGAAATGAGAACTGAATTTAGAAATAGTCTTGAAACAAATCTTTGCGCTTAACAAACGAAATTAAATATGTAGGCTAATGGATATCTTCAGTGAGTGCGTCCAACACGTTTCCTTATCCACGAAAGTGAAAGTAAAGAGGCTGAATGGAGGAGGCTCGTTCTTTATCCTCGCGCTGCAGATGCTCTGTTTAACTGTTTTCTCGCTAGTGAAGTGTTCAGTACAAAGTCCGCCATGCAAATAGCAAATGCGCCATGGCGCAATGCAACTGACTCTTAAAGGGAATGGCAGATGAGACTCTGATTGGTTTATGCTCAAAACACACCCATAACTCATTAAGAGAATAAGCTCAACCCTGCTAGACCGTGTGCCGCGGTGCATAGTATATTTTTCTGTCCTTAAAATAGTAAAAGTGGATTCGGACAAGCTCTTAATGCTTTTGCGCCCTGCATCTTTCATCCTTTTGCTATTTTAAGGACGAAAAAGTACGCTATTCGCCCTGGCGCATGGTCTAACAGGGTTGTGCTTATTCTCTTAATGAGTGATGGGTGTGTTTTGAGCATAACGTGCATTAAACCAATCAGAGTCTCATCTCACATTCCCTTTAAGAATCAGTTGTGTTGCGCCATAGCGCATTTGCTATTTTAATGGCGGACTTTGTATGTGTAAAAACTGAACACTTCACTAGCGAGAAAACAGTTAAACAGACCATCTGCAGCGCGAGGATAAAGATTTAGCCTTTTTACTTTCTCTTTACTTTACTTTTACTCCTTTACTTTGGTGGAGTAAGGAAACAGTGGAAACTCACTCCACTGAGGACATCCATTAGCCTACATATTTAATTTCGTTTGTTAAGCACAAAGATTTGTTTCAAAACTATTTCTAAATTCAGTTCTAATTTCCAGCAAACAAATAAATGAACAATAATAACGAAGTGTGGTCAAAAAACTGAGTTATACCCAAACACTCGTCTTGTTCTTATGCCCCATATGAGGATGCAGACGTCTCCAAAACCCGACAGGTGGACAAATCTAACTAGTTTTTATTAAAACAAATATAAATCTGCTAATAATAATAACAACATTATATTAATGCAAACTGTCATAAATAAACTGAAAAAAGCCCCCTGACATGAAGAAGGCATGGAGGCAGTGGTTTTTATATTGATGTGGAAAATTATATTTTTTGTATCATTTTAATTCTTTATTTTTTCGTATGTAAAGATAATTGTGTATTGCGCTACATCCTGTGTGCATTAAGCAATGTGTAAGCGTTTTGGACCGTCATAGGCGCATAACTAACACGCTCCTTGCTGGACTTTAGAGCAGCTTTTAGTTAGTCAATGGCGCGGCTTATTTCAGTTCCCCAAAATAGCAACACGCCAACAATGACCAGAAGACCCGAACACTCATGAGTCCACAAAGTGGTCCAAAAAATACATTGTAATCCTTTAATGTTTTTCATATGTAAAGATTTGTGTAAACGTGGTGCAAAATGTGAAAATTAGAGTTGCGCTGGTCTGAAAATAGCAACAAAACGTGCCAAACATTTCTTCTGCCTGATTGCGTCGGGTGTATGATAGGACCCATAGTCTTGTTTTAAGAAATAATGTCAAAATTAAGTGAGTAAATAATTCTGTTTTCTGTTGACATTTTGCTTGTTTTAAAGGGGCCCTAATTTACCCATTTTACAAGATACAAGACTTTGGTGTCTCCAGAATGTGTCTGTAAAATTTCAGCTCAAAATACCCATCAGATTATTTATTATATATGGTTTTTCCGCTACATTCATTCTTCCATGGCAGGGTGCTACACCAAAATTAATTCCCGCCACAGCTACATTACAGTATCTGGATGAACTTTTGGACCTTGAGAACAACATTATAAGCAAAAATATATTATCAATTTCACTTACCATCACACAATAAAACAAACGGATTGATCAGTCAGGCCATATACTGTCTGACAATCTCATTCTTGCCCTTTAACTATTCAGTTTTGGGTGAACTATCCCTTTAAATCTGACCAAACTAGGTAAAAAAAATGAGGTGTAAATAAAACATGCTACATGGATTCAGTGTCATAATCCTAATTTAAGCCCATTTTACTCATTGTGTTGAAGTATTGTGTGCAGTTATGATCATTGGATGGACTTTATGACCTTGAGAGCAATATAATGAAGAATCCTTTTCACTCACCGTCACACAAAGAGGCAAACGCATTGATGAGTCTGGCCGTATACTGTCTGACAATCTCATTCTTGCACTTTATCAGATGAAGAACAGTTTTCTGTAGAGTAAACCAAAGCAAACTGGTTAGACGAAATGTCACTCATCGGGAATGTTTGCTTTGGGCACAATTTGCTGTTAAAAACGATTTTGCTTCCTGCCAAGTGTGTTTTTTTTTTGATCATCGTAATGTGAGACACAAGCTTTTCCATCTGACCGAAAGATGAGCTCAAGGCAGATAATCAGTCACAGTAAGTCCTGAAACCTGATTTTCCACATTCAGATTCATCCTAAATACCTGACATAGATAGCTGATGACACATTTTTGCTGAGTAAGTAGGACAAGGACGTGATTGAAATCGTTTTAAAACTCTTAACCCCTTATCGGGTGGGAATTCTAACACAAAAGAAAGAAGATAAAACATACGCAAATAAACTTGAAGTCAGAATTATTAGCCCCCCGGTATAGTATTCCGTCAATTTCTGTTTAACGGAAAGAAGAACACATTCCTAAAAATAATAGTTTTAATAACTCATCTCTAATAACTGATTTATTTAATCTTTGCCATGATGACAGTAAATAATATTTTACTAGATAGTTTTCAAGATACTAGTATTCAGCTTAAAGTGCCATTTAAAGGCTTAACTAGGTTAATGAGGTTAATTAGGCAAATTAGGGTTATTATGGGGCGTTCACACTGGATGCGGCTTGCTTGAATAAATCACACTATTTAAACAGACGCGTGGACATTTTGAGTTTACTCGCTTCATTCAGGTGTCAAATTCACTTCACAATAGATGCGGATTCACTTCATGGTCAGGGTTTCTGTCTGTTCGGTGACATCAAATTCGCTTCATCCGTGCATTAAATTCGCTTTATTCGTGCATCAAATTCATTCATTCGTGCGTCAAATTCGATAAATTTTTATGTCAAATTTGCTTCGTTCGCGAATCAAATTCGCTTAATTAGCGAAACAAATTCGCTTCATTAACGCATCAAAATCGCTTAATTTGTGCGTCAAATTCGATTAATTTGCAAGTCAAATTTGCTTCTTATGCGAATCAAATTCACTTCATTAGCGCATCAAATTCGCTTAATTTGTGCATTAAATTCGATTTGTGCATAAAATTCTATTCATTCGCGCATCAAATTCGCTACATGTGTCAAATTTGATTAATTTGCGCATCAAATTTGCTTCATTCGTGCATCAAATTCGCTTCATTCATGCGTCAAATTCGCTTCATTCGTGCATCAAATTGCTTCATTCACGCGTCAAATTCGCTTCATTCGTGCGTCAAATTGCTTCATTCGCGCATCAAATTTGCTTCATTCGTGCGTCAAATTTGCTTCATTTGTGCGTCAAATTCGCTTCATTTGTGCGTCAAATTCGCTTCATTTGTGCGTCAAATTCGCTTCATGCGTCAAATTCGCTTCATTCGTGCGTCAAATTGCTTCATTCACGCGTCAAATTCGCTTCATTCGCGCATCAAATTTGCTTCATTCGTGCGTCAAATTTGCTTCATTTGTGCGTCAAATTCGCTTCATTTGTGCGTCAAATTCGCTTCATGCGTCAAATTCGCTTCATTCGTGCGTCAAATTGCTTCATTCGCGCATCAAATTTGCTTCATTCGTGCGTCAAATTTGCTTAATTTGTGCGTCAAATTCGCTTCATGCATCAAATTCGCTTCATTTGTGCGTCAAATTCGCTTAATGCGTCAAATTCGCTTCATTTGTGCGTCAAATTTGCTTCATGCGTCAAATTCACTTCATTTGTGCGTCAAATTCGCTTCATGCGTCAAATTCGCTTCATTTGTGCGTCAAATTCGCTTCATTCGTGCGTCAAATTCGCTTCATGCGTCAAATTCGCTTCATTCGTGCGTCAAATTCGCTTCATGCGTCAAATTCGCTTCATTCGTGCGTCAAATTCGCTTCATGCGTCAAATTCGCTTCATTTGTGCGTCAAATTTGCTTCATGCGTCAAATTCACTTCATTCGTGCGTCAAATTCGCTTCATGTGTCAAATTCGCTTCATTCGTGCGTCACATACGCTTCATGCGTCAAATTTGCTTCATTCGTGCGTCAAATTTGCTTCATGCATCAAATGCGCTTCATTCATGCATCAAATTCGATTCATTATTCATCGAATTTGCTTCATTCATGCGTCAAACTTGCTTAATTCGTGTGTCAAATTTGCTTCATTCGCGCGTCAAATTCACTTCATGCGTCAAATTCAATTCATTCGCATGTCAAATTTATTTCATTCGCGCGTCAAATTCGTTTCATTCGCACGTCAATTTCACTTCATTCATGCATCAAATTCGCTTCATTTGCGAGTCACATTTACTTCATTAGCACATCCAATTCGCTTCATTTACGCATTAAATTCGCTTCATTCGCGCATCAAATTTGCTTCATTCGTGCGTCAAATTCGCTTCATTCTTGCGTCAAAGTCGAATCATGGATGTTTCCCAGTGATGGGTTGCAGCTGGAAGGGCATCCGCTGTATAAAACACATGCTGGATAAGTTGGCGGTTCATTCCACTGGGGTGACCCCAGATTAATAAAGGGACTAAGCTGAAAAGAAAATGAATGAATATGAATGATTTCTGTACTGTTTGTTGTTGGGTCATATTAGTAAATACATGAACTAGCATTAACTAATGGAATCTTACTGTAAAGTGTGACCAAGAAAAAGTTGTGTGGAGAATGGATACAAAAGTGACTGTTTACGTGGAACTGAATGCTGACTCACTAACATAACTGAGAACAAGTTGTGAAAAATATAAAAAAAAAAAAACTCTGAAAGCTTTACATATTTGTGCAGATGCATCATGCAGAAGAGACTAAACGTAGGTAAAAACCACATCCTGCAATGTGAAATCAACATCCTGATAGATCAGTTGCTAAAAATAAAGCTGTGTAAACTAAAATTAGCTGTGCATAATGCTAAAATTACTCTCTCTCTCCATGTGTGTGTGTGTGTGTGTGTGTTTCAGCAGGTTGTTCCCATAAATATGACACGTGTCATCGATGTGTCACCACGTACCTGTTTGTTACTGTATCTCTCCAGAAGGTCGTTGCTGATGAAGGCCTGTAAAACCGTGTCTCTTTGCTCGCCGTGAAGAGATCGAGTCAACCTCTGAAGATAAAATCAAACAGTTACTGAATCTGGCATTGAAATTGGAAGAGGGAAAAATTGTATTCAATACAAAGGCCTATTGCTGCGTCAAGTATGTATTGCTACATACTTGCTAGATATTTTTAAACATATTAGTATTCAGCTTAAAGTGATACTTAAAGGCTCAATTAGGTTAATTAGGCAAATTATAGTACTTAGGCAAGTCATTGTATAACAATGGTTTGCTCTGTAGACAATCAAAACAAATATTGCTTAAGAGGGCTAATAATTTTGACCTTAAAATAGTTTTAAAAAAATTAAAAACTGCTTTTATTCTTGCCGAAATAAAACAAATAAGACTTTCTCCAGAGGAAAAAATATTATAGGTAATACTGTGAAAATTTCCTTGCTCTGTTCAACATAATTTGGGAAATATTTGGCAAATAAACAAAAAAAGAGGGCTAATAATTTTGACTTCAACTGTATATGAAATTCTGGACCTAAATGTGCTGGTGTTTTTAGTTTATTAACAGTAATTGAGGGTTACCCAGCGCAAAGCCTGAAGCAGCAGAGCCTTGAGTCGATCTGACCCATTCAGCAGGTCTTTCTTCAGCTTCTCATAGTCCAGAGAAGGCAGTAAGGGCACATCTTTGGGCCTCCTGAAAGCAGGAAGTAAAGAGAAAAAAAAAATTCAAACGATGAATCTTGCTCTACAAGTTTTTTGAGGTTACTGACGGGAATTATACTTCAGCTTTCCGAAAAAAAAAAAAAAAGAAGCCTTGAGGCAGGCAGATCACATGCTTTCCAGATCTGGGTTGATGGCATTTGAAGAATGATTCCAGTGATGTGGTACCAACACAAAATAAATAAATAAATAAATAAATACACACAAATACATAAAAGGCGACATGGTGGTGCAGTAGGTAGTGCTGTCGCCTCACAGCAAGAAGGTCGCTGGTTCGAGCCTCGGCTGGGTCAGTTGGCGTTTCTGTGTGGAGCTTGCATGTTCTCCCCGCGTTCGCGTGGGTTTCCTCCGGGTGCTCCGGTTTCCCCCACAGTCCAAACACATGTGGTACAGGTGAATTGGGTAGGCTAAAATTGTCCGTAGAGTGTATGAGTGTGAATGAGTGTGTGTGGATGTCCCAGAGATGGGTTGCAGCTGGAAGAGCATCCGCTGTGTAAAACATATGCTGGATAAGTTGGCGGTTTATTCCGCTGTGGCGACTTTAGATTAATAAAGGGACTAAGCCGAAAAGAAAATGAATGAATTAATAAAATAAATAAAAATAAATAAACAAATAAATACACACAAATAAATTATTAAAAATAAATAAACAAATAAATACATAAAAATAAACAAATAAATACACACAAATAAATAAATAAAAATATATAAACAAAAAAATAATACACACAAATAAATAAATAAAAATAAATAAATAAACAAATAAATAAATACACACAAATAAATAAATAAAAATAAATAAATAAACAAATAAATAAATACACACAAATAAATAAATAAAAATAAATAAATAAACAAATAAATAAATACAATCAAATAATTAAAAATAAACAAACAAATAAATACATAAAAAATAAACAAATAAATACACACAAATAAATAAATAAAAATAAATAAACAAATAAATAAATACACACAAATAAATAAATAAAAATAAATAAATAAACAAATAAATACACACAAATAAATAAATAAAAATAAATAAATAAACAAATAAATAAATACACACAAATAAATAAAAATAAATAAATAAATAAACAAATAAATAAATACAATCAAATAATTAAAAATAAACAAACAAATAAATACATAAAAAATAAACAAATAAATACACACAAATAAATAAATAAATACACACAAATAAATAATTAAAAATAAATAAACAAAGAAATACATAAAAATAAACAAACAAATAAACACAAATAAAAAATAAATAAACAAATAAACACAAATAAATAAATAAAAATAAACACATAAATAAATAAATAAAAATAAATAAACACAAATAAAAAAACAAAAAAATAAAAAACAAATATACACAAATAAATAAATAAAAATAAATAATTAAATAAATAAATAAATAAATACAAATAAAAAATAAACAAATACACACAAATAAATACATAAATAAATAAATAATACACACAAGTACATAAATAAACAAATAAATAAACAAACACATACATACACAGAAATAAATAAATACAAACAAGTAAATAAATAAACAAATAGATAAATAAACAAACAAATTAAAATAAATAAATAAATAAGTTAATTAATTAATTAATAAATACATACACACAAATAAATAAACACACAAATAAAATAAATAAATAAATAAATAAATAAACACACAAATAAACACAAATAAATTAATGAATACAAGTATACCAAATGGATTCTAAATGTACCTATTTATGAACCTATTTATACTTGCAAATTATAATAGAAACTGTATAAAAAGCATACAAACATTTGTCTACCCGTTAGTAATGTTATATCTCATTGCACAACAATTATCTGATTAAAATAAGAGAAATCACTCAGCCCATGGCTTGGCGATCAGCAGGAGATAATAATGTTTTGCCTGCAAGGGGGGCATTCCCCTAAATGTGTGACGTCACGAGAAAAACTCTCAGTGGTAAACAAAAACAACAATAACTTACTGAGGTGCGACTGACGCCCGGAGCATTGAGGAAGCCTGAAAGAAGAAGAAAACGTGTCGTATAAATCAGTTGATACAATGACATACCAATGGAAACTAAAACGGCTGGATGTGTTAGTTAACCGGTTATCCTACAGCAGACATGGGTTTAGAATACATGCGTATTATTCCTGCATGCAGTTCAGTGCACAGTAAAAACTGATTAGTTACTTTACTTAACAACAAAAAGCTGAGTAAAATCACTGCCTTAAAAGCTACAAGTTGACTTCATTTAAAATAGTGAGTAAACTTGCTGTAACTTGGAACTTTCAAGTTGATTTAACTTATTTTTTAGAATTATGCACGCAATTCACACTGTACACATATCTGTTAACGAGCAGTTTCTGTATTTTGTGTGTTTTCCGTTTATTTACGGTTGTGAATTGCATTATGGGATGTTGATCTCTGCTCTGTTGACTTTTGATGTTGAAAATTCAACTCTACAGTTTAACAAAGTGACTTTTAGTGACATTTTAGTAGTTTGAAATGCTAAAATAACGTATAAGAAATAATATACAGAGTTTTAGGAACAACAAATAATAAGTTGACTTCTAGTTGATCATTTGGTATCAGACGTGGCTTATATGAATGGCAAAGGCGCTCAACCTGCGATCTGTGCAAGTCCTAATGCCCCAGTAAAGTGAAGGGGACACTATACTGTCAGTGAGAGCCGTCTTTCGGATGAGACATAAACCAAAGTCCTGACTCTCTGTGGTCATTCAAAATCCCACGGCACTTCTCGTAAAGAGTAGGGGTGTAACCCCAGCGTCCTGGCCAAATTCCCTCCATCGGCCCTTACGATCATGGCCTCCCAATCATCCCCATCCACCGAATTGGCTCTATCACTGTCTCTTCACTCCACCAATAGCTGGTGTGTGGTGAGCGCACTGGCGCCGTAGTCCTGAGGCTGCCGTCGCATCATCCAAGTGGATGCTGCACACTGGTGGTGGTGTGGAGAGACCCCCCTCATGATTGTGAAGTGCTCTGGGTGTATGGCCATACACAATAAATGCTCTATATAAATACACATTACTTATTTACTTACTTAAAAGGCCTCTAGATTACGCTTATTTTACCACAATAAAATATGATCATGCCTTGATTTTTAATGATTTCATTAGGACAGTAAGCTCTGACTTTGCTTAGACACAAAATTCTAAAGTCATGCTGCAGTGGAAACAGAATGAATATTGTGTCAGACTCCATCATGAGCTTGGAGGACTGCATCCATACATCTCTGCAGTTACTCAAATCACTTATGAATAAAGTCATCTGGAATGGCAAAGAAAGCGTTCTTGCAGGACTCCCAGAGTTCATCAAGAATCTTTGGATTCATCTTCAATGCCACCTCCTTCATCTTACCCCAGACATGCTCAATAATGTTCATATCTGGTGACAGGGCTGGCCAATCCTCGAGCACCTTGACCTTCTTTGCTTTCAGGAGCTTTGATGTGGAGGCTGAAGTATGAGGAGCGCTATCCTGCTGGAGAATTGTCCCTCTCCTGTGGTTTGTAATGTAATGGGCAGCACAAATGTCTTGATACCTCAGGCTGTTGATGTTGATCATCCACTCTGCAGATCTCTCGCACGCCCCTATACTGAATGTAACCCCAAACCATGATTTTTCCTTCACCAAACTTGACTGATTTCTGTGAGAGTCTTGGGTGGATGCGGATTCCAGTAGGTCTTCTGCAGTATTTGTGATGATGATTGGGATGCAGTTCAACAGATGATCCATCAGAAAAATCCACCTTCTGCCATTTTTTCAAATGATCAACTAGAAGTCAAGTTATTATTTGTTGCTCTTACAACTGGGATCAACGACAAGACTTTTGTCAGGTAGTGTACGGCACCAACCCAGATAATAAATCACTTTAAACTATTAAAAAGGTTAATAAACATAACTTTTTCCAGTGTTTAAAGTTGTTGGAAGAAAGATCAAGCTCCAATAATGCGATTCAAAAGAAAAAATTAAAAGCATGAATCACAAATTACGGAAAAAACGCTAATTTGCGTATACTTTATTTACTTATTTACAAATTTAAAAGCAACAGCTTTACTCACTTTTCAAAGTAAAGTCAAATAACCATCTTAAGTAAAATAGACTAATCGTTTATTTACAGTGTGGGGTTATGCATATGCACATGCACTGAATGAACTGCAAGAAATGAAGAGTTAGTGAGAGGAATTCCCCAGAGTCATCATAAGCGCCGCACCTGTGGGATCTCATTACAACAGGCGCGCTGGGACAATTCTGGCATCTCAAGGATGCAATTACAAGCATTGGGGACGGGTTAAACTGAAACCCAAGAGCGAGTGGTTCTGCGTTATTTAAAGTATGAGTGCTAGTGGTTTTGGAGGAATGTTGAACACGTGAAGTCGGGAATGTCGATTATTCTGTTGACATTGTAATTGTAGTATTTATTAATTTCCATGATAGCAATTGAAATTAATTGATGTTTTAAATAGATTTATACCATTCACTGTTAAAAAAAAATGCTGGGTTCCACACAATTCATTGATGTTGTCCCAAGATGAATCCATTAAGTTACCTTAATCCTTTTTTACAAACTTAATTTGATTAAACATGAAAGAATTAAGTTGCCAAAAAAAGAGAATTGTGTTGTTTCAACACAAGTGTTCAAGTGTTGTACTAGTACTGAAATTTTATAAATGTCCATTTCCCGCTAACATTTAAGCATATGCCAGCTTATAAACAGACCAGCTGATCTTCGCGGCTTTAAAACGCTCCAGTGTCCCTGTATCTGTACACCAGGGCTATTCAATTAGTTTGTCACAGGGGCCAGTTTATGAAAAGCATCCCAAACGAAGGGCCGGAGAGATATGACTTGCAATATAAATGATGACACAACTGCATTTAAGAGCCAATTATGTATTTTTGCTCCTTTAGACACCCACGTTGTATTTTTCTACATTAAAATGTTAATATATTGTATTTTGAAACTATATAATATCACTGCATTGTACAATAAGTTTTTTTAACAAACATTCAAATGTTGTATTTCACAGCACAACAAAATCAGTGTATTGCTGAAGTAGGCTTCTTCCACATTCAGATTCATATGTTCTGTTTTGAACTGCATAACAATTATGGATGCAACAATTCTAGATTTTGGTTGTACGATTATATAGTGTGAAGAATAATCAGAGTTTCACAGTTATCACGTCTAATGTAAATTTAAGCTTTATATTAGCTAGATTTAGATCTGGACATCCCTCACTAATATTAAAAAACCTTTAAAAGGCATTTTCATTAGTAATAGTTTTTATGCTGTAGGTTTTTCTGTGCTTATAGGGCTACACAATTTAATTATGTGTGTGTTTATAGAGAGAAACGGGAGAAAATAATATAATAATAATTGTTATGAAGGTCGGCGCCAATATTTAGATTAACTGTTGTTATCATCTGCATTCATACATACATAATCATTTTAATAATAGTTCGTCTAACATGTCTTTTGTTTACATTGCACTGAAAGCTAAGCACAACTCTCACCGCTACAGCATGAGATGTCTTCTACTGTGTGCGCCCAGACAGCCGCGACCGCGTTGCTCTGCTTGCGCCCGCATATTGGCATATATTCTAACGACATAACAAACTTGCGCACGGGAAAGATGTGATATGGGAACGGCCCGCGGCTATAGTTATTACAGTGTGCGTGCGTATTAGCTTCGGTGGACAAGCTCGGAACTTTAAACTAGCACACAGTTGGCAACTTGGCGTAACTTTGTTCAGCAGTTTCGTTTCGTGCGGCAGAACAGAAATGCAGAAATGCCGCTTATAGAAGCCTTTACGATTAATTAACCGTGACGAATTAAAGCGCAGTTAATAGTGAAATTGGTTAATCGTTGCATCCCTAATAACGATATCAGTGCATTGTACAAAAGACCTTTTCTACAAACATGTTCAAATGTATTCGGCTCTCGCCACTCGCTTAATGTCAGGTGACTCACGCTCTGCGCAGCTCGTGCTGTATTGAACAGACGCACGTTACTTCATAACTATAGCGGCCGTTTTTTGACTGAACTAAATTTATTCTTGATGTCTTGGTCACACTATTTGGAGGGCCAGAACAAATTGCCTCGGGGGCCGGGTTCGGCCCGCCAATTGAATAGCCCTGCTGTACACTCTCAGAAATAAAGGTACGCAAGCTGTCACTGGGGTGGTACCTTTTAAAAAATGGTACAAATTTGTATCAAAAAGTCCATATTAATACCTCAAGGGTGCATATTATGGCCCGTTTTCACTGAGTGGTATGGTACGGTTCGGTATGCTTTTATGGCCGTTTCCACTGTCAAAAGGTGTACTGAACCATACCATACCCCTGTTTCATCACCCTTTCGAAAGGGTACCAAACACGAGAAAGGGTACCAAAAGGCGGAGCTAGACGCGCAGCTGAACGCTATTGGTTTACAGAGATACGTCATTCACTCATGCAACAAGCCAAAATGAAAACAAAGAAGCCGCCATGTTTTAATACACAGCCGAGAGACTATATATCCATATAATAACGAGCCCTGTTCGACCCGGGCTCAAACGAACCTTGTCGTCGTCTTTATGAACAGCCACAAAGCCAAAAAGAAGAGCAGATTTCACCCTGTCTCCCGCAGTTTTTTACGAGCCAGTCTGAAGCGCGAGTGGTTTCGCTTTCTTGCTTGCGCTCGCCACGCGTCTATATTTGAAATAACGAACTTCGTGAACTCATGATAATAACGTGCAAGTTCTTTTATTCATTGTCACAAATGTCAATGCTATATTAGTTTAGATTTTTTAAACATAAAAAAGGACAAATATTCAATATGCATGAAACTGAATAATATAATACTGGATACGGTATTTAAACTTCACTGTATAAAGTAAAATAAAGATTAAACAATTTTTGATGTTACTAACATCTTAATAGAAAGAGAATCCATTTCAATTCAAACCGGCTGAGAGAGTTTAATGCGCTGCAATTTAAGAAAGCACATGCAATTACCAAAAACACCGGCAAATTAAGAAACGATCTTCATCAATTTGACAGCACACGTGGCGCAAATTCTCACAACACAAACAATTGAAGAAATGAGCTGCATTTGGTCACAACACTTGCTAATATCCACGTAACACATCGGAAATGTTTCAAGGGGACCCAAAAACATGACGGACCCTGCTGAGATACGGATGTGTTATTATGCCGTTGTGTGCTGTTTGGAAAATAATAGGATCACTCGGGGTCCTATAGTTAGACCCAATTGTCAGGGAGGAACTCGATTTCTCATGACAACGGCATAATAACACATCCGCATCAGAACTTCAGTATTGTGCTGTTTCAACTCATTTTACATATTTGCTTTCTTTATGTCATCCCAACACAATGACTGTATAAAATAGTCCCAACACAAATCCATTATGTTATGGTAATCATTTTTACTAATTTAAGTGGATTGAACATTAAACAAAGTTAAGTTAACTTAATGGATTTGTGTTGGGACAAAATTACTCATTTAAAATGAGTTGAAACAACACAATTGGGACAGAAGTATTTTTTATACTAAATACAGCATCTGGAGTATTTAAAAAAAAATGTTCAATCCACTTAAATTTGTAAAAACGATTAAGTTAACTTAATAGATTTGTGTTGGGACAACATGAAGAAAAAATACTCATTAAAAATGATTTAACACAACACCATTCTAAGGTATTTTTAAATATTTTTTTATACTAAACAGCATCTAAAGTATTTTTTTTATTGTTTTATGTTCAATCTACTTAAATTTGTAAAGAATTATTAAGTTAACTTAATGGGTTTGTGTTGAGACAACATGAAGAAAAAACGACTTATTTAAAATGAGTTGAAACAACACAATTCGGAAGTATTTTTGGGACAACTTAATCATTTTTACAAATTTAAGTGGACTGAACATAATTTTTGTATAAAATACTCCAGATGCTGTATTTAGTATATAAAAATACTTGCGTCCCAATTGTGTTGTTTCAACTCATTTTAAATATGACGTTTTTTTTTCCATTTTGTCCCAACACAAATCCATTAAGTTATCTTAACTTTTTTTATGATAAATCCACTTAAATTGGTAAAAACGATTACCTTAATGTAATGAATTTGTGTTGGGACAGCATGAAGAAAAAACTACTTATTTAAAATGAGTTGAAACAACACAATTTGGAAGTATTTTTGGGACTGAAGTATTTTTTTAATACATTCAGCACCTGGAGTATTTAAAAAAAATTGTTTAATCCGCTTAAAATTGTCAAAAAAAAACAAACAATTAAGTTGTCCCAAAAATTACGTCAGAATTGTGTTGTTTCAACTCATTTTACATATTTGCTTTCTTTATGTCATCCCAACACAAATCCATTACGTTAAGGTAATAATTTTTACCAATTTAAGTGGATTGAACATTAAACAAAGTTAAGTTAACTTAATGGATTTGTGTTGGGACAAAAAAAAAACTTATTTAAAATGAGTTGAAACAACACAATTGGGACAAAAGTATTTTTTATACTAAATACAGCATCTGGAGTATTTTATACAAAAATTATGTTCAGTCCACTTAAATCTGCCAAAACGATTAAGTTAACTTAATGGATTTGTGTTGGGACAACATGAAGAAAAAATACTTATTTAAAATGAGTTAGCACAACACCATTCTGAAGTATTGTTAAATATTTTTTATACTAAACACAGCATCTAAAGTATTTTTTTTAATTGTTTTATGCTCAATCTACTTAAATTTGTAAAGAATTATTAAGTTAACTTAATGGGTTTGTGTTGAGACAACATGAAGAAAAAACGACTTATTTAAATGAGTTGAAACAACACAAATCGGAAGTAGTTTTGGGACAACTTAATCATTTTTACAAATTTAAGTGGACTGAACATAATTTTTGTTTATACTCCAGATGCTGTATTTAGTATTTAAAAATACTTCCGAATTGTGTTGTTTCAACTCATTTTAAATATGAAGTTTTTTTTTTTCATTTTGTCCCAACACAAATCCATTAATAACTTAACTTTTTTTATGATAAATCCACTTAAATTGGTAAAAACGATTACCTTAACATAATGCATTTGTGTTGGGACAGCATGAAGAAAAAACTACTTATTTAAAATGAGTTGAAACAACACAATTTGGAAGTATTTTTTTAATACTAAATTCAGCATCTGGAGTATTTAAAAAAACAAAAAATGTTTAATCCACTTAAAATGGACAAAAAACAATTAAGTTGTCCAAAAAATACGTCAGAATTGTGTTGTTTCAACTCATTTTACATATTTGCTTTCTTTATGTCATCCCAACACAAATTACGTTAGGGTAATCGTTTTTACCAATTTAAGTGGACTGAACATTAAACAAAGTTAAGTTAACTTAATGGATTTGTGTTGGGACAAAAAAAATTAAACAACACAATTGGGACGGACGTATTTTTTAATACTAAATACAGCATCTGGAGTATTTTAAACAAAAATTTTGTTCAATCCACTTAAATTTGTAAAAATGATTAAGTTGTCCCAAAAATACTTCCGAATTGTGTTGTTTCAACTCATTTTAAATAAGTTGTTTCTTCTTCATGCTGTCCCAACACAAATCCATTAAGTTAACTTAATCATTTTATGTTCAATCCACCTAAATTGGTGAAAACGATTAAGTTAACGTAATGGATTTGTGTTGGGACAACATAAAGGAACTGTGCTTTGAACAATTACATAATCATGGAATCGGATTAAGTGTGCAGCTCCAACATGAAGCCTTCATTTCCTGTTAAATATGAGCATCCTGCTGTAATGTCACGCTGATTTGACTCCAAACTGGTTTGCGGAGAGATTTCTGCATGTGTTATTATAGTGCGAACTCAAATTCTCGTGTCTGGAAATTCTCAAGTGTTTGCTGTGAATATTTGCAGTCTGTCTGCGTGAGTGCATTTCACAACCAGGTTTACACACATAAGTCAGATATAATGAGAATATCCTGGAGCGGAGAAGGATTTCACGGGTTGTGTGTGTCAGAACTGGCTGATTTATAGTATTGTATTTATTAATAAAAGGAGGAATTAATAAAATATGCTTTCTAAATATATATAGACTCCGTTTATTTTTTAAAGAAACTTTCTAGCCCAAAATGTCATTTGTTTGCAAATTTCTGTAAATAACATTTATATATGTGCATACGTTTAGATTTATTAAGATGTATTTATGTACAGGATGTATTTAGATGTATTTATATACAGTTTAATGCAAAATTATTCATCCTCGTGATTTATTTCTTATATTTTTTTTTCAAATATTTCCCAAATGATGTTTAACGGAGCAAGTACAGTACATTTTTACAGTATTTCCTTTAATATTTTTTTTTCTTCTGAAGAAAGTCTGTTAAGTTTGGCTGGAATAAAAGCAGGTTTTTTTATTATTTTTTATTTAATAAACATTTTAGGTAAATATTATGTGCTCAATTAAGAATAGCTTCTTTTATTATTGTTTCTTGTCTAATTGCCCTAACTTGCCTAGTTAACCTAAATAATTAAGTCTTTAAATTGCAAACATATTATGTAGTGTCATCATAGTGAAGACAAACTAAATTAGTTATTAAAACTATTGTGTTTAAAAACGTTTAAAATCTTCGTTAAGCAGCACTTGGGAAATATTTGAAAAAATAAAGCACATTGAATTAGTGCCACTTAAACATTTTCAAATAAACAAAACAAAATAGCTTAATTACATTTAACCTTCAATAATTAATTACATTCAATAAATAAAATGTCTTAATACAGGTTAAAATGATTACCATGACAGATATAGTCATGTGAACAATAACAACATACTAATTCTGAGCTGTTCTTACTACAGACTATTATCAAAGTGGTTGCAATGACAGTGATTATTAACATTTAAATATCAACAAATAAATATTTTGTGTATTTTTGAGTCATCTTTTAATGTCATGAAATTATTCCTGTTCTAAGCCAGATGTTTTCCACATTTAATGACATTTTGAGTGTGCATCTTCTCTAAATCATGCAAAAAATGTAGGACAGTACTGTAATTGCAAACTTTGTTGTTTATATTAAACCTTATAATTTATATATATATATATATATATATATATATATATATATATATATATATATATATATATATATATATATATATATATATATATATATATATATATATATATATATATATATATATATATATATATATATATATATATATATATATATATATATACTTAACAAGATAAAAACAATGTAAAAATAAAATACGACTTTTTCAGAAAATGAGCTGGCTTTTCTTACATTTATTTATTTATTCCTTCATTCCTTTATTTATTTATTCATTAACTTATGTGTGTATTTATTTATTTATTCCTTTATTTATACTTCATTCTTTTATTTATTCATTTATTAGTTTATTTATTTATTTATTTATTTGTGTACTCCATTTATTCCTTCATTCGATTATTTATGTACTTATTTATTTATTTATTCATTCATTTATGTACTCAATTTCTTTATTTTGTACTCTTTCATTCTTTTTTATTCCTTCATACCTTTATTTATTTATTTATTTATTTATTTATTTATTTATCCTTTCATTCCCTTATGTATGTATTTATTTATCCCTTCATTTATTTATGCACTACATTATTTATTTATTCCTTTATTTATGTACTCCATTTATTTATGTACCTCATTTATTTATTCATTTATTCCTTTATTTATGTACTCCATTTATTTATTTATTCCTTCATTTATTTATGTACTCTATTTATTTATTTGTTGATTTATTTATTTATACCTTCATTTATTTATGTAACTCATTTATTTATTTATTGATTGATTTATTTATACCTTCATTTATTTAAGTACGTCATTTATTTATTTATACCTTAATTTATTTATGCACGTCATTTATTTATTTATTTATTTATACCTTCATTTATTTATGTACCTCATTTATTTATTTATTTCTTTATTTATTCATGTACCTCATTTATTTATTTATTCCTTTATTTATTTAAGTACCTCATTTATTTATTTATTTATTTATTTATTTATGTACCTCATTTATTTATTTACTTTTTTATTTATTCCTTTATTTATGTATTCCATTTATTTATTTTTTTATTTACTCCATTTTTTATTCCTTCATTCCTTTATTAATTTATTCCTTTATTTATTTATGTACCTCATTTACTTATTCCCTCATTTATATACGTAGTTCCATTCCATTTATTTATTTATTTAGTCAATTTCTTTATTTTTTATTCCTTCATTTCTTTATTTCTTTATTCCTTCATACCTTTATTTATTTACTTATTCCTTCATTTATTTATTCCTTTATTTAAGCCATTCCTTTTCATTCATTCATTCATTCATTCATTCATTCATTCATTCATTCATTCATTCATTCATACCATTTCTTAATTTGTTTATTTGTTCCTTCATTCCTTTATTTTTGAATTCCTTCATATCTTTATTCATTTATTTATTTTTATATTAAAATCAATGATTGCGTATTTTTGCAGTGTTCTTCCTTGTTCCTTCCTAACACTATCCGATGTCTCAAATTTCACATCAAAACAATTTGTCACTGTTGAAATGTAATCTCGAAGGTCAAGTCACGATGTGCTTCAATTACCTGACACCAGGAAGTCACTGTTTATTTAAAGTAGGAATAAATATCCCGCATAAACTAATACTGAACTTTTATTCTGTCAGTTTTGCATGAATATGATCCGCTCAGGGCAACTGGAGACAAGCAAAACGGCTCAAAAACAAAGCCAAATCTTATAATTGAACAGTATAACGTGCCTCCTCTGGGATTCAGTATGAATAGGGGACAAAAGTGGGTCAATTTTACACGAACGCAGGGTCTCGTGACAATAGAGCGATCTAATGGAAACTAGATGAACTATAGAGAGAGAAATAAAACAGGCAGGAGGGAAGACCAGGAAACATCCAGAAACTTACATATCCGTCATCATAAGGGCTCATAGAGTAATATCCCTTCATGAGCAGATGAGCAGACACACACATAAACACACACAGAAGATATGATTGAAGACACTGCAGGAGCATGGGGATATCCAAACACATTGTACAACCATTAAATAAATGTTGGGTTTTGCATGGTAACAAAATACTTTTCGCAAATGTTATGTAACATTTCAGCTGATTAAGTTAATTAATTATGAAATAAACTTGACAAAAAAAAAACACAATAGATTAAATCACACAGATTTAAAAAAGGTGATATATGAAAGACAATGCATGACCAGCTTGACAGGAACAAAACCTGTGTGGAAAATATGTGGAAATCTGAGTCAGAATTGTTCTCCCATGTCCTGAAATTCCAGATCATGTTGATTGCTGCTTGAAGTGACTGAACGTCTTAGTGAAAATATGAGCAGAAAAGCAAAGAAAAATGTGGCCACGCCTTATTGGACGTCTCACACTCCACGAGTTTTTGTTTAGAAACTCAAGACAGGTAAAAGGACAGATACAAAAATACAGTGGTGTAAAAAAGTGTTTGCCCCTTACCGATTTCTTATTATTTTTGTAGGTTTGTTTTACTTTAATGTTTCAATGGTTCGTAAATTCCGGGAGAGCCCCCCCACCCCCCCGGTAATTGCGTCATACGCTAATTTGCATATTACTGACGTCATCGCGTTCTACCATTTCTGTTTGTTTAACAGCCTATGGTAAATAAATGGGGTATTTTATATTTGCACTACGCTTTATGTAATCTTGTCAATTTAACTAAATTTATTGCTGTTTGAATACAGTATATCATTATAGATGAGTAGGGAAATTGCAGTAATCTCTCAGACGTAATATACTCAGACAAGTTCTGAAACTCTCACTTAAAACATCTCTGATTGTGCAACAAGAATAAACGGTCAAATTAAGCTGTTAAAATAAAGGAGAAGCAGATCGGGTTGACTGTACAAGGGAAATACCTTCAAACTGCCACCTGTTCTAAATCATTTGCCGTCGGTACGCAGAGAGGTGCTCTGCTCTCAGGCTGCAGGAGAGGGGCCGGCGGCGTCACCCGCAGCTTGTTGAGAAGAGTAGGGACGGTACAGTAATGGACAAACGACAGTCTATAAAAATCGCCAGTAACACACAAAAAAGTCGCTAGATTTGTCGCTAGTCGCTTTTTTGAAAATTTGTCGCTAAGTTGGCAACACTGGCGCAAACTGAAGAGCGGGGAGCGGGAGGAGTGAGAGGTTTGGGGAGATGGGGGCGCGCGAACTGTAGCGCGCGACCGGAAGAGCACAAGCACCAAGTTTCAGCCCAGACTGTACCAAAATGCTGAGGAGCGGGGGGCGGGGGAATTCCGGGAGTTTACCGGGAGACAGAACAATACGGGAGACGGGTCTGAAATACGGGAGACTCCCGGGAAAAACGGGAGTGTTGGCAGGTATGCTAATAACTGGCCACACTTAGCAGCAACAACTGCAATCAAGCTTTTTTGAAAACGTGTAATGAGTCTGTTACAGCGCTGTGGAGGAATTCTGTGGATGAATCTTTGCAGGGTTGTTGTTATTCAGCCACACTGGAGGATTTTCAACCATGAACCGACATAGCATCTCAATTAGATTCAGGTCAGGACTTTAACTAGGCCATTCCAAAGTCCTCAGCCATTCAAAAGTGGACTTGCTGGTGTGCTTTGGATCATTGTCCTGCTGCTGAACTGCTGAATTGCAAGCTTACTTCAGCTTGAAGTCACCAACAGATGGACGGACATTCTCCTTCAGTTTATTTTGGTACACAGCAGAATTAATCGCTCCATTTTCATAACTATTTAAAAGTGTAACACTTTTTTCACACAGGGCTATGCAGTTTTGTATCCTGTTTTCTTTTAGTAATAAAACTTAAATAAAAAAATAAACTTAAAAACTCATTAAAAATTTTTATTTCAAAACTGCAAGAAAGTAGTAAGGGGGCAAACACTTTTTCACAGATGAAGTCAAAATTATTAGCCCTCCTGTGACATCATTTTTAAAATTTATATATATATATATATATATATATATATATATATATATATATATATATATATACACATATGAGCAATATCACACTCGTAGCAGTGCGATATGGCTGTATATCAGCACTGGTTGGAGGCGTGCGTTGACATGAGGCCGTAGGCTGAGTGCCTTAGCGTCCCAGCAGTGTTGATATACAGCGATATCGCACTGCTACTTGTGTGATATTGCGTTTATACAACAGTTCGACGGCACAATCGTGTATATAAAAAAGAAAATCAAACACAGAGAGTCTAAAAACCCTTTTGTATTAGGAACTACTTTCTTCCGCCATTCATTCACATCTGCAGCTGACATCAAAACAGAAGCCGTTACTAACTCACCAACGTCCCTTTAGAGCTAGTGTTTGAATGATTCTCTAGCGTAATGTCTAAAGTGATGACAAAACAGCTGATTTTGCTGACATTTTAAGATTATAAGGCTGAACTAGACATGAAATGCCATCCGTCTACAGAGATATCTCTCTACAGTGTTACAGTCTACAGTATTTCTCTGTTGCATTGGGATATTACAATAATTCACTCTGAAAAAAGCAGCGCAATCACTGCCAGACTGCTGTTGTGTTTGAGATAAGGAGGGGGTGTTCAGGGGTGAGATCTGTGAATAACACTGTTGAGAACCGGGATAGGAAAGTAACTATTAAAATAGGCACTGTCCTTTTAAATAAACTGCATAGTTGTAATCTATACAAAAGAGAGAGATTGACTTAAGCAGGTCGCACACCGTGCAGCGCCACGCATTTCAGAATTCTAAACATAGGTTTCTATCAGGATACAAACACCGGCACCGCAACTTGGCAGCGCCCAGCCACGACTCAGGACACTGTTCATATTTCTGCTGCGCCACAGAGCGCCATCTGATTAGTTTCGTTTTAAATAGCATGCAAATGTGCGCGTCTGGTGTGCGATACTTTCAACTGTCATGTGCGCGCCGTGTCGCGGCGCATCCGGTGTGTGACGCCCTTAAGAATATCACTTACCAGTTTGATAATGATCTGATCAGCTGTAGTTAGAAATCACACTGTTTTAATTGTCTAAGCAAGGGCTTATTATGTGGTCCTGGCGTCATCTTGTGGATAGACAACGTCAACCGTCTTTGACTAATTATAAAATTATAAATATTTTGAAATAGGCAACATTGCACTATCCTTATAAATAAACTGCATAGTCTCAAAAGCACATTATGCTGTCCAATGTAGCTGCAATATTTGTCAAACTGTAGTGAGTTTATAGATCTGCTGTCACTCTATGTGGGTGGAGAATAGACAAAGGTGAAGAGGCTGTACGAGTTCTGATATTGCAGAATATCACACTGCTATCAGCCAATCAGATTCGAGAACCAGACAGAAATGTTGTATAAATATATATATATATATATATATATATATATATATATATATATATATATATATATATATATATATATATATATATATATATATATATATATATTATAGGTGGGCATAGATTAATTTTTTTAATCTAGATTAATCTAGATTAAAATGGCTCATTTGAATTCTGCCGAAGGCATTCAGAATATGTGTGCTACCCAAATAATAAGTCTTTGTGAACGGGTTTCTCAAGCCAGGTGGCGCATTAGACCAGGGGCTCATCTCCTGTTTCCAAAATGCATCACAAACTGCTTGAGAAACTGTTCTACTATGATAATTGGTGATGAAAATAAATGATGTTCAATAAGATGTACTTGTGTTTACTAACTGTTTATTCAGTTAAACATCAATGTTGAACTGTAGGCCTACATAAGCTCCAAACAGCGATTTCATACTTGCTTTTGATGTACGCACATACAGAAAATGCTGCTTCGCAAAGGCAAGTTCACAGAGCCCTGACGGTGTCAAACATTGAGTATGTTTACATGGGCAACAATACTTTAATACGATTTTAATATGATTAAAACAATACTCTGATTAGGAGTCTACCATGTAAACAGCCATTTTTGATTACTTAATGCGACTAAAGTCATAACTATACTAAACAGAAATGGAATTGAGACGTGGAGTATGCAGATATTAGTGGCATTACTGACAAACTATTCCCGTCATGTAGGACTTTTCGCCATATTTTCCGACAAGATCCACACAGGCGGCTGTTAGTAAAGGACCGCACAGACACACAGACGCACACACACAAACACACACACACATCGCGAAATGCAGAAGTTTTTTTCTTCTCATTTGGCGTGCGTTATTAAATTCCATAACACTCTCACCTGTCCTTACTCATTTATTTGCGTCTAATACCCCAGTTTGTCACGAAGGCATGAATTAAATGTTCGTGAGTTAAAGTGAAACTGCTGAACTGCAGTTAGAGTCAGGCATCCTGCTGATTTGATTCAGAAGGGCACTTCTTTCCCAGGCGACTCACCGGTCAGGTATACATCCGCGCTAAACAATCAAGTTGAAAGTCATCATAGCTTGCGTAGAAAAGACCCAGCTCTCACCCAACTTTGAGAATAGATTAACAGCGATATTTTTTTTATCGCGCGATAAGATTCTCGCGTTAACGCAGCACGTTAACGCCGATAACGGCCCACCACTAATATATATATATATATATATATATATATATATATATATATATATATATATATATATATATATATATATACAGTTCTGTCTGGTTCTTGAATCTGATTGACTAATAATCGTGTGATATTCTGCAAATAACAGCACTCGCGCAGCCTCTTCACCCTTGTGTATTACTTCACCTACATACAGCAACAAGCAGAGGACACTCTAGAGTTTGACAAATATTGCAGCTGTTGGACAACATAATGTACTTTTGAAGCTCTATTAGTCGAGAATGTAGTTGTTTAGATTGCACCTATGCAGTTTATTTATGAGGATAGTGCCTATTTTAAATATTTATCATTTCTGAGAGACAGCCGGTTGACGTTGTTCATCCACAAAAATGGTGACAGAGACCGCATAATAAGCCCTTAAAGCAGGGGTCAGGAACCTTTTTTCAGTAAAGAGCCATTTTTAATTTCATTGGCAAATGCATTTTTTTAAAGAGCCATTGGAGGGTTTGTTTATTTATTCATTCATAAACAAAACCTTTATTTATGTCCATGCATAACTCCAAAATAAACAAATATGACGCATCACAACGTATGAAGAAAGGACAATTTATAGATCTTTTTCATGTCGTCATCAACACTGTTGAATGTTGTTTGAATTTACTTGCGGAAGGTTACCATAGAAACGTAAACGTTGCTTGCCCTTTATTAGTCGCGATTTGAGTTCATCCACAGAGCCACATATTTTTGGTCAGAGAGCCACATGTGGTTCCAGAGCAATACGTTCTCTACCCCTGCCTTAGAGGATAAAAACAGCATAATTTCTAACTACAGCTGAGTCATTATTAAACTGGTAAGTGACATTCTAAGGGTGCTTTCACATATGTGGTTCGGTTCATTTGGTCCGGACCAAAGGCAACAAATGATACATTGTAGCATTTTTCTGCCGTTTTGGGTCCCTTTCACACCACACTGATTGCTTTGGTCCGAACCAGTTGAAATGAACCAAAATGCAGTCATGTGACAAAATCTACATCACTCACTGGCCAGATGTTATTGAACGCATTTCCTAAACTGCTTTTCAATTGGTCAGAATTCACATGGAACTACCGCAAATAAACAGACCGGCAGACACACAATGTCGCTGCGCTGGCTGACGCAGTATCCCTGGTCATAGTATACTATGTACTTTGTATGCATCACTTTAGACAAACTATACATTTCGAGAATGAAGGGCGGCTGGGGCTGGAAAACAATGTTTTAATGCATTGCAATCGGCGAAAGCATTAGGAGAAGGCGTGAAATAATTTAGCTAAACTGCGACATGGTCATCTTTCGGAAATATCACCAATGATCCATCAGGTAATGTTTCTCCCCCCTTCAAGCAGGTCTCGGTACGCTTTTTTGGTGCACTTTTGGTGGGCACCCGAGTGCGATTGCTACGTTCTCACCTGCCCAAACGAGCCGCACCAAGAGGGAAAACGAACTCTAGTGCGATTCAACCGAACTAAATAAGGCAGGTGTGAAAGCACCCTAAGTCGATCCCTCTCTTTTGTATGTTGTGGTGCTGTATTAAAACCATATAACTGTAGTGTATTGAGTGTGAGATGGGACTCAAATCAGGAATGTATGTATTTTGTGTTAGCCACTCTTTGCATAACCCTGAGTTACTTTTTGGTTGGCGATCTGTTTGTTTCTAATGCGTCTCCTGTTTTCGTTACTGCAGACTAGCTCAGTAAACAGAAAGAAAGACAAAATGCCCGCATGTGTTTAGCGTTTTTCCTTATCGCAAACACAACAGTAACGTTAATCTGCTAGTGTTTGCTTTGCTTTGGCTTTTACGGGGTTAATTATTGTGATCTCCCGATTGCAACAGAGAAATACTGGGAAATCTCTGTAGACTGATGGCATTTCATGTCGTTCAGCCTTATAATCCTAAAATGTGAACAAAATCAGCTGTTTTGTCATCACTTTAGACATTACGCTAGAGAATCATTCAAACGCTAGCTCTAAAGTGACGTTGGTGAATGAGCAGCGGTTTCTGCTTTTCTGACGTCAGCTGCAGATGTGAATGAACATACAGTAATTCTGACCTCAACTGTATATATTGAGAGGGTTAATAAAGTTGATCTTTTCTGAAAAACAACTGCTTTTCGGCACAGATTGTGTTTGTATGATCAGAAAAGCGGTGTGTGTGTGTGTGTGTGTGTGTGTTGACTTACAGTGCCGGGTCTGGTGAAGTCCAGGCTCTGAGCTGCACTCTGTCTCATGTTTCCGCTGAAGAGCCGCACGCAAACACCCTGCAGGTACTCTGGGGAAATCTGAGAAAAACATCACATTCCCTTGAGCTTTTCAAAAGGATTAACTATGTTCGCCAGGACTAATTAGTTGAGTTTTCAGTGAATAATGTGTGAGTAGAGTGTGTAATGTGTGCTCGCCATCTTTACACAGACGGCTGCTTCCAGGGTGTCCACCAGGGACTTAAATAATATTATTTTATAATTTGTTATATTATATTATAATTTATATTATACTATATTATAATTTATTGTATTATATTATATATTATTAATTTAGTATATTATATTATATTATATTATAATTTATTATAATTTATATTATACTATATTATAATTTATATTATACTGTATTATTTATTTAGTATATTATATTATATATTATTTATTTAGTATATTATATTATAATATAATTTATATTATATTACAATTTATATTATATTATAATTTGTTATAATTTATATTATACTATATTATAATTTATATTATACTATATTATTTATTTAGTATATTATATTATATATTATTTATTTAGTATATTATATTATAATATAATTTATATTATATTACAATTTATATTATATTATAATTTATTATAATTTATATTATACTATATTATAATTTATATTATACTATATTATTTATTTAGTATATTATATTATAATATAATTTATATTATATTACATTTTATATTATATTCTAATTTGTTATATTATATTAAATTATACTATATCATATTATAATTTGTATTATATTATATTATAATTTATATAATACTATAATTTATATTATACTATATTAAAATTTATAGTATTATATTTATAGGTGGGCATAGATTAATTTTTTTAATCTAGATTAATCTAGATTAAAATGGCTCATTTGAATTCTGCCGAAGGCATTCAGAATATGTGTGCTACCCAAATAATAAGTCTTTGAGAACGGGTTTCTCAAGCCAGGTGACGCATTAGACCAGGGGCTCATCTCCTGTTTCCAAAATGCATCACAAACTGCTTGAGAAACTGTTCTACTATGATAATTGGTGATGAAAATAAATGATGTTCAATAAGATGTACTTGTGTTTACTAACTGTTTATTCAGTTAAACATGAATGTTGAACTGTAGGCCTACATAAGCTCCAAACAGTGATTTCATACTTGCTTTTGATGTACGTACAGAAAATGCTGCTTCGCAAAGGCAAGTTCACAGAGCCCTGACGGTGTCAAGCATTGAGTATGTTTACATGGGCAACAATACTTTAATACGATTTTAATATGATTAAAACAATACTCTGATTAAGAGTCTACCATGTAAACAGTGATTTTTGATTACTTAATGCGACTAAAGTCATAACTATACTAAACAGAAATGGAATTGAGACGTGGAGTATGCAGATATTAGTGGCAATACTGACAAACTATTGCCGTCATGTAGGACTTTTCGCCATATTTTCCGACAAGATCCACACAGGCGGCTGTCAGTAAAGGACCGCACACACACACACAGACGCAAACACACACACACACACACATCGCGAAATGCGGAAGTTTTTTTTCTTCTCATTTGGCATGCGTTATTAAATTCCCTAAACTCTCACCTGTCCTTACTCATTTATTTGCGTCTAATACCCCAGTTTGTCACGAAGGCATGAATTAAATGTTCATGAGTTAAAGTGAAACTGCTCAACTGCAGTTAGAGTCAGGCATCCTGCTGATTTGATTCAGAAGGGCACTTCTTTCCCAGACGGCTCACCGGTCAGGTATACATCCGCGCTAAACTATCAAGGTGAAAGTCATCATAGCTTGCGTAGAAAAGACCCACCTCTCACTCAACTTTGAGAATAGATTAACGGCGATATTTTTTTTATCACGCGATAAGAGTCTCGTGTTAACGCAGCACATTAACGCCGATAACGGCCCACCACTAATTATATTATATATTTATAATTTATTATATTATATTATACTATATTGTAATTTATCGTATATTAGAATATTATATTATATTATAATTTATATTATATATTATGAATTTAGTATATTATATTATAATTTATTATATTATATTATAATTTATATTATATTATAATCTATTATATTACATGATATTATATTATATTATATATTTTATTTTTTTTACTTAGTATATAATATGATCATTTAAATTATCCTACAGTATATTATGATTTATTGTATTATATTATATATTATTAATTTAGTATATTATATTATATATTATTTATTTAGTATATTATATTATAATATATATTATTAATTTATTATATAATATTATATTATATTATATATATATATATATAATATAAAATAAAATATAAATAAAAATATAAAATAAAATTAAATATTATTATAATATATTTTATTATATTACAATTAATTATATTATATTAAATTATATTATAATATAATTTATTATATTATATTATGAATGTCATTATTTTTAGAGATTTAAATTATTATATTATATTAATTATTGTATTATTCTTCATTATGCCACATCATATTTTTAAAAGACGATGAAAAAAACAGAGCAGCATCACAGACAAAAAAACTTTAATTATTGGTTAAAAAAAGTATTTTCCTTATATTAATAAAATATACTAAAATATCAAATTATACTATATTACATTTAAGTGTTACAAATATAATTGTTAACCACAGTAATGAGTAATAGGGATGTGACTGGAGATTCAGGATCGAAAGTTTCCCATAACTAACTAACTTTTTAACTATTTATTTGTATTTATTGTTCATTATGCCACATATTTTCTTGTGTGTTGTGCCATCAACACATTTTTATTTATTTTAATTTCATATATTTAAGCATTATGCAATTAGAGAATGAAGGAGGTTTGTCAGGCCTAATGAGGTACAGTATATGCACTGGGACTTTTAATTTGCAGTCAGCCAGATCAAGAGCTTCCAGTGAACTGCCTTGCATTACAAAATCGCCACGTTTAAGATCTGTTTTCTTTAAAAATCGGTGATCTTTACTGCCGGATTGATATATGATATAAAGCGGGTCAGACCAGACAAAAAGCACTGCATTAAACTCTATTTTCCCCCACCATGTCTTTAAAATATGTGTTTAACCCCAGTATTTCCAGTGGAGTTTCTGCACTAGCCTGCTGCTACTGACAGTCTTTCATCTCGTTTTACGCTTGAACAACTAAATGAATGCTTAAGTCTATTTAACTGATTGTATTTGAGTTAAATTACATTACCAATGCTGTAAAAGGAACCTTATGAAATAGAAAATAGTCATATTATCCTTTCACCTGAAGTTTATCATTGGCTGAAAAACACTAGCTGAGCATATAACCCTTTATCTGAGTTTTCTGTGAATAATGTGTTATTATTGTGTGCTTGCCATCTTTCCACGGACGGTTGCTTCCAGGGAGTCCACCAGCTCAGCCGTGACCCCGATGAGGTTGTGGTGATCGGCCTGCAGTTTGGCGAATCTGCGGACGTGGACGACAGACTTTCTTTCTGCCTCCGTCAGCTGGAGCTGCATTTGCTGGATGGCTTCTGTTTCCACAAAGTCAGAGAAGAGGTTGGAGTACATATGCATGAGGAAAAAGTCAAATTGTCACAACGCATTTTACATATGATAAATAAATACTATTTAAATTCTAACATAAATATTGAATATATATACTTAAGGATTTAAATTATATTATATTTAAAGATAAATGCCAAATTATTATATTTTAATTAAGGATAAAAGATATATTATATTACATTATATTTAAAAATGTAACCCCTTTAAAGACTGAAACAAGCCAGTCTAGCATGAATTAGCATGTTGTTAGCATGATTCTAGCATGAATTAGCATGATCTTAGCATGATTCTAGCATGAATTAGCCTGTTGTTAGCCTGATTCTAGCATGGATTAGCATGAAATTAACATGATTCTAGCATAAATAAAAATAAATGTCAAATTATTATATTTTAATTAGGGACAAATGTTATTTTATTAGGGATCTAAATTATTACATTATATTATATTGTATTATATTATATTACATTATATTATCTTTAAAAATTATATTATTATTAGGGATTTAAATTATTATATATTAAATTATATAATATTATCTTTAAAATTATATATTATTAGGGATTTAAATTATTATATATTATATTATATTATATTATATTATCTTTAAAAATTATATTATTATTAGGGATTTAAATTATTATATATTATATTACATTATATTATATTATCTTTAAAAAATTATATATTATTAGGGATTTAAATTATAATATATTATATTACATTATATTATATTATCTTTAAAAATTATATTATTATTAGGGATTAAAATTATTATATATTATATTATATTATATTATATTATCTTTAAAAAATTATATTATTATTAGGGATTTAAATTATTATATATTATATTACATTATATTATATTATCTTTAAAAAATTATATTATTATTAGGGATTTAAATTATTATATACTACATTATATTATATTATATTATATTATATTATATTATCTTTAAGAATTATATTATTATTAGGGATTAAAATTATTATATATTATATTATATTATATTATCTTTAAAAATTATATATTATTAGGGATTTAAATTATTATATATTACATTACATTACATTATATTATATTATCTTTAAAAAATTATATATTATTAGGGATTTAAATTATTATATATTACATTACATTATATTATCTTTAAAAAATTATATATTATTAGGGATTTAAATTATTATATACTATATTATATTATATTAACTTTTAAAAATTATATTATTATTAGAGATTTAAATTATTATATATTACATTACATTATATTATATTATCTTAAAAAATTATATTATTATTAGGGATTTAAATTATTATATATTATATTATCTTTAAAAAATTATATTATTATTAGGGATTTAAATTATTATATATTATATTACATTATATTATATTATATTATCTTTAAAAAATTATATTATTATTAGGGATTTAAATTATTATATACTACATTATTCATTCATTCATTCATTCATTTTCTTGTCGGCTTTGTCCCTTGCGGGGTCGCCACAGCGGAATGAACCGCCAACTTATCCAGCACGATTTTACGCAGCGGATGCCCTTCCAGCCGCAACCCATCTCTGGGAACATCCACACACTCATTCACACTCATACACTACGGACAATTTTAGCTTACCCAATTCACCTGTACTGCATGTCTTTGGACTGTGGGGGAAATCGGAGCACCCGGAGGAAACCCACGCGAACACAGGGAGAACATGCAAACTCCACACAGAAACGCCAACTGACCCAGCCTAGCCGAGGTTCGAACCTGCGACCCAGCGACGTTCTTGCTGTGAGGCAACAGCACTACCTGCTGCGTCACTGCGTTGCCCTATACTACATTATATTATATTATCTTTAAGAATTATATTATTATTAGGGATTAAAATTATTATATATTATATTATATTATCTTTAAAAAATATATATATTATTATTAGGGATTTAAATTATTATATATTAAATTATATTATATTATCTTTAAAAATTATATATTATTAGGGATTTAAATTATAATATATTACATTACATTACATTATATTAAATTTAAAAATTAATATTGTTATTAGGAATTTAAAGTATTCCATTATATTAACTATATTATATTATATTAAAAAATGTATATTATTATTAAGAATTTAGATTATTATATATTATGTTATATATATTTTTTTTTAATGTAATTGTTTTTAGGGATTATATTATATTATAGAGTCAACTATGAATAGTGCCTCTAGAACTAAAGTAAACATCCAGAACAATCCACCTTTGTTGCCTTTTCCAGCGTCGTTCTGGTTTCCTGATGTTAAGGCTTCATGACAGCAAGTCATTTTTCATTTCAGTGGATTAATGTCAATAATTGTCCCTGCCCTCAAACCACACACACACACACACACACACACACACACACACACACACACACACACACACACACACACACACACACACACACACACACACACACACACACACACACACACACACACACACACACACACACACACACACACACACACACACACACACACACACACACTGTAAACACCGCCGCTTGTTCATCAAACACAATGATTTTCACAATCCACAGCCATTGTTCTGACACAACACCAGAACAAGAGCGTTTCATTACAATGCACTGAGATGTTTAATTATCAAACACGATCATAATCCTGTATTACAACAGAGTTTATTGTACAGTCGCAAATCTTGATGTTATAAAATCTGCTGTTTTTTTTGTATATAGGCTCATTTTACAGCTCCTCTAGAGTTAAATAGCTGAGTTTTTACATATTTTAATCCATTCAGCTGATCTCCGGGTCTGGCAAGAGCACTCTTTAGCTTAGCTTAGCATAGATCATTGAATCGGATTAGACCGTTAGCATCTCACTCAAAAAAATGGCCAAAAAGTTTTGATAATTTTCCTACTTAAAGTTTGACTCTGTAAAGACTGACGGAAAATGAAAGGTTGCTCTTTTATGGGTTGATATAACTAGGAACTATACTCTTATTCTGGCGTAATAATGCTCAGATGTTTAATTATTAAACTTAATTGTAATCCTCATGCTGTGTTCACACCAGACGCGGAACGCGCGGATAAATCGTGCTATTCGTGACTTACAAACATTTGAGTTTACTCGCTTCATTCGCGCGTCAAATTCACTTCAGAACAAACGCGGATTCACGTGATGTGCAGGGCTTCTGTCTGCCCGGTGACTCTAGCTTCGTTGCTAAATGGCTAACATGGATTTTATTGAGAAAATAACTGTTTATGTGCTTTTATGAAGGCTGAAAAACAGCGTAGATTGGTTTGGAGTAGTGTCTGAGTCCACTAGATCCTTTCAGAGGTGCACCCAGCTCTGTGAGCTCATAAACTCCTCTAAAAACTTAACCTGGATGATGGAAGCTTTCAGCGGTGCTTCTGACTGAGCCCAGTTTGATCAACTGTTGTCGGTGTCGGCAGGAGGATTTTCCCCCGGGACACCAACAACAGGCGCTACGTCATAATCACGCCCCCACAAGAGCAAGCTCCTAATTGGTTAACATGGCGCGAATGTCTGCTGAAGTTCAGATTTTCGAATTTGAACGATTAGCATGAAACACGCAATACATGCGTTAAGCGCGTCAATCGCGCAAACGCTCAACTCGCGCCGTGTCATCCGCGCGTATCACGCCGCATCTACTCGCGTCTTTGCATTGACTTAACATGTATATCCCTCACGCTTGATGCTTCTTCCGCGTCTGGTGTGAACGCATCATAATAGCGGACGACTGTTTCTCACTTAGGGCTGTTTATGCTAATGAGGACGAGATGGTCAATAGTGGGCGGGGCTTTCCCCCTCTGATGACACGTACAAAGGGAGAATGTCAATCAAAGTGTTTCTGCAGACTGTTTCTATCAAGTGTGAATACAAAAAATACACTTCATTAATGTTTACCATTAGAAGCTGGTTATAATCACACACTGCTGCCACACAACTGTTTAAACCCCTTATAAAAGTGATTTTTATATGCATAATAAGCCCCCTTTAAAGAATATTTAACCAATTACCTTTCGCACTGTCAGAGCTTTAAATGGAAACCATTGACTTTTGATTGATTTATTTGTATACATGCGTGTGGTTTCTGTGGTGTGTATCTGTAAGTGGTGATGTATTGTACAGCCAGAGACAATGTTAATCAAGCAAACTCCAGATTCTTACTTCTGCTGAACACAAAACTTTTTGCTGTAAGATTAATAATGTGACATTTGATATGGTCCAATAAATCAATAAAAGTTAACCATCTGCACTGAGAATCCTGAACACAATTAATGATTGTCCACAGAACTATGCCGTCGAGATTTTGCAACTTGACTGGAAATTACAACTGCTTCCTCTAAAATCCTCCCACACCTTGTCAGAAATAAATCGGTCAGCTTTCAAAGTTCACGCTCAAAGCCCTGATGTAGATTCTGATGTAGATTCATTAACAGACTTAAATACGGACTGATAAACACACATTTATACGTATAAAAACCAGAGTTTGCTTGAGGAACAAAGCAGAATCGTGCAGTTATTTTGGGTTTCATATTTCTCCGCTTTCTTCTTCCGCGTGTTGGTGTTGATATCAGATTTCTGCAGCTGTGTGATTATATACTCTGATTTAATCGTATAACACAGTTTTCTATATCAGTTTTCAGTATACGTGACCTTCATTTAAAAAATTCTGTCATCATTTCCTCATCCTCCACTTGTCACAATCCTGAGTTTGAGTTTCTTTCTTCTGTTAAACACAAAAGAAGACATTTTGAAGAATGCTGAAGACCTGTAACCATTGACTTCCAAGGTAGGCAAACAAATACTTATGGAAGTCAATGGTTACCGGTTTTCGACATTCTTTAAAATATCTTCTTTTGTGTGTTCAACAGAAGAAATTAAACAAATAAAGTGGGAATAAAAAAATACAATGGAAGGCAATGGTTACAGGGTTCCAACATTCTTCAAAATATCTTCGCTTGTGTTCAACAGAAGAAATGAAACACATAAAGGTTTATAATGAAAACCGGTAACCATTAACTTCAATAGTGGGAACAGAAAATACAATGGAAGTTAATGGAACATTCTTCAAAATATCTTCTCTTGTGTTCAACAGAAGAAATGAAACGCATAAAGGTTTATAATGAAAACCGGTAATCATTAACTTCAATAGTAGGAACAAGAGGGGCTGTGTTCTAGGCCCACTCCTGTACTCCCTGTACACACATGACTGTACATCCAAACACAGCTCCAATGTCATCGTTAAATTTGCTGATGACACAACGGTGGTGGGCCTAATCACCGATAATGATGAGACGGCCTACAGAGAGGAGGTGCACGCTCTGACGCAGTGGTGTCGGGAAAACCACCTCTCACTCAACATCAGCAAAACCAAGGAGCTGGTGGTGGATTTTAGGAGAGAGAAGAAAGAACACACTCCCATCACCATCAACGGGACACCAGTGGAGAGAGTCAGCACTTTCAAGTTTCTTGGAGTACACATCGCTGAGGATCTGACATGGACTGCCCACACAGACGCAGTGCTGAGGAAGGCACAACAACGTCTCTTCTTCCTCAGGCGTCTCAGGAGGTTTGGAATGAGCCCCCACATCCTCCGCTCGTTCTACACCTGCACTGTGGAGAGCATCCTCACTGGCTGCATCACCACCTGGTACGGAAGCAGCACCAGCAGCAATCGCAAAGGTCTACATAGGATTGTGCGAACTGCTGGACGTGTAGTAGGAGGTGAGCTTCCCTCCCTCCAGGACATCTACACCAGGAGGTGCATGAGGAAAGCCAAGAGAATCATCAGCGACTCCAGCCACCCAAGCCATAGACTTTTCTCTCTGCTACCCTCAGGCAGACGGTTCCGCAGCATCCGGTCACGCACCAGCCGACTGAAGGAAAGTTTCTTCCCTCAGACTATCAGGCTGATGAACACTTAACACACCCCACACAAACTCTTCCATACCCCGCACTGCACACCGTCAAGATGTAGCATGCACTGCACTTTAACAAATCCATACTTAAAACAATACTGCCTACGTATCGCTGTCAACATTGCCAATTTTACATTGTCTTGTTTTTTTGTGAGTATGTTGTTGTATACTGCACTGTCTGTATCCTGCACTGTCTGTATTTTTGCACTGTCTGTATTTTGCACTGTCTGTATTTTGCACTGTCGTTGTATTTGCACTGTCGTTGTATTTGCACTGTCGTTGTATTTGCACTGTCTGTATTTTGCACTGTCGTTGTATTTGCACTGTCGTTGTATTTGCACTGTCTGTATTTTGCACTGTCGTTGTATTTACACTGTCTGTATTTTGCACTGTCTGGAGCCAGCACCTAAGCTTTTCACTCATCATAGCACACGTGCTGTTGATGATGTGACAATAAAAGTGATTTGATTTGATTTGATTTGATTTGAGAAATACAATGGAAGTCAATAGTTACAGGTTTTCAACATTCTTCAAAATATCTTCTCTTGTGATCAACAGAAGAAATTAAACGCATAAAGGTTTATAATGAAATCCTGTAACCACTGACTTCAATAGTAAGAAAAAAAAATACAATAGAAGTCAATGGTTACAGGTTTCCAACATTTTTCAAAATATCTTCTCTTGAGATCAACAGAAGAAATTAAAGCATAAAGGTTTATATTGAAAACCGGTAACCATTGACTTCAATAGTAAGAACAAAAAATACAATGGAAGTCAATGGTTACAGGTTTTCAACATTCTTCAAAATATCTTCTCTTGTGTTCAACAGAAGAAATGAAACACATAAAGGTTTATAATGAAAACCGGTAACCATTAACTTCAATAGTAGGAACAAAAAATACAATGGAAGTCAATAGTGGATAAACTCGCCTCTATACTTTCTCTTTACTCCTTTACTTTACTCCTTTACTTTTGTAGAGTAAGGAAACGATTGGTGTACACACTCCACTGAACACATCCTCCTTTTTAGACTGGACCCACAAAGTGCCGCAAAACAACGTGGCGCAAAACATGAAAATTAGGGTTGCGCTGGTCTTAAAATAGCAATAAATCGCGCCAAACACGTCTTGTGCCTTATTGCATTAGGTGTATGATAGATTCAAAGATGTGTATTATTAACATAAATGTTTAATAGCATCTATACACTGAATTCTGAGCAGATGTAGACACACTTTAGGGCCACCTTAAATCATCTCTGTAAAGTCAACTTAAACCCCTTGGCAACGCACATTGGAAGTGGTGTTAGAGAGGGGGCGCTCAACCTGTGGTCTGTGTGAGTTCTAACGCCCCAGTAAAAGTGAAGGGGACACTATACTGTCATTGGGCGCCGTCTTTCGGATGAGACGTTAAACCGAGGTCCTGACTCTCTGTGGTCATTCAAAATCCCATGGCACTTCTCGTAAAGAGTAGGGGTGTAACCCCAGTGTCCTGGCCAAAGTCTCTCAATCGGCACTTTCCCATCATGGCCTCCTAATCATCCCCATCCACTGAATTGGCTCTATCACTGTCTCTTCACTCCACCTATAGTTGGTGTGTGGCGAGCGCACTGGCGCCGTTGTCCTGTGGCTGCCGTCGCATCATCCAAGTGGATGCTGCACACTGGTGGTGGTGTAAAGAGACTCCCCTCATGATTGTGAAGCGCTTTGGGTGTAGGCCACACACAATAAATGCGCTATATAAATACACATTACATTACACATTACCATAGATATATACATTAGATGTCGCCTACCCTGCTGTTGTGTATTAGAACGAATGCGTCAATAGAGCCGCCATTTTAGTACAGGGTAGCGCACCTTTGAAATGAATGCGGGACCAAGGTGAAGTGGAGGACTGTGGCCATCCAAAGCCAGAGAAATACACATATACACATATATCTATAATCGGGAGTTTTCCCCGGTGGTCAGTATGCAAATATTTTTTCAATATATGAAATATCATAATTTTACATCACTTTTCTACATTGATGAATGTGACCGCACGGGCATTGCTGACAAAGAGTGTTTGTGTGCATGGAAATGCATTACCCTCCTTCCCTGTTTAATTTGATCTAATCCATGTCCTGAAACACACCACCTCTCCTGCTTTCACTTCTCATTCTGACGGAGGGAGCGATTCGTTTGTGAATGAATCTCCGCTATGAACGACTCGTTCACTTAGCCGACAATAATACAAGTTTCTGGCAGCGCAGCATCTTCTTGTCATATTTCATAACATTGTTTGCTTATTTTATTCAACAAAACTAGCATAAGCTTAGAATTTAGTGCGAGTTGGTGCTACTTTGCCTCATAGTCACTGCAGTAAGAGACTGTATTATCATCAATAACATTACTTGTTAAGCACAAAAGTTCATAACATACAAAAACATAAAAAACGAAATCTTACCTATGAAATGTAATGACTTTGTGCTTTGTTTTCTTTGTTTGCTTGTTACTACACCCGTACACAGCG
>LR812540.1:46290599-46370599 GCA_903798195.1 Danio kyathit
ATATATATATATATATATATATATATATATATATAAAATACAGGACAAATGATTAATAAATAAAAGTATTATTGTTATTGTACAATTATTATTCTAAATTACAGAAATTAATCCTAAATGTAACTGGAAAACAACGTAAAGACACAACTGGAGTGATGCTAAGATCATTTAAGAAATCTTTTGCATAAATAATAATTTCATTTGAATGACATTCTACAGACAATTCTATAGAATACAAAAAAAAGCATGTTTTAATTATCTGTTGTCTTAGACATGGCAGAGAATTAGGTTTATTAGGTCTTTACCTCCCAGACTCGTCATCCTTTTACTTCATAAAAAAAATCATAAAAAAAATCTATCAGGAGTCATGCTTAGTAATCATATTATTTAAACTTTAGTTTTGTCGACTTATAAAACTCACTGCGTGCCGTCCCCTCCGCATAAAAGGCTCTTACGGCAATTTCACAATGCATAAGCGGGCCGTGAGCAGCAAGTACTTTTTTTGGCGTGCATGTTAACAACCGGCAGTGGTGTAAAGTACTTGAGTAAATAGATTTCGTTACTTTAAGTATTTTTTTGGCTACTTTGTACTTGTACTGAGTATCAAAAATATAAGCAACATTTACTCTCTACTTGACTACATTTTTAATTGAATATATGTACTCTTTACTCCACTACATTTGAACGGACGCTTACCGTTACTCATTACATTGTGATTGTGCGCGACAAGTCGGCATCTTTATCAACCACGGCTAATTTGTTGGGCGGATGAGGCGACATCGCCACCTGCAGGGTGCTGAAGGTACTGTATGCTATTTATGAGCTAAATCACGTAAATGTGAATTAGCAGCTTGTCTAATACCAGGTGTTTAATAAGCGACATGGCTGCAGCCAGTGATGAAGCTGAAGCCGGCACATCAAGCAGTGCCAGCACTGATGATCATCCATGGCCTTATCTGAAAGAAATGTTTTCATTTGCCGATATACAGAATGGCTCTTACAGGATGCAGTGTCTACTTTGTTTGCCACGAACCACGAAAATAAGTGCTTTTAAGAATTTATCTTCAAATTTAAAAAAACACATTGAGGTAAGAGTCTATTTAACGTGAGTTTAGTCAAATTATGTCTGACTTTACAATGGTATTGTAAGTGTAATATTACCAAAATTAATACAGTTACTGATATGGCAAAAACCACTGCGACATGACTATATTTTAGCTTTTTTTTTTTTTTGTGTGCAATGTAAATAAATGTATCACTAAAATTATACATTTTGCATCAAGTGCATTTAGCTGTGAGTTCGCGTTTTATTACATTCAGTATGAGTAAAACACTTAAGTTCTTTTAAAATCGGATACTTTAATACTTTTACTCAAGTCTTATTTGAATTGGTGACTTGTAACTTGTAATGGAGTAATTTCTACAGTAAGGTATCTGTACTTTTACTCAAGTATGGTTTTCAGGTACTCTTTACACCTCTGACAACCGGGGCTCGCACCGGGAGAAGAGCAGCGCGTCAAGCAGGGTCCAGCAGAAGCGGTGTGTGAGGCACGCGGGTGTGGTTTTCTGCGCACATGCAGAGATGCGTCAGTTTGCTTTTTGATTAAACTACATTGCTTTCACCAGCGTTGGTTCGGTTGCACACAGAGAATAACGTCTTTATTCCGGGAGTACCCCTCTTTATAAATACACTTTGCATATGAAGTAAATCATAACTCAACACGTTTACTGGGGCACTGGCGATTTTTACTGGGGCACTGGCGATTTTTACTGGGGCACGTGCCCCAGTAAATTGGGTCTAGCGACGCCCCTGGTCAAGACGATCTGCTGTAGTTCAAACTGAGCATCAGAATGGGGAAGAAAAGTGGTTTAAGTGACTTTGAACGTGGCATGTTTGTTGGTGCCAAACGGGTTGGTCTGAGTATTTCAGAAACTGCTGATCTACTGGGATTTTCACACTAGGGTTTACAGAGAATGGTCTGAAAAAAAGAAAATATCCAGTGAGCGGCAGTGCTGTGGGTGCAAATGCCTTGTTGATGCCAGAGTTCAGAGGAGAATGGCCAGACTGGCTCCAACGTAACTAATGCCTGTACCTGGAACAGCTCCTGGAAGGATGGGTGCACCATGGGATTGGGCACAAACGGCAGGGCGTAGAACGGCAGGAACTCAGTGGTTTGGCTGAGCGCGGCTCCTCTGGTCTCCAGGTAGTGTCTGAAATGCGTGATCCGACTGTCAAACTCGGCTTTGTCCTGTAAAACAAAACTCTATTTTAGAATCATCAACAAGAACCTTCAAACTCGACTGGGTCATTCAAACAAAGAATTAATGGGACAGTTCACCCTTAAATGAACATTTATTCACTCTGCCTCAAGAGTTTCATTCTACATTTAAACTCACAACAACAATATATTCTGAAGAAAGCTGTAAACATTGACTTCCAGAGTAGGAAAAAACAAATACTATGGAAGTCAATGGTTACAGCTTTTATCAGAATATACTATATTGTGTTTAAAATAAGAAAGAAACTCATAAATGTTTGAAATAAGTGAAGGGTGAGTAAACAATCACGGAATTTTCATTTTTTGGGGTGAACTATCTCTTTAAGACGCCATTTCTGACTGAACTTTTTATTTTATGGCGCCATCTGTTGGTCACATAGAATCCTGCATGTACTTTCCTGTGCATCTATACTTCATTTAACTATAAATGTAACCACTATATATTACTGTTTTCAATAGTACAGTGCACTTACGTGGCTTCCTAAAGGTGACTTGAGTGGGTAAATCGTAAAATGGATTTGTAGGTAGAATTCCAGTTTTTGGGCGACGGGATCAAAATCCCGAATCTCAGGAGGAATGTTTTTAGCCCACAGCTCAGAAAATACCTTGTAGTCTCCATCATTAAATGAGCTGAGAAAATCTTCCTGCAGGAGAAAAGAAAGGATAGAGTAGTGAATTTACAACAACAATAATAATTGCAATATATTCTTATTAATAACACACTTGTAGGTGCTTTTCACTTATTTTTTCACAAAACTAGCAATAAAATGATGCTTGTCACAGAAAAATTTGATTTAGCAAACAGTGTTACAGATATTGATTCTGTTATAAAAATGTAACATTAATTATTATGCATTATAACACTTATTTTCAGATTTTATTCGGATAAAAAATGAAAAAGTAATAATTTCGAAGAACACAAATATCAAAAAGTAATCAAACAGACATCATTTGAAAGAACATAAAAATTAGCCCCCCTGAATTATTAGCCCCCCTGTTTTTCCCCCCAATTTCTGTTTAACGAAGCGAAGATTTTTTTCAACACATTTCTAATCATAATAGTTTTAATAACTCATTTCTAATAACTGATTTATTTTCTCTTTGCCATGACGACAGTAAATAATATTTGACTAGATATTTTTCAAGACGCTTCTATACAGCTTAAAGTGACATTTAAAGGCTTATCTAGGTTAATTAGGTTAACTAGGCAGGTTAGGGGAATTAGGCAAGTTATTGTATAATGATGGTTTGTTCTGTAGAATATCGTAAAAAAAATGGCTTAAAGGTGCTAATAATATTGACCTTAAAATGGTTCATAAAAAATTTAAAACTACTATTATTCTTTTTGTGCTTTTGTAAGACTTTTTCAGAAAAAAAAATATTATCAGACATCCTGTGAAAATTTCCTTGCTCTGTTAAACATCATTTGGGAAAAATTTAAAAAAGAAAAAAAATCAAAAGGGGGCTAATAATTCTGACTTCAACTGTATATAGAAAATTTTGAGGGATGTAAACAAAAACAAAGGTCCCAATGTTTTTCCTGTTTTACATTTTTAATTTCTATAGTTTCAGAGAATCCAAAAAGAGCCGCATATTGATAAATAATGTTGATGGTTGTTTTAACAATAAGTTATGATTGAATTACCTCTTGTTACAGTTATTAAATAGTTTGATAACAAGCATGAAATGTTCATGGACCAATGACATGACCACATTGAAATGGTACATACAGTTGAAGTCAGAATTATTAGCCCCCTTTTGATTTTTTTTCTTTTTTAAATATTTCCCAAATGATGTTTAACAGAGCAAGGAAATTTTCACAGTATGTCTGATAATATTTTTTCTTCTGGAGAAAGTCTTATTTGTTTTATTTCGGCTAGAATAAAAGCAGCTTTTAATTAAAAAAAAAAACATTTTAAGGTCAATATTATTAGCCCCTTTAAGCTATTTTTTTTCCGATAGTCTACAGAACAAACCATCGTTATACAATAACTTGCCTAATTCCCCTAACCTGCCTAGTTAACCTAGTTAAGCCTTTAAATGTCACTTTAAGCTGTATAGAAGTGTCTTGAAAAATATCTAGTAAAATATTATTTACTGTCATCATGACAAAGATAAAATAAATCAGTTATTAGAAATGAGTTATTAAAACTATTATGATTAGAGATGTGTTGAAAAAATCTTCTCTCCGTTAAACAGAAATTGTGGAAAAAATAAACAGGGGGGCGAATAATTCTGACTTCAACTATATACACACACACACACACACACACACACACACACACACACACACCACACACACACACCACACACACACACACACACACACACACACACACACACACACACACACACACACACACACACACACACACACGTGATATAAATTTTTGAGAATTATGTTTAATTTTATTCATAATTTTTGTTGTTTATAAATAATCAATTAAATTAGCATTTAAATAGAAAAAGAGTTGTTGAATGAAAATAATTAGTTATACTTGTTTTATGCAAATATTATGTAAATACTACTTGAGAGAAGTAAACCTTATGTATAATTGTGAGCTTTTTACATTTTCTCTGAACATTTAGTAATAAACAAATCACTGTTTTATGTTACTTGAGAACAAATTACATCAGAAAACACCACAAAGGTTTCAGACTCAGTTTAATATACATTTATAAATGTGTTATATTATTATATTTTAAATAACAACAACAACAATAATAATGAATGAATGAATAAATAAATAAATCAATTTAAAGATACTTTCAATTTAGTTTTATTTTATTTAAACACCATTATAACACACTACTTAAATTAAAGTTATTGGAGAAAAATAACGTTCTAAAACATTTCTATTATTCACTTTTTCTTTGTTTGTTTACATTGTAAATAATTCAGTAAATAAATAAATAAATATTGAAATAAAAAGATAATTAAGTTAATCAGTTAAAGATTTAAACTATTCATTATTAGCTTTTTACTACACTATATACACATAAAAAATACGTTAAGAAATAAAACTACGTTTAGTTAAACTTTAAAATGAAAATATATTTTTAAATATCTACAGTATATACACCTTTATCTAAGTTTACTTTTTGATGTTTATGTAAATGATTATGAAATGCTATTAAATCTAACATTACTTCTTATTACATTACATTTACTACATTACATAACATTATATTTTCAGTTTGTTTTCTTCAACATGCATTCGTATTTAGTGATGGCACAAATCTGCCTTATGTAATGTGTAAATCAATGGCGTCTCACATAAATGCCGATTGTTTTGGAGTCTCGTCGTGAAGCTCCAGCACTTTTCAAAGCTGGTTTTCCTTTGCGTTTGACTTCCTTTTCAAACGTCCTGGCCGTCTCTTCAAACTCGCCAAACTTCAGATACTGTGGAGGATTATTACATTATTAGTCACTTTCACGTCTATAGGTGTAATATAATCAAAACAATCAATACAATCAAAACACTGAGATCCAGAGCTGTTTGAGGAGCAATTTTTAGTTTAGATCACCCAATATTTATGTCTGTAATTGTACATAACCTATATAAACAACATTTCTGCAGTTTTGTATGTAACACCATATCCTAAAAACAAATTGCATGAGATAAACTTCCAACGACAAGCAATTTGACCATCTGCCGAAAACGTTAAGTGGCATGACAGAAACATTTAAATACCAGCCACTGCACTCCCAACGAAATGGTAAGCTTTATAATCTAATTGACACATTGGAGGGTTTTCCAGCATGAACCACCTTTTTAAGATCATGCTACAGCATCTTAATTGGATTCAGGTCAGGATTTTGGCTAGGCCACTCCAAAGTCTTCATTTTCTTTTTCTTTAGCCATTCAGAGGTGGATTTGCCATTGTGCTTTGGATTATTCTCCTGCTGCAGAGGCCAAGTTCGCTTCAGTTTGAGGCCACTATCAGACGCCCGAACACACACCTTACAAAATGTTCAACTTTTGTCTTGTCAGTCCCCAAAGTAATTTCCCAATAGTCTTGGAGATCATTAAGATGTTTTCTGGCAAAACTTAGATGGCTCTTTATGTTCTTTCTGGTCAGCAGTTATCATCTTTGAAGTCATGCAAAGAAGTTTTGCCCAGTTATGGTGGATTCATGAACACTAACCTTAAATGAGGAAAGTGAGGCCTGCGTAGGTGTTGTTTTGGGGTCTTTTGTTGTAACTGCACTCTTTAACTAAATATATAAAACAACATAGCCCTGTTTGAAAAAGTGTTTGCCCCCTAAACCTAATAACTGGCCACACTTGGCAGCAACAACTGCAAGAGTTTTCTATAACTTGCAATCAGTTTGTTACATCGCTGCTAGGGAATTTTGTCGCACTTTTCTTTGCAGAATTGTTGTATTTCAGCCACATTGGCGGCTTTACACAAACCGCCTTTTTAAGATCAGCATCTTAATTGGGTTTAGGTCAGGACTTTGGATAGGCCACTCCCAAGTCTTCATTTTGATTTCATTAGCCATTCAAAAGTGGACTTGCTGGTGTGCTTTGGATGAGTGTTCAGATTCTTAACAACACACAACCCAATAAGACTCCAGCGACAAACAATTTGTCTGTCTGCACCAAGCAACATGACAGAAACATTTAAATACCATCCACTGCACTGCCAACAAAATCGTAAGGTTTATAATCTAACTGATACATATTAAATATCTTTAACGCTATAAAAAATTTTGCACTGACTTTCATTTTTAAACCGTTTGCTAGTTATTTCATTTTTGAAGATCTGAGGTGAACTATCTGCTGCTGCTTTCAGTCGTATGACAATAAATGTCGCATAAAATGATATTCAAACTCATAGTGGTAGCATTTAATGCAAAATAAAGCACATAATCGATACCTGAGGTGATATTAAATATTAAAAGATAACACAAGTAAACACATCATGCAGTTTTTAAATGAAGGTTTTTATTATTAAGGGAAACTAAATATAAAACAGCATAGCCATGTGAGAAAAAGTGTTTGCCCCCTAAACCTAATAACTGGCCAACCTCTGCAGCAACAACTGCAAGCATTTTTGATAACTTGCAATGAGTCTGCTACAGTGCTGTGGAGGAATTTTGGCCCACACATCTTTACAGAATTGTTGTAATTCAGCCATATTGGAGGGTTTTCCAGCATGAACCGCCTTTTTAAGATCATGCTACAGCATCTTAATTAGATTCAGGTCAGGTCTTTTGCTAGGCCACTCCAAAGTCTTCATTGTGTTTTTCTTTAGCCATTTAGAAGTGGATTTGCTTGATTTGGAGTCGCTTCAGCTTGAGGTCACTAACAGATTGCCAGACCTTCTCCTCCAGGATATTTTGGTGCACAGCAGAATTCATGGATCCATTTATTACAGCAAGTCTTCCAGCTCCTGAAGCAGCAAAACAGCCCCAGATCTTCACACTAACACCCCCACATTTTACTGTTGATATGATGTTCTTTTTCTGTAATGTGGTGTTACTTCCATGCCACACACAATGGGACAAACACCTTCCAAAAATGTCAGCTTTTGTCTTGTCAGTACATACAGTATTTTCCCAAAAGTCTTGGGATCATCAAGATGTTTTCTGGCAAACTGAGACAAGCCTTTATGTTATTTTTGCTCAACAGTGGTTTTCATCTTGGAACTTATGGTGGAGTCATGAACACTCACCTTAACTGAGGCAAGTGAAGCCTACACTTCTTTGGCTGTTGTTGTGGGGTCTATTGTAGGTTCTTGAATGAGTTTTTGCTGCACTCTTGAGGTAATTTTGGTCAGCTGGCCACTGCTGTAAAGGTTCTCCTGTTCCATGGTTTTTTCCATTTGTAGATAATGGCACTAACTGTGGTTTGCTGCAGTCCCAGCACTTTAGAAAAGGCTTTATAAACTTTTCCAGACTGGTAGATCTCATTTTGTTTTTGTTTTTCTTTACATCTCAGTATGACAGGGGTGTCCAAACTCGGTCCTGGAGGGCCGGTGTCCTAGAGAGTTTAGCTCCAACCCTAATCAAACACACCTGAACCAGCTAATCAAGCTCTTACTAGAAATACCAGAAACCCCCTGGCAGTGTGTAAAAGCAAGTTGGATCTAAACTCAGCAAGACACCGGCACTCCAAGACCGAGTTTGGACACCCCTGCAGTATGATGTCTAGCTTTTGAGGATCCTTTGGTCTACTCACTTTGTTAGACAGGTCCTATTTAAGTGATTCCTTGATTTTGAATATGTGACAGTAATCAGGCCTGGGCATGGCAAGAGATATTGAACTCTGTGTGATAAACTAGAGTTAAGTTATGTTTTAACAGTGGGGCAAACACTTTTTCACACAGGACTATGAAGTTTTGTGTGCTTAAGTTTTTATGCAAATATTTTTTTTTTTTTTTTTTAAATGTACAGTTGAAGTCAGATTTATTAGCCGCCTGAATTATTAGCCCCCTGTTTATTTTTTCCCCCAATTTCTGTTTAACGAAGAGAAGATTTTTTTCAACACATTTCTAAACATAATAGTTTTAATAACTCATTTCTAATAACTGATTTATTTTATCTTTGCCATGATGACAGCACATAATATTTTACTAGATATTTTTCAAGACACTTCTATACAGCTTAAAGTGACATTTAAAGGCTTAACTAGGTTAATTAGGTTAACTAGGCAGGTTAGGGTAATTAGAGAAGTTATTGTATAACGATGGTTTGTTCTGTAGACTATCGAAAAAAAATAGCTTAAAGGGCCTACTAATTTTGACCTTAAATTTAAAAAAAAAAATTAAAAGCTGCTTTTATTCTAGCCGAAATAAAACAAATAAGACTTTCTCCAGAAGAAAAAATATTATCAGACATACTGTGAAAATTTCCTTGCTCTGTTAAACATCATTTGGGAAATATTGAAAAAAAGAAAAAAAAAATCAAAAGGGGGCTAATAATTCTGACCTCAACTGTATGTGCATCTTTGGCCTCTCATGGGATTGAAATGACACAAGAGTGAGTAATTTATAAGAGAACGCTCATTTTTGAGTGAACTAACCCTGTGATTATTTATTTTTTATCCTTGTCCAGCAGAGTTTTGCCTCAAAATAATCTGTAAGAAGTGCTATAAACCCACCTCGCTGATCATAGACAGCAGGTCACTTTCACTGGCCAGATTCTCTCCCATCTTCAGAGACTTTCTGGAGCTCATCGAACCACAGTCTGAAGAAATAAAACACTCATTTCAGTGCAGCATCAAAACAATAATGACAAGACCAAAAGCAATCAAGTAAAAACACTAAATAACACTGGTATATGCATAAGTGTAATACAGAGAAACGCATTGAACACATTTTGCTAGTTAGTTAATATTGAGGTACAATTGGTTTTATATTCGCACATTCATTTAATTTTTTTTTATTTACATTTTTTATTAATTTAATTTTTAATGTTTTCAACTTGTGACATGGTTCCTAAATTGTTTACCACTCTACTGTGAATAGTCGGTATTAGGCATAGGACGATAACCGTTTTTAAGGTATACCGCGTTTTTTTTAAACCATCAACATTTTCTGCTATACCGTTCCTAAGGTATGTGTACGATTTTTTTATTTACTTTTTTTGTTTGTTTTTTTAGGACAACAGTATCATCAGCAGAAAAGACATCCAAAAAAATCAGTTTTTGAAACAAATTAAGACAGCAGAATTCTAAATTTAATTTAGCCTGACATGTTTACTGTTCTAAAATATTTAAAATGTTTCTCAAAATAAAATATATTGTGCTCAATAGAGAATAAAGTTTTAGTTTTTTACCCAGACATTTAAAAAAAGAACATTTTTAGAGCAGTGATCACAATACTGTGATACCATGATACTAGGGATGCTCCGATCAGGATTTTTGCAGCCGATACCAAGTACCGATTCTTTGTGATGGTGATGATCGGCCAATGCTGAGTACCGATTCTGATGCTTCAAGCTTTATAATACATAAAGCACATTTTCCCCCCTAAGTATGATAATTAAGTGGAGATCTTGCCTTACACCTCAGAGAATAAATGAAGAATGTTGCATATAATCCCTCAATCATGTCTCTTATAACCATTTAGTGTGGACATGTCATGGTCAGAAGCAACTTTACAGAAAATAATAGATAAAACAGATACAAAAAAATGGTAAGAAAAACAACTAACAAAGCAATTTGGAAACATTGCAAATGATGGAAGAAGAATTCGACATGTCTCAATCAAGAAAAAGTACATATTTGATGCATAAGATGTTAAAATGCACATCTATAAATATATATTTGTTTATTGCAGTAAGTATATTACAAAAAGGTATATGAAATATTCAATTAAAACATTTTTTTTACGTTTTTACGTATTTCAGCCAGGTTTTAGTGAAGTGGCAATATTGTCAAAAACACAGAACTCTCAGTTCTTATATATGTAAAAAGGTCTAAACACATGCAAGACCATTCCAATATTTTGCTCTCCAACTAGCATGTCTGGTTACTCTGCATATAAACTCGTAAACAGACACCTGTGATCGGAATCTTTTACCGGCCCATGCCTAGTCAGTGTGAAACCGCATGCAAGCATGACGTCAAAACAACATAAACACTACTTAATTGACTCTGATCAATGTACTTTGATCGGTATATTACATGTTGTATCATTTACTTCAAGTGTTGGTGTCAGAGTTTAATTAATGTAAGTGTTTACGGTGTACTCAACAAAACGAAAATATGGATTCGGTACTGTATATAAACATTATAATGACTTTAATGTTTATATAATGACTTTATAAAATGTCTTGTGCATCATAGAGAATAATATTCAGATTATTTTGCAGTTGATTTGATACCTTTAATTGATTTGTATTATTTTACACATTAAAAGTTATTTCAAAAATATTATAAAATGAATAAAGTGCTGGGCGACGCGGTGGTGCAGTGGGTAGCACAATCGTCTCACAGCAAGAAGGTCGCTGGTTTGGCTGGGTCAGTCGGCATTTCTGTGTGGAGTTTGCATGTTCTCTCCATGTTCGCATGGGTTTCCTCCGCATGCTCCGGTTTCCCCCACAGTCCAAACACATGCACTATAGGTGAATTGGGTATGCTAAAATTGTCCGTAGTGTATGAGTGAGCATGGATTTTTCCCAGTGATGGGTTGCAGCTGGAAGGGTTGCGTAAAGCATATGTTGGATAAGTTGGCGGTTCATAATAAACGGACAAGAAAATTAATGAATGAAATACAGGGAGTGCAAAATTATTAGGCAAATGAGTATTTTGACCACATCATCCTCTTAATGCATGTTGTCTTACTTCAAGCTGTATAGACTCGAAAGGCTACTACCAATTAAGCATATTAGGTGATGTGCATCTCTGTAATGAGAAGGGGTGTGGTCTAATGACATCAACACCCTATATCAGGTGTGCATATTTATTAGGCAACTTCCTTTCCTTTGGCAAAATGGGTCAAACGAAGGACTTGACAGGCTCCGAAAAGTAAAAAATAGTGAGATATCTTGCAGAGGGATGCAGCACTCTTAAAATTGCCAAGCTTCTGAAGCATGATCATCGAACAATCAAGCGTTTCATTCAAAATAGTCAACAGGGTCGCAAGAAGCGTGTGGAAAAACCAAACCAAAAACCAAGGCGCAAAATAACTGCCCATGAACTGAGAAAAGTCAAGCGTGCAGCTGCCAAGATGCCACTTGCCACCAGTTTTGCCATATTTCAGAGCTGCAACATCACTGGAGTGCCCAAAAGCACAAGGTGTGTAATACTCAGAGACATGGCCAAGGTAAGAAAGGCTGAAAAACGACCACCACTGAACAAGACACACAAGCTGAAACGTCAAGACTGGGCCAAGAAATATCTCAAGACTGATTTTTCTAAGGTTTTATGGACTGATGAAATGAGAGTGAGTCTTGATGGGCCCGTGGCTGGATCGGTAAAGGGCAGAGAGCTCCAGTCCGATGCCAGCAAGGTGGAGGTGGAGTACTGGTTTGGGCTAGTATCATCAAAGATGAGCTTGTGGGGCCTTTTCGGGTTGAGGATGGAGTCAAGCTCAACTCCCAGTCCTACTGCCAGTTTCTGGAAGACACCTTCTTCAAGCAGTGGTACAGGAATAAGTCTGCATCCTTCAAGAAAAACATGATTTTCATGCAGGACAATGCTCCATCACACGCGTCCAAGTACTCCACAGCGTGGCTAGCAAGAAAGGGTCTAAAAGAAGAAAAACTAATGACATGGCCTCCTTGTTCACCTGAGCTGAACCCCATAGAGAACCTGTGGTCCATCATCAAATGTGAGATTTACAAGGAGGGAAAACAGTACACCTCTCTGAACAGTGTCTGGGAGGCTGTGGTTGCTGCTGCACGCAATGTTGATGGTGAACAGATCAAAACACTGACAGAATCCATGGATGGCAGGCTTTTGAGTGTCCTTGCAAAGAAAGGTGGCTATATTGGTCACTGATTTGTTTTTGAATGTCAGAAATGTATATTTGTGAATGTTGAGATGTTATATTGGTTTCACTGGTGAAAATAAATCATTGAAATGGGTATATATTTGTTTTTTTGTTAAGTTGCCTAATAATTCTGCACAGTAATAGTCACCTGCACACACAGATATCCTCCTAAAATAGGTCAAAATAAAAACAAACTAAAAACTACTTTCAAAAATATTCAGCTTTGATATTAATGAGTTTTTTTGGGTTCATTGAGAACATGGTTGTTGTTCAATAATAAAATGAATCCTCAAAAATACAACTTGCCTAATAATTCTGCACTCCCTGTAAAGTGCTATTTCCAAAAACAAAATCCTGCGCAATGACCAGGATGTTTTTCTGAACATTTTGGTACTGATCTTATTGTACTTCATACGGTTAATTCATTCAAATGCTTTTTTTAATCGAGAAATTGAGCCTTGTGCAGCATAATGGGCACATAATTGTGTCTACCTGGCGTAGTTTAGTATAATATAGTTTAAACCTTTTGAATTTCTTTTAATCCTATGATTTGTTATAGAGGTAAAGTTGGTTTTATATCCACACATTCGTTCATTTAGAAGTCTCTATATTGTTTATCATGTTACTTTGAATATTCGTTTGAAATTAGCATGCAAGTATGACTTCAAAACAACATTAACACTATCTAATTGACTGTGAACAATGCTGTACTTTGTTAATCATTGGCTGCTAATATGATTTCTCTATTTAGAATTTGCAAAGAATGCTTTTCTGAAATTAAGTTATTAAGGAGAATGACTGAATATCCGAATATAAAACAAATTTTACCTCTATCTTACATCGTGTATTAACTTTAAGGAAAATCTAGCAAACCACCTGGTTACCCAGGTTAAGTTAGTGTATGCTGTAGTTGGTTAAACCTACTTATATATTCTACTTGTACTTGTATGTATTCGTCGATGATGGTAATAAACAGAATCAGCGTAACGTAAACAACGCTGAATGTTGCTGTTGTTAGCTTGTGCGCATGCTTGAAAATCAGTCGAAAACTGTAGAAATCAGCTCACCTCACGAACTATACTTCATGTGCAGCCGTCGGTGAACATATCTGAAGCGTTTTATATCAAAATCAAGGAGATATAAACGCGTTAAAGAAGAATACAGCTGGATTAACGGAGGATGTTTGGCTAATTGTGATGGTAACCATGAGGAAGACGCTTTCTCCTAGTAACCGCGACAGGAGTTGGAGTGTTGGAAATGAGTGTCGTAAAAAGATTGTAGTTTTATGTGGTGTAGATTTGTAGTCATTTGTGCTTTGAATCTTTGAATGTCATGGTTAATGGGGAATTGCTGGTTTAGTTTTTTTTAGTAACGTTTATTAAAGTAATATTAACATAGTAATAGTGACAAAGCACTTATTTTAATATTGATATACGCTAATATTGATAAACAAATAACAATTAAACAAAACTAAATAAGAATTTCAGTAAGATAATGAAAAAAAAATGCTTCATCGAAATAATATTTCATGTTTATTTATAATTTAAATTCTCATTTAAATTATTTATGGTTATAAAAAACTAAACTAAAATAAATAAACTCTATATATTTATAACATATTTCATATTTACTTAAAAAAACAAAGAATTTCATATTTTTTTTAACCTTTATTATAGCAATATTTACATGGCAAATATTACATGCATTTGTGTACATATTTATAATATACTAAGTTGTATTTTTAATATGTATTGTTAAAAATTATTATATTATAAATATGTACACAAAATAATTAATAAATACAAAGTCGGTTTCAACAAAGACAAAAATAATAATGCTTGTAATATTAATAATGATAATAATAAATTTATAATGATAATAATGAAAATAATAATGATGATAATAATAATAATAACTACAACAACAACAACAATAAATAATAATAATAATAATGATAATAATAATACATTTATAATGATAATAATGAAAATAATAATGATGATAATAATAACAACAACAACAACAATAAATAATAATAATAATGATAATAATGATAATAATACATTTATAATGATAATAATGAAAATAATAATGATGATAATAATAATAATAACAACAACAACAACAACAACAACAACAATAATAAATAATAATGATAATAATAATAAATAATAATAATAAATAATAATGATAATAATAATAAATAATAATAAATAATAATAAATAATAATAATAATAATAATAATAATTAATAATGATAATAATAATAGTAATAATAATAATGATATTAATAATAATAGTGATAATAATAAATTTATAATGATAATAATAATAATAATAATAATAATAATAATAATAATAACAACAACAACAACAACAACAACAACAACAACAATAATAATAAATAATAATGATAATAATAATAATAAAAAATAATAATAATAAATAATAATGATAATAATAATAATAGTAATAATAATAGTAATAATAATAATGATAATAATAATAATAATAATAATAATAATAATAATAATAATAATAATGAATTAATAATAATAATAATAATAATAATAATAATAATAATAATAATAATAATAATATTTTCCAGAGATGGGTTGCGGCTGGAAGGGCATCCGCTGCGTAAAAAATGTGCTGGATAAGTTGGCGGTTCATTCCGCTGTGGCGACCATGGATTAATAAAGGGACTAAGCCGAAAAGAAAATGAATGAATAAATAATATCAATAGTAATAATAATAATAATAGTATAATAAATTAATAATATAATCTGTAATATATATATTGTTTAATTGTAACCCTTATCATAAACATTATAAATAATCCACCAAAATCAATATTTACATAATAAAGTATTACGTTACATTACAAAAATATGTATTAATCTGGTATTTATGCAGGTATGTTCAACCTAAGTCACATGATATTATTGCAGATAACATATTCTCTCTATTCACCTTCACTATTGTTAAACCATAGATATATACATATGTAATTATCTATGTTGTTAAACAAACAAATAAATAAATAGAGGCAACAAAAAGATCGATTCCGCTACTGTCGTAAAAGCGCGCCACGAACCGGAAGTAGTAGTGAATCAAGTGATCAGAGACGAAGCACATTGTTTCGCGGCATGTTTCATATTTGTGTTGAACGAAAAGAAAGTTGCTTCGTTTTACAGTAGTTTTATGATTAATATTTCTGAGCTGGGACGCGTTTACGCACAGTATATCTGCAGGAAGTGCGTCAGAAAGCGCGTATTTAAACCGCTATTCAGCAGGAGAGGGTTTGAATGAAGCGTCCCCATCGAGTTTTGTGTTGATTTTCTACATAATTTAGTTTCCAGCGGGATTTTAATTCACCAAACTGAGCATTTTTTGTATCCTGCTGGAGTATAAATGGCTGGGATTCTGTTCGAGGATATCTTTGATGTGAAGGATATCGATCCTGATGGGAAGAAGTTTGACAGAGGTGATTCATTCATTTACTGGATAAAACCCAAAGCCTCTTCAATGTGTTCTGTAGTCTTTGATAAAACTTACAAACAACATGAAGATTTATTTGTTGGTTCGATTATTTATCATACAATAATAACCAAACTTATTGTATACCTATTAATACTACTTTAATGATTTATGTTGATAAGCTTAAGGTTTTTTGATTTAACATACATTTTCTTGATCATATATATTTAATATTTACTTTAAATGGAAAAATATGAATAGATTAAATAAAATGTAGATTTTAAAAAAAATTTTTAAATGCAGATGAAACGAAATTATTACTATTAATAATAATGTTGATTTTTTATTATTTAGGATTTTAAATCTATATTTTCTTTAATATTCTTTTTGTTGATGCTACCTGAATAATACAGTTGAAAGCAGAAGTTTCCATACACTGTATAAAAAGGCACATAACCATTTAAAAAAAGTCAGATGTTAATGTGACTAATTTTTTCTCTTTTGGGTAAGTTAGGATTATCACAATTGTTTCTGTTCTGCTTAATAGCAGAATAATGAGAGAGATATTTTTTTAACTTTTCTTGAAAGTCAAGTTTACATACAATAAGATTATTACGCCTCTGAAGAAGCTCAGATGATGGTGAAGTTTCTTATTGGCTAATTGACAACATTTGAGTTAATTGGAGGCACAACTGTAGAATAGTATTTAAGGAAACCATCAAACACACTGCTTCCTTGTGTGACAACATGGGAAAATCAACAAGCCAGAATCAACAAACAAAGCCAGATTACAATTTGCTAAATTACACTGGGAAAAAGACTAATGTTTGGACACATGTCCTGTGGTCTGATGGAACTAAGATTGAACTGTTTGGCCATAATGACCAGTGTTACATTTGGAGGACAAAGGGGAAAGCTTACAAGCTTGGAAACACCATCCCAACTGTGAAGTATGGGGGCGGCAGCATCATGTTGTGGGGCTGTTTTGCTGCAGGAGGGACTGGTCCACTTCACAGCATAGATGGCATCATGAAGAAAGAACATTATGTAGAAATACTGAAGCAACATCTCGAGGCATCAGCCAGGAAATTAAAACTTGGCCACAAATGGGTCTTCCAAACAAACCATGACCCTAAGCATACTGCCAAAGTAGTTAAAATGTGCTTTAAGGACAACAAAGTGAAGGTTTTGGAGTGGCCATCACAAAGCCCTGAATTCAATCCTATAGAAAATTTGTGGGCAGAGTTGAAAAAGCTTGTGCGAGCAAGACAGCCAACAAATCTGACTCAGTTACACCAATTCTGTCTGGAGGAATGGGCCAAAATTCCTGCAAACTATTGTGAGAAGCTTGTGGAAGGAGACCCAAAACATTTGACCAAAGTTACACAGTTTAAAAGCAAAGCTAAAAAAAATACCAAGGAAATGTGTGTAAACTTTTGACTGTCTAGAAATTAATAAAAAATACTCTCATTATTCTGGCATTTAGCAAATGTAAATGATTTAGGTAATCCTAACAGACCTAAAATAGTAAACGTTTAGTATGATTTACCATCAGACATTTAAAAAAAAAAAAATGGTTATGTTCGTTTTTTTAGAGTGTATGTAAACTTCTGGTTTCAACTGTATGTAGTGATCAAAATTAAAGGTAAAATCAAAACAAACTGCGTAAAAGGCATATCTGAAGACATATCTATTATTCATATCTAATTCACTTACAGTTTTTTTTTTAAATTAAATCAACCACTAGTTTTTTTCTTCTTTTTCTAAAAGTCTAGAAATCACTAAATGCATTTGATTTGTTGTTTTGTATTTGTGATGGTCAGTGTCTCGTCTTCACTGTGAAAGTGAGTCTTTCAAGATGGACCTCATCCTGGACGTCAACATTCAGATTTACCCTGTTGATCTCGGTAAGTCACTGTACTCGCTCCCTGTGTTGTGGTTTTGAGTTCATATCATCATGATAATGGGCTGCACAGTATATCTGAAAGTTATTATTATTATCATGAAAATAGTGTATATACAATGTTCATGTCACAGAGAAGCGTGATAAATGTGGAAGGCTGACTATCTTCAGCCTTACTATCTTACACTACTACTCTACAATAATGAATAGCTGTCTAAATTTGCTCAGTAGCATTTCTTTTTTATTCGGTCGATGAAGTTAACCAGCAACAAACAAAAAACGCTGCTGCACATCTCAATGTTAACGTTACTCTATTTCGCCAGTAAAGACATGGATTATTGCAAAAGAAGATGGAGAATTCATTGCAGCAATAATATACACTCACCGGTCACTTTATTAGGTACACCTTACTAGGGTTGGACCCCCCTTTATCCTTCAGAACTGCCTTAATCCTGCGTGGCATAGATTCAACAAGGTACTGGAAATATTCCTCAGAGATTTTGCATCACGCAGCTGCTGCAGATTTGTCGGCTGCACATCCATGATGCGAATCTACCGTTCCACCACATCCCAAAGGTGCTCTATTGGATTGAGATCTGGTGACTCTGGAGGCCATTTGAGTACAGTGAACTCATTGTCTTGTTCAAGAAACCAGTCTGAGATAATTCGTGCTTTATGACATGGTGCGTTATCCTGCTGGAAATAGCCATCATAAGATGGGCACACTGTGGTCATAAAGGGATGGACATGGTCGGCAACAATACTCAGGTAGGCTGTGGTGTGTACACACTATGCTCAATTGATACTAATGGAAAATAGAAGAATATATCCCCCACATCATTACACCACCACCACCACCAGCCTGAACCGTTGATGCAAGGCAGGATGGGTCCATGCTTTCCTGTTGTTGATGCCAAATTCTGACCCCACCATCCAAATGTTGCAGCAGAAATTGAGACTCATCAGCCCAGGTAACGATTTTCCAATCTTCTATTGTCCAGTTTTGGTGAGCCTGTGTGAATTGTAGTCTCAGTTTTCTGTTCTTAGCTGACAGGAGTGGCACACGGTGTGGTCTTCTGCTGCTGTAGCCCATCCGCCTCAAGGTTGGACGTGTTGTGCGTTCAGAGATGCTCTTCTGCAGACCTCGGTTGCAACGAGTGCTTATTTGAGTTACTGTTGCCTTTCTATCAGCTGGAACCAGTCTGGCCATTCTCCTCTGACATCAGCAAGGCGTTTGCGTCCACAGAACTGCCGCTCACTGGATATTTTCTCTTTTTCGGACCATTCTCTGTAAATCCTAGAGATGGTTGTGCGTGAAAATCCCAGTAGATCAGCGGTTTCTGAAATACTCAGACCAGCCCGTCTGGCACCAACAACCATGCCACGTTCAAAGTCACTTAAATCACCTTTCTTCCCCATTCTGATGCTCGGTTTGAATTCCAGCAGCTCGTCTTGACCATGTCTACATGTCTAAATGCATTGAGTTGCTGCCATGTGATTGGCTGATTAGAAATTTGCGTTAACGAGCATTTGGACAGGTGTACCTAATAAAGTGCCCGTTGGGTGTATATTATCATTATTAGTGCTGTCAAATCGGCGTTTCTCATTTCTTCCGATTTAAACAATTAAAAACAGCATAAAACATAAACATTTTGATGTTCTAATAACGATTCCCATCTGAATTTCCCGCATCATCAATGACATCATGTGCAAACAACCTATAATCAGTCACCAAATTACATTATACTGTTATACAAATTACTGCATAATGTTACTAATGTCTAACGTGTCTAATTAACTGTTAATTTGGTTAATAAGTGATTTAAAAACTAATACTAAATAAAGTAATTTCTCCGCCCTAGGGATGATAATGTTTTTTTTTGCTGTCGTATGTTAATGAGGATGATGTCATTGTGTCAGGTGACAAGTTCAGACTGGTGATCGCCAGCACTCTGTACGAGGACGGGACGCCGGACGATGGAGAATACAATCCTCAAGACGACCGGCCATCCAGGTCATACATTACTCCTAAACACAAGCTTAGATATTTCATGTGTACGACAATATAGTAATTGTCATTTAAATGATGTGTGAGCTGATGTTACGTAACTCCATTGAATGAATGGTGAAGCAGCCAATAATTCAAACAGTAATACCCTTTAATGGGTGTGTTTTTATATGTATAATATATAATTAGTGCTGGGAAAGTTACTTGACAAAAATGTAAATTAATACTAATGACATCATTAAAGATGTGTTAATGACTTTTCTAGTTATTATGACTAATAAGTAATTTCGTTAACCAATAAGGTGTTGTATTACATAAATCACTGCTACTTTAAATCCACAAAAAGGTCAACACACAGACGATAAATGAAACTCTGTTCCTGTTTTGCAGAGCGGATCAGTTTGATTATGTGATGTACGGAAAGGTTTATAGGATTGAAGGAGATGAAACGTCTACAGAAGCCGCCACACGACTGTGAGTATTGATTTATTTACGTATTTACTACATTTTTACAGGGTTTTTACAATATAGGTGAATGCATGAAATATGAGATTTTTTATAAAGGTATTTTAAATAAACTAAACATTTAATTTGCATTATTATTATATACTATGCTGACATAAGTATTGTTGATAAAGCTGTGGGGAAAACTTATTGAAAAGAGGATTCTGAATCGATTCCGAGATATTCAAAATGCATCGTTGTTCAATTTTGAGCTTATTTGCTGTTATAAACTAGCCTAGAGCGCCACCTGCTGTTACAAACCAGCCTAGATCACAGTTAAAAAAACAGCCTCGAGCGCCACCTGTTGTTAAACTAGTCTAGAGCACCGTCTGCTGTTAAAAACTAGCCTACAGCGCTGTCTGCTGTTACAAATGAGCCTAGAGGGCCATCTCCTAATAAAACCCAGCCTAGAGCACCATCTGCTGGTAAAAACTAACCTAGAATGCTGTCTGCCTGTTAAATCTAGCCTAGAGCGCCATCTGCTGTTAATAAAACTAGCCTAGAGTGACATCTGCTGGTAAAAACTGGTCCAGAGCTCCGTCTGCTGTTAAAAACCAGCCTAGAGCGCCATCTGCTGTTAAAACTAGCCTAAAGTGCTGTCTGCTGTAAAAAAAAAAATTTGTCTGAAATGGCAAAAACTAGCCTATAGCACCATCTGTTGTTAAAAACTAGCCTAGAGCACCATCTGTTGTTAAAAACTAGCCTAGAGCACCAAAAACTAGCCTCGAGCACCGTCTACTGTTAAAAACTAGCCTAGAACACCATTTGTTGTTAAAAACTTGCCTAGAGTACCAAAAACAAGCCTAGAGCACCATCTGCTGTTCAAAACTATAGTAGAGCAGCGACTGCTGTTAAAAACTAATCTAGAGCGCCGACTGCTGTTAAAAACTAGCCTAGAACGACAACGGCTATTAAAAACTAGCCTAGAACGCCATCTGTTGTTAAAAAAAACTAGCTTAAAGAGACACCTGCTGTTTAAAAACTGCCCTAGAGTGGCAAAAGACTAGCCTAGAGCGTCATCTGCCATTTAAAAACTAGCTTAAAGTGCCATGTGCTGTTCAAAACTATTGTAGAGTGCAGACTGCAGTTAAAAACTAGCCTAGACCAACGTCTGCTGGTAAAACTAGCGTAGCATGCCGTCTGCTGTTAATATTTAGCCTAGAGCGACATCTACTGTTAAAACTAGCATAGAGCACCGTCTGCTGTTAAAAACTAGCCTAAAGCGACATCTGCTGTTAAAACTAGTGTACAGCGCTGTCTGCTGTTAAAAAATAGCGTAGAGCACCACCTGCTGGTCAGAACTAGCCTAGAGCATGTCTGTTGTTAAAAACTAGCCTAGAAAGACGACTGCTGTTGAAAAACTAGCCTAGAACGCCATCTGCTGCTAAAAAAACAGACTAAAGAGCCACCTGCTATTTAAAAACTAGCCTAGAGCGCCATCTGCTGTTCAAAGCTATCGTAGAGTGCCGAATGCTATTAAAAACTAGCCTAGAGCGACATCTGCTGTTAAAAACTAGTATAGAGAGCCATCTGCTGTTAAAATACTAGCCTAGAGTGGCAAAAAACTAGCCTAGAGCGCCATCTGCTGTTAATAACTAGCCTAGAGCGCCATCTGCTGTTAAAAACTAGCCTAGAGCGCCATCTGCTGTTCAAAACTAGCTTAGAGCGCCAAATGCTGTTCAAAACTATCTTAGAGTGCCGAATGCTATTAAAAACTACCCTAGAGTGACATCTGCTGTTAAAAACTAGCCTAGAGAGCCATCTGCTGTTAAAATACTAGCCTAGAGTGGCAAAAAACTAGCCTAGAGCGCCATCTGCTGTTAAAAACTAGCCTAGAGCGCCATCTGCTGTTCAAAACTGTCGTAGAGTGCCGAATGCTATTAAAAACTAGCCTAGAGTGACATCTGCTGTTCAAAACTGTCGTAGAGTGCCGAATGCTATTAAAAACTAGCCTACCGCGACATCTGCTGTTAAAAACTTGCCTAGAGAGCCATCTGCTGTTAAACTACTAGCCTAGAGTGGCAAAAAACTAGCATAGAGCGTCATCTGCTGTTAAAAACTAGCCTACAGTGCCATCTGCTGTTCAAACGTGTCGTAGAGTGCCGAATGCTATTAAAAACTAGCCTAGAGCGACATCTGCTGTTAAAAACTAGCCTAGAGCGACATCTGCTGTTTAAAAACTAGCCTAGAGCGACATCTGCTGTTAAAAACTAGCCTAGAGAACCATCTGCTGTTTAAAAACTAGCCTAGAGCGACATCTGCTGTTAAAAACTAGCCTAAAGTGACATCTGCTGTTAAAAACTAGCCTAGAGCGACATCTGCTGTTAAAAACTAGCCTAGAGCGACATCTGCTGTTTAAAAACTAGCCTAGAGCGACATCTGCTGTTAAAAACTAGCCTAAAGCGACATCTGCTGTTAAAAACTAGCCTAGAGCGACATCTGCTGTTAAAATACTAGCCTAGAGTGGCAAAAAACTAGCCTAGAGCGACATCTGCTGTTAAAAACTAGCCTAGAGCGACATCTGCTGTTAAAAACTAGCCTAAAGCGACATCTGCTGTTAAAAACTAGCCTAGAGCGACATCTGCTGTTAAAATACTAGCCTAGAGTGGCAAAAAACTAGCCTAGAGTTACATCTGCTGTAAAAAACTAGCCTAGAGCGACATCTGCTGTTAAAAACTAGCCTAAAGCGACATCTGCTGTTAAAAACTAGCCTAGAGCGACATCTGCTGTTAAAATACTAGCCTAGAGTGGCAAAAAACTAGCATAGAGCGCCATCTGCTGTTAAAAACTAGCCTAGAACGACATCTGCTGTTAAAATACTAGCCTAGAGTGGCAAAAAACTAGCATAGAGCGCCATCTGCTGTTAAAAACTAGCCTAGAACGACATCTGCTGTTAAAATACTAGCCTAGAGTGGCAAAAAACTAGCATAGAGCGACATCTGCTGTTAAAAACTAGCCTAGAACGACATCTGCTGTTAAAATACTAGCCTAGAGTGGCAAAAAACTAGCATAGAGCGACATCTGCTGTTAAAAACTAGCCTATAGTGCCATCTGCTGTTAAAAACTAGCCTAGAGCGACATCTGCTGTTAAAAACTAGCCTAGAGCGACATCTGCTGTTAAAAACTAGCCTATAGTGCCATCTGCTGTTCAAAACTGTCATAGAGTGCCGGATGCTATTAAAAACTAGCCTAGAGCGACATCTGCTGTTAAAATTCCAGCATCAGTGCAGAAATTATGCAGATATTTCTTTAATGCATTTCCTTCTCCACTCAGTTGTTGCTGTATTAGTGAGTGAATGTTTGTGTGTTTGTGTGTGCGTGTGTGTGCACAGATCAGCATATGTGTCGTATGGAGGCCTGCTGATGCGTCTTCAAGGCGATGCTAATAATCTGCACGGGTTTGAAGTGGACAGCAGAGTTTATCTACTGATGAAGAAACTGGCGTTCTGAAGCCTTCAACTGAGGACTGAGACTTTTTTTAATACCTCTGCTTCCCTTTCATGACAAACTGTGGCCCTTGGGTAATAATCTCAAAATATCTGCTTATCATTTAAAAGCAAATGACTTGATAAAGAGTTTTGCATCTTATTTGCATCTCATTATTTACATCCGAGTCATGTGACATTCTGCCTGTTTATTTTTTTATCAGTAAAAAACAAGATTGTGTTTACTAGTAAGGCTCTTGGAAGTATTTCTTTTGCCTGAGTAAAAGGTTTTCAGACTGCCCATGTTTATCAAAAACAAAAGTCCTGGGTACTGTGAAGTCAAGCAACAGCAAAAAAATGTAGCGTCAGCACAAATGGAGATCCAGTTGAATCAAGCTGAACTGTGTGTGTGTGTGTGTGTGTGTGTGTGTGTGTGTGTGTGTGTGTGTGTGTGTGTGTGTGTGTGTGTGTGTGTGTGTGTGTGTGTGAGAGAGAGAGAGAGAGAGAGAGAGAGAGAGAGAGCGCTGTAATGAACATCATGAGGCAGACGTCAAAGAGACTGCTTTACTGTCAGCCTGAATGAATGAACACTGCTCGATCTCCATTTAGGCCCAATCCCTCCCAATTCTATTTTTGTACCCCTTTCCCTTCCCCTTGGCCCTTAAAGACGAGTGTGAAGGGGAAGGGCTTCAAAATGTACCCCTAAGAATTGGGACAGCACTACAGCACCTGCACACGTCATCATATGTCATCGCGATCTCTTGCTTCATATGAGATCAGACGATGGCGACTGCTGTAGTTATTCCAGTAGTGTTATTTTGTGGTGTTTATCTTCAGTAAATCACTGAAGGTATATATTATGTTATCATAACGATCTAATGTGGCAATAAGCTTGTAACTGTACTGTGTATTTACACCGTGGCCATATTCATCTATGTAAACACAAGAAAACAACATTAACATTATAGCAGACACTGTAAAAAGCTCATTCCCAGCCACTAGACTGCTCTGACAGGGTATTCGAGTGTTATCGAGTGTCAGAATGTTGTGGGACTGCTGTACAGGAGTTATTATTAGGGATTATAGATCGCGTAATTTAGTGGTTTTTATTTGAACGTTTTTTCATAAAAGCATGATGGTAAAACACGAATGCGGTTATGAATATATTAAAACGTGTGTTTTGTTTGTTGTAAAAATTCGTAATAATGACAAAAAAATACTAATTTGTGGATCTCCTTACATCCGGGTGCAGTGAAACTCTACACCTTCAAGTTAAAGAGAATTGGGACACCCCTACCCCTTCGCGGGAACGCGCAAAACGAGGGGTAAGGGGAAGGGCTAAGGGTAGAATTGGGATTGGGCCTTATCCTGCTGCAAAAGACAGAAATTCATGCTATTAATCAAAATGTATGTAATTTTCATGAATGGGGAAAATACTTTATAAATATGAAAAAAAAAAAATTACATTTTAAAATATGAATGTAGAAGATTTGCATATATATATATATATATATATATATATATATATATATATATATATATACACACATATACATATACAGTTGAAGTCAGAATTATTAGCCCCCCTTTGAATTTTTTTTTTCTTTTTTAAATATTTCCCAAATGATGTTTAACAGAGCAAGGAAATTTTCACAGTATGTCTGATAATATTTTTTCTTCTGGAGAAAGTCTTATTTGTTTTATTTTGGCTAGAATAAAAGCAGTTTTTACGTTTTAAAAATTATTTTAAGGTCAAAATTATTAGTCCCTTAAAGCTATATTTTTTTCCAGCCTGATCTCACGAGGAAATGTAAGTATTTTACGTTTTGTCAGTTTAGTGGCTAATTCGTACAAATTCGTACGAGTTGAGTCTATTTTAAAAAGGAGGCCTGGCACCTAACCCCAACCGTCATTGGGTGATGAGCAGGGCCAGACGGAATCTGCGGACGTTTTTTTGCTATTTCTGCGGAGAATTTTGGTAAAAATCTGCGGATTTCTGCGGAATTATTTTGGGAGTATCATAACAAAAACCTTAATATGTTAAATAAAAAATAATATCTTTTTAACTTGTATTTAATGTTTAAAATGCAAATCCAATTAGATTAACTGTAAATAGTTAACTTTAAGTAAATAAACAGAATTGATGATGGGCTAAAAACCTGCGGAAAATCTGCAGAAAATCTGCGGAATTCTGCGTGCGCAGATTCCGTGTGGGCCTAGTGATGAGCGAATTGTTCTAATTTGTACGAATTAGATCATACGAATTCATTCGAATTAGCCACTAAATCAAAAAGTTACGAATTGCCGTGAGATTGCGTTGATTTTTTTTCGATAGTCTACAGAACGAACCATCATTATACAATAACTTGCCTAATTACCCTAACCTGCCTAGTTAACCAAATTAACCCTAATTGACTAGTTAAGCCTTCAAATGTCACTTTAAGCTGTATAGAAGTGTCTTGAAAAATATCTAGTCAAATATTATTTACTGTCATCATGACAAAGATAAAATAAATCAGTTATTAGAGATGAGTTAGTAAAACTATTATGTTTAGAAATGTGGTGAAAAAATCTTCTCTCCCTTAAACAGAAATTAGGGAAAAAAAATAAACGGGGAATAATAATTCTGACTTCAACTGTGTGTGTGTATATATATATATATATATATATATATATATATATATATATATATATATATATATATATATATATATATATATATATCAAGCTGACTAAAAACATTAAGTTAAACTTGGTAAAACGTAAAAAAAAAACAGTTGATTAACTTATTAAAATACGTTGAAGCAACATAAACATATTTGTTATCTTGACTTTTTGTAATTACATTTTTTGTATTACATTTTATACCCAAAACGGAAAAAAATATGCCTTAATCTTAATAAAATGAATAGTATTAAATAGTTTGTACAGTCAAGGGATATTCAATTTACTGTACTAAAAATGTACAAAATAATTGATTTCTGCTTAAAGTATAAGCAGAATATAATACATTCAGAATATATAACATATTTAATAATGTATATAATGAATTCTGAATATAATACAACACTATATATATAAATATTCGCAGTATATATGAATATATAGTGTATAATGTGTTCTGGTGACGGTCGCATTACATTATAAGCAGATAAAATAAATAAATGGTGCAATTTTAGTACAATAAATTGAATATCGCTTGACTATACACATTATTTCACGCAATTAACATAACAGATGACGACATATTTTTTTTGTGTGTGTATAAAGTCTAATATCTAAAACGGTAAGATTGTGTTAATGTATTTATTTCTTGTGGTCTGCAAACCTTTCACAGTGAACTCGCGGGAAACCGGTAGTGACGCAACGCCCGGTGACGCTCTCAAGGTGCATCCTTTATCCCCGCAGTCACAGTCCAAATCACTGCGTTTTAATGACGCAAGCACTTTATAAAAACAAACTGACAATCAACTTTACTTCCGAAATGTGAGAAGAAAACACTTGAGCTGCGGTTTTGTCCGGTGTCTGAGTTCATTCCGCTACTCTGAGGGCTCCAGTGCGCGTCTGTAGTGTACACTAGGCAGTATGCAGTACGTATAAAGAGTCTCTCAGTAATTGGTCGCAGTGTCCTGGTCATTAGCTGTAAAAATGGCTTAAAATCTTGAGTGTCGAGTTGTAAATCGTGTTAAAAAGTGTGAAATGGACTTCAGACGCAAGAAGAGACTGACTTTCTTCACTATTGGGCTGATTTTCTTACTGAGCGGCATCGAGTACGGTGAGTTCAGGATCTGAAGTAACTTACAGTAGGGGTTATATATGTGCATTACAGTGTTTTAAGCGCTGGTATTGAAGTACTGAATTACTAATAGTGATTTAACATAGCTTACGAATGGCTACTAGAGTATTAACATGGTATGGATGGATTTTAACGTTACTGTGATGCAACGTTAACGTTGCTATGAAAAAAAAACAGTTATGAATTTACAGTAGGGTTATATCTGTATTTCAGTGTTTTAAGCGCTGTTAATAAAGTACTGAATTAATAATAGTGATTTAAAATAGCTTACGAGTGATGTTTGCTTTAAGAACTAAGTACTAGAGTATTAACATGGTAACGTTACAGATTGATTTTACTGTGATGTAACGTTGCTATGAAAAACAACAAAACAATTATGAAGTACTTTACAGTGATGTTAGGGGTTATTTATCTGTATTTCAGCGTTTTAAGCGCTTTTATTAAAGTACTTCATAATTGTTTTGTTGTTTTTCATAGCAATGTTAAGTACTTTACAGTGATGTTAGGGGTTATATATAATATTTCAGTGTTTTAAGTGCTGTTATTAAAGTACTGATTTAATAATAGTGATTTAAAATAGCTTACGAGAGATGTGTGCTTTATAAACTAAGTACTAGAGTATTAAAATGGTACGAATGGATTTTAACGTTACTGTGATGTAATATTGCTATGAAAAACAACAAAACAATTATGAATTACTTTATAGTGATGTTAGGAGTTATATATCTGTATTTCAATGTTTTAAGCGCTTTTATTAAAGTACTTCATACTTGTTTTGTTGTTTTTCATAGCAACATTAAGCACTTTACAGTGATGTTAGGGGTTATATATCTGTATTTCAGTGTTTTAAGTGCTGTTATTAAAGTACTGAATTAATATTAATAATTTAAAATAGCTTACGAGTGATGTGTGCTTTAAGAAAGTACTAGAGTATTAACATGGTACAAATGGATTTTAACGTTACTGTGATGTAACGTTAACGTTGCTATGAAAAACAACAAAACAATTATGAATTTACAGTAATGTTAGGGTTATATCTGTATTTCAGTGTTTTAAGCGCTGTTATTAAAGTACTGAATTAATAATAATGATTTAAAATAGCTTATGAGTAGGGCCAGACGGATTGAATGATAAATTTTGGTAAAAATCTGCGGATTTCTGCGGAATTATTTTAGGAGTATCATAACTAAAACCTTAAAATGTGAAATAAAAAATAATATCTTTTAAACTTTTATTTAATGTTTAAAATGCAAATCCAATTAGATTAACTGTAAATAATTAACTGTAAGTAAACAAATAGAATTAATGATGGGCTAAAAATCTGCGGAAATCTGCGAAAAATCTGTGGAATTCTGTGCGCGAAGATTTTGTGTGGGCCTACTTATGAGTGATGTGTGCTTTAAGAACTAAGTACTAGAGTATTAACATGGTAACGTTACAGATTGATTTTTTTGTGATGTAACGTTGCTATGAAAAACAACAAAACAATTGATGAAGTAATTTACAGTAACGTTAGGGGTTATAATATGTATTTCAGTGTTTTAAGCGCTGTTAATAAAGTACTGAATTAATAATGACATAGCTTACGAATGATGTATGCTTCAAGAACTGACAGTACTAGAGTATTAACATGGTACAAATGGATTTTACTGTGATGTAACGTTACTATGAAAAACAACAAAACAATTATGAAGTAATTTACAGTAACGTTAGGGGTTATATCTGTATTTCAGTGTTTTAAGGGCTGTTATTAAAGTACTGAATTAATATTAATGATTTATCAAAGCTTGTGAATGATGTATGCTTTAAGAACTGACAGTACTAGAGTATTAACATGGAACGGATTGATTTTACTGTAATGTAGCGTTACTATGAAAAACAACAAAACAATTATAATTGAACAATTATAATTTACAGTAAAGTTAAGGTTAACGTTATATCTGTATTTTAGTGTTTTAATAAAATGCTGAACTAATATTAGGGATTTAACATCGCTTACGAATGATGTATGGTTTGAAGAACTGACAGTGCTCGAGTATTAACATGGTACGGATTTATTTTACTGTGATGTAAGGTTACTATGGAAAACAACAATTGATGAAGTAATTTACAGGAACGTTAGGGGTTATAATATGTATTTCAGTGTTGTAAGCGCTGTTAATAAAGTACTGAATTAATAATAGTAATTTAACATAGCTTACGAATGATGTATGCTTCAAGAACTGACAGTACTAGAGTATTAACGTGGTACAAATGGATTTTACTGTGATGTAAAGTTACTATGAAAAACAACAAAACAATTATGAAGTAACTTACGCTAGGCGTTATATCTGTATTTCTGTGTTTTAAGCGCTTTTAATAAAGTTCTGAATTAATTTTAATGATTTAACATCGCTTACAAATGATGAATGCTTTAAGAACTGACAGTACTAGAGTATTAACATGGTACAGAATGATTTTACTGTGATGTAAAGGTTACTATGAAAAACAACAACAAATGTTATTCATTCATTTTCCTTCGGCTTAGTCCCTTTATTCATCAGGGGTCGCCACAGCGGAATAAACCACCAACTTATATAGCATATATTTTATACAGCGGATACCCTTTCGGCTGCATCCCAGCACTGGGAAACATCCATACACACTCATTCACACTCATACACTACGGCCAATTTAGTTTATTTAATTCACCTGTACCGCATGTCTTTGGACTGTGGGGGAAACCGGAGCACCAGGAGGAAACCCACGCCAACACAGGGAGAACATGCAAACTCCACACAGAAACGCCTACTGACCCAGCCGGGGCCAATTATTTTAATTTATTTTATTTTATTTTACTTTGCTCAGCATATATGAGTCCACCCCTCACAAACTTTCATATAAATTAATATTTCCTATAGGATGCTTTACAATATTAAATTTGTGCATATACATTAGATTAGTCAGTACTGCAGCCAAATCTGGAGCTTATCTAACAAAATAACGTCCAAAAATTACTAGCCCAAATTTATATGTTAGGAAAAAAATATTAAATAAAAATAAAAAAAACCTAAAGTCAAGTTAATCTAAAAATATATCCAATTTGGTTTAAATGTTGTAGTTTGTGGCAACGCAGTGGTGCAGTAGGTAGTGCTGTTGCCTCACAGCAAGAACGTCGCTGGGTCGCAGGTTTGAACCTCGGCTGGGCTGGGTCAGTTGGCGTTTCTGTGTGGAGTTTGCATGTTCTCCCTGCGTTCGCGTGGGTTTCCTCCGGGTGATCCAGTTTCCCCCACAGTCCGAAGACATGCAGTACAGGTGAATTGGGTAAGCTAAATTGTCCGTAGTGTATGAGTGTGAATGTGTGTGTGGAAATTCCCAGAGATGGGTTGCGGCTGGAAGGGCATCCGCTGCGTAAAATCGTGCTGGATAAGTTGTTGGTTCATTCCACTGTGGCGACCCCGCAAGGGACAAAGCCGTCAAGAAAATGATGAATGAATGAATGTTGTAGTTTGTAATGTTTTTTGCAATATTTGGCATGAATTTAAATGCATTATTTCTATTTATAAAGATGCTTGGTGACTAAAATATTATTGTAATAAATATATCTGTTTAATAAATCTGTTTTGTTCAAATGCACTAAAATGTTTGACCTATATTCACTGAGAAATGGATAATAAATGTTCATTTTCAAAATGGGGTGTACTCAATTATTCTAAGCACCCACTGTACCAAGTAAAGCAATGTTCATACTAATATTTTATTGGGGCTTCCCGATATTGGAAAAATCTGACATTGCAATATTTTCTTTTTCTGCGATATATTATTGCGACATGAATACTATAATTTCACAAGATGGATTCATTTAGATCGATTGGGGTGATTTTGTATGGATATGAATCATGTATACAAAATAATAAACAAATTGCAAGCAAGAATAATTGCAATATAGCAGTGAAAAAGGTGAAATAAACAGTGCTTTATTGTTTTCAGGTACAGAAATGGAATAATAAAATGTAAAATAACTTTTTTTGTTCCCGAATGCTTTAAACTCTCTTGAAAAGCCTTTGAAACACATGCAAATGATAAAGTTTCATTCTCTTATTGGTATACTTTGCTATAAATATCATGTATTCTCGACTGTTGTGCTTATATAATCCCAACTCAACATTGCAGATCCTGTGATGTGACTATTGTAGACACACACATTGCAATATTAATGCATGCAAACCTATATATACTGTGTATATATATATATATATATATATATATATATATATATATATATATATATATATATATATATATATATATATATATATATATATATATATATATATATATATATATATATCATGGTTTCCGCTACATTCATTCTACCATGGCGGGGCGCCACGCCAAAATTCATCCCGCCACGGCTACATTACAGCTTCAAAACATTGTCGTTTTTTTAAAATAGCGGGTCATAATCGCACCAAAAGGTATTAAAAGGTAAGTGAATTATAACAGCGCAAGCCTTTCTGTAACCGTAGTTGTGCTGCGTGTTTTTGTTTAACCCTTTAAGGTGACATGCTGACTGACTGACTGACTGACTGACTGACAGGTGCGTGATGCGTGAGGCCAGCAAACACGACAAATAGCTTTCAGTTAGGATGAACACAGTTTCCATAATTATATTTTATTAATAGATAAAGGTCTATGGCTCTGCATACAGCAAACAAAGACTTTACCTTGCTGGAGTTTATAGCCGTTTCACTTTACCTCAGGATGCATTAATGCCGCTCTGTAGGTCTATAGGAGACGTTCATAAATATTCCTAGCAAATCTAATAAATGTTGGAGACATATTCACTACATAAATGCGCTAAATTGCACTTGAGCAGCGTATATTTGAGGACGTGCAAGAAGTTTTGTGCACGAACAGAGGAAATCCTAGCGCAAGCAAAAAGATCTGCATGCTCGTATTACACAAATCCGATCTTGACTTGAAGTATGCGTCCCATTTGTCATTGAAATAATGCCAAAGGTAGTTGGTAGATCAAAAAACCTTGCGGCCACAGCTGGAAAAGATCCTAGAGGAAACACTGTGTGTGTGTGTATATATATATATATATATATATATATATATATATATATATATATATATATATATATATATATATATATATATATATATATATTTGCCATTTCTTAATGTGAATGGCTCTACTATTTGACCCATAAGAGTCACACTCATCACAAACACACGGCATGATGCTGCTGATAACAGTGATTGACTTGTAACTTGTTGCTTATAAGAGTGTTTAGACATTCTTCAGATTTTTGTCTTCTTTCACAATAGTAAGTCAATGGAGTTTTGTGCTGATAAACTGACATTCCTTTCTAATCTAATCTATCAAGATAATATGCCAGAATATTCATATATCAGGGCTGCGCGATACTGGAAAAATGTGCAATATTGATGTTGATATTTCTGACAATACAACATTTAGCTAGAAAAATGCTATTAGTATTAGCTGTTTTCAAATCATTTAGTATCTGATGATATTAAAATAAACAGGTCAAAGATATTTTTCAGATCTCTAGAATTGACTCTAGGGCTGCACAATATATGGTTTCAGCATTGATATTGAAATGTGCACATCTGCAATAGCCACACAGTCTGGGTTATATTTGATCAGAACACATGAGGTTTGTGGAGTCACTGCAGAGTTTAAGCATAATAGAGCAAAAGTTTATCAGCTGATTGTCAATTTCAAGAGTTCAAAGCATTTAGACTAAAATAGTACCGTTTGTAAATTGAATTAAACAATTCTTATTGAACCACATATACAATGAAGACCGTGTCATTTTACGTTAGATTTAGCAGCCTTAATTCTGACAACAAAATTGTGTCAAGGTGCAATCAATTAGTCTTTAAATCATTATGAATGAGTGAAAACCTTAGCAGATATTCTGACTCTGATTGGCTGTCAGCTAAGTTTCCATCCTAAAATACGAATTAAATTTATGCACAAAACTGGAATATGGCATAACAGACCTGCGAATAAAGCAGCATTTTCATCCAATCAAAGTCAAAGAGTCAAAGAGAACAAAATTGTCACTTCCTGATTAACTGGCGCCAAATATAAAAAGTAAAAACGGAATTTATTGCGTTTAGGAGAAGCTGCGTCAATCTTTTCTTTATTTAATAAATGACTTGCATCTCAGAAGACAGTATGCCGACACACAATGAATGTGTGGTGGTGTTTGAAGGCGTGAGACGCAGAGCACAGACGCTCTTGACAGTTCTGGAGGTCATTAATAGGGCCACACGGAATCTGCGCGCGCAGAATTCAGCAGAATTCCGCAGATTTTTAGCCCATCATTAATTCTGTTTATTTACTTGAGTAAATGTGTGTAAATCTGAATTTATTCAGTTTTTAAATTACACATATTTCACATATTAAGGTTTTAGTTATGAGACTCCCAAAATAATTCCGCAGAAATCAGCAGATTTTTACCAAAATTCTCCTCAGAAATTGCAAAAAACGTCCGCAGATTCCGTCTGGCCCTAGTAATTAATAATATAATAACACTAAAACTGAATAGGGAAGGCGTTTTAGAATGACCAAAACAACATTTCAGATGTTCTACAATGTGCTCAGCCTGCTGGTTTGTCCATTCACACACATTTTTATCATCACATGATCTCTTATAACAAAATCACATGACCTTTTTTAATACGCACACTGGAATTTGTTCCGTAAAAGTGTTTCCATCGTAGTTTATGCGCATCTTTTCTTATCGAATAAAAAGTTTATCCTACTCAGTTATGCGCATACGTTTTTTATGCGCATATCCAAAATGCACATAAAAATAGGTGGATGGAAACATAGCTATTGTCCTCTCTTGTCTCAAATCCCGCCATTAGAGTTTATTTTCAGCTTTGGATTCACTTTGAGACACTCCTTACCCTAACCCTAATTTTCGTCCGTATTTTTCGCACATAAAAAATTAAATGTGACCTCACGTTATGCCAATTGTATTGTTTTTTTCTTAATGACATGAACAGCCGATTACCATAAAACTAGCAATGTGAGCTAACAAAATCATATTGTTAGTTTTGATATCATGTGTACTTTAACCCTAACCTAGAAAAGCAATTACTGGATAGGCGTGGCTAAATATAGTATGGCCATATCTGATTGGCAGGGCCAGACTGAATCTGCGGACGTTTTTTTTGCTATTTTTGTGGAGAATTTTGGTAAAAATCTGCTATTGTAACAAGGAGTATTATAACTAAAACCTTAATATTTGAAAAAAAATAATAATTTCTTTTTAACTTTTATTTAATGTTTAAAATGCAAATCCAATTAGATCCACTTTATTTGGTAAACAAAGCAAGTCTCTCATATAATATACCTACTAAAAGACAGAAACTATTACTGTACAAACTGCATTGTACATAAATCAGATGCACATTTTTATATTAGTTAATAATATCACTGTAGCTAATTTAAAAACTGAATAAATATAGATTTACACACATTTACTCAAGTAAATAAACAGAATTAATCATGGGCTAAAAATCTGCGGAATTCTGTGCACGCAGATTCCGTGTGGGCCTACTGATTGGTCAAATTTAGATTTAAAAAAAACAATGCAAAAAATAAATGTAATTTATCACACATGTCTGCGATACATATATATCGCATACACTTTTATCTCAATAACAATAATTTTGCAATATATTGTGCATTCCTAATTTATAACCATTTCCAATAATGCCCATATCTGTCACTTAAAGATGTTTATATCTCTTTCAGCTGTGATTTTGCCCACGATATGGCGTTATCTGCAGACGCTGAATGCAGCGCCGTATTTCCTGGGCCTCAGCCTATCAGCATTCAGCTTCAGTGGGCTTCTCGCTGGCCCTTTATTTGGACACTGGTCAGACCGAACACTCACCACCAAGAAAATCATCCTCTTCGCCAATGTCTTTGAGATCGTCGGTAAGATTGAGTGTAATTAAAAAGCTCGCAGTGTTGATGGCTTGTGAGTAACGTCTGTTTCTGTGTGTGTGTTTTCAGGTAATTTCATGTATTTTATGGGATTCTCCAAATGGTTGCTGCTCAGCAGTCGTTTAGTTGCAGGTGAGTTTCAGTCTAATGATCTTAAAGGGATATTCATTCATTTTCCTTCGCCTTAGTCTCTTATTTATCAGGGGTCGCCACAGCGGAATGAACCGCCAACTATTCCAGCATATGTTTTACGCAGCAGATGCCCATTCAGTCGCAACCCAGTACTGGGAAACACCCATACGCTCTCACATTCACACACATATGGCCAATTTAGTTTATTCAATTCCCCTATAGCGCATGTGTTTGGACTGTGAGGGAAACCGGAGCACCCGAAGGAAACCCACGCCAACACGGGGAGAACATGCAAACTCCACACAGAAATGCCAGCTGGCCCAGCCGAGACTCAAACCACCGACCTTCTTGCTGTGAGGCGATTGTGCTACCGTGACGCCCCAAAAAAACTCATGTAAAGTAAAAAAAAAAGAAAAGAAAAGAAATTCTAGTGAGTAAATGATCCTTTTTTGGGGATGAACTGTCCCTTTAAGATGACCTGATTAAGGTGCATTAGTGATTCCTACAGTTTATAATTGTGATTAACATGTAAGATGACTTGTTTCTGGTGTTGTAGGTATCGGCACTGGAGCCGGATCGTCAATCTTCGGCTTTTTGACTAGAAATACAGCTCCCGAGGACAGATCCACGGTTTTTGCTGCTGTTATGGCCTGCCGTCAAGCTGGGCTTCTGATTGGTCAGTGCTGAAGGAATATTGCACACACACACAGAAGCTGACTCTCATTTAAATTCAGCAGATGTTAAAGCCTGTGTGAACCGGTAGTTGTTGTATTGGGGAACACTTTACTTGAAGGGGTGTTTATAAGACTGTCATGAAACCTTTATAATCATGTCATGAATGAGATTTTATGCATGACAACGGTTATTAAGTGTCAGTTTTGAATGCAAAAATGGCATTGTTTGTTATGACAAATTGCCATAAACAAATACTTTACAACGTGCTTTGTCTTTGTTATGATAATCTGACGTTACCAAGACAACATACCTTGCCATAAATCTGTCATAAACATGACTGTCATAAAGTGATTAAAAATGTGTCATGAATGTTTTTCTGATCACATTTTTAGTGGAACAAACTGTATTTGTCATTAAAATGTCAAAGTAATTACTTTGTCAAATTATTGTTAAGAGTGTCATTAATATTTAATGACATTTCAGTGACAAATTCAGCTTGTACCACTGTGGCTGAGGTCAATCAACATTAACAATGCTGTTATACAACTTATGACACATTTATAATGGCTTCATGACAGTCATGTTTATGACAGATTTATGGCAAGTTTTTTTCAATGTAAAGTGCATACCGGGATGCTTTTTGCTCGCGTTTTCCGTCGACGTTTAACGCCTCGTGACTAAATAAAGGGCACCAATTTGATCGTGCACACCAACGCGCAAAACACCAGGCGTAAAAGCATAATTTTTAAGAAACGTCACATGCTCGTTTTATTGTTTTTGTTTTGACGCACCTTCTCCACCAATCAGATTGCCACTTTTGTTCATGTGCACGGAGCTGCTGAAGTTACAGTAAACAGCACTTTGGCTGCATCCGAAACCGCCTACTACTCAGTAGGTACTGCGTTTGATTTTAAACGTACTACTCGGCCGTTAGAAAAGTACGTTCTATACAGTATGAATGGAAGAAGTATGAATGGAATTCGGACGTACTACATCCGCCATTTTGTCATGGTCACGTGACCTACCTGCGTCAGTTGCGTCGCTTCACTTCCATTCATGAATTCTCTCGCGGAGCATCATGGGATAGCGCAGCGTGCATGTGATGCGCACTTCAGAATCTCGCTGGAAGTAGTAAGTCATCCGGGTACTTCTCGCATACTGATTTTCGAATTCTATGAATTCGGACATACTACTCGGCTCGCATACTGATTTTAGCGTACTGTATAGTATGGAAGTATGCGGTTTCGGACGCAGCCTTGGAGGCGCTCAAGCGCAAAACTGTCATTGCGAGCACAGTGAAGAAGATGCCCAGAGGCAATATGAACATTTCTTCATCGCTAGAACTGGAGCTGCTACTTGAAGCATCCATGCTTGTTCGAATCGCCAATAACTTTAACAACAAGCGTGTCAACTTTCTGTCTTCTTCTTCTGTGTTACAAGCAGGTGTCAGAAGCTTAAAGTTGTAGCGCCATCTAACGTCATGGAGTGATTTTGCATACTCTACTGCTCGACGCCAGTGAAAAATCGCTTGGGTTTGAATCCGTAAAAACGTCTCTAAAAACGCTGACCATAAACGCAAACAAAAAGCGTCCCGGTGTGTATATATATTGTTGGAAACGTAAAACAAACTCACCCCAAGCATGTAAGTGGTTGTTGTGTATATAAAAATGATTTCTGCTATATATATATATATATTCCTAATTACAAGCATATTTCCAGTATATAATTGAGTGTTTCAATCCTCCAGGTCCTGGATTTAACCTATTCCTCAGACTTTGTGACTTTGAGATGGGACCGTTTACTGTGAACAAATACACCGCTCCCGGGGTGAGACGCTGAGACTTTACAATACACAATAGTCCCGAATGATGCACATTTGCACTCACACACAATCACCATGAAGCCCTGCCCCTGAAGTGCTTTGAAATATGACATTTTTTATTCAGTGTTTTACTTAATCTCAACTGAAGCATGAAGGCAGGGCGGGACTTAGTGTAGCCCCTCCCCTTTAAAAAAACAGCCAATATCATTTTGTTGAGTGGTTGAGCTCAAGAGCATCAAATGAAAAGCAAATGAGAAGAAGGGGGTGGGGCATGTCACATACAGCATTTGATTGGCTAGAAGATTTGATGAGAAGCTGAAGTATGAGGTGACGTGAAAAATAATCGTTGATCCATTTAGGCGGAAGTGACAAACTGCAAACTTTGTATGTTTATATCAGGATTATATCTTCTAAATGCAAATTTTGTCACCGTTTTGGAGCACACTAGCTTATGCCGAGTTTAGACTGCATGATTTTCAAAGTAGTCACATCACAGATGTTTTCACACCGCATGATTCTCTGGGGGAGCGTTCCATCCTGTGTTCACACTGCAAGATAGATCGGCGACAGGGGGCTTTACACTGTATGACTTTACAATAGGAGAATCGCTGACAACTTTGTGTCGGTACACAAACTACATCTCACAACCAACCACACACACGAGAAGTGACATGGAAACAACGCAAGGTCACATAGTATATCTTTTGTTTAGTGGCCTTTAGAGGGGTAGAAAGTGTACTTATTTTGCTCACCTGCTCAATTAGCTATTTCTCCTAAACATTTTTTTTTCGACACAGTTGTGGTATTGCTTCTGCCAAAATTACACTAGTTTTTCCTCCATTTCTCGGGTTCAAATAGACCAAAAAGAAGCCCTGTTAACTTCTCCCCTAACTTCCCGCTGTCCTGCAGATACCATTACTAGTGGATGCTGCTCTCTCATTGGCTGTAGGTGATCGCTGATGTTATTTTCAATCAGAACATATTTCACATGACATGATTTTGAATCGATGTTTAGCAGATATTGATCCAGATATTTTGCATGCCAAATATCTCACTGGTGTCGGCAACTCATTGGTGATTCTCTCAGATTGCGTTTTTGATAGTTCACACTGTGTGATTGTTAATCACGTGAACGAGCACCAATTTACATGAGATTTCAGGCGTTTGTCTGCGATTTTTCATAACCTGTCGGCGAGTCAAAATCAGGGCTAAAATCATGCAGTCTGAACTCGGCATAATGGATATCCTGAAGACTAACAAACTACAATTAAGGCCCGATCCCTATTCTATTTTTGTACCCCTGCTCCTTCCCCTTGGCCCTTGAAACAGAGTGTGGGAATTGGGACAGCATCTGCACACGTCATCATATGTCATCGTGATCTCTTACTTCATATGTGATAGACGATGGCGACTGCTGTAGTTATTCCAGTTGTGTTCTTTTTTGGTATTTATCTTCAAAAATCACGGAAGGCACATTATATGTTATCATAATGATATAATGTGGCAATAAGCTTGTAACTGTACTGTGTATTTACACAGTGGCCATATTCATCTATGTAAATACAAGAAAACAACATTAACATTATAGCAGACACTGTAAAATGGTTATTTCCAGCCACTAGACTTTTCGGTAACACTTTATAATAACTACACACTATGAACCATTTATTAATGATAAGCATATAGTGAATTCATTATCTGTTAATCATTAACTCTACATTAACAGACGTTAGTAAGCAGTTTATAACTGCAGCTACAAATGCTCTATTCTTGACTTACAACCACATTTATAATGTGCTTAATACTTGTACTTTCATACTTTGTTAATGATTTATTTTTCATTACTAAATTAAGCATTGCATTATTTACAAACCAGTTATTTAAGCATAGTTGGTGTTTTTTAATATCATTCAGAATGAGTTAGTAAATGATTATTAAACTATTAAAATTTGCATTTATAAATCTTATTATTCAGGCATTTATTAATAGTTAATTTGTATGTTAATAAATGCTTTATTAACTCAATTTCATCCAGTTTTGTGACCTAATCTAAAGTGAGGACTGTTTATGCTTTATAAATCCCTTATAAATGACAATTAAAGGCTCAGTTAAATTCTAAACAGGAAAAAAGAACATAAATGACTTTATTCATTTCTATTCGTTTTAAGATACACAAATAAAACTGTATTTTAAAAATATATATTCTTTGCAACCTTATCTAAAATAAAGTTACTGTACAGTTTAAACATTGCATCTTATTATATTGTTATATTGTTGTTGTTTTATTCAATTTTTATGTTCACTTTAGATTAGGTCACAAAACTGCACGAAGTTGTATTAATAAAGCATTTATTAACATACAAATTAACTATTAATATATGCCTGAATAATAAGATATATAAATTTATTAATCATTTACTAACTCATTCTGAATTATCTTAAAAACCATCGACTACTCTTAAATACAACTGGTTTCTTAATAATGCAATACTTAATTTAGTAATGAAAAGTAAATCATTAACAAATTATGAAAGGACAATCATAAAGCACATTATAAATGTGGTTGTAAGTCAAGAATAGAGCATTTGTAGCTGCAGTTATAAACTGCTTACTAACGCTTATTAATGTAGAGTTAATGATTAACAGATAAAGAATTCACTATAGATGCTAATGCTTAGTAAATGATTGATATTGTGTAGTTATTATAAAGTGTTACCGACTTTTCTGACAGGGTATTGGAGTATCATTGAGTGACAGAATGTTGTGGGACTGCTGTACAGTAGAGCTGCACGATTCTGGCTAAAATGAGAATCGTGTTTTTTTTTTGCTTAAAATCAAGAGCACGATTTTCTCACAATTCTGTAGATATACAATAAAGGTTAATATGAGTCAGCTATTATTATTGATATTACTCAAACATATGGTAAAACAACAATAATAATATTATGTGTAGCTCTACTGTTGGCTAAAATGCTACATTTTGAATAGACTTTGAATGATGGACTTGAACAGACTTTAAATACGACCTGGTCATTAATGCACAGTAAAGTGACGACATCAGAATATAACTATTCATAATTCTGGTGTTGAATTATTATGTTTGAGACATACGCTTGCAATCTGTCATTGACAACATTATTAGACCATTTATTCACTGGTAAAATCAGACATTTGTCATTATCAGATTCCCTCTTACATTATATTCAACATTATATAGGCTACAGTAGTTATACTGACACTGTTAAACATTTATTCTCATGCACAACTCTCTGTGCTCGCTATGAAAGAAAGAAAAACATATCAAATGCTTGTCGTAATAATTACTGTAAAATGCGATATGATTATTTAAATGATGTGCATGCTTTTGGTTTCATTTTCACTGCTAAGTGCGGTTCATACTTCCCGCGCGGCTCCCAAACGATCACTCTGTGCCACAAACTGAATGTTATTTACAACTTTATTACCTGTTATGGCCCGTTTCCACTTAGTGGTACGGTACAGTACAGTACGGTTCGGTACGCTTTTATGGCCGTTTCCACTGTCAAAAGGCTTACCGTACCACTTTTTCGGCACCCTTTCGAAAGGGTACCAAACACGAGAAAGGGTACCAAAAGGTGGAGCTACACGGGCAGCTGAACGCTGATTGGTTACAAAGATATGTCACGAGCTCGTAGAGCTAGCCAGAATGAAAACAAAGGAACCGCCATGTTTTCAATACACAGCCGAGACAACTATATGTATATAAAAACGAGAAATAGATGACCCGAACTCAAAGAAACCTTGTCGTTGTCTTGATGTACAGCCACAATGCCAAGAAGAACAAAATCTGCAGTGTCCTGTTGTTGCTTTACGAGGCCGTATAAAAGTGCGAGCGGTTTTGGATTTCTCCTGGGAGCTTGCGATTGCATCTATATTTGATATAACGAATGTCTTGAGCTGATGATAATACCGTATGTGTGTTTATTAAAGTGTCTTTGACATCTGATCCGTTCAGAAAAGAAAAGGACAAACGCGAGAGTGAAGCGCGAAAAAAAAGGAGAACCCCGACCAACACAGGAGCAAATTGTTTCAGCAACCTGAATCATGAACAAACTGCCACGTTCATCGCTTTTGGGACTATTATGAACTCTGAATGACAAAATTACTCTCTAACAGAGGCTACATGTGCTGGTGAAGATTACAGACACAGATGAGAGCCTTGCTCTGACTGGGCTATAGTGCGTGTTGATTTTGAACTCAAATAAGGACTAAATGTATGCTGTGTGTAGTTTTTTCTGTAATTGGTAACATATCGGAGACTGTAAGGGTCTGTACGTGTTCATATATGTTGCATTTATTTATTTATTTTATATAATTACAGACGTTACAGTAGGCTAGTTCGCACTGACATTGATCTGCAGTTATAATCAAATCATATTCATAGAAAGGTTAGTCATGAACATTTATACACAAGTATTTATATGTTTAAAGCATCTGTTTTGTGAGAAGTGCTTCTCATATGATTTGTGAATGACCTGTACTGTAGACATTTATTCGAGCGAGATTGACGTCGACTGAAATCCTCTGTCATACACCTCGCCCACCAAAAGGGTCCCCTTTGTAGTGGAAACGCAAGCCTGATAAAGGTGATCCGTACCGACCCGTACCGTACTGTACCAGTCAGTGGAAACGAGCCATTATTCACAGCCTATGCAAGTTCTGTCTATTAAAGTAGACGTGTGCGCGTCTATCATTAGGTAGTGCGTGCACCCGCCCTCACTGTGGTAACAGCTCACGGTCAGCAGCTCACGTCACGTGTGATTTCGCGGCCGCGAATACATCATTACATGAAGACAAAAATGACATTTTTAGGTGAACTATAAGTTATAAATACAGTATGTGACCTTTTCAACATCATTTGGAGGCGTCCATATCTAAAACAATGAGAAGACTTGTGCGGCCGCCTTTGCTTCTCTCCTGAACTTGAAAATATGATTGGCAGAATCGTAGAAATGCTGGATTAAGATCATCTAGGGGGTCGAATCGAGATTGCAATCTTTTTTCGATTAATCGTACAGCTCTACAATACAGGAGTTTTTATTAAGCATTAAAGATAGTGGAATTTAGCAAATTTTATTTTAGCGGGGTTTTTTTCAAGCATGATGGTAAAACACGAACGCCGTTTTGAATGTATTAAAACATATGATGACAAAAAATAGTAATTTGTGCATCTCTTTACTTCCGTGTGCAGTCATTCTGCTGTTGTAGCTGGTGTATTCTGGGAAATGTTATTAACCCTTGGTTTCGAGTGTGCTCCTGAAAAATCTCTGTTTCAATGGCTATCTAGTCCTTCCCCTTAGCCCTATACCTTCAAGCTAAAGAGAATTGGGACACCCCTACCTCTTCACGTATACACGCAAAACGAGGGGTAAGGGGAAGGGCTGAAGGGTAGATTTGGGATTGGGCCTGTTAAACTCTCCCTCATGAGTGGGTTGTCTGTGTTTCAGCTCTTCATGTGCCTGCTGTGGATCCTTCTCCAGCTGGTAGTGCTCTTCATGTACTGGGACATCTCTCCTGAAGACGAGCACAGGAGCCAGAGGAGCCCGGAGCAGGTAGAAGAGGAGGAAGAGGAAGAGGAAGCCAAACCTCTGGTCGGCCCCAACGAGCTGAGCGGTTCATACGGGACAGTCACCAGCATCCAGTCCAGAGCCTCCTCAATGGCCAACGGGGACCTGACTCATGTTTCTCCTCCACCGTCACCCACTCCTGAGGAGCTCAACTCCAGTGTCTTCAAGAGCTTCAGCGCCAGCAGAGGTCAGACACTAATAATACAAACATTAATCATAACAGAGACAAATTCAGAAATTATTATAACTCTAGTCAGGACGAGTCTTGCATCTTGCCTGCTTGCATGAAAGTCCTTAAGTAGTTTAACTTAAGGGTGGAAAAAAATACCTAAGGTAAGGGATTTCATTAAGAGTGTTGCAGCAAGCTTCACTAAGTGCCTTTTCTAAACGCTTCACTGTAGTATCTGGCAACATATGACAACGGGTGCTGCGGATGCTTAAACAGGTTACTTAAACAGATCGTAACGAACCACGAATGCATGTCTTGCAATAACTCTGCAATACACATCATCTGTGCCATTTTCTTTCTGTTAAGTGAGTCGAAATGTTCCCTTGTCGAGTCGATCTTGACATTATGTATGGAGGGACATCTAACACTCGACTGAGACCACATAGAGCACTGATCATCAACTGGCGGCATGCGGGCCAAATCCGGCCCACTTAGCCGTTCAATCCAGTCCGCGACTGGATTCCAGAATTGTGAGGATCAAAAAGAAAATAGTGGTCCACACTATTAAAGCAACTAAAAATAACAACAACTGAGTCTCTTGTCAGAATAACCACCATTTATGACTATATTTAGGCTACACATCGAAATGAGGACAGACTCAGACAGACCATGCGGCGTTACGCATTTATTGTTTCAAACAGGTTTTAGTGTAAGTGAAGACCGCGTGGGGTGTAGGCGGAGTGCGTGCGACGTGTGTGTGATGAAGAGCAAGGAGGGATGCGGTGGAGAGGGGTGCGCGACATATTTGAGGAGCGGGAGGGAGAAGCCCGATTTCCGAGAGATTATCATTCGTTTGCGGACATCTGGGAGTCTCTATGCATTTGGGGGAGACTTACAGAACTTCCGGGAGACTTGGGATGTCTGCCTCAGGACTAAAAAAAGGAGGAAAAACAATCCGGCACAACTTAAAATAGCATGGTAAATAAATAACCTGGGACCAGAACAAAACAGGTCACAAATAATGTCCTGACATAGAGCTTATTTAATCTGCACTGGAACTGCATTTCATAATGATGTACTCCTGTGCAGACGTGCTATTGCTATCACGATGTGTATATTAGTTTGTTCATTAAATGTTTTTATTAAATCAGTGGTCTCAAACTCAGTTCCTGGAGAGCCGCAGCTCTGCACAATTTAGCTCTAACCACCTCCAATTCACACCTGCTTAACTGTTTCTACTAGTCTTGAACACCTTGATTGGTTGGATCAGCGGTGTTTGATTAGGGTTGGAGCAAAACTGTGCAGAGCTGCGGCCCTCCAGGAATTGAGTTTGAGACCTATGTATTAAATGATTTATCCAAGGTTTTTTTTTTTACAATCCTGCGATTGACTTTGGGTTGCCCAAAGTCAGAGTTTAGTTCCAACCCCGATTAAGCAACCGAATCAGCTAATCAAGCTTTCCCACATATACTATATCTTCCAGGCAGGTGTGTTGAAGGAAGTTGGAGCCTAACTATGCAGGACATTGGCCCTCCAGGACCAAGTTTGCTATAGTTAGTGTTAGGGATAGAGTTAGGGTTAGGTTTAGGCTTAGGGTTAGGGCTAGAGTTAGGTTTAGAGTTAGGGTTAGAGCTAGAGTTAGTGTTAGGGCTAGAGTTAGGTTTAGGGTTAGGGCTAGAGTTAGGTCTAGGGTTAGGGTTAAAATTAGGGTTAGGTTTAGGCTTAGGGATAGAGTTAGGTTTAGGGTTAGGGCTAGAGTTAGGTCTAGGGTTATGGTTAGAATTAGGATTAGGGCTAAAGTTAGGTTTAGGGTTAGGGCTAGGGCTAGAGTTAGGGTTAGAGTTAGGTTTAGGGCTAAAGTTAGGGTTAGGGCTAGGGTTAGAGTTAAGGCTATGGTTAGGGCTAGGGCCAGAGTTAGTGTAAGGGTAAGGGTTAGGTGTAGGGTTAATGCTAAATTTAGGTTTAGGGTTAGGATTAGAATTAGATTTAGGGCTAAAGTTAGGGCTAGGGATAGAGTTAGGGTTAGGTTTAGGGTTAGGGCTAGGGCTAGAGTTAGGGTTAGGGATAAAGTTAGGGTTAGGTTTAGGGTTAGGGATAGAGTTAGGTTTAGGGTTAGGGCTAGAGTTAGGTATAGGGTTAGGGTTAGAATTAGGTTTAGGGCTAAAGTTAGATTTAGGGTTAAGGCTAGGGTTAGGGCTAGGGTTAGAGTTAGGGCTATGGTTAGGGCTATGGTAAGAGTTAGGGCCAGGGTTAGGTATAGGTTAATGCTAAATTTAGGTTTAGGGTTAAGATTAGAATTAGAATTAGGTTTAGGGCTAAAGTTAGGGTTAGGGCTAGAGTTAGGGTTAGGGTTAGAGCTAGAATTAAGTGGATATGAAAAATGTCTTTTACCTCCTTATTTTTTCTTATAATTAAGTAAATAAATGATTTAAAAACAGCTAATAAAAAAAAATCTTGGGAAATGTTATATCATAAGAAATATTGTTATGGCAATAATTTTTCCTTTTTCAAGTCTTCTTTTTGGTCTGAAAGCATTTCTAATCGGTGGCATGTTAATATCATAAGCAGGCATATTGGCTTATTAAAATACTAATAGGATTACTGTATAATTTGTTGTTTCATTTTCAAATCTGCTTTACTCAAAGGAGATCTTAATGATTTGGGGTTATAAGCGGTTTGCTCTATTGTTACTCTATTGTCTTCATTATTAACTGTTTTACAACAAATGGATTAATCTACTGTAAATTTCAGGCTTTCTGAACGAAATCAGATTGGTTTAATATGTGTGTGTGTGTTTCTGCTTTCAGAGTTTCTCAGAGAAGAGGTGGTGGTGCTGTTAGCAGCTCAGTTTATCACACTCTTCAATCAGACCGCACTGGAGGTGAACACACACACACACACACACGTACAGCTATCTTTATGGGGACTTCCCATAGACATAATGATTTTTATACTGTATAGACTGTATATTCCACACCCCTACCCCCAAACCCAACCCTCAAAGGAAACAATCTGCATCTTTATATTTTCACAACACTTCATTCTATGTGATTTATGAGCCGCTTTCAAAATTTACCGGTCAGAATTGACTGGTTTTGCTATACGTGTGGGGACATTTGGTAATGTAAGAAATCCAAGGCTATAACTGATCATATGCTCATTTTTAATTCAGAAATCGATTTGAAACAAATTAAAAGACATTTACATTTAAAGCTCCTAAAAATCACTTACAACTTAATTTTATGGTCATGGAAAACCTGAAAAAAAAGAATTTTGACATGGTATTTTCCAGGCCAAACCCACAAAGTTTTGGAAAAGCCATGGAAATTTCTTTAAGAAATATCTGTACATTTGAATATAGGTTAGTTGTCTTCACATATTTTCTGTCCTTGTCCAATCATATGCTCTTACAATATTAGTGCTGTGCAAGCATTATCTGAATACATTTGACATAGATATAAAAATAAAATTAAACTATATAGATTGTTGCGTGTCTTATGATAAGCTGTAATACATTTGAACGGGGCATTGTTCATTTACAATGTATATATAGACATTATATAAAACATTAGGTCATGAAAATGAAAAAGTCCATTTTAGTAGTAGGGGGTCCAATTTGAGTAGAGTTTTAGTAGTAAAAATGTGTAAATGTTTGTTTGTTTTTTGTCCCTGTAGACTATGGTGACTCCTCTGACGCAGAAGTTCTTCAACTTTGGCGAGCTGGAGAACAGCATCATGTACTGTGTGTGTGGCGTGGAGGTGATCGCTGGCTTTCTGTTTGTGCGCTGGTTCAGTAAGCGTGCGGCGGAGCGTGTGGTGCTAGCCGTCGGACTGATCCTCTGCAACATCTCCTGCGTCTGGTGTCTGATCTTCCTGGCCAATCCACAAGGTAACACACACAATTTCAGTGCTGCACGTATTAGGCATGAGACAATCACCGGTTTTAAAGGTGCTGTATGTAAGTGTTTGACTCTTCTAAAGCATAAAAACACCATAATATGTGTGCAGATATTTAAGAAACATCAAGTGAACATACTTGTTTAACTGAAAAACAATGCTGAAGTCAGATATTCTGCTTTGAAAATGGTTTTTCCGTGCTGGAACGCTGTCTTTGTTTAGGTAAATTTAACCTGCACAATGCCAGTTTAGCCAATTATAATTCAGCACTCCGGGTTGCCTTGTTGGAAAACAGCGTATTTCATTCATTCATTCAGAAAGACTCTGAAAGCATGCGTCTGTGACCGAAATGCGCCCTCCGGTGGACAGTATCAGACGTCGAAATGAGACAGATTCAGTTCCACATGAGGTTAATAATTAGCAAATAATATAAATATTACGAACGTAAACATTAGGTGAGCAGGTTACATTGTGTCTTAACAACACGCTTTGTGACGAGATATGCAGTGATGAGCAATTTGGCTGTTTGCACCGGACGAAACACGACAGAAATGTAAACACAGCCATTCAGAAGCACAGAATATGCACTCACTCACGAAACGGTCAGGTTTAGAATCTATTTAATACCATAGACTGTAAAAGATATGGACGTAGTGTCCGTGACGTCACCCATAGGTTTCTGAACACTGCAAAAGAAGCCACAAGTAGGCGCGGCCAACCGTCGCCACATCGCACCAAACGCGGCATACCAAATAAGGGCAAAGAGGCGGAGAGTGAGCGGAGCTACAGACGCATGCTGGATTCTCAGCATTTTGCTTAGACCTGGATTAAAACAGACTTATTACTTTGGGAGAACGTTTAATACTTCATTACCTGTGACTCGTTTGTGTTCTGACCACATGTGCTTGGTTGTACACTATATTAATAAAGTGTTTAGACTTTTAAAAACACTGTTGTAACACATTGAGCCACTAAACATTGTTCTTATGACGTTTTTCGACAGCAGGAAAACGCGAATGACTATCAAACACTTCAGATATAGTCTGTGTTAGTAAATACAAGGCTGTTTATAAAAATCCAGCACTAACACTGTATGACAACGCTTCAGATGACTGTTTTATAGCCTACAGCTAATCAATCTGTCAGATTATGGAGAGCAATACTGGTCTAAAGAACATTTAAATGATAAATGATCTTAAATAAAACAAATACATTTCTAGAGATGGTATATCAGTATATAATTTCACTCACCTGTGAAATGGAGGCAACTTGAACGGTTTGTAAGCACAATTAAGTTCACACAGCATGCCATATCATCTAATAATTGCAGGAAATAATTCCAAAAGGCAAATGACGGTGTAAAGAAACATTAAACAAAACAAATACACGATTTATTTGCCGAGCTCAGCGGCTAATTAGCCAGAATCAGCTGAGGTGACGAGACAGCGAGCAGCGAGGGCTAGCTGTCACTCAAGTGGCCACGCCCTTAATTATGCAAACTTAATATAACCTAATAAAAACGAAACGGATGAGTTATAAAAAAATTCACCCCCTCTCAGAGTTGTCATGAAGGGTAATCATAGCTATATGCACCAAAGCCATCGTTTGTACCAGGCTGTAAACATGTTTTTATCAGCTGTAAAAATGGCCAATTTACCAATGCAGAAAGAAAGCCCTTGGACTTCCTGGAGCCAGCCCCCCAGGCGAGTCGATAAACTTCAGTTTTAGTTACTTCCGTATTGGCTTCCCGAGGGAGAGCGGGAGGTTGCCGCTTGTTTAATACATGTTAACCCTCTTTAACATCATTAAATGTAGATGCTGAATCACTCATATGTGTTTAGTTCTGAAGTTTAATTTCAAACGGTTTATTGTATTTTCCATATCTGAGGTGAACTATCTGCTGCTGCTTTCAGCATATGACAATAAATGTCATGTAAAATGGCATTCAAACTCACATTGTTAGCATTTAGCACTGAATAAAGCACATGAGGTTTACCTGAGGTGATCACTGTCATAGGTTTCTGTTGTTCAGCTGTGAGAAATAGAAGCCGTTTCTAATATATCAATTCGGGGTGTTGGTTAGAACTAAAACTCCTTTTAATATGGAAAATATTTCCTCTGTCGCGTGTCGTTGCTTTTAGTTAGAACACAGTTTAAATCACTCGCTCCTGTACTCAATCTGGCAACCCGCGCTTGCGTTTATTTTGATCCAGGAGTGCAATACTTAGTTCAACCACTGAGTGTCAAACTTACATACTGCACCTTTAAGGTTTACATCGGTTTGGACAAGTCAGGGTTTTAAAACCGCTAAAATGTTCTGTTATACATTTCCGAAGGCATATGTAAGGTTTTTTTACGTGTTTTTTTTACGACTATTTTATTTACAGTGAGGGAAATAAGTGTTGAACATGTCATGTTTTTTCGTAGGAATAACATTTCTAATGGAGCTGTTAACATAGAATTTTGGTAAAAACCCAAATAATACACACATAAAAATACACAAACTAAATAAATCTGGAAAATGAGGTACGTGTATTAATAATGGAATGACACAAGGAGAAAGCGCTGAACTACTGAAATGTAAATACTTTATATAAAAGACTTGTTTGGTGATGACAGTGACGCCTCTCATATGGAGAATGAAGTCACATGCATTGCTCAGGGGTTTTTTTCCACAGACTTTATAGGGAAAATGAAGCACTCAGTCAAGTTTACATTATTTTGTACATTGGTTTCCACTTTAATGAAAATATATTAAACAAACTCGATTAATGTAACCATTTAGCAGAAAGCGACATGTTTGACTATAGATTTTAGAGCTAGGGCGCCGCCATCTTGGAATGTCCCTGTGTCTGACGTCACGGGGTTCTGTTCCCTCAGCTGAACAGATACAGTGGCAGTAAAGGACTGAACACGGAGACTGTAAAGCCTAATTTAACCCAATGCGTGAAGTTGTGGACGTGGAGCTGCTGCAAATACAAATTACCGGTCTGCATGTGTGAAAGGGGCTACTCTCTTGCTGAAATGTCCACCCTAGTTTCATCTTCATCCTCCTGCTAATGTAGATGTTGGACTGAAGCAGCTGATATTCATTTACACTGAGGAAGGGCAGAGGGTTGCTGAAGAACTACTGAGAGATTTCAGCTGCTGTCTGGGCTTTCCATGCCTTTCTACACCTCCCTTTCTTCATGTGTTCAATACTTTTTCCCTGCGTCATTTCATGTTATTACACATAACTTCATTTTTAGACTAATTAGATTTGTTTTCTTTGCATATATGGATTTCTTTAGTTGTTACCAACATCCATTAAAAAAAAATTCAAGTCGACAGCACTTTCTGAGAAAAATGGTGACGTGTTCAATACTTATTTCCCCCGCTGGAGTTTTTTTAAAGCAACAGTATCTCCAGCAGAAAAAGACATTACAGCAGAAGCAACAGCTTTACTCACATTTTAAAGTAAAGTCAAATAATCGCTTTAAAAGCAACAGGTTTACTCACTTTTTAAGTAAAGCAGTTGTTGTAAAAAAATAAATGATTGAATAGAGAAGAGAACCCAGTCCAGGAGACTCTAAACAAGCAGAATTCCTTTATTGAGACGTGTTGGTTAATCTGCAGTCATACAGCGTCTTCAAGAGTCCATGTGTCTGCAGGAGCCTATTGGAGGTCTGCAGTCTGCAAGTTTTATCACAAGTCTGAATTGAGACAAAGATGTCCTGTCTATAATGTCTTCTTAGGTGGAGGGGAGATGGCTAAACAAAGCATGCATATTAGGTATTGGATTCAGCATGGTAACCAGCATATAGGTGTTAGAAAACTGCCCCACATGTTAATCAACAAAAGGTGTTTCTTTGGCCTGAAAGTATCACCCAAAGACAAAGGCAGAGTCGTTAAAAGCCTGCCCTTAGGATTTGCATCACTTTGGCTCAGCCAGTAGTCAGAAGGACAAAGGGTTAATGTCCCTCGTGGCTGGGCTGTTATTGAAATGATATAATTAAAAACCAAAGTATATAACTTTTCAGTTATATGTAGATTATTGTTCATTTGAAACTAGATTATATAAATTTATATTCCCACACAGTCTAATCGCTTTTTATAGTGTATAAGCCAGAAAATAAGCCCACACATGTTTAAGCCCACACATGTTTCTGTGATTTCAGGTGGATTCTCGTGGCAGCTGGCGGAGTTCATCATCGGTGTTTTCCTTCAGGTCCTGGGCCTCCCTTTTGTGGCCGTCGCTCAGGTGTCTCTCTTTTCCAAAATCACAGCAGAGAAGACGCAAGGTCAGTAAATAAAAATGTCATAATAGATGATTTATGTTGAATTGTTATCGTATAGATGGACAAGTGTCGATGCTTGAAGTTAAGGGGTGCGGTATGGAAGCCAGTTTCGCTTAAACACTTCATTCATTCATTTTCCATTCGGCTCAGTCCATTATTTATCAGGAGTCGCCACAGCGGAATGAACCACCAACTATTTTGGCATATGTCCTTCCAGCTGCAACCCAGTACTCGTAAACACCCGTACACTCTCACATTCACACACATACACTACAGCCAATTTAGTTTATTCAATTCCTCTATAGCGCATGTGTTTGGATGGTAAGGGAAACCAGAGCAACCGGAGGAAGCCCACACTAACACGGGGAGAACATGCAAACTCCACACAGAAATGCCAACTGGCCCAGCTGGGACGCGAACCAGCGACCTTCTTGCTGTGAGGTGACAGTGCTAACCACTGAGCCACCATACCGCCCCATATAACACTTATTTTTTTTTATTTTAGGGTGTAAATGTGAACCAGTTGCTAACATTAGGAGAACATTGTTTTCTACAACTGAAGAAACGGTCACATCTAGTGTGCTTTGGCAATGTTTAGGAGGTAAAATGGTGAAAGGTTGACTTCACTGTTGACAACAGACATTTTGACAGAAATATGTGGCCGCTCCTTCACACTTTAAGAGCTCTTTTCAACCTTTAGGCAAGTCAAGCAGCATTCAGTCTTCATCTTGACTAATGTGTCTAGTTTTTCTGGTTTGCAAGTCAATGTTTGCCTGCGTGTTTGCGCAGAAGGTCTGGGCCCGGTTGCATGAAAACTGATTTTTGCATAAATTCCTTAGTTATAAGGTTAAGGGAAGTCTTAGTAAAACTTGTGTTGCACATAAAAAAAAGGCTGAGGAGAGCATTTGATTGGTCAGTAGCTTTGATGAGAGTCTGAAGTATGTGGTGATGTTTAAAAAAAGTTGCATTTTGCAGGAAGTGACAGACTTTAGATTTTTTTAGTTTATTTTTTCTATATGAGAGTTTTGTCAGCGTTTTGAAGCATGCTAGCTTACTGACCTTATTCTTCACATACGAGCAGGTGTAGCCATTGAAATCTTTTCGGCTCAAGACTTCCGGTCTCATTCACTTTCATTGATTTTTAGACGTTACAAACAGCTCACTCTGCTTTCTCCAAACTGATATTTTCTTATTATATTACTCTACTTTTTATGTGTAGTCACCAACACACTTGTTTGTAGAGCAAGCGGTTTGACCGTTTTCTGCCATTTATTATTCTTAGTCATTTCTCCCATAGGCAAAAGCAAGCACACTGTGGCATTGAAGAATAAGGTCAATAGATAACCTTAAGACTAGCGTACTGATACTAATCATTCAATTATTTCTTTTTCGGCTTGTCCCTTTATTAATCTGGGGTCGCCACAGGTGAATGAACCACCAACTTATCCAACATATGTTTTACGCAGCAGATGCCCTTCCAGCTGCAACCCATCACCCATTCACACTCATACACTACGGACAATATAGCTTATTCAATTCACTTATACTACATGTTTTTGGACTTGTGGAGGAAACCGGAGCACCCGGAGGAAACCCACGCGAACACGGGGAGAACATGCAAACTCCACACAGAAACGCCAACTGACCCAGCCGAGGCTCGAACCAGCGACCTTCTTGCTGTGAGGCGAACGTGGTACCCACTGCGCCACCGTGCAGCTCTTTACTTTAATTTTATGGGACCTTTAAGAACTTTAATGCAACCGTGCTCTTGTTCTGTGTTGTCAGGGTTCAGTCAGGGCATTCGTCGTTCTGTGGGAGGACTGGCTACTATTCTGGGTCCTTTGTGGGCCGGCGGTCTGACCTCTAACCTGTACGTGATGATGGGCGTCATGATGGGTCTGCTCGCCCTGCTCACCGTGAGTCCACACACACATTTGTTTTTGTGAAATGTGGGGACATTACATAGGTTTCCATTGTTTCTCTTCTGTACAGGCTGTATTTTCTATTGGCCTAACCCCACCCTACCCCTAAACCCGCCTTTCACAGGAAACCGTGCAGTTTTACTTTCTGAAAAAAACTCATTTTGTGGGATTTATAAGCTTTTTAGGAAATGAGGACATCAGCAATGTCCTCATATTTCACCACATTCTTGTAATACCTGTGTCATACCTATGTGATTATACAGATTTGTGTCCTGATATGCAACACACACACACACACGCACCCAACACGTCATTAATGCACTGCAAAAAATTATTTTTGCATTTTTTGTCTTGTTTCTTCACTGTAAAATATGTGTTAATGAACAGTTTCTGTATTTGGTGATGTGGGATGTGTGATGTTGGTATTATGGGATGTTGATCTCTGCTCTGTCGACTTTTGATGTTGAAAATTCAACTCTACAGTTTAACAAAGTGACTTTTAGTGACATTTTACTCATTTAAAATAATATAATGGATAAGAAATAATATATAGAGAAATAAGTCTGTAAAATAACAGGACATGTGCTGCAGTTTATTACAGGGTTTTAGTAGCGTAATATACAGCACCAACCCAGTCAATAAATCACTTCAAACTATTAAAAATGTTCATAAAAGTCACTTTTTTTCAACTTTTCAAGGTTAAAAGTTGTTGAAAGAAAGATTAAGCTCCCAAAATGCAATTCAAGAGCATGAATAAATGAGGAAAAATAAAAACATGAATCACAAAATAGGGAAAACTGCTAATTTATGCATATTTGTTTTTCCAAATATCAAAAAAAATCTTAAATCAAGAAGAATTGTCTAGACAAGCAAACAATATTGTCTTCTTTTCAGAAATAATAAGTCAAAATTAGGTCAGTTTTTCCTGAAAGGGCACCTATTTTACCCCTTTTTCAAGATTTAAGAGAAGTCATTTGTGTCTCCAGAATGTGTCTGTAAAGTTTCAGCTCAAAACACCCACCAGATTATTGATTATACCTTTCAGAAGTTTGTAATTTTTAGCTCTGAGCATCTTGTTGCTGTTTTTGTGGCCTGTGCCTTTAAGGCTAGTCCTCCCCACCCACCGTTCCCACGTGCCTGTCAGTGTGCCTCAATCTCCACCTCGGCTGCGTCAGACTACAGACAGACATGAAGGAAGCAGATCTCATGTAACGTTGAAATACTACAGTAAGAACTTTCTCAATGAGTATTTAATGCATTTGTTGTGGAGTTGCAAAGATGAGCCACACACAATGTCGTTACAAAGTTCACGCACACACACAGATACACTCACACACAGTGGACACACACACAGACAGCCTGCGTGTTTAGCTTTGCACTGTTTTTGCACGGCAAATGTGACAGGATGCACATTAATATCCACTGCTGTAGGGATATCTGTTATGTTAATGTACAAAATAAACCTGATTTAACGTCCACAAACCGCAATTGAATATAATTTTATAATTGTACTGACATGCGGCTGTGGTGATGAAGTAAAGCTGAAGTAAGTCGCTGTAATTCATTACACACATGCACTGTTTTAGAAACATGTTAAACTTGTAAATCTCATTCTTTATCCCATTTGATGATGATTGATGATCACAGAGAGCTGAACAGATCTTTTATTCCCAGTTGCTTTGTGCACGTCTTGTCTTGTTGATATGATTATACGCACTAATACGCAGCTGTCAATCAACTCGGTGGGCGGGGAAACCTCACTCCTACGTCAAGTTGCGGTCGGCCTCAAAATGGGAGGGATTTGGACAAAACAGGCTCATTCTAAAAACGTAGTCCTGTGGACATTTCTGGAGACCATGAATTATGTAGCTGGAGGTACGTATGGCTTCATTTCATTTTTTTAAACGAACGATACGGGGCGGTATGACGCCGTTCCTTTTCGCGCTCACCAGCTGACCGCTCACCTCCGTGTGGAGGGCTTTTCCGCCGCAACCAGTTTGTGCCGTTAGCTTGTCATGTTACGTCGGCAGACTTGAGATGCAGAGAGGAGTTGACCATGTCGACGATGGGATTCGAGTCCGGGGAAGAGTGGTTCCAGAAATCAGGTAAGACAAAAACAGAATCCAAAAAATAAAATGAACAAGTGAATAACAGGGTGAGAATGCGGTAAAATCCGAAAACGTGGTAAAAATCAGACGAGGCCTTTTCTTTTTCTGGACAGCTTTTGTAAACCGTTGGTTGGGTTTAGGGAAATAAGTGGGTGGGTGGGTCAATCGATAAAATTGGTTGGGTTTAGGGAAGGAAGAGGGTGGGCCAGTCAGTCATTCCTACATATAGACAGACAGCCAGTCGACAGCGTCCTCTGTTGGGTTTATGTGAGAACAGCGGGCGCAAACGGCACTCGCGAGAGAAATTTGAGATATGAAAAATTTCACACAGTTGCCTCTCGCGGATTCGCGAAAACAGAAACTGCAAAAATCCTCGGGACGTATTTCGTGGTCTCCAGAAACATCCACAGGACTACATTTTCAGAATGAGCCTGGGTTGAATTTGGATGCTATTTTAACGTCAGGAAATTTAAAAAAAGAGACTTACTGTGTTTATATCACCCCAATATGACTGTGGACACACTACCTACACACAGTTCTGTCCAAACAGCTTAAAAAAGATGATTTTCATCATAGGTGCCCTTTAAAACAAGCAAAATAATCTGCCAATGGGGTGAGCAAACTAATCTTATGTCAAAATGAAACAAGATCATTTCCCTTACACCATTGGCAGGTTATTTCTGCTTGTTTTAAGAAAAAAACTATTTTAATTTTAACTCATTATTTCTTAAAACAAGAGAATGCTTCTTGATTTAGGTATTTTTAGACATTTGGACCAGAAACAAGACAAAAACTCAAAGTAAGAAAAGCATTTTTTTTTTCATTTGTGTGTGAAACTGTGTAAATGCTTGACTGACAGGTGATGATGGTGGTGTCGTACGAGCGTCTGGTGGAGCCTGTGACTGTGGACGACCCAACTGAGACTGAAGTTGAAGACTGACCCAGGTAATCACTTCATTAACACACTTGATATTTGGGTATACAGTGTTTCCTTTAGGATTTTTTCCAGCTGTGGCGGCAGGCCTTTTACACAAATCGAGATCGCATTCATGTAATACGAGCTTGCGAATCTCTTTGCTTGCGCGGCGATTTCCTCTGTTCATGCACAAAACGTCTCGCACACCCCCTCTAATATACCCTGTTCAAGCACAGGTTTTCTCGTGCGCTCTCAAATAAACGCTGCTGAAGTGCGATTTAGTGTGTTTATGTAACATGGATGTCTCCAACATTTATTAGATTTGCTAGGAATATTTATGAATGTCTCCATTAGACCGAACGGCATTGATGCGTCCTGAAGTAAAGTGAAACGGCTATAAACTCCAGCATGATAAAGTCATTGTATGCAGGACCACAGACCTTTATCTATAAAGTATAATTATGGAAACTGTTCATCAAAACTGAAAGCTACGCTGTGTTTGTTCAGCTATTGAGGGTTATTTTTAGAACGTAACCCCCACGAATAACAAGGGACCAAAGTATCTTCAGGGAATCCAGTATTTTTTTCAAGAGTATATAATCAAACTAGGTGATGCAGTGGCGCAGTAGTTAGTGCTGTCGCCTCACAGCAAGAAGATCGATGGTTCGAGCCTCGGCTGGGTCAGTTGGCATTTCTGTGTGGAGTTTGCATGTTCTCCCCGCGTTCGCGTGGGTTTCCTCCGGGTGCTCCGGTTTCCCCCACAGTCCAAAGACATGCAGTACAGGTGAATTGAGTAGGCTAAATTGTCCGTAGTGTATGAGTGTGAATGAGAGTGTATGGGTGTTTCCCAGTGATGGGTTGCAGCTAAAAGGGCATCCGCTGCGTAAAACATATGCTGGATAAGTTGGCGGTTCATTCCGCTGTGGCGACCCCAGATTAATAAAGGGACTAAGCCGAAAATAAAATGAATGAATGAAGGATAATCAAACTAAACAAATAATTTTGGTCTAGATGTAAATGGAGCAGCTCATTATTTAACAATTGTATTGTTTTTTTGTAGGTTTTGCCGCCATCTGGACCGTTTGCTGAGTCATTTGAATCATTTGGACGTTGATTGACTCGCACGTGTTACTGCAGATCCTGATGAGTTTGATCTGATTTACTGCTGACACACAGATTTGGAGACTTCAGGACTGCGGTAAGAGGAACAAAACGGACCAATGAGAGGAGGAATAAATGTGGAGAATGGTTTAATCATTTCTGCACTGTGCAGAGTTTGGATCAGGGGGAAAAGACTCTTTTGATTAATTCCACTATATTTCCTATGGAAATTCCAGTAGAGTAAACATTTTAAGAAAGAACAGGCTATATTCTGCGGGAAAACTCTGTGTGTGTGTGTGTGTGAGAGAGAGATTTTATGTCAGTAAAGCGATTAATGCAATAATTTTAGCACAATATGTATTTGGGAGCTGTTGCTGATTTAATGAAAGAATTGAATTAGTTGTGTGTTTGGAAAATGATAAACGTCACTTGGCTTCTTTATTATTATTATTTTTTGTTTGTTTTCGCTTGATAAAATGACTGATAGTTTGACGAACATTCAAAATAATGATTTTTTTAAAGCTGTAATGTTAAAGATTATTAATCAGATGAGGACAATATTCTCGGAAGCTTGTTTCTGCAACTGAATAATTCTTTTATTCACAACTCAAGGACTTTGTAGCTTTTAATTTTTAGGATTTTGCAATTAGATCTGAGATTCAGTCATTGCTGAATTTGCTTTTTAAAACATTCCCAGTTTACATCTCATAATTAGGATTTTATTTTACATCTCCGATTTAAAACCTTTATTTGGAATTTGAAGATAACACCTCAGAATTCAGAAAATCACATCTCATAGCACAATATATTCAGAAGCTTGTTTCTGCAACTGAATGATTATTTTATTCACAAGTCAAGGGCTTTTTCAACTCAGGATTTTGAGATTCAGAATTATTGCAGTATTTTTTTCAGAATTCTGAGTTTACATGTCATAATTCTGTTTTTTTTTCCTTGTAATTCTGAGTTTATATTTCATAATTAGGGTTTTATTTTACATCACCATCTCTTTTGTTTTGGATTTTGAAGATAACATCTCTGAATTATATATTTTATTTTCCAGAATCTTGAAAATCACATCTCGGAATTCTCCCTTTTTGGAATTCTGAGGTCACATTTTGGCATTATTACTTCAAATAATTGTATTACTTTATTTTTTTAATGATAAACGTCACTTGGGTTCATCTTTTTTTTTTTTTTTTCTTTGCTTGATAAAGTTACTGCTATATTAACAAAAAAAATAAAAAATAAAATTACAACCAAAATAAGTATTTTTTTAAAGCTGTAATGTTAAAAATTATTAATCAGATGAGGACAATATTCTCAGAAGCTTGTTTCTGTAACTGAATAATTATTTTATTCACAATTCAAGGACTTTGCAGCTTTTTTGAGTTTACATTTTTCAGGATTTAAATCTGAGATTCAGAGTCAATCATTGCTGTATTATTTGCAGAATCTCACAACTATCTTTTTTTTTTCCCATAATTTTGAGTTTAAATCTCCAATTTAAAACATTTTTTTTGGATGTCTGAGATCAGTTTGCAATATTGAATTTTGTTCTAGAATTATGTGCTCATGTCTCAGAATATATTCATATATAGTTGAAGTCAGAATTTTTTCTTCTTTTTTAAATATTTCCCAAATTATGTTTAACAGAGCAAGGACAGTATGTCTGATACAATTTTTTCTTCTGGAGAAAGTCTTATTTGTTTTATTTCGGCTAGAATAAAAGCAGTTTTTTAATTTTTTAAGAACCATTTTAAGGTCAATATTATTAGCCCCTTTAAGCTATATTTTTTCCGATATTCTACAGAACAAACCATCATTATACAATAAGTTGCCTAATTACCCTAACCTGCCTAGTTAACCTAATTAACCTAGTTAAGCCTTTAAATGTCACTTTAAGCTGTATAGAAGTGTCTTGAAAAATATCTAGTCTAATATTATTTACTGTCATCATGGCAAAGATAAAATAAATCAGTTATTAGAAATGAGTTATTAAAACTATTATGATTAGAAATGTGTTGAAGAAATCTTCTCTTCGTTAAACAGAAACTGGGGAAAAAATTAAATGGGGGGGCTAATAATTCACAATTTAGCTGTTTTTTTTTTCAAGGTTCTGACTTTATATTTCAGTATTATTATTAGTTTTTCAAAATTCAGAATTGTAGCTCAGAATTATGACATTATTTATCAGAATTTAAATTCTAATTTGATTATTAATTAAATTAAATTAATTACATTTCTCAAAGTATTTGATAATTTTTCTGTCTAAAAATAATAGTTTTTTTGTGTGAGTTTAAAATCTCTTAACTCGAAAAGACAGAATCAAACTGAGATAAAACATTTGTGATTATCTATTTTATTTTTTATTCGGTGCTAGAAATAAGCTTCCGTAATATCGTTATATAGTAATATATAAAACAATTCCCACATTATTTTCTCATATTAGAATTAAAACTATTGATCTTCACAAAACCTATATGTCTAAAACAGCATATTTTATGAATATGAACATTTAGCATTTTACTAATTAAAAAAAAGATGTTTTATAAAAAAAAAAAACTATACAAGCCATTAGAATGTAAACATGATCAGTACAAACATAACATGCATATTGTATACATTCACTACAGTCATAGGACTTAATTAATATAATAGCAATATTATATTCACAATTTTTAAGCTATTATATTACACTTAGCATTGCATGAACTCTTAACGGTGAAATAATGTAGACTATTAGGCATTAAATCACTGCGTAAACACATCAGTTCATCAGCTGTACACTAGAGGGCGTCCCTAACCCACATAAGGCAAAATCCAGCAAGCAGAAATATGAAATATTAAATATACAACCACTTTCGTTTCCTTTTCTGCTTCCTGAGCTATAAAATTCCAGTATTTGTTAGAGAAAGAACGCTGATTATACAACATATGATATATCAATTATTATGTTAAAAAGAACAAGACTATAGTTTGTTTTCATTTAACAGCAGCATCTTTATGTCCAAAATGAGCAATATGAATATGAAAGAATGTATTTAACATATATAACATGCGTGTCACAAATTAATTTAAAGATGACGATATGCGGAAGCAATAGTTTTAAATTTATTTATAAATTGTGAGACAAAAATGTTGACAAAGCAATGTTTTTACTTCAGAAAAGTTACAACTCAGTATTTGGTGAAATAAAACATCAAATAAATACGTTTGTTATTTATATTATATATTATATCTGAGATATAGAAGAAATGTTTGAGATATTTATAAGATGAGAATAATAAAAAAGATAATTTCAATTGAAACACACACATAAATCCTGAATATCCAGAATTTTTCAAGCAATCTCTTTTTTTTTTTTGTCCAAAAATGAGCAATATGAATACAAAAGAATGTGTTTAACATGTATAATAAAATATGTGCGTCATAAATTAGTCTAATTTAAAGGTGGTGATATGTGGAAACAATATTTTATCATTTATTTACAATGTTTTTGTGTGTTTCAACTTTTGTTTGTTGTGCAAAAATCAAGACAAGAATGTTGAGAAAACATTGTTTTATCTTCAGAATAGTTTAATAAATATCAATATTTGGAGAAATAACACTGATTTTCAGACACAGCTAATGTGCAGACTTTATTTACACCAAATATAGACGTCATTTAAAATAAATAATTCTCTGAATGTCAATGTTTTATTTGAGTTTTGGAATAAAATGTTATCAGACATTTATATAATAAAACAAAAATAATAATTTCACTCAAACACACACACAATTTTTTCAAGCGGTCTCTTGCAGCTTTTTTTTTTGTTGTCCAAAATGAGCAAAATGAATCTGAAAGAATGTGTTTAACATGCATAATATGTGTGTCATAAATTAGTGTAATTTAAAGACGACGATATGTGGAAACAATATTTCAACCTTTATTTACAGATAGTTTTTATCATGTGGATTTACTGTTGTTTGTTGTGCAAAAATCAAGACAATAATGTTGAAAAAACATTGTTTTAGGTTTAGAAGAGTTCAATAAATGTCAGTATTTGGTGAAATATCACTGATTTTCAATAATAACAATTGTGAAAATGTTTGTTATTTACACCAAATTTAGATTTATTGCTTTAAAGTGTCGTTAAAAATGTATAATTCTCTAAATGGGAATATTTTTTATTTGAGATTTAGAATAAAATGTTATTAGACATTATAAAATAAAACAAAAACATAATTTCACTCAAACACACACTCCTTAATCCCCAAAAAATATCCAGAATTTTTCAAGCGGTCTCTTTTTTTTTCTTCTCTCATTTTATAACAGCTTTTTTTGCCCAAAATGAGCAATATGAATCTGAAACAATGTATTAAACATGTATAAAATGTTCATACGTGTCATAAATTTGTGGCATTTAAAGATGGTGATATGTGGAAGCAATATTATTTAATTTATTTACAAATGATTTTTTGTCTGTGTTGTTTTACTTTAGTTTATAGTTCAATTATCAAGACCAGAATGTGGACAAAACAATGTTTTATCTTCTGAAGCGATCAATAAATATCAACATTTGGTGAATTATCACTGATTTTCAGTCATAACAATTGTGAAAACGTTTGTTATTTACACCCAATTTAGATTTGTTTATTTCAAGTGTCGTTTAAAATAAATATTAATCTAAATGTAAATATTTTTATTTGAGACTTGGATTGTCAGACATTTATATAATGAAATAAAAACAATCATTTCACTCAAACACACACTCAAATCAAGTAAATCCAGACAAAAATTCAAGTGGTCTTTCTTCTTTTTTTATTTTTTATTTTATAGCAGCAACTTTTTGTCCAAATTGAGCAATATGAATACAAAAGAATGTATTTAACATGTATAATATGCTCATATGTGTCATGAATTAGTGTAATTTAAAGATGGCGATATGTGGAAGCAACATTTTTAAATCTATTTACAAATGATGATACAAGTTTCAATTTGTTTGCAGATAATGTATGTGCTTTTACTTTAGTTTTTAAAGTGTAAATGTGTGTCGTTTGTGTTTTGAATGTCCTGAGTTGATGGCTCACTACTTTCATTGTATGTAATAAGAGCGTTAATGTAAAATATGATTTATTCACTCTCGTTAAGCTCTTGAATGGGCTATATGCACACAGAGTTTTGATTTTAAGTCAAGCAGCCGTGGTTTTCAGTAAGAAAATTGTCACGTTTAAGGTCTGATTTCTTTAAAAATCAGTGATCTTGACTGCCTGTTAGATATACGATATGAAGCGGGTCTCAGATCAGACAAGAAGCACTGCATTAAATTCCATTTCCCCCCACCATGTCTTTAAAACATGACACTTTATTTCACCCCAGTGTTTTTAATGGAATTTCTGCACTAACCTGTTGCTACTGATGGCGCTAGTGGTTACATTCATCTCGTTTTACTCTTGAACAACTAAATGGATGCTTAAGTCTATTTAACTGAATGTATTGTGAAATACCTTGTGAAATTGAAAATAGTCACATTAAGCTTTCCCCCGAAGTTGATCGTCGGCTTTAAAACTCTAGCTGTGCATATAGAGCCCATGAGTGGTGGTAATAATGTGAACATTTTCTGCTTTATGCCAGAAATAACAGAGTTTGTGTGTGTTTCATCCAGAAATCAGATGTGTTTCATTATTTTAGTTTACTTTAGTTGCTGTTTTGCATTTCTTTCCGCTATTTTGTTCTCTTGTTTTTATCTAAATAAACTAATAAATGTTGGCAGAAAGACGACGTTGATTTGATTCACGTATGTTACTTTTGCAAGTCTTATTTTTATGTTCTCTATTTACTTATTTATTAATTTAAAATGTTTGTTTATATATTTATTTTAAATGTTTATATAATTATATATTAGGTAAAAAAAAATTATTTAAACACAGAGTTTTCCATTTAATCTCAGAGAGATGTAATCATAGTTTTAGTGAACTGGAATTTAAAATAAAAAAAGTTTAATTTGTAGTTTAAAAATTGCAAAACAAAATTATTCAAGCATGATTTCTAGGATTTACTAAAAAGAATTACGTTAAGAGGTTGTAAACAATTCATTTGGGTCGAATTTAAACAAACAAATTAAGTTGAAAATTCGTTCTTTTTTTTTGGGCTTAGTCCCTTATTTATCAGAGGTTGCCACAGTGGAATGAACCAGCAACTATTCCAACATATGTTTTACGCAGCGGATGCCCTTCCAGCCACAACCCCATACACACTCACACACCAGCAACCTTCTTTGCTGTGAGGCGACAGTGCTAACCACTGAGCCACCGTATGTTGAACATTACTAAATTTTATTTGTTTATTCAATCCATATAAATTGTTTTGCTGAAATCATTTTTTTCAGTGTAAAAAGGAAAAAGCTAGGGACTCCTAAAGCCAACAATGAGTTTTATAAAGAGAAAAAAAAGACCTTTGGAGATTTTTCAGAATTTCTTGATTTATTATTTGAAGACTTCAGATGCAAAATCCTCTAGGTGGCAACTGAAATGAGATTTCTTCTACAATGCGTATTTTTCTCAGCCTCCTTTGTTTATGTTTAATGATTTTACTTTAAATGGAATGAAAATAACATATTCCTGGCATAAAAGTGAAATTACTGAAGCTACACAAAACAATAATCTTTAGGTACCTAACAACAGAAGAAAACAATAAAAAAACAAAATACATAAAATAAAAAATAATATTATAAAGAAAATTATAGTAATAAAGGGAGAAATAAAAAATATATACTTATTATTTTTTAAATGTGATATACTTTTACTACTCTTTTATATGCATATTTTTTATTACTTTTACATTTGTTACCAAAGAACATAGCAATAATAAAAGAATAAAATATATTAAATAAAAATAATACAAAGAAAATGATAGTAATAAAAGCGAAAACAAAATTATAATAATATGCTTATAGAATTATTAATATAATTATTTTTTTCAATGTAATATACTTAAAATAAGTATATTTTATATTTTTCAAATAATATATTTATTATTTTGTATTAGTTTTGCATTTACTACCAAACAACACAGCAACAATGAAAGGACAAAATACATAAAATAAAATTAAATAAAATAAAATAATAAAACAAAGAAAATAATAGCAATAAAAGAAAAATATATATACTATTTTAATATATAATTATTCTTTTATATGGGTTTTTTTGAAATTAGTTTTACATTTATAACCAAACAACAACAAAACAAAACAAAAAAAATGCATAAAATAAAAATAATAATATAAAGAACATGATAGTAATAAAAGCAAAAATAAATAAATAAATAATATCCTTACTAATTTAATTAGGTGTTTTTATTATTTTTATATTTTACATTTACTACCAAACAAAACAACAACAATAAAAGAACAAAATGAAATAAAATAAAATAATAATAACAATAAATAATAATAATAATAATAATAATAATAATACAAAGACAATAATAGCAATAAAAAGAAAAGCATATATGCTTATTTAAAATATACTTATTCTTTTTTAATAGGTATTTTTATTAGTTTTACATTTCATATTTACTACTAAACAAAATAACAACAATAAAATAACAAAATACATGAAATAAAGAAAACAATAATAATACAAAGAAAATAATAGTAATAAAAGAGAAAAAAACAAATACAAAATTAAGTAAAATGTAAAAAATAATCAATCATCGCATGTAAATGGTTTCAATAAAATTAATAAATACAGTTATTCTGTTATTTTCAGTCCTTTGTAATTTAGAGTCAAATTCAGCATTAGTATAAGTATATTTTAAATAAGTATATATATATATATTTTTTTTTTTTCCTTTTATTGCTATTATTGTTTGTCTATCATTATTTATTTTATGTATTTTGTCCTTTTATTGTTGCTGTGTTGTTTAAATAAAAATTAATAAGTATATTATTTAAAAAATATAATTATATTACATAGAAATATACTTATCTTACTTAATAAATATACAGTTGAAGTCAGAATTATTAGCCCACCTGTTTATTTTTTACCCCAATTTCTGTTTAACCGAGAGCAGATTTTTTTTCACCACATTTCTAATCATAATAGTTTTAATAACTCATTTCTAATAACTGATTTATTTTATCTTTGCCATGATGACAGTAAATAATATTTGACTAGATATTTTTAAAGACACTTCTATACAGCTTAAAGTGACATTTAAAGGCTTAACTAGGTTGATTAATTTAACTAGGCAGGTTAGGGTAATTAGGCAAGTTATTGTATAATGATGGTTTGTTCTGTAGACTATTGAAAAAATATATAGCTTAAAGGGGCTAATAATATTGTCCCTAAAATGGTGTTTAAAAAATTAAAAACTGCTTTTATTCTAGTCGAAATAAAACAAATCAGACTTTCTCAAGAAGAAAAAATATTATCAGACATACTGTGAACATTTCCTTGTTCTGTTAAACATCATTTGGGAAATATTTAAAAAAAGAAAAAAATCAAAAGGGGGCAAATAATTCTGACTTCAACTGTATATATATATATATATAGATATATATATATAGATATATATATATAGATATATATATAGATATATATAGATATGTAGATAGATTAATATATAGACACACTTAATATACGTATATTACACAAAATAATAATAAGTAATACTTAATAATAAGTATATTATTTTTTATTTATTTATTTTTCCTCTTTATTACTATCATTTTCTTTGTATAATATTTATTTTATATATTTTATTATTTTATTATTGCTGTGTTGTTTGGTCGTAAATAAAAAAATGTAAAACTAATACAAAATAATAAGTATATTATTTAAAAATATTATTATAATACCTAAAAATATACCTAAATAATATAAGTATATTTATTTATTTATTAATTTTATCACTGTCCTTTTCTTAATATAATTAGTTTTTTGTATTTCATGTATTCAGTTCTTTTATCGTTAAAAAAAGAAACAAAAAAAGCATTTATTAATTTTCATTTTTGTTTAAATATTATGAAAGAGATCAGCTTTTAACAAAAAAAAAATGCATATTAAAAATAATATTACTCAAGAGTTTAAAAACCATCGGCAGGAGTCGCTGTGTTTGCGTATCCAGAAACGGCTACACATTAGGAGTTTGCTAACAGTGGGCGGAGCCGAGAAACTCATTTACATGTAGGCGGGGCCTAAGCTGTGCTCTAATTAACATGTAAGCACAGCCTCAGTGGTGGTCACATATGGGTGGAGCTCGGCAGTGGTCTTATTTACATGTAGGTGGAGCCTCAAAGCAGGGAGGGCACTCATTAACGTGGGCGGAGCTCAGCGATGGCCTCATTTACATGTGGGTGTGGCGTCTACGCTGGCCTCTGGATGAACTCTGATCCGCACTGAGCAGGAGCCGCTTATGAAGGACTGAAAATACGACATGTTGGCATCGCTGAGGTATTTCAGTCATGTTTCACAGGAGCTCTCCGGGCCCGCAGGAGGGGTCTGACCGAACCGTGACCCGCCGGACGGGTTCACAAGTTCAATAAATGTCACGTCACCAAACCACGCTGCTTCTGAAATCAAAAAAGCTAAAAAAAAAAAAAAGAAAAAGTCTTGCTTATAATACCAGACACATGAACTTCAGATGAACCTCGATTAATTCTGTGGCGGGGACAATGAGAGTGCGTATTTGGGTTTGTTTGGGTTCGCCATTGGTTAGAGGGTCAGCGTGTTAAAAAAAATAATGAAATGCCAGAGTAATATCCGATTTTGTTTTGCTCGAGCGAGATCTGACCGAAGATTGACCTCGTGCGACAATTTTTTTTCGTTCCAGCACACTTGCTTTTCAGTTTACACACACACACACTGATACTGGAGACTTTAAAAGTGTTTCGCCCACAGCGCGGCTACACAAAATGTGCTTTTCCCAGCTTTATTTTCTGTTCTTTGCCGCTTTATTAAATATTAAGATTGTACATCAGTGTTGGGAGATGCTTTTAAGAGTTGTGAATGGAGAAAGTGTCACTGCCTGCAGAAAAAAAAAAAAAAACCTTGAAATAATTCAGGGTGACATTTCCTCCTGTGTGTGTGTGTCTGTGTGTGTGATCGAGCATTATCCAGGAGCGTCTTTGTCTTGTTTCGTTTTATTTTATTTGTAATATTCATTCATTCATTCATTCATTCATTCATTCATTCATTCATTCATTCATTCATGTATTTATTCATTCATTCATTCGTTTATTTTATTTGTAATATTCATTCATTCATTCATTCATTCATGTATTTATTCATTCATTCATTCATGTTTATTTTATTTGTAATATTCATTCATTCATTCATTCATTCATGTATTTATTCATTCATTCATTCATGTTTATTTTATTTGTAATATTCATTCATTCATTCATTCATTCATGTATTTATTCATTCATTCATTCATGTTTATTTTATTTGTAATATTCATTCATTCATTCATTCATTCATTCATTCATTCATGTATTTATTCATTCATTCATTCATGTTTATTTTATTTGTAATATTCATTCATTCATTCATTCATTCATGTATTTATTCATTCATTCATTCATGTTTATTTTATTTGTAATATTCATTCATTCATTCATTCATTCATTCATTCATTCATGTATTTATTTATTCATTCATTCATTCATGTTTATTTTATTTGTAATATTCATTCATTCATTCATTCATTCATGTATTTATTCATTCATTCATTCATGTTTATTTTATTTGTAATATTCATTCATTCATTCATTCATTCATGTATTTATTCATTCATTCATTCATGTTTATTTTATTTGTAATATTCATTCATTCATTCATTCATTCATGTATTTATTCATTCATTCATTCATGTTTATTTTATTTGTAATATTCATTCATTCATTCATTCATGTATTTATTCATTCATTCATTCATGTTTATTTTATTTGTAATATTCATTCATTCATTCATTCATTCATGTATTTATTCATTCATTCATTCATGTTTATTTTATTTGTAATATTCATGCATTCATTCATTCATTCATGTATTTATTCATTCATTCATTCATGTTTATTTTATTTGCATTGTTTTTCATTATTTTGTTCTCCCGTGAAATTTATTTATGTGCCATTTTCTCATAATGAATTGACAAATGTTGCAAGATTTCTTCATTTCTGATGATTCACTTTTACAAGTTTGTTTCACTTATTTATTTATTTATTTTTTCATTCATTCATTCATTCATTCATCTATTGTTATGTTTGTTTATTTTATTTGCAGTATTTAATTTATTTTTTATTATTTTGTTCACAAAACAGATTCACTGTTACAATTTTGTTACATTTATTTATTTATTTATTTATTCATCTATTCATTCATTCATTCATTTTTATTTAATTTGCTTTGTTTTTCATTATTTTGTTCTTCTGTGAAGTTTATTTATATCCTGTTTCTCATAACAAATTGATGTTGCCAGATTTCCGCATTTCTGATGAATAACTGTTACAAGTTTGCATTCATTCATTCATTCATTCATTCATTCATTCATTCATTCATTCATTTTTTATTTTATTTATTTTATTTTATTTGCATTGTTTTTTGTTATTTAGGTCTTAAAAGTTTGTGCTCCCTTTATTCATTCATTGATTCATTGATTTATTTATTTTATTTTATTTGCAGTTTTATTATTTTGTTCTCCTGTGAAGTTTGTTTTTATCTCGTCTCTCATAACAAATTGACAAATGTTGCCAGATTTCTGATAATTCACTGTTACAAGGCTGTGTTGCCTTTATCCACTCATTTATTTATTTATTCGTTTATTTATTTTGGGGTTTTTTTTATTTTTACCTTTTTCATTGTTTTTTATTAAAAAAATTCTTCTGTGAACTTTATTTATATCCTGTTTCTCATAATAAATTGACAAATGTTACAAGATTTCTTTATTTCTGATGATTTACTGTTACAAGTTTGTTTCATTCATTCATTTATTCATTCATTCATTTACTCATTCATTCATTCATTCATTGTTAAGTTTATTTATTTTATTTACAGTGTTTTTTATTATTTTTTTCTCCCATTCCCCATAATAAATTGACAAATGTTGCCAAAATTCTGCATTTTCTGATGATTCACTGCTACAAGTTTGTGTTCCTTATATTCATTCATTTATTCATTTCTTTTTAATTTGCATCATTTTTTGTTAGTTTTTTGTTTTTTTTGCTCTCCTGTGGTTTATTTATATCCCGTTTCTCATAATAAATTGACAAATGTTGCCAGATTTCAGATTTTCGATGATTCACTGTTACAGGTCTATGTTCCCTTTATTTTTGTGTTTTATGTTTATCTTTTAGAGGTCTTTTGATTATAATATCAGATTATAAAAAAAATTAAAAGATTATACAAATTTCCTCTCAGTCCAATCTAAGAGAAAAGTGGCCGTACAGGTTTTTTAAAATAAATATTGCAATAGAAAAAACTAAATTATATATATATATAATAAATTAGGCAACGCAGTGGCGCAGTAGGTAGTGCTGTCGCCTCACAGCAAGAAGGTCGCTGGTTCGAGCCTCGGCTGGGTCAGTTGGCGCTTCTGTGTGGAGTTTGCATGTTCTCCCTGCGTTCGCGTGGGTTTCCTCTGGGTGATCCGGTTTCCCCCACAGTCCAAAGACATGTAGTACAGGTGAATTGGGTAGGCTAAATTGACCGTAGTGTATGTGTGAATGAGTGTGTATGGATGTTTCCCAGAGATGGATTGCAGCTGGAAGGGCATCCGCTGCGTAAAACAAATGCTGGATAAGTTGGCGGTTCATTCCGCTGTGGTGACCCCAGATTAATAAAGGGACTAAGCCCAAAAGAAAATGAATGAATATTAAATTAAAATTGTTATATTAAAAATTAAAATGATGTCATTTAAAATAAAATCGATGTCATTTTTCATTATTTTGCATTAAATAGCAAAAAGGTGTCCTGTTATCAGACATGTTTATAATAAAGCTTTATGTTTGTTTATAACATTTGTTTTTATATAAAAAAAATCAATGTATATTGGAATAACCCTGATTTTAATCATAACAAAACATTTTTCTTACCAATTGTCATTTTCTAAAACAAACAAATCAACTAAATAACAATATTTTCATTTGAAATGTGGGATTTTCCCAAGCTATTATAGAATAAAACCAATATTTTACATTACATTTTACTCAAAATCATACATAATACATAAAGGGAAGTTGTTGTTTTTATGAATACATTATTTTAATCAGGCGCTTTATTAAAAACTCAGATTATACATCAGCGTTGATGCTTTTAAGAGTTGCGAATGGAGAAAGTGTCACTGCCTCTATAGAAAAACAGAGAAAATCCAACACAGTCTCACGGCCAATTCGTAACTTTTTGATTAGTGGCTAATTCGTATGAATTCGTACGATCTAATTCGTACAAATTAGTACGATTTGCCCATCACCCAATGACGGTTGGGGTTAGGGGTGGGGTTGGGTGCCACGCCTCCTTTTTAAAATCGTGCATTTTCGTACGACTGAACTCGTACGAATTCGTACGAATTAGCCACTAAAGTGACAAAACGTAAAATACTTACGTTTCCTCGTGAGATCAGGCTGGAAAATCATAATCTAGGGTGCCGTTTAATGACGTGTGTGATTGAGGATTATCCAGGAGATCACTTCATTTATTTTATTTTATTAATATTTTCTTGGGCGGCACGGTGCCTCAGTGGTTAGCACTGTTGCCTCACAGCAAGAAAATCGCTGGTTCGAGTCCCGGCTGTGTCAGTTGGCATTTCTGTGTGGAGTTTGCATGTTCTTCCTATGTTGGTGTTAGTTTTCTCCAGGTGCTCCGGTTTCCCCCTTAGAGGAAAATTGTTCTCAGCTCATCACGGAATAAAACAAATATTAATATTTTACTCAAACTCGTGCCTAATAAATACTGTAGAACCACAGAAGTTGTTTTTGTAAATATATATTTTTTATTTCTTTATGAAATATTAATATACAACAGGAGATGCTTTTAAGAGTCGTGGATGGAGAAAGTGTCACTGCCTCCAGAAAAAAAGTGAAATAATTCAATGTGATGTTTACTGATTTGTGTGTGTGTGTGTGTGTGTGTGTGTGTGTGTGTGTGTGTGTGTGTGTGTGTGTGTGTGTGTGTGTGTGTGTGTGTGTGTGTGTGTGTGTGAGAGAGAGAGAGAGAGAGATCGAAGGCCGAACGTCTTCAAAACTGGACACGAGATTTTAAAGAGAGCGAATGAAAAGTAAACTGTAAAACAGTCAACTTTATCAAATGAAATGAGTGTAGCTAACTCAAAATTTACTGAAAGTTAATTCTACTCATTTGAAAAGAGTTTTGAACTCAGTGTTGAAGGTACTGAGTTAACTAAATACCTCATTACTTTAACTTAAATGGAGTGAGTTCACAGTACTCATATAGATTAAGTTTTTTTTTAACTCAAATGGTTTGTAGCAATCAGTTTCCTCAAACGGTTTGAGTTCTCTTCATTTATTGGGTTGACTGTGCTCAAATTGCTTCGTTTACTCAAATGGATTAAGTTCACATTACTCATTAGGATTAGTTTTTGAACGTAAATGGTTTGTTGCAATCGATTTTCGTAAATGATTTAACTTATTGGGTTTTACAGTGTAACAATTTCCTGAATCTACAGTAACTTACTGTAAATCAATTACAGCAAAAATACCGTATTTACATTTACAGCGCCATTGATCTTGCTGTATATGCATTTACAGTACTGCATTTGTATACTGTAAAATATACAGTAATATTCTCAATGCAACTTTAAAGTACAGTAACATACCGCATAACTGTCCTACAGTAAAATACAGTTCATATTACATGTAAATATGGTGTCATTTACCAAATTCGTCAACAGAGTATCCCTCGGATATTAGTCTTAAAAAAAATAACAATGTTTTTGGTTTATTTACGGTTGTGAATTGCATTATGGGACTTTGCTCTGTCCAATATTCTCTCTGCTCTGAACTTTTATTGACCTTTTAGCAGTTTGAAACAATAATAAGTAAAACTGATAACAACACAAACCCAGACAATATAGCTCTATAATTGCTTAAAAGTGTAAATAAAAGTTGTGTATAGTTTTGTTTCTATGTATGTGTGCGCATCACATACTGTATACATAATGACACACACACACATACAGCTTAAAGACGCCTCTCATATGGAGAATGAAGTCACATGCATTGCTCAGGTGTGAGTTTTTCATGCTTGATGCTTCTGTGGGTCTCGTCTATCAAATCTGAGCTTATTTAGTATTCTCTATTGGATTCAGATCGGGTGATTGGCTGGGCCATTCCACAGCTGGATTTTCTTTCTCTGAAAGCATTTGAGAGTTTCCTTGTCTGTGTTTTGGATCATTGTCTTGCTGAAATGTCCACCCTGGTTTCATCTTCATCCTCCTGCTAATGTAAATGTTGGACTGAAGCAGCTGATATTCATTTACACTGAGGAAGGGCAGAGGGTTGATGAAGAACTACTGAGAGATTTCAGCTGCTGTCTGGGCTTTCCATGCATTTCTACACCTCCATTTCTTCATGTGTTCAATACTTTTCCCAGTGTCATTTCCTTTTATTACACATAACTTCATTTGTAATTTGTTCAATACTTATTTTCCCCACTGTGTGTGTGTGTGTGTGTGTATACAGTTGCAATCAGAATTATTCAACCCCCTGATTTATTAGCCCCCCTGTTTATTTTTTCCCCAATTTCTGTTTAACAGAGAGAAGATTATTTCAACACATTTCTAATTATAATAGTTTTAATAACTCATCTCTAATAACTGATTTATTTTATCTTTGTCATGATGACAGTAAATAATATTTGACTAGATATTTTTCAAGACACTTCTATACAGCTTAAAGTGACATTTAAAAGCTTAACTAGGTTAATTAGGTTAACTAGGCAGGTTAGGGTAATTAGGCAAGTTATTGTATAATGATGGTTTGTTCTGTAGACTATCGGAAAAACAATTAGCTTAAAGGTGCTAATAATATTGACCTTAAAATGGTTTATAATAAATTAAAAACTGCTTTTTTTTAGCTGAAATAAAACAAATAAGACTTTCTCCGGAAGAAAAAATATTATCAGACATACTGTGAAAATTTCCTTGCTCTGTTAAACATCATTTGGGAAATATTTAAAAAAGAAAAAAAAATTAAAAGGGGGGGCTAATAATTCTGACTTCAACTGTCCATATATATATATATATTTATACATACAGTGGGGAAAATAATTAGATATAAATATTTTTATATATAAATATAAAGTACTTTCTCAAATATATACATGTACGTGTAGACATACATACAAAATACATATGTACAGTACACACATATATATATTATTATGAATATTATGTAAATATGTAAAAACCAGCTTTTATTTTGGATGCAATTAATCGTGGTTAATCTTTTAAGAGCCCTGGTTATTACTCAACAGTTTATCTTGGAGATGGACAATGTTCCTGCAATTCTAGAATCACCCACAGCATCAGTCCATGTCTTTGTTTAATGTTAGTCTTTTAGGCCCCGTTTACACTAATGCGTTTTCGTTTTAAAACGCACAAGTTTTGCTACGGTTACGCCATCCGTCCACACTACGCCGGAGTTTTCGAGCCCCGAAAACGGAACGTTTTGGAAACGCTGAAGAGCGCGTTTTAATTCTGATACGCTGCTGCTCCGTCTCAGTGTGGATGGGGAAAAACGGAGACGTCTGAAACGGAGGCGTGGCTGCTGAGATTCGCTACCTGATTGGGGCTTTTGGGTCATTGCGTATCCTTCCCTTATTTGTCAAGCCCCTATCACATGACTATAACGCTACAGGAAGACGGCAGACCAGCCTTCACTGTAAACAACAACATGGACAGAAATGGGAGCGTTGTTTGCACTATTGTCCGTTTCAGGCGCCATTGTGCAGTTAAACTCTGCCTTTTTTACTACAGCAGCTGCATATATTCGCTAGAGGCAAGCTATTGTTCGAGCACTCGCCAATCGCTCGCGTTCATCGTTCAACCAGCGTTTGTTGACTAACAATAACCAAATGCCGAGCGAGACACATGCTTCCTGTTTATACTTGAACGCGCATGCCCAGAGTGCGCGAATGGTCACGTGATATACGTTTTTGGTGGAGTGGTGTGGACGGAGATAAGTTTAGAAACGCTAGATGAAACGCTAGTGTGGACGCAGATCGTTTTTGATAAAAAAAGCCGTTTTAAAACGAAAACGCATTAGTGTAAACGGGGCCTTAAAGTCAAATAATGAGTGAGTAAATGGAGATTACATGCTCTTCTCTGAATTGAACTATTGCTTTAATTTTTATTCACACTTAGATTTAAGTGCACACTTAGCTGATGATTGATTATAAAGCTTGTTTGGCATGCTGTCCCAGGAGAGATCCCTGAGCTCATAAGATCCTCGAGCCCGGGGCTCCCTCCCGTTTGCAAGGCGAGAGGGGAATTTGAGCTCAGGTAGATTTTGAGAACTCCCCTGCTGTAGTAGCTGATGAACAGATAGTGATTGCTCTTAAGAGATAACTACTTACTAGGAGCATGTCTATGGTGCTGATTTGGATTAGTCAATTAACTTAACTTGCATGTTTTTGGACGGTGGGAGGAACCCGGGGGAAACCCACATGAGCACAGGGAGAACGTGTAAACTCTGCACAGAAACGTCAGCTGGCTTGGTAAGGACTAGAACCAGTGACGTTCTTGCTGTGAGGCAACAGTGCTAACCACTGAGCCACCCGTCTAGGAAAGGAGGAGGAGTAGGGGTGGAAGGAGGGATTCTTCAAAATGAAGATGGCTGTTATATGAAACTTACAACGCAATCTCATGGCAATTCGTAACTTTTTGATTAGTGGCTAATTCCTATGAATTCGTACGATCTAATTCGTACATATTAGTACGATTTGCCCATCACCCAATGACGGTTGGGGTTAGGTGCCACGCCTCCTTTTTAAAATCGTACATTTTCGTACGACTGAACTCGTACGAATTCGTACGAATTAGCCACTAAACTGACAAAACGTAAAATACTTACGTTTCCTCGTGAGATCAGGCTGGAAACTTAGGGTATTTATAGTGGCTTAGGAATCGTCTGATTGGTGAATCATAAATTGGATAATGCGGGACCAGCCGCAAGCAATCATAAGCACGTGATCCTCTCGAAATTAGTTTATAAATAAAATTCACAAAGATGGAGGAGAGACTATCGGCGGCTGTTTCAAGTTATACAGAGCTGTATGACTACACAAATCTTGAATATCACAATATTATTAAACATTACAGTTCTAACAATATCAACAGCAGCACTCGCGCACAATGCTGATTCAGTCGCACCGCTCTTCGTTTTTTCTCGTCAACAAACAAAGGCAGTGTGGTGCGCCTCATGTTTTGGGAACGTAAAAGCGGGTTTGGTGTGATCGGCCCCTTAAAATAGCCAAAGTGGATTCGGACACACGCTTTATGTGCCTAGATCATTAAAACAGAGCCCATCAAGTGCTCTTATGTTTACACAACACCTCGTCTATTCGCCTCCACTTTAGTTCAGTTGTTCGGACAATAGAAACCCAACAGCGGATGTGTTTTATTTCTCCTCAACAAAAGCTGCAGATCATTAGTGGACTTGAGGAAAAGCTCCACACACTGTAGAGTCTGTGTAAACTCTGAGTGCCCTCTGCAGTGTGAGATCTGCAGGCCCCCGAGGACCCGGTGTCCCGCCCGGCGTCTGGATTATCCGTCCATCTGTGTGTCCCGCGCTGCTGTTAAGCCGCCGCTCCTGCGCTCCGCCAAGGCACCTACATTGTTAACCCTGATTAACTTGACGTGGCGTTCAGGGGAGAAACAGTGTGAAAATCGAAGGCGCGCCGCTGACCTACTGCCCCGCTGCTGACCCCCGCCCAGAACACACACACACACACAGAGAGACCAGTATACAGACCAGTAGAAAGAGCGCTGTAAAGACGGAGTGAATTTGATGGACTGTGTGTTTCTGACTGCTTTTATGCATGGTCGAAATTAAATATATAACATATATCGAGTCCATAAAGTAGATTTGTTATTTCTGGGGGGAAATCGCTCTGCTGTGTGGTTGCCAAATATTTTATTTATTTATTTATTTATTTTGGTGTAATGTTCTGTGGTTGCTAGGGTGTTGTGTGCGGTTACTAAAACATTATTATGGTCTGGATGCCAGGATTCCAGGTTTTAAATGTTTTCTAGTGTGATTATAATTTAATAATTATTTGAATACTTAAACACATTAAAATAATATTGCATTGTTTTATTTACATTCATTAAAAAATAATATTTATAATATTTATTGATAAATATTACTTCATTTAGTCCTTAATACTTAAAAAAGTATTAAATAATATTGCTTTATTTTTAATAAGTTAAAAAATTTAAGTTGTTATTATGTGGTTGCACATAATGGGGCTTTTATTAAAAACAATAATAAAAACAATACCATTGATAAATATTTAGTAATTTAATCATTAATAATTAAAAATATATATTCTTTTCTTAAATTAATATTGCTTTATTTTAGTTTAGTTTTTTTATTCAATTTATTTGATTGCATTGTTAATGTGTGGTTGCTGATGAGTTTTAATATAAAAAAATATATTAAAATCAATATCATTAATAAATATTTAGTCATTTAGTCATTGTTAACTTTTGAAAAACTATTTTATTAAATTAGTATTGCTTTATTTTACTTAATTTAAGTTTTTTATTAAATTAATTTTATTAAGTTGTTAATGTGAGATTGCTCATAGGTTTTTATTAATAAAAATATATTAAAAACAATACCATAGATAAATATTATTCATTAATAATTTTAAAAAATATATAATTTATATTAAATATATATATAATATATAATAATATATATATATATATATATATATATATATATATATATATATATATATATATATATATATATATATATATATATAATAAATATATAATTTTATTAAATTAATATTGCTTTAATTTTAGTTGTTTTTTTTCATTCAATTTACTTGATTAAGTTGTCAGCATGTGGTTGCTAATGGGTTTTTAAATTTAAATTTACAAATAAATGTAATTATTATTGATTAAATTATTAAATATTTATCAATGGTGTTGTTTATATATATATATTATTATATATATATATAAACAACACCATTGATAAATATTTAATAATTTAATCAATAATAATTACATTTATTTGTAAATTTAAATCTTTTATTTTATTTTCAGATTTCTGTCAAATTTAAAAAGTAATTTAGTCATTGTTAACTTTTTAAAAACCATTTTATTAAATTAGTATTGCTTTATTTTACTTAATTTAAGTTTTTTATTAAATTTATTTTATTAGGTTGTTAATGTGAGATTGCTTATAGGTTTTTATTAATAAAAATATATTAAAAACAATACCATACATAAATATTATTCATTAATCATTTTAAAAAATATATAATTTTATTAAATTAATATTGCTTTAATTGAATTTTTTTTTTTTTTCATTCAATTTATTTGATTGCATTGTTAATGTGTGGTTGCTAATGAGTTTTAATATAAAAAATATATTAAAATCAATATCATTAATAAATATTTAGTCATTAATAATCTTTTCAATGATTTTATTAAATGAATATTGCTTTATTTTATTTTATTTACATTTTTAACGCAGTTTATTTGATTACGTTGTTAATGTGTGATTGCTAATGGGTTTTTATTAATATATATATATATATATATATATATATATATATATATATATATATATATATATATATATATATATATATATATAAACAACACCATTGATAAATATTTAATAATTTAATCAATAATAATTACATTTATTTTTAAATTTAAATCTTTTATTTTATTTTCAGATTTCTGTCAAATTTAAAAAGTAATTTATTCATTGTTAACTTTTTAAAAACTATTTTATTAAATTAGTATTACTTTATTTTACTTAATTTAAGTTTTTTATTAAATTTATTTTATTAAGTTGTTAATGTGAGATTGCTTATAGGTTTTTATTAATAAAAATATATAAAAAAAATACTATATAAATATTATTCATTAATAATTTTAAAAAATATATAATTTTATTAAATTAATATTGATTTAATTTTATTTGTTATTTTTTTCATTCAATTTACTTGATTAAGTTGTCAGCATGTGGTTGCTAATGGGTTTTTATATAAAATATATATATTAAAAACAATAGCATTGATAAATATTTAGTCATTAATAATCTTTTCAATGATTTTATTAAATGAATATTGCTTTATTTTATTTTATTTACATTTTTAATGCAATTTATTTGATTACGTTGTTAATGTGTGATTGCTAATGGGTTTTTATTAATATATATATATATATATATATATAAACAACACCATTGATAAATATTTAATAATTTAATCAATAATAATTACATTTATTTTTAAATTTAAATCTTTTATTTTATTTTCAGATTTCTGTCAAATTTAAAAAGTAATTTAGTCATTGTTAACTTTTT
>LR812540.1:46375599-46473099 GCA_903798195.1 Danio kyathit
ACTGTTGGGACTGTATTGGACAGGTGATGAGCAGTGCCTGTATTCTCCACACTTATCACTTAGAATTAAGGCCAAACAGTTCTATCTTGGTCTCATCGGACCAGAGAATCTTATTTTTTCAAAGTTTCAGCAAACTCCATGCAGGCTTTCATGTGTCTTGCACTGAGGAGAGGCTTCCATCTGGCCACTCTACCATAAAGCCCCGACTGGTGGAGGGCTGCGGTGATGGTTGACTTTCTACAACTTTCTCCCATCTCCCGATTGCGTCTCTGGAGCTCAGCCACAGTGATCTTTGGGTTCTTCTTTACCTCTCTCACCAAGGCTCTTCTCTCCTGATAGCTCAGTTTTGCTGGACGGCCAGTTCTAGGAGGGCTTCTGGTCGACTCAAACGTCTTTCATTTAAGGATTATGGAGACCACTGTGCTCTTAGGAACTTGTAGTGCAGCAGGCTTTTATTGTAACCTTGGCCAGATCTGTGCCTTGCCGCAATTCTGTCTCTGAGCTCTTCAGGCAGCTAATGATTCTTATTTGCTCTGACATGCATTATGAGCTGTTATGCTGCGTTCACACCAGACGCGGAACGCGCGGCTAAATCGCGCTATTCGTGAGTAAATAGACGCGTAAACATTTGAGTTTACTCGCTTCATTCGCGCGTCAAACTCCGCTTCATTCGCGCGTCAAATTCACTTCAGAACAGACGCGGATTTGCGTCATGGGCAGGGCTTCTGTCTGCTCGGTGAATGTAGCTTCGTTGCTAAATGGCTAACATGGATTTTATTGAGAAAATAACTGTGTTTATGTGCTTTATGAAGGCTGAAAAACAGCGTCGATACGTTTGGAGCCGTGTCTGAGTCCACTAGATACTTTCAGAGGTGCACCCAGCGCTGTGGGCTCATAAACTTCTCCAGAAACTTAACCTGGATGACTGGGGCTTCCAGCGGTGCTTCTGACTGAGCCAAGCCCAGTTTGATGAACTGTTGTCGGTGTCGGCTGGAGGATTTCCCCCGGACACCAACAACAGGTGCTACGTCACAATCATGCTCCCACAAGAGCAAGCTCCTGATTGGTTAATGCGGCGCGAATGTCCGCAGAAGTTCAGATATTTGAACTCGAGCGATTCGCGCGATTTGCGCGTTAAGCGCGTCAAACGCTCAATTCGCGCGTATCGCGCCATTCGCGTCATTCGCGCCGCGCCTTTCGCGCGTATCGCGCCGCAGGATGCCTATTCGCGCGTTTGCATTGACTTAACATGTAAATCACTCGCGCTTGACGCTTCTTCCGCATCTGGTGTGAACGCAGCATAAGGTATCATATAGACAGGTGTGTGGCTTTCCTAATCAAGTCCAATCAGTATAATCAAGCACAGCTTGACTCAAATGATGGTGTATAACCATCTTAAGGATGATCAGAAGAAATGGACAGCACCTGAGTTTATTATATTAGTGTCCAACGCTATCTCATGGCAATTCGTAACTTTTTGATTAGTGGCTAATTCGTATGAATTCGTACGATCTAATTCGTACAAATTAGTACGATTTGCCCATCACCCAATGATGGTTGGGTTTAGGGGTGGGGTTGGGTGCCACGCCTCCTTTTTAAAATCGTGCATTTTCGTACGACTGAACTCGTACGAATTCGTACGAATTAGCCACTAAACTGACAAAACGTAAAATACTTACGTTTCCTCGTGAGATCAGGCTGGAGTGTCACAGCAAAGGGTCTGAATACTTAGGACCATGTGCTGTTTCAGTTTTTCTTTCTGTGTTTTTCTGTCAATATGGGGTGCTGTGTGTGCATTAATGAAAAGAAAGGAACTTAAATGATTTTAGCTAACGACTGCAATATAACAAATAGTGAAAAATATAAGGGGGTCTGAATAGTTTCCGTATGCACTTTATGCACTTCTTCATATACTAATAATTCATTCATTCATTCATTTTCTTTTCTGCTTAGTCCCTTTATTAATCTGGAGTCGCCACAGCAGAATGAACCGCCAAATTATCCAGCATATGTTTTACACAGTGAATGCCCGTCCAGCCGCAACCCAACACTGGGAAACACCCATACACTCTCACATTCACACTCATACGGTACGACCAATTTAGTTTATTCAGTTCACATATAGCGCATGTCTTTGGACTGTGGGAAAAACACCCAGAGGAAACCCACATCAACATGGGGAGAACATGCAAACTCCACACAGAAATGCCAACTGGCTTAGCCAGGACTCAAACCAGTGACCGTAATGCTGTAAGGCAATCGTGTTACCCACTGTGCCACTGTGACGCCCTATACTATTAATATAATGTAATATATAAAGTATACAGTAGTATTAAATTAAACTATCGAACAGTTTTGTTCAATCGGATTAAAAATGTGCAGCGGATGTTTTCATTTCTGCTTCACATGAATGATAAAAGCATCACACAGACTCTTCTGACCCACTTTTTCGCTCTAATCTGTGCTGATGGAAATTAAATATTCAGCGAGGGCAATTATTGCACTTGTGCAAATTTCTAAAATTAATTACAAAATGATGTAAATACCCGTGTTTGACAGTCCACGGTTTCTAGGCAGAAAGCAGTGGCATATACATGTTAAATATATTTCTAGAGAGAGTGATTTTTTTCCCCTTTGATTCGACTGCTGTTAGCACATGTAGTGTGAAATGTTGAGATCAATATTTAAAATGCTAATAAATATTTGAACCGACTTCGCTTCATGCGAAAATGCAGCACATATTTACACTGATATGATTTAAGCTCTAGTTCAAATTTTAGTACTACTAATAATAATTTAATGATAATACATTCATTCATTCATTCATTTTTTTTTTTTTTTGGCTTAGTCCCTTTATTAATCCGGGGTCACCACAGCGGAATGAACCGCCAACTCACCACAGCGGAATGAACCGGCAAAACTGTAAATCAAAGCTTTTCCCTACAATATACATGAAATAGAACAAATAAAATGTAAACAAATAGAAATAAAAAGGAAGACTATTAAAGGGTGTCTTCCATAAATCCCGATAAAATACATAATAGTAGTTTTTTGCTCAGAATATTTTCTTTTGAACAAACAGAGACTTTCTAATGCACATACAAGCAAATGTTTTAGACTTAAAAATAATAAAATCTAATCAAAAAAATTAAGTATGGATGTGTATTTATATAGCAACATATATATTTAAGAAGTATAAATTATAATGCAATTTTATATAATTTGCTAAAATTTAATTTTTTTAAAACCAGAGTTCAAAAGTCTAAAACTATTAATAAAGTATACAAAAGCGTAAAATTATAAAAATGATATAAACTATTGTTTTTTTTTTAAGAATAAAAAGTCCTAATCTCCTAAAGATACTAATCTCATTACACATCTATCAACCTTACAATTTATATTTATTTAACTAATTTGGAAAACGGTAATGAGTCTGTGGGATTACGGTTCACTGCTGGAAACCCTGCTGCCAGTATTTTACCATTAAATTACGAGAACATTTTTTACAGTGTATTTTTGAACTAGTATTTTGCAATATAATTTAAGATATTAATGATCATTGTTGTAAAATAGTCAGGTTAGATGGAGATCACTTCCCATATCAATGATTGGCCGCATCAATGCAATTAAAATGGTGAGTCTACCAAAATTTGTATATATTTTTCAAAACGTACCTGTTCTTCTATCTAAATCATTCTTTAAATCTATTGATTCCATTATAATGCCTTTTATATGGGGTTTTAAAAATGCTCGTATATCCAAGATGTGTTAAAACCTAAGCATTTGGGGGGTCTGGGTTTACCCAACTTTCGTTATTACTACTGGGCTGCGAACTGCAGGATTTGAATGTACTGGCGGGATTCTTTTCCATGTATCATTCGAGCAGACACTCCTGCTTGGTTAGCGATAGAGCAAAGTGCCTTCCATTCTTCTCTTTGTGCTTTACTCTTTTCAGCACCTCTCCTTAACAAAGATATTCCTAAAAGTAATCTCATTCTTAACAATTCTATTAAAATATGGTATCAAATTAGAAAATTAAACAAGTTACCAAATACCTCCCCACTTACTCCTATTTGTTACAATCATGCATTTAAACCCTCTCTTACAGATAAAGTTTTTAAGCAATGGCAAGATAAAGGAGTTTCCAGTGTTAAAGATTTATACATTAATAATATTTTTTGCCAGCAATGCAGTGGCGCAGTAGGTAGTGCTGTTGCCTCACAGCAAGAACGTCGCTGGGTCGCAGGTTCGAACCTCGGCTGGGCTGGGTCAGTTGGTGTTTCTGTGTGGAGTTTGCATGTTCTCCCTGCGTTCGCGTGGGTTTCCTCCGGGTGCTCCGGTTTCCCCCACAGTCCAAAGACATGCAGTACAGGTGAATTGGGTAAGCTAAATCGTCCATAGTGTATGAGTGTGAATGTGTGTGTGGAAGTTCCCAGAGATGGGTTGCGGCTGAAAGGGCATCCGCTGCGTAAAAAATCGTGCTGGATAAGTTGGCGGTTCATTCCGCTGTGGCGACCCCGCAAGGGACAAAGCCGACAAGAAAATGAATGAATAATATTTTTGCCACCTTTTCACAACTGTCTGAGCAATTCACCCTCCCCCCTTCTCATTTTTTTAGGTACCTTCAGGTCAGAAATTATGTCCGTCTAAATATTCCAGATTTTGATGTTTTATCTTTAGAAAGCAAATTATTAGATCTATTTTCAAACTCTCCAAATGCTAGAGGCTTGACCTCTTTATTTGTTAATGCTTTTAAAAACAAAACAGACTTTTCTTCTCTTCATTTGAAAGTCGCCTGGGAAGAAGACTTAGGGATTTCAATATCTGAGGCTGATTGGGATCAATGCCTTTCATCTGTTTATTTATGTTCTATAAATTCAAGACAGCACCTTATTCAGTACAAAGTATTACACAGACTTCACTATTCTAAAACAAAGCTTAATAAATTCTATCCCTCGGTTTCCCCCACATGTGACAAGTGTAAAGCTGCTGAGGGTACCTTAGCACATCTTTTTTGGTCCTGTGTTCAAATTCAGAATTTTTGGTTAGAAATATTTCAGTTCTTTGCTAAAGTTTACGATTGTGTTTTACTCCCTGACCCAATGATCGCAGTTTTTGGGTGGTCAGATTTTCTGGAGACTCTCAACTGAAATATACGGTTACCTGTTCAGTATGGCATGATCATAGCTAAAAAAAGTTATCCTTTGTTTCTGGAAGAAAAAATGCTGCGTTCACACCAGACGCGGAACGCGCGGCAAAATCTGAACATTTGAGTTTACTCGCTTTATTCGCGCGTCAGACTCCGCTTCATTCGCGCGTGAAATTCACTTCAGAACAGACGCGGATTTGCGTCATGGGCTGGGCTTCTGTCTGCTCAGTGAATGTAGCTTCGTTGCTAAATGGCTAACATGGATTTTATTGATAAAATACCTGTGTTTATGTGCTTTATGAAGGCTGTAAAACAGCGTCGATACGTTTGGAGCAGTGTCTGAGTCCACTAGATACTTTCAGAGGTGCACCCAGCGCTGTGAGCTCATAAACTCCTCCAGAAACTTAACCTGGATGACTGGGGCTTCCAGCGGTGCTTCTGACTGAGCCAAGCCCAGTTTGATGAACTGTTGTCGGTCTCGGCTGGAGGATTTCCCCCGGACACCAACAACAGGGGCTACGTCACAATCATGCTCCCACAAGAGCAAGCTCCTGATTGGTTAACGCGGCGCGAATGTCCGCAGAAGTTCAGATATTTGAACTCGAGCGATTTGCGCGTTAAGCGCGTCAAACGCTCAATTCGCGCGTATCGCGCCATTCGCGCCGCGCCATTCGCGCGTATCGCGCCATTCGCGCCATTCGCGCAATTCGCGTCATTCGCGCGTATCGCGCCGCAGGATGCCTATTCGCGCGTTTGCATTGACTTAACATGTAAATCACTCGCGCTTGACGCTTCTTCCGCGTCGGGTGTGAACGCAGCATTAGGCCTCTTTTTTCTGACTGGCTTCATGGACTCACCTCCACTCTACATTTGGAAAGAATTCGATATACCATCTCTGGGAACTCTGCGAAATTTGATAAAATGTGGGATCTAGTCTTTTTTTTTTTCTTAAACAACATAAAGACTAGAAGTGTTTAATTTCTGAAGATTTGTAAGGTTTTTTTTTCTCTCTCTTTATATCCATTGCTGTCTTTTTGTAGGTCATATATGTATGTCGCCATTTTCCTTTGTTTCATGCTTTATTTTACATTTTGCACAGAGTATTGTTTCATGATGGGTTTGTCTGTCGGTTATATATTACATATATATTCATGAAATAATATTTATATTTGCAGTTTGTCTGAACGAAAAGCTGTGATATGATCCAGTATTTTTCAATAGCTTAAGTTTGTAGGTAAAACCCTCAAGCGGTACTGTTTTTCATTTTGCATTAGCATGCTCGTATTTGCTTCTTTCTTTCTGCATTGCATAGCCTTTATCTAAGATGATGAAATATGGCACAATCCCAGAAAAAGTTATTATAGTGTCAGCTTTGCGATAACTAACCATGTACAAACAGATTAGATTTCTTCTGAAAACTGCCAGAGGCACGCATGGCTGTGTACATCTGGAACCCACAGTTACTGGATGCTAAAGCAACAAAATCAACATGAAAACAGTCCACAATCACGCCAACGTTTCAAAACAAGTTTGGAAGGAGACTTAAAGAGGGAAATATGGGAACAAATAAAATATAAACTATATTTTTTGTTACCCCAGGCTTTTTGTACCACTAATATTTTGATTTGTGCAGAGATATAAACAGCACTTTTATTCTTAAGTATAAAACGATGTGAGAATCTTACAAAAAGTATAGGTCTACGTAGAAAGCGAGAAATAAAAGGCAAAGCAAGGCAAGTTAGTTATATAGCATATTTCTTACACAATGGTAATTCAAAGTGCTTTACATAAACAGGAATAAAAGAAACAAGAAAATAAAAACAAATAAAAATGATTAAATATGTGTTAAAACAGGTTATAAAAGAATAAAAAAGAAAAGAAAGACATAATAGTGCGATTTGTCGGATGTAGCACAGTGCTCATTCAGTAAAGGCACAGCTAAACAGATGTGTTTTCAGTCTGGATTTGAATGTGCCTAATGTTGGAGCACATCTGATCATTTATGGAAGCTGATTCCAGCAGCAGGGGGCGCTGTTAGTAGCTGAACGCCGATTCACCCTGCTTTGACTGAACTCTTGGAATTTCTAATTTACTTGATCCTAAAGATTTGAGTGATCTGTTTGTATTCAGTGAGCATATCTGTAATGTATTGAGGTCCTTGGCCATTTAATGATTTATTGACAAGTAATAATACTTTAAAATCTATTCTGAATGTAACTGGGAGCCAGTGTAAAGACCTGAGGACAGGTGTGATGTGCTTTTTGGGAAGGCCAGTGAGGAGGCCGTTACAGTAATCCATCCTGCTGGTCATAAAAGCATGAACAAGTTTCTCGAGGTCTTTACTGGAAACAAAGCATTTAACTCTTGCAATGTTTTTGAGATGATAGTATGCTGATTTACTTACTGCTTTGACATGACTATTGAAACTCAGATCTGCCTCCAGAGCAACACCAATATTCTTGACCTTATTTTTTATTGTTTGACCCTTAGAGACAAGGTACACATTCACCTTGAGAACCTCAATTGTAATTAAAATGTTTTAAACAAACAAAAAAAGCACGATTAAAAAGCCAACAATGAGTAGGAAATAAGTGAAGTTTATTCATAAACTAATTTCGAGAGGATCACGTGCTTGTGATTTACCACAGCTGGTCTTGCATTAAACTAATCATGATCTCCCAATCATATGATTCCCTATTTAATATAAATAACCACAGTTTCAGTACACAGTTATCTTCGTATGGAAGAAACCCCCCCTTTCCTCCCCCTTCTCCTCCTTTTCATAGATTGGGCGGCACGGCGGCCCAGTGGTTAGCACTGTTGCCCCACAGCAAGAACACTGCCAGCCCTGGTCCTCGCCAGGATGGTGGGTGTTTCTGTGCGGAGTTTGTATATTCTCCCCGTGTCCGCGTGGGTTTCCCCCGGGTCCTCCGGTTTCCTCCCACCCGCAAAGATATACTTAATTCACAACAGACTTAGGCAATGGATACAACTGTCTAACTCCCTTTCTCCTCAAGAGTTTCCTTAGCTATTGAAGCTGGGGAGTTTGAGAGCTACCTAAGCTTAAGCTCTCCTCTCGCTCTACGAACGGAGGGGAGCCCTGGGCTCGAGGATCCCTTAAGCTCAGGGCTCTCTCCCGGGACAGCATGCCAAACAAGCTTATATTAAATCATCAGCTAAGTGTGAACTCTTGAAACATAACTGGGCCAAATACAAAGCCAGGTGGCGCTTTAATGTTGTTATCATAAAGATTTACACCATTTCAGAGCTTGGGCTTATTGTAAATATCCATTTCAAAGTTTGAGAATAGAATTAAGGAGCCAAAAATAAGAAACAAAAATGAGCCAAATACAAAGAGTGGCACCACTACCATAATTTTGTTAGCATAGAATTTTAAATATCATTTCAAAGACTGCAAATAATCATTTAAATGTTTAAAATCAAGTGAAAGCAGAATTAAAGAGCCAAAAATGACTAAAAAGTCAATTTAACTGGGCCAAACACAAATGATGGCACACGCAATGGCACCCCTATTATAATTTTGTTAACAAAGACTTTTAGACGTTTTTTAAAAGACTGCAAATAATTTAAGTGTTTCAAATCTAGTTTGAAGGCAGAATTAAAGAGCCTAAAATAATCTAAAATGAATGGAAACTTGGCTAAACACAAAGCTCGGTGGCACCAATAGTACAATTTTGCTACCGTAAACTTTTAGACATTATTTTAACAGCTGCAAATAATCATTATAATGTTTCAAATCAAGTTTGAAAGCAGAATTAAAGAGCCAAATATTATTTTTTAAAAATGCCAAATACAAAGCCCGATGGCACCCCTACTATATTTTTGCTACATTAGAGTTTTAGACATCATTTTAAAGCCTGTAAAGGCTGCAAATAATCATTTAAATGTTTCAAATCTCATTTAAAAGCAGAATTAAAGAGACAAAAATAATTAAAAAGTAAATTTAACTGGGCCAAACACAAATGATGGCACACGCAATGGCACCCCTATTATAATTTTATTAACAAAGACTTTTAGACGTTATTTTAAGACTGCAAATAATCATTTAAATGTTTCAAATCTAGTTTGAAGGCAGAATTAAAGAGCCTAAAATAATCTAAAATGAATGGAAACTTGGCTAAACACAAAGCTCGGTGGCACCAATAGTACAATTTTGCTACCGTAAACTTTTAGACATTATTTTAACAGCTGCAAATAATCATTATAATGTTTCAAATCTTGTTTGAAAGCAGAATTAAAGAGGCAAAAATTGTTAAAAATAAAATGGCAAATACAAAGCCCACTACTATAATTTATTTATTTATTTATTTGTTTACCACAGACTTTTAAAAAAGCCTGAACCTGCTTCAAATAATCATTATAATGTTTCAAATCAAGTTTGAAAGCAGAATTAAAGAGCCAAATATTATTATTTAAAAAAATGCCAAATACAAAGCCCGATGGCACCCCTACTATATTTTTGCTACATTAGAGTTTTAGACATCATTTTAAAGCCTGTAAAGGCTGCAAATAATCATTTAAATGTTTCAAATCTTGTTTGAAAGCAGAATTAAAGAGCCAAAAATAATTAAAAAGTAAATTTAACTGCATGGGCCAAACACAAATGATGGCACACGCAATGGCACCCCTATTATAATTTTGTTAACAAAGACTTTTAGACGTTTTTTAAAAGACTGCAAATAATTTAAGTGTTTCAAATCTAGTTTGAAGGCAGAATTAAAGAGCCTAAAATAAAATAAAATGAATGGAAACTTGGCTAAATACAAAGCTCAGTGGCACCAATGGTATAAATTTTGCTACCGTAGACTTTAAGACGTCATTTTTTTTTAACAGCTGCAAATAATCATTATAATGTTTCAAATCAAGTTTGAAAGCAGAATTAAAGATCCTAAAATGATTAAAAATGAAATGAAACTGGCTCAAAACAAAGCCCGGTGGCACCCCTACTATAATTGTGTTACCACGAACTTTAAGACATCATTACAAAGACTGTAAAGGCTGCAAATAATCATTTAAATGTTTCAAATCAAGTTTGCAAGCAGAATTAAAGAGCCAAAAATTATTTAAAAAAAATGCCAAATACAAAGCCCGATGGCACCCCTACTATATTTTTGCTACATTAGAGTTTTAGACATCATTTTAAAGCCTGTAAAGGCTGCAAATAATCATTTAAATGTTTCAAATCTTGTTTAAAAGCAGAATTAAAGAGCCAAAAATAATTAAAAAGTAAATTTAACTGGGCCAAACACAAATGATGGCACACGCAATGGCACCCCTATTATAATTTTGTTAACAAAGACTTTTAGACGTTTTTTTAAGACTGCAAATAATTTAAGTGTTTCAAATCTAGTTTGAAGGCAGAATTAAAGAGCCAAAAATAATCTAAAATGAATGGAAACTTGGCTAAACACAAAGCTCGGTGGCACCAATAGTACAATTTTGCTACCGTAGACTTTAAGACATTATGTTAACAGCTGCAAATAATCATTATAATGTTTCAAATCTTGTTTGAAAGCAGAATTAAAGAGGCAAAAATTGTTAAAAATAAAATGGCAAATACAAAGCCCACTACTATAATTTATTTATTTATTTATTTGTTTACCACAGACTTTTAAAAAAGCCTAAACCTGCTGCAAATAATCATTATAATGTTTCAAATCAAGTTTGAAAGCAGAATTAAAGATCCAAATATTATTTTTTAAAAAATGCCAAATACAAAGCCCGATGGCACCCCTACTATATTTTTGCTACATTAGAGTTTTAGACATCATTTTAAAGGCTGTAAAGGCTGCAAATAATCATTTGAATGTTTCAAATCTCGTTTAAAAGCAGAATTAAAGAGCCAAAAATAATTAAAAAGTAAATTTAACTGGGCCAAACACAAATGATGGCACACGCAATGGCACCCCTATTATAATTTTGTTAACAAAGACTTTTAGACGTTTTTTAAAAGACTGCAAATAATTTAAGTGTTTCAAATCTAGTTTGAAGGCAGAATTAAAGAGCCTAAAATAATCTAAAATGAATGGAAACTTGGCTAAACACAAAGCTCAGTGGCACCAATAGTACAATTTTGCTACCGTAGACTTTAAGACATTATTTTAACAGCTGCAAATAATCATTATAATGTTTCAAATCTTGTTTGAAAGCAGAATTAAAAAGCCAAAAATTGTTAAAAATAAAATGGCAAATACAAAGCCCACTACTATAATTTTTTTATTATTTTTTTTTTTTACCACAGACTTTTAAAAAAAGCCTGAACCTGCTGCAAATAATCATTATAATGTTTCAAATCAAGTTTGAAAGCAGAATTAAAGATCCTAAAATGATTAAAAATGAAATGAAACTGGCTCAAAACAAAGCCCGGTGGCACCCCTACTATAATTGTGTTACCACGAACTTTAAGACATCATTACAAAGACTGTAAAGGCTGCAAATAATCATTTAAATGTTTCAAATCAAGTTTGCAAGCAGAATTAAAGAGCCAAATATTATTTAAAAAAAATGCCAAATACAAAGCCCGATGGCACCCCTACTACATTTTTGCTACATTAGAGTTTTAGACATCATTTTAAAGCCTGTAAAGGCTGCAAATAATCATTTAAATGTTTCAAATCAAGTTTGAAAGCAGAATTAAAGAGCCAAAAATAATTAAAAAGTAAATTTAACTGGGCCAAACACAAATGATGGCACACGCAATGGCACCCCATTATAATTTTGTTAACAAAGACTTTTAGACATTTTTTAAGACTGCAAATAATCATTTAAGTGTTTCAAATCTAGTTTGAAGGCAGAATTAAAGAGCCAAAAATAATCTAAAATGAATGGAAACTTGGCTAAACACAAAGCTCGGTGGCACCAATAGTACAATTTTGCTACCGTAGACTTTAAGACATTATTTTAACAGCTGCAAATAATCATTATAATGTTTCAAATCTTGTTTGAGAGCAGAATTAAAGAGGCAAAAATTGTTAAAAATAAAATGGCAAATACAAAGCCCACTACTATAATTTATTTATTTATTTATTTTTTTACCACAGACTTTTAAAAAAGCCTGAACCTGCTGCAAATAATCATTTAAATATTTCAAATCAAGTTTGAAAGCAGAATTAAAGAGCCAAATATTATTTTTTTAAAATGCCAAATACAAAGCCCGATGGCACCCCTACTATATTTTTGCTACATTGGAGTTTTAGACATCATTTTAAAGCCTGTAAAGGCTGCAAATAATCATTTAAATGTTTCAAATCTTGTTTAAAAGCAGAATTAAAGAGCCAAAAATAATTAAAAAGTAAATTTAACTGGGCCAAACACAAATGATGGCACACGCAATGGCACCCCTATTATAATTTTGTTAACAAAGACTTTTAGACGTTTTTTTAAGACTGCATATAATAATTTAAGTGTTTCAAATCTAGTTTGAAAGCAGAATTAAAGAGCCTAAAATAAAATAAAATGAATGGAAACTTGGCTAAACACAAAGCTCAGTGGCACCAATGGTATAAATTTTGCTACCGTAAACTTTATGACGTCATTTTTTTTTAACAGCTGCAAATAATCATTATAATGTTTCAAATCTTGTTTGAGAGCAGAATTAAAGAGCCAAATATTGTTAAAAATGAAATGAAACTGGCTCAAAACAAAGCCCGGTGGCACCCCTACTATAATTGTGTTACCACGAACTTTAAGACATCATTACAAAGACTGTAAAGGCTGCAAATAATCATTTAAATGTTTCAAATCTAGTTTGAAAGCAGAATTAAAGAGCCAAATATTATTTAAAAAAAATGCCAAATACAAAGCCCGATGGCACCCCTACTATATTTTTGCTACATTAGAGTTTTAGACATCATTTTAAAGCCTGTAAAGGCTGCAAATAATCATTTAAATGTTTCAAATCTTGTTTAAAAGCAGAATTAAAAAGCCAAAAATAATTAAAAAGTAAATTTAACTGGGCCAAACACAAATGATGGCACACGCAATGGCACCCCATTATAATTTTGTTAACAAAGACTTTTAGACGTTATTTTAAGACTGCATATAATCATTTAAGTGTTTCAAATCTAGTTTGAAAGCAGAATTAAAGAGCCTAAAATAAAATAAAATGAATGGAAACTTGGCTAAACACAAAGCTCAGTGGCACCAATGGTATAAATTTTGCTACCGTAGACTTTAAGATGTCATTTTTTTTTAACAGCTGCAAATAATCATTATAATGTTTCAAATCTTGTTTGAAAGCAGAATTAAAGAGGCAAAAATTGTTAAAAATAAAATGGCAAATACAAAGCCCTCTACTATAATTTTTATTTATTTATTTATTTATTTTTTTACCACAGACTTTAAAAAAGCCTGAACCTGCTGCAAATAATCATTATAATGTTTCAAATCAAGTTTGAAAGCAGAATTAAAGATCCTAAAATGATTAAAAATGAAATGAAACTGGCTCAAAACAAAGCCCGGTGGCACCCCTACTATAATTGTGTTACCACGAACTTTAAGACATCATTACAAAGACTGTAAAGGCTGCAAATAATCATTATAATGTTTCAAATCAAGTTTGCAAGCAGAATTAAAGAGCCAAATATTATTTTAAAAAAATGCCAAATACAAAGCCCGATGGCACCCCTACTATATTTTTGCTACATTAGAGTTTTAGACATCATTTTAAAGCCTGTAAAGGCTGCAAATAATCATTTAAATGTTTCAAATCTCGTTTAAAAGCAGAATTAAAGAGCCAAAAATAATTAAAAAGTAAATTTAACTGGGCCAAACACAAATGATGGCACACGCAATGGCACCCCATTATAATTTTGTTAACAAAGACTTTTAGACGTTATTTTTTTAATTTTAAGTGTTTCAAATCTAGTTTGAAAGCAGAATTAAAGAGCCTAAAATAAAATAAAATGATTGGAAACTTGGCTAAATACAAAGCTCAGTGACACCAATGGTATAAATTTTGCTACCGTAGACTTTAAGACGTCATTTTTTTTAACAGCTGCAAATAACCATTATAATGTTTCAAATCAAGTTTGAAAGCAGAATTAAAGATCCTAAAATGATTAAAAATGAAATAAAAATGCCTCAAAACAAAGCCTGGTGGCACCCCTACTATAATTGTGTTACCACGGACTTTAAGACATCATTACAAAGACTGTAAAGGCTGCAAATAATCATTTAAATGTTTCAAATCAAGTTTGAAAGCAGAATTAAAGATCCAAATATTATTTTTTAAAAATGCCAAATACAAAGCCCGATGGCACCTCTACTATATTTTTGCTACATTAGAGTTTTAGACATCATTTTAAAGCCTGTAAAGGCTGCAAATAATCATTTAAATGTTTCAAATCTCGTTTAAAAGCAGAATTAAAGAGCCAAAAATAATTAAAAAGTAAATTTAACTGGGCCAAACACAAATGATGGCACACGCAATGGCACCCCTATTATAATTTTGTTAACAAAGACTTTTAGACGTTATTTAAAAAACTGCAAATAATTTAAGTGTTTCAAATCTAGTTTGAAGGCAGAATTAAAGAGCCTAAAATAATTTAAAATGAATGGAAACTTGTCTAAACACAAAGCTCGGTGCCACCAATAGTACAATTTTGCTACCGTAAACTTTTAGACATTATTTTAACAGCTGCAAATAATCATTATAATGTTTTAAATCTTGTTTGAAAGCAGAATTAAAGAGGCAAAAATTGTTAAAAATAAAATGGCAAATACAAAGCCCAACTATAATTTTTTTATTTATTTGTTTATTTGTTTACCACAGACTTTTAAAAAAGCCTGAACCTGCTGCAAATAATCATTATAATGTTTCAAATCAAGTTTGAAAGCAGAATTAAAGAGCCAAATATTATTTTTTAAAAATGCCAAATACAAAGCCCGATGGCACCCCTACTATATTTTTGCTACATTGGAGTTTTAGACATCATTTTAAAGCTTGTAAAGGCTGCAAATAATCATTTAAATGTTTCAAATCTTGTTTGAAAGCAGAATTAAAGAGCCAAAAATAATTAAAAAGTAAATTTAACTGGGCCAAACACAAATGATGGCACACGCAATGGCACCCCTATGATAATTTTGTTAACAAAGACTTTTAGACGTTTTTTTAAGACTGCATATAATCATTTAAGTGTTTCAAATCTAGTTTGAAGGCAGAATTAAAGAGCCTAAAATAATTTAAAATGAATGGAAACTTGGCTAAACACAAAGCTCGGTGGCACCAATAGTACAATTTTGCTACCGTAGACTTTAAGACATTATTTAAACAGCTGCATGACCCTCTTCTGCGTCGTGTACGTGAAGATTTGGATAGATGGACTTCTCTACCACTGTCTATTTTGGGAAGGATAGCCTTGATCAAGATGGTAGTCTTACCCCGATTTTTATATTTATTCCAAATGATTCCAATTCTTCTAAGTTGCACTAGAATTAGGGATGTTAACAGCTGGTTCAGTTCTTTCATTTGGAATAGAAAGAAACCAAGACTAAAATTGACTAAGATGCAACTTCCTGGACATAAAGGAGGTCTTGCAGTTCCGGATATTAGGTTGTATCAGCTGGCCACCCAATTTCGATATGTTTTTGAATGGGTAAGAAATGATCCATATTCTGTCTGGTTAGACATTGAATCAATCAACTTGAGTGATGGCTCACCAATTTCATTGGTCAGTCTACCATTTGTTTTAGATGTTAAAAGAATCCCTGGTCTAGGGCAGAATAGGATTGTAAGTAATACATTGAGAGTATGGAAAAAAATAAGGAATTGGGAAGGAAAAGGTAAATTTTTGTCCCCTATAACGCCAATACAAGGAAATTTAGATTTTCAACCTGGAATTATGGACGGTGGTTTTACATTGTGGAGAGATGCTGGTATAACCACTATAAAAGATTTATTTGAAAAGGAGGTATTGTTATCATTTGAACAGTTGAGAACTAAATATAAATTACCCCCAAATAATTTTTTTAGATATTTACAAATTAGAAGTTTTGTGCAGAAGCATGTTGTCCCTGGATTTTCTTGTTATCCTACCCCAATGGAAAAGGTGCTCATCGATAATAGATCGAAATCTCTAATAAAGCGTTGTTATGCAGCTTTGCTCCTAGGAGCAAAAGTTAATAATGAGGCAACCCTAGATGTTTGGCAGAAAGACCTGGGATGTTCAATCGATGTAGACACTTGGACACACATTTGGCAGTGTGCTGGGAATATATCAATCTGTAATAGAACTAAAGAACAACAGTTCAAACTTTTACATCGTCTACAAATTACCCCGTCACGTAGACATAAGTTTAATTCAAATAATTCTCCATTCTGTTTAAAGTGTAAAGTTAAAGAAGGTGATTTTATACATTGTATTTGGAACTGTATATATATCAAAGGCTATTGGGTACAGATTTGTAGGAGATTAAGTCTTATATTTAATACAAGATGTGACTTCGATTCTCTTAATTTTTTGTTAGGTCTTACTGATAATAATTTGACGAGTGCAAGAAACAGAAAGTTGTTTAACTTTCTTACCTATGCTGCCCGTAAGTGTATTTTTCTCAAATGGATATCTGATAAGCCACCGACAGTATCAGAATGGCATAAGGTAATATTTGATCTTATGTCATTGGAATATTTTACCCACTGGTCAAGGGGAAAAAGTGATACTTTTTATCAGATCTGGACTCCCTTCCTTAAATATGTAGGCCCCAGGATTTCAGGCATATTTTTGCAAAACCTTAGATCATCATAAACCTTGGTTAATTTCTGTATTCCTCTATTGTTATTATTATTATTATTATTACTTTGTGTTTTCATGTCTTCTTCTTGATCTCCATTATGTGCTGTGATGTTGAGAAATTTGTTGGCTGTAATCTGTGGTCATTGTTCTGTTGTTTTGTTTTGTTAAAATAAAGGCAAAAAAAAAAAAAAAAAAAAAAACAGCTGCAAATAATCATTATAATGTTTCAAATCTTGTTTGAAAGCAGAATTAAAGAGGCAAAAATTGTTAAAAATAAAATGGCAAATATAAAGCCCACTACTATAGTTTTTTTATTTATTTATTTGTTTACCACAGACTTTTAAAAAAAAGCCTAAACCTGCTGCAAATAATCATTATAATGTTTCAAATTAAGTTTGCAAGCAGAATTAAAGAGCCAAATATTATTTTTTTAAAATGCCAAATACAAAGCCCGATGGCACCCCTACTATATTTTTGCTACATTGGAGTTTTAGACATCATTTTAAAGCTTGTAAAGGCTGCAAATAATCATTTAAATGATTCAAATCTCGTTTAAAAGCAGAATTAAAGAGCCAAAAATAATTAAAAAGTAAATTTAACTGGGCCAAACACAAATGATGGCACACGAAATGGCACCCCTATTATAATTTTGTTAACAAAGACTTTTAGACGTTTTTTTAAGACTGCAAATAATCATTTAAGTGTTTCAAATCTTGTTTGAAAGCAGAATTAAAGAGCCTAAAATAAAATAAAATGAATGGAAACTTGGCTAAACACAAAGCTCAGTGGCACCAATGGTATAAATTTTGCTACCGTAGACTTTTAGACATTATTTTAACAGCTGCAAATAATCATTTAAGTGTTTCAAATCAAGTTTGCAAGCAGAATTAAAGAGCCAAAAATAATTAAAAAGTAAATTTAACTGGGCCAAACACAAATGATGGCACCCCTATTATAATTTTGTTAACAAAGACTTTTAGACGTTTTTTTTTAATTTTAAGTGTTTCAAATCTGGTTTGAAGGCAGAATTAAAGAGCCTTAAATAATATAAAATGAATGGAAACTTGGCTAAATACAAAGCTCAGTGGCACCAATAGTATAATTTTGCTACCGTAGACTTTAAGACATTATTTTAAAGGCTGCAAATAATCATTATAATGTTTCAAATCTTGTTTGAGAGCAGAATTAAAGAGCCAAAAATTATTAAAAACTAAATGAAACTGGGCCAAATATAAAGCCTGGTGGCACCTCTACAATAATTTTGCTACCATAGTTTTTTAGTTGTCATTTTAAAGCCTGCAAATAATCATTTAATTGTCTCAAATCTTGTTTGAAAGCAGAATTAAAGAGCCAAAAATAATTAAAAATAAATAAAACTAGGCCAAATACGAAGCCCGGTGGCACCCCTATTATAATTTTGTTACCACATACTTTTAGACATTATTTCAAAGCCTGCAAATAATCATTTAAATGTTTTAAAATCAAATCTGAAAGCAGAATTAAAAAGCCAGAAAAACAAAACCAGGCCAAGGACATATCCTTGTGGCACGCCTGCAGTATATTTGTTAAAGCAGACTTTTACTCTTTATTTAAAAGCACGAGCCTACTGAAAACCATCATGACTTCAGGTTCCTAAACGGTGGTGACCACATAGATGTTGATTCTTTCAGAAAACATTACCTAAACATGCACTCCAGGGGCTGCAGAAGTCAAGCGTGAACTCTTGACCTCATTCAGTGGTGCTGGGTTAAATATAGGCAAACTAAACTGCCGCAGTTGGTGAAATCATAGCATGAGGAGCTGCCTGAGTGACTCACACTTACTTTGGGGCGAAAACTCACAAACATACCCTGGCTTGGCGCCCTAATTACATCAACATGTGAGCATTTTCCCTTTGGGTCAGTAGGACTGTGCCAGCTGCGCTGCTGCTGCTGCGTTTTCCTGCTCACATCCTGATGTTATTTTCGGGATTTGGGAATTGTCACTGTCACATCCTTTTAAGTGGACGCTGAGTGTACGATTTGCATGCAGATTAATCGGATATAGGCCAATATTTAAGCCATCAAACTTCATAATCTCTGGATGTGCGGACCGAGGTCATAAATGAACGAGGACTGGGTCATAAAATGCCACGAAAGTGACTAAAAATGTCCTAGATATTTCAGAAATGCAGAGAGTGAGTTCCTCAGCGTCTGTGTCGAAAGTCTGGCTCCGCAGACAGGAGACAAAATAAGAAATGCGACAAATGCTCAGTGAAAGGAGTTTGTGTGGCACCTTCAGAAAATGTTGATCTGCAACAAACGGACAGAAGTTTTAAACAATCATGAAGTGAAAGAGGATGTTTTTGTCTAGATTTAAGAATTAGGGTTCTGTAATATATTCTAGCAATTATGCAAATTAAGCATGCAAACCTTGAGAAAATGTTGATCAAATGAAGCATTTCTGAGTAACCTAAATAAAATAGCTTATGGAGATACCAAAATAACATTTTTTTCCCCGCTATTTTCTTCAGAATTAAACATTAAATGAACATCCAAATATCCTTGTCATATTAAACGAACAAACTAATAAATTAATACATGAATTAATGTTAAATAAAAAAGACAATTTATTAAAATCTTAAAATAAAAAAAATCCAGAATATTTTATTTAAAAAAATAGAAAGAAATCTTTTTATTATTCTAGAAAAAAACATTTAAAAAAATCCAGGTTAATCATTCTAATTAGATAACTAAATAAATTGATATAGCTAGATAAATAAATTAAACCTCTTTTTGTGTATTTCATCCTCAACAGTTTTTAAAATATGTATGAATTAGTCTAAATGGACTCTTTTTGTTAAAATTGTCAAATAAAATCATTCAATCAATCAACAATTTAATAAATGAACAATACATGCTGTAATAAATTAAAGTTGCATATTTTTAGAACATTTTTATGACCAAATAATAGAAATAATTAAAACTAAATTATTGAAAATAAAATAATAATTTTATGTCATTTTTTTATGTTAACCTTTGAATAAACATCTAGGTTAAATATCCTAATTAAAATAAACATTCAAACAATCAAGTAAATAAAGCTGTAGTAAATATTTTCTAAAGATCTGCAAGTTTGTATTACCAAAAAATAGCAAATTTTGTAAGTAAATTACTGAAATAAAGCCATTTTTTCTTCTAAAATGAAACATTAAATAAACAGTCAGGTTAATCACCCTAATTAAGCTAAATGTATAAAATTATTAATTAATGTAAATATTGTAATTAATGAAAATGCAATTTTTTTCACAAAATGTATTTTAACAACAAACAGAAATTAGTTAAAAAAATGTATGAAAATAATTTCGTTAAACACACTAATTAAATAAAATAGATGCATAATTCAATTAATCCTTATTTAAATTTAACAAAAATCCACACTAAATAAAAGTCAAAAATACCTTAATGAAAATATCAATGATGTTGTATATTTCTCATATATTTCCCATCATTTTTAATACAATACAGCAAATATTTTACCATAAGAGATGATAGTTGAATCTAATTATTCTAACAATCAAACAATGTAGGATTTGTATATTATATGCTTTATTTGTCTCATAATATTTAATCATCAGTTTTAATACAATATTTACCATTTAAATTAACTGATTTAGTTGCACTGTGTTAAATGTGTAAGTTTTAAATAAATTATAATCATAAAACTGTTAAAAAAAAGCCGTAAAAAGCCAAGAATAAAACAAAACCAACGCAATCTCACGGCAATACGTAACTTTTTGATTTAGTGGCTAATTCGTATGATTTTGTACGATTTAATTCGTACAATTTAGTATATAGTAGATGATTTGCTCATCACCCAACGACGGTTGGGGTTAGGGGTGGGGTTAGGTGCCACGCCTCCTTTTTAAAATCGTACATTTTCATACGACTGAACTCGTACGAATTATCCACTAAACTGACAAAACATAAAACACTTACGTTTCCTCGTGAGATCAGGCTGAACAAAACTGGTTAATACATTGAAAAAAAGATTAATTGGATTTATTATTTTTAATTCTATTTTGCTATTTTTACTATTTACTATTTGCACTGGATTTTTAAAAAAAAATAATAATAATACATTTAATACATACGCTTTTTTAAAATTCCAAAGCGATACAACAACAGCGAAATTAAACATGCAATAAAATACGAGGATTCAACACACAAAAATGATACAATATAAACACATTTAAAGGTAAGTGGTTGCAAACAATTTATACAAATTTTAAACAAACAGATTACGTTGAACATTACTAAATTTAATTTGTTTCAGTTCAGCCCATATACATTTTTGCAACCACTTACCTTGAAAATAATGTTAGTAAATCCAAGGAATCATTGTTTTTCAGTGTATTCAGTTTGAGCAATAATGAAAGATCTCCTCTGAAAAGAATAAAGGTAGAGTGTAAAATCATTTTCACATAATAATTATCTACAATAAATGTAGATACAAAAACTCAAGGTTCGTATAATACAGTACGTTACAGACTGTAAGTGTGTGTGTGTGTGTGTGTGTGTGTGTGTGTGTGTGTGTGTGTGTGTGTGTCAATCATCACGCATGAAAGCTCAAGCTTCAGGCAGAAACTCACTTACTGAAAGTGTTTCTAAAGTACTACTTGTGTTTCTTCAAAAGCGGGGTGAAACTAAGGTCATTCTGTTTCGTTTGACAGCAGGATAAAATATCTGTAATAATAATAATAATAATAATAATAAATACATTTAATTTATTTAACATTAGATTTTTTAAATGACAGATTTAAATGCATATTTTATAATTTATAATTATATAATTATAATGTATGTATATTATAAAGAGTTCTGTATGTACAGTGGATTTATTTTGGATTCAATCAATATTTTACATACAGAGTTATACATTTTCTTCATATATATTTAGTCTGAACTATTTTCGTCTCGCACATCACTTGTCTAATGTCTAGAATTAATGCTGCATGCAATAATAAATTATATCAATAGTCATATAAATACTATCTGGAATTTAATATTTATATTCAATATCATTTATGCATGTGTTTATATTTTATATTTATATTACTGCATTTTTATTTCTTTTATAACTGTAACTTCATTAACAATAACAAAAGTACACATAAATCATGTATTTTATTAGTAAAATTATTATATTTGCTTATTATATACAAATTAATTAAAACATAAGAGTGTTAAATACATATTCCCAATATACATGGAGTATTTGTGAGTTATCTGATGCATATTATGTTACTATATTTAAATATATATGTATGTTTATATTTTCTGTTCAATTATAGATCTTAAAATAAATGATATTATGTTTTTTATTATTGGATGATAAAACATCTTTAAAAGAATTTAGATTTTTTTTTTATAGCCTTCTGATCACTCATCTGAGATTTGATCCTGTTTTTAGTCTATTATCCGCTCTGCTGTGGTCATTTGCAGTCTGTGCTGCTCCGTCTGAAGCCTTCAGAAAGAGTGAAAATGAAATTTAAAAATATGTAAGCTCTCAAGAAAATGCCAGCTTTTCAGTCCTGAGGAAGCGAAACACACATCAGACCATGAATTTAAAACAGATGCACCTCTCACCAGAAATCGATGCCTATATGAATATATTTCTAACGTGCCATATTTTTAGACATGAAACATGATTAACAGACTAACAAAGTTCATTAACTTCAAAGTAAAAATAAAAAAGTGTCAGTTTAGGTTAATAAATAAGTCTAATCTATATTTCAATACGTATAAATAGAAATATAAGTGTTTTAAATATAAATAAAAGAGGTTTTTATAAATAAAAAACCTGATGGTTTGAGTTTTGGGATTTTCTTGACCAGTTCAGATTGTGTGCTCATTTCACCTCCTTCTGTCTGAATTGTAAATAAAACAACTGGATGAAGAGAAATATATATAGCAGGCAGCATTTGAACTGGATCCAAAAAGTTTTTCAAAAATGTCCAAAGACAAGAATGGGTGTTTTAGCATTTAAGCTGATGTTTTAAAGACAATTGACCATATTTCCAGAGAAATTAATTAGATTTAAAAACATTTTAAAGGCTCACGGTTCTCATTCTTATCTATATATGCCTAGAAACCTTCCTAAAAGTGAATGTGTGGCAAAATAAATTTGAATTTATGAATAAAATATACTGCTCAAAAAATAAAGGGAACACTTGGAGCTACATTGTGTTGTTTAAGTGTTTCGTTTATTTTTTGAGCAGTACATTATGGCTTATATGATGATTTAAAGTAGTTCAAGAATAACAGGAATGGGTGTTTTAGCATTTAAGCTGATGTTTTAAAGACAATTCACCATATTTCCAGAGAAATTAATTAGATTTAAATACATTTTAAATCCTCACGGTTCTCATTCTTATATCTATATATGCCTAGAAACCTTCCTAAAAGTGAATGTGTGGCAAAATAAATTTTAATTTATGGATAAAATATACTGCTTAAAAAATAACGGGAAAACTTGGAGCTACATTGTGTTGTTTAAGTGTTTCGTTTATTTTTTTAGCAGTACATTATGGCTTATATGATGATTTAAAGTAGTTCAAGAATAACAAAAATCGGTGTTTTAGCATTTAAGCTGATGTTTTAAAGGCAATTTACCATATTTCCAGAGAAATTAATTAGATTTAAAAATGTTTAAATGCTCACGGTTCTCATTCTTATCTATATATGCCTAGAAACCTTCCTAAAAGTGAATGTGTGGCAAAATAATTTGAATTTATGGATAAAATATACTGCTTAAAAAATAAAGGGAACACTTGGAGCTACATTGTGTTGTTTAAGTGTTTATATTTTTTGAGCAGTACATTATGGCTTATATGATGATTTAAAGTAGTTCAATTAAGTAAATGTTTAAGTTAAATATGTTTACTCATAAGTTTTATGTTACTATATAAGTTTTACTCCTGTCAAATTATTTTTTATAGATCAAAACCTTTACATGAGAAGTAGCGTATGCACTTTTAGACTTCCATTTTGTGTTTTAGCATTTAATCTGATGTTTTAAAGAAAATTTACCATATTTCCAGAGAAATTAATTAAAATTAAAATTAATGGTTCACGGTTCTCATTCTTATATCTATATATGCCTAGAAACCTTCCTAAAAGTGAATGTGTGGCAAAATAAATTTTAATTTATTGATAAAATATACTGCTTAAAAAATAAAGGGAACACTTGGAGTTACATTGTGTTGTTTAAGTGTTTTGTTTATTTTTTGAGCAGTACATTATGGCTTATATGATGATTTAAAGTAGTTCAATTAAGTAAATGTTTAAGTTAAATATGTTTACTCGTAAGTTTTATGTTACTATATAAGCTTTACTCCTGTCGAATTATTTTTTATAGATCAAAACCTTTACATGAGAAGTAGCGTATGCACTTTTCGACTTCCATTTTGTGTTTTAGCATTTAAGCTGATGTTTTAAAGAAAATTGACCATATTTCCAGAGAAATTAATTAGATTTAAAAACATTTTAAATGCTCACAGTTCTCATTCTTATCAATATATGCCTAGAAACCTTCCTAAAAGTGAATGTGTGGCAAAATACATTTGAATTTATTGATGCTTAAAACATAAAGGGAACACTTGGAGCTACATTGTGTTGTTTAAGTGTTTCGTTTATTTTTTGAGCAGTACATTATGGCTTATATGATGATTTAAAGTAGTTCAAGAATAACAAGAATGGGTGTTTTAGCATTTAAGCTGATGTTTTAAAGGCAATTTACCATATTTCCAGAGAAATTAATTAGATTTAAAAATGTTTAAATGCTCACGGTTCTCATTCTTATATCTATATATGCCTAGAAACCTTCCTAAAAGTGAATGTGTGGCAAAATAATTTGAATTTATGGATAAAATATACTGCTCAAAAAATAAAGGGAACACTTGGAGCTACATTGTGTTGTTTAAGTGTTTATATTTTTTGAGCAGTACATTATGGCTTATATGATGATTTAAAGTAGTTCAATTAAGTAAATGTTTAAGTTAAATATGTTTACTCATAAGTTTTATGTTACTATATAAGTTTTACTCCTGTCAAATTATTTTTTATAGATCAAAACCTTTACATGAGAAGTAGCGTATGCACTTTTCGACTTTCATTTTGTGTTTTAGCATTTAAGCTGATGTTTTAAAGAAAATTTGCCATATTTCCAGAGAAATTAATTAGATTTAAAAACATTTTAAATGCTCATGGTTCTCATTCTTATCAATATATGCCTAGAAACCTTCCTAAAAGTGAATGTGTGGCAAAATAAAATTGACTTTATTGATGCTCAAAAAATAAAGGGAACACTTGGAGCTACATTGTGTTGTTTAAGTGTTTATATTTTTTGAGCAGTACATTATGGCTTATATGATGATTTAAAGTAGTTCAATTAAGTAAATGTTTAAGTTAAATATGTTTACTCATATGTTTTATGTTACTATATAAGTTTTACTCCTGTCAATTTTTTTTTATAGATCACAACCTTTAAATAAGTAGCGTATGCACTTTTCGACCCCCATTTTGTGCATACATTATGTTTAAAAATGAGAGCCCAGGTAATTTTTCAGACTTTAGACCAAAAAAATAGGCTTTTTTTATACTAGCATGAAGAACTCATGTAAAATAACATGTGTAAGTGTTAATTTTATTGTGTTTTATCTATTTATTGCATTTGTAATACATCTTTTTAAGGAGTGTTTAAATAAAATTAGTTCTATCTTCACTTCAGCACAACATAAAATCACCAAACTTGACAATTTTATTCGGATCAATACTATGAAGGTTTTTACTTAAGGGTTTGTTTATATATTATTTACATCTGATTTTATAGCATTTTATTTGTAATAACACAGTGAAAATACCATTTTTTAGTTGTTTAAGTTTTGTACTTTTTGTTAACTACAATACTGTATATCAGCCCTGGTGTTTACTTCAAATGTTAAAAACTCATCTAGCATGTAATACGATTCACATATATACATAAATATCTGAAAAATCAAGAAAATTGGTTTTGTATTGTGATACTTTTTCTGATATTTTAAAGATGATTTACCACATTTCCAGAAAAATCTAAGTAGCCTTAAAAGCATGAAAAGCTTGTGCAAAAGTGTTTCTTTATTGTGCGTTGTCTATTTATGTCTGTAGGTTTTGGTTGTAATGAATTTTTTTTTTTGCTTTCATAAAATGAGTTCTATCTTCACTTCAGCACAACGGAAAATAATCAAACTTGATAGGTTTATTCCTATCTATATTCTGAAGGTTTTTACCAAAGGGTTTGTTTTTATATTATTTACAATTAATTTTGTAACCATTTGTTTGTAATAACACAGTGAAAATACCTTTTGTATTTTTTATACTTTTAGGCTTGTACTTTTAGCTGCCCTGGGGTTTCACTTTAAATATTAAAAGCTGATCTAGCATGTAATGTGGTTCAGATATATACATAAATATCTGACAATCAAGAAAATGACATTTTTGTCAATGTTTTTAATGTGATTTAGCACATTTCTCCAGAAATCTATTATGTTTTAAGTCATTTTTTATATTTAAGGTAAATAAAGGTAGCCTTTTTCCATTAAAGCACAAAGAGCTTGTAAAAAGTGTTTATTTTATTGATCGTTGTCTATTTATGTCTGTAGGTTTTAGTTATAATTCATATTTTAAATAACTGTTTTCACAATTTGGCACATTTTCCCAGAAATCTATTATAATTTAAGTAATTTTTTATATTTAAGGTAAATAAAGGTAGCCTTTTTTCCATTCTAGCATGAAGAGCTCATACAAAAGCTTTTATTTTATTGCTCAATGTCTGTTTATGTTTGTAGGTTTTGATTGTAATGCATATTTTCAATAATTGTTTTCATAAAAACAGTTTTATCTTCACTTTAGCACAACTGAAAATCCTCAAACTTGATAGGTTTATTCCTGTCTATATTCTGAAGGTTTTTCCCAAAGGGTTTTTTGTTTTATATGTTATTTACACTGGATTTTGTAACAGTTTCTTTGTAATACCAGTAAAAACCCTTTTGTATTTGGTTTAGTCCTAGGGTTGTACTTTTAGTTGCCCAGGGGTTTCACATCAAATGTTAAAAGCTCATTTAGCATGTAATGTGGATCAAATATATACATAAACATCTGAAAATCAAGAAAATAATTTTTGTTTTGTGACATTTTTGTCGATGTTTTTAAGATAATTTAGCACATTTCCCCAGCTATCTATTATAAAGGTTTTTTTTTATATTTAAGATAAATAAAGGTAGCCTTTTTGCATTTTAACATGAAGAACTTATGCAAAAGTGTTTATTTTATTGTGCGTTGTCTGTATATTTCAGTTGTATTACATATTTGTAATAATTGTTTTCATAAAAACAGTTCTATCTTTACTTCAGCACAATGGAAAATCATCAACCTTGATAGGTTTATTCTTATCTAAATTCTGAAGGTTTTTACCAAAAGGTTTGTTTATATATTATTTATACTAGATTTTGTAACACTTTATTTGTAATAGCACCGTGAAAATGCCATTTTGTATTTGTTTTACTTTTAGAATTGTACTTTATTTGCCTTGGTGTTTCAATTCAAATGTTAAACGCTCATCTAGCATGTAATGTGCTTCTCCTCTGTGAGTATACAGTATGCAGTGTGTCCAGTAGAGGGCAGCAGGTGACCTTCATTCACAGCCTGAAGTAAAGTGAATGATGACCTCTGGATGAACCGCAGCTCTGGAGATTCAAACACTAGTATTATAATACGACAGAGCCTGATATCTGTGTGTGTGTGTGTGTGTGTGTTTGTGCGTGATGAATGATGTGTATAGGCATGTTTGGACAAGGCTTCATGTCTGTCAAGTGCAAACCTTTGAACCGGACCCCTTCATTTACAGTCTGCATTTTGAACAGGACTAAATGAGGACCATTTGTGTCCACAACACTTAATGGACAGACCTAAAGAACTAAACACAAAAGTATGCCTTTACGTCACTGCTAGCTAAAGGTGACCATTTACTGATTTAGATATAAAAATGTATTTGTCATTACAACAGTCAAAGTGCAAAAATAAAAGAATAAATAAAAGATTCTTAAAAATGAGAAGCAAATAATAATATTGTGCTTTAGAATGAAATAGTTTTAAAATATAAAATATAATTTGATATTTAATTATATTACATTATGTAAATGCAATGTAAAAAATGCCTGGTTCCTCACAATTCCCTCATGTTGTCCCAAGACAATTCAATTAAGTTAACTTAATTGTTTTATGTTTGATCCACTTCAATTTATCTTAAAACAATTAAGTTGTCTAAAAACACTCAAGAATTGTGTTGATTCTGCTCATTTTAAATGAGTAGTTTGAACAAGCAGTAAAAATATTTTTTGTTGTGTGTGCTTATTTTAATTTAATTTAATTTAATTTAATTTAATTTAATTTAATTTAATTTAATTTAATTTTTAGCCCCCTCTTTGAATGTTTGTTCTTTTTTCAATATTTCCCAAATTATGTTTAACAGAACAAGGAAATTTTCACAGTATGTCTGATAATATTTTTTCTTCTGGAGAAAGTCTTATTTGTTTTATTTCGGCTAGAATAAAAGCAGTTTTTAATTTTTTAAGAACCATTTTAAGGTCAAAATTATTAGCCCCTTTAAGCTATATATTTTTTCAATAGTCTACAGAACAAACCATCGTTATACAATAACTTGCCTAATTACCCTAACCTGCCTAGTTAACCTAATTAACCTAGTTAAGCCTTTAAATGTCACTTTAAGCTGTATAGAAGTGTCTTGAAAAATATCTAGTCAAATATTATTTACTGTCATCATGGCAAAGATAAAATAAATCAGTTATTAGAGATGAGTTACTAAAACTATTATGTTTATAAATGCGTTGAAAAAATCTCTCTGTTAAATAGGAATTCGAAAAAAAAAATAAACAGTCGGGCTAATAATTCAGGGGGGCTAATAATTCTGACTTCAACTATATATATTATATATATAATGTAATGTAAAGTTTTTTGTTACAGACAATACCAAATAATAATCTAAAATGACAACTGTTATAATGATAATATGTTCATGTTTCCTTCTACTGTTTTAAGGGTGAACATAACTCAGTTATGTTTTTTACAGAATATGGAAAGATTTTCATATTCATATGTGTAAAATATTTTTATTAACACAGTGTCAATGTAAAATTAAATTAAATTAAATATTTATTAATCGTCTTTACATAAGCATTAAATTAAATATAATTAATAATTTCATTTCATTTGTTCTGATGCACACACATACCTTATAAGGCTATATTAAAACGTAAAAGATCTCAAATGTTATATTATTGTTGGGTAAATCTGATATACAGTTGAAGTCAGAATTATTAGCCCCCCCTGTTTATTTTGTTTCGCAATTTTCTGTTTAACGGAGAGATTTTGTTCAACACATTTCTAATCATAATAGTTTTAATAACTCATCTCTAATAACTGATTTATTTTATCTTTACCATGATGACAGTAAATAATATTTGACTAGATATTTTCAAGACACTTCTATACAGCTTAAAGTGACATTTAAAGGCTTAACTAGGTTAATTAGGTTAACTAGGCAGGTTAGGGGAATTAGGCAAGTTATTGTATAAAGGTGGTTTGTTCTGTAGACTATTGAAAAAATATATAGCTTAAAGGGGCTAATAATATTGACCTTAAAATGGGTTTTAAAAAATTAAAAACTGCTTTTATTCTAGCTGAAATAAAACAAATAAGACTTTCTCCAGAAGAAAAAATATTATCAGACATACTGTGAAAATTTCCTTGCTCTGTTAAACATCATTTGGGAAATATTTAAAAAAGAAACTAAATTCAAAGGGGGCAAATAATTCTGACTTCAACCGTATATTTTACTAGATATTCTTCAAGACACTTCTATACAGCTTAAAGTGACATTTAAAGGCTTAAGGTTATTAGAATAAATAGGCAGGTTGGGGTAATTAGGCAAGTTATTGTATAACGATGGTTTGTTCTATCGACTATATCGACTATAAAATTAAAAACTGCTTTTTTTTCTAGCCGAAATAAAACAAATAAGACTTTCTCCAGAAGAAAAAATATTATCAGACATACTGTGAAAATTTCCTTGCTCTGTTAAACATCATTTGGGAAATATTTAAAAAAGAAACAAAATTCAAAGGGGGGCTAATAATTCAGACTTCAGCTTTATATGAATTTAATGTAGATATTATGTTTCCATAATTATTAAAATTCCATCACATCCTCCACATCTGAACGGGCCAACATAAAATGGCATTTTGGGCTGTTTACCTGCATGTTATGCTCTCGGGTGTGTGGTAATAGAGCGATCGTTGGACAGAAAAAAGCAAACAAAAACTTCAGCTTTAAAAACACCCAGTCAGAATCACAACAATCTCATGCTTGTGCTGCATTTTTTCACACACTCTAAAAAATAACGGCTTGTTTTTGCAATCGTGAGTTTGGCTGCGTCATCTTTTATATTACTCCACTTCATCACATGTATTACATTGCATGCCTTTTTACCTTGAGAGATTCACATAATAAAAGCGCTAATAACCGCCTGGCAGAAAGCACCATTTAAAAAAGTGTAATAGACACCCATTTCATAAAAAGCAAACACCTAGTCATTTTCATAGCAGATTCAATAAAGACCATTTAAACATTTGGTCAGCCTGTATTTTCCAAGACTAGTCCCATGGCCCAGCACATTTTCTTGTCTTTACTTTTCCCTTTTGCATGAGCCAGGAATCGCAGGCTCATGATTATGAACCAGCTAATTGGGTACAGATCTGAATTTTGGAGCCAGACTTCTGGATCTAAAGAAAAAACGCAGATCTTTTCACGCTCCACCGCCATGCCTCCAAACACACGGCTCCAGCCCTCATGCCAAGCCAATATTAGTGCATTGTCTGGGTTAATTAGACATCGGGAATTGAGCGACGGTCTATGCGGTTTTGTTGGGATTGACATGGTGGTCGGGTTGGGATGGTGTGACGGCGGTTTGATCTTTTCCTAAAGCAAGGTCATTGGGACACGAGAGCCCGCCGGTGGCTTTCAGCATGTCAGGCTTAATGCGGGTTGTCAGCGGGCCTCCTGTTTTGCTATTTTTGAAGGATTCTGATTGGCCCTCGAGTTGGCAGTGTATTTATTTTGGTATCGCGCGCTCGGGGTTTTGACTTATCACAGGAAATAATCTGCCATATTTAAAGCTGAAAACGAAAATTATGGACTTGTGCGGATGTTATGGGACACCTGCGCACTTGCCCCTAATAACAGGAACTTTCTTCATTTTTGGTTCCCAGGAAAATCTTTTTGAATGCGATTGTTCCCCAAAAATTCAAAATCCGTCATTATTTACTTTACATCACTTCACTTGAGTTTCCTATTTGAGCTTCTTTCTTCTGTCGAACACAAAAGAAGATATTGAAAAATCAATAATGCTTGTTGATGGGACCATTTTTTTGTCCTACTATGGAAGTCGATGGATCTCAGCAACCAGCATTCTTCAAAATATCTTGTTCAATGTCGTGTTCAACGAAAGAAAGAAACTCATAGATGATGTAAAGCCACATGATGGAGAATAAATTAGGTAAATTTAATTTTACGATGCCCGTAAGGTTAGTTTTTGGTTAATTTGTAAGATTTTCTTAGCAGAAACAGAACTTTAATATACTTGTGTAATGTCCTTCGTAACAGGAAAGTTCTGGGAACGTTTACTTTTTGGGTTGCCAGAAAATTCTTTTTTAAAGTTAGTTCTTGGTTATTTTGGAAGATAATCTTTATGGAAACAGAACAGTATTTTAATGTTATACTAATGTTATAATATGTTTGTCTAATGTTAGAAAAAAAAGTTTCCGTTAAGATATAACTTTACAAAATTACCAAAAACTGAAACATTCGGTGATTGATTTTTCTGGGAATGTTAGTTTTGGGTTGCCAGAAAGTTCTTTTTTAAGGTTAGTTCTTGGTTATTTTTTCCTTTCAGAAACGGAACATTATTCTAATGTTATTCTAATGTTATTGAAATGTTATAATATATATCCAGGCTCATTTTGATAATGTACCCCTATATACATTTCTGGGGAGCGCCAAATATGTCCCAAGAGCTACAATTTCTGGGCAGTTTTTGTTTTCGCGAATTCATCAGAGGCCGCTGTGTACACTTTTTCAGATCTCAAATTTCTCTCGCGAGTGCTATTTGCACCTGCCGTTCTCGTGTAAGTCCACCAGAGGCCGCTGTCGATTGACTGACTGACCTACTGACTGATCCCCCCACCCACCTCCTTCCCTAAACCCAACCGACAGTGTTTTCAAAAGCAATCCAGAAAAGAAAAACCCTCACCGCAGCCTGATTTTTACCACATTTTCAGATTTTACCACATTCTCACCCTGTTATTTACTTGTTTGTGTAATTTTTTGGCTTTTGTTTTTGTCTTACCTGCTTTCTGGAACCGTTCTTTGATGGACTCGAACCCTGTTGTCACGGTCAACTCTGCTCTGCATCTCAAATCCTCCGACGTACACGGTGAGCCACTGAACAAACTGGTAACAGCAGAAAAGCCGTCTATATGGAGGCAAGCGGTCAGCTGGTAAGTGCGAAAAGATACGGCATCATACCGCCCTGTAGCAATTGTTTTAAAGATGAAATGCAGCCATATGTACTTCTGGCTACATAATTCACAATCTCCAGAAATGTATACAGGGCTACGTTTTCAGAATGAGCCTGTGTTATATGTTTCTCTAACATTAGAAAAACGTTCTGACCAAATCTGGGTAATTTTTCACAAGAGAACTTTTCATGAGAACTTTTCATGAGAGAGCTAACACAATCTCACACCGATTAGTATTTTTCTTGTTGATTTAGTGGCTATTCTATACAATCTCATTCATACAATTTAGTACAATTTGCTCATCCCCCAATGAGAGGTAGGGTCTGGGGACACGCCTCATTTTAAAAATCATCTGTTTTGTACATGTTTTTGTTTTCGTATAACAGGTTTCCTACTGAGATCGGGCTGGAGATAGCACAAAACCTTTTTTATTTCATATCACCATGTTCCTTGAGTGGCAATACACAAATCAAAAACAAAAAAAAACATACACTTTACAGTACTGATGAATTTAATGATAATGTTAGTGGAATATAAACACAATACATTTACTACAGTATTTCAAGAGTTCACACTTAGCTGATGATTGATTGGGAGAGAGCCCTGAGCTCATAAGATCCTCGAGTCCGGGGCTCCCTCCCATTTTCAAGGCGAGAGGGGAGTTTGAGCACAGGTAGATTTCGAGAACTCCCCTGCTGTAGTAGCTGATGAACAGATAGTGATTGTTTTTATGAGATAACTACTTACTAGGAGCATGTCTATGGTGCCGATTTGGATTAGTCAATTAGCTTAAGCTGCATGTTTTTGGACGGTGGGAGGAAACCAGGGAACCCGGGGGAAACCCACGTGAGGACGAGGAGAATGTGTAAACTCCGCACAGAAACGTCGGCTGGCTTGGTAAGGACTAGGACCAGTGACGTTCTTGCTGTGAGGCAACAGTGCTAACCACTGGGAGTGTAGGGGTGGAAAGGGGGATTCTTCAAAGTGAAGATGGCTGTTATATGGAACTTAGGGTATTTGTAGTGGCTTAGGAATCGTCTGATTGATGAATCATAAATTGGATAATGCGGGATCGGCCGCAAGAAATCATAAACACGTGATCCTCTCGAATTTAGTTTATAAATAAACTTCATTTAATCATAACGTCATTCATTGTTAGTTCACATTAACTCACAGTGCATTAACCAATGACCATAAATTTGGTTTTTAGTAACATTCGGACTTTAGTAAACATCAAACTTTGATTAATAAATGTTGTACAATACTTACTTCATGCCAGTAAATACATTGTAAAAAAGTTATTGCTGACCTAGCTTATTTAGTTTAATCAAATTAATTTTTCTATTCATCTCAACTTACATCAAACTGACTAAAAATATCAAGTTAATCTTTGCATAAGCTAAAACATTTAGTTGAAACCTGATTAACATTATTTTGTACATTAACTAAAGTGCTATGCATATCAAACTCGCAGGCCGCACTATCATTAAACTTTCAAATTAAGGTGGGGGCCACAAACTACCGCCCTGCGGGCTGCAATTGGCACACGGGCCGCGAGTTTGAGACCCCTGATTTAAGGTGACATAGTCACACACATCGTACTATAGTAATTACAATGAATTATGCATAGTTACATGTACCTAAGCCTAACCCACATTCTAACCCCAACCATATAGTAACTCCATTAAAGGGCACCTATGGTGAAAAATCTACTTTTCAAGCTGTTTGGACATGCATATGTGTAGGTATAGTGTATAGACCGTCATATTGGGCTGATATAAACACACCCAGTGCTTTTTTCAATTTAACAACATAAAAACGGTGGACCAATTGGAGCGGTTTTGAGACCGACCGCAACTTGACATAGGAGTGCGGTCCCCCCGCCCACCAATATTGATTGACAGCTGCGTATTAACATGTCTCCGTAGTAACGTGTACAATCATACCAACCACAGGACGTGTGCAAACTAAGCAACCGTAAATAAAGGTCTGTTCAGTTTGCTAGGATCATCAATCATCATCAAGAGTGAGTTTTACAAGTTTAAAATGTTTTAAAACAGTGCATGTTAATGAATTACAGCGATTTACTTCAGCTTTACTTCATCAACACAGCCGCGTGTCAGAACAATTATAAAAGACGCTTCAATCCCAGTTTGTGGACGTTAAATCAGGTTTATTTTGTACATTAACATAACAGATATCCACACAGCAGTGGATATTAACGTATATCCTCTCACATTTGCATGCAAAAACAGTGCAAAGCTAATAGCGCTGTGTGTGTGCGTGTCCGCGCTATGTGTGTGTGTGTATTTGTGTGTGCGCGTGAACTTTGTACCGACATTGTGTGTGACTGACTCATCCTTGCAACTCCACAACATGCATCAAATACTTATTGGTAAGATTCTTACTGTAGTTTTTCTCACAAACGTTGCGTGAGATCTTATTCCTTCTTGTTTGTCTGTTGTCTGACGCAGCCGAGGTAGCTACTGACAGGCACGTGGAAACGGTGGGCGTGAAGGACTAGCCTTAAAGGCGCAGTACACAAAAAAACGCTAGCTGATGCTAAATGCTACAAAATACAAACTTCTAAAAGCTCTAATAAATATTTGATGGGTGTTTTGAGCTGAAGCTTTACAGACACATTCTGGAGACACAAAAGACTTATATTAAATCTGGAAAAAGTGGTAACCTAGGTGCCCTTTAATTCATATTATAGTAATTAATTCATATCAGTCAGTAGTTAAATGTGGTTACACTGTAAATATGTCACCGGAAAATAAAGTGTAATCCATAGTTTTAATCAATTTTAACTAGGTTAATTAGGCACGTTAGGGTAATTAGACAAGTCATTCTGTAATGATGGTTTATTCTGTCGACAATCGGAAACAAATATTGCGTAAGGGGGCTAATAATATTGACCTCAAAATAGTTAAAAATAAAATAAAAACTGCTTTTATTCTAGCCGAAATAAAACAAATAAGACTTTCTCCAGAAGAAAAAATATTATAGGAAATACTGTGAAAAATTCCTGAATCTGTTAAACATCATTTGGGAAAGAGTGCTAATAATTCAGACTTCAACTGTATATGATGAACTCTAAAGTGTGACCTTTTTTGTTATAAATGTTTGGTAACACTTTAGTTTAAGTAACAATTTATACCATTTATTACTATCTTATTAACCGGCTATTATTAAGATATTAACTGTTTATTAGCACAATGACCATAAATTTGGTTTTTAGTAACATTTGGACATTAGTAAACATCAAACTTTGATTAATAAATGTTCTGCAATACTTCAGTCAGTAAATACACTGTAAAAAAGTTATTGCTGACCTAGCTTATTTAGTTTAATCAAATTAATTTTTCTAGTCATCTCAACTTACATCAAACTGACTTAAAATATCAAGTTAATCTTTGCATAACCTAAAACATTTAGTTGAAACTTGATTAACATTATTTTGTACATTAACTAACGTGCTATGCATATCAAACTCGCAGACAAGTCATTCTATAATGATGGTTTATTCTGTCGACAATCGGAAACAAATATTTCGTAAGGGGGCTAATAATATTGACCTCAAAATAGTTAAAAATAAAATAAAATCGGCTTTTATTCTAGCCGAAAAAAAACAAATAAGACTTTCTCCAGAAGAAAAAATATTATAGGAAATACTGTGAAAAATTCCTGAATCTGAGAAACATCATTTGGGAAATATTTAAAATAAGAAAAAAAAAAAATAAGAAAAAAAATAAAAACTACAAGAGTGCTAATAATTCAGACTTCAACTGTATATGGTGAACTCTTAGTGTAAAGTGTGACCTTTTTTGTTATAAATGTTTGGTAACACTTTAGTTTAAGCAACAATTTATACCATTTATTACTATCTTATTAACCGGCTATTATTAAGATATTAACTGTTTATTAGCACTTAGAAAGTATGATCTTAATCTACATCCTTAATCCCATACCTAAACCCAACCTTAACTATTAATAAGCAGCCAATTAGTATTTTACTGAGCTAAAACTCTTAGTTTAGTTTGTTAATTGCGCAAACTGTACATTAAAATCAAGTGTGACCCGTTGTTTTATTTAAGGATAAGCATTATTCTGAAAATCTTCCTTCAGTCTCCCATGGTTTTGCATCCATTCAACTGTTCTCTTCAACCAAACACAACATTTAATTGCCAGGAAAAGCAAGAGGATCTCAAACAATGGCACATCTAATTAAATTACGAAGAAGAAGAAAAGATGTCACGTTGCCCCGTCCTAAAGCGGGACGAAAGGGTGAGTTGTGATGGACTGTGGCCGCCTGTTGAGATCTGCTGATAGCGGCCCGCGAAAAACAGCCTTGCACATTAATCCTGCCAGGAAACTGGAGAGAAGAAGAAAGGGCCCGTCTTCAGCCATTTCCAATCTGCAATAATAACTAGCGCAGCTCGGCGCTGGTCCTAATCCAAGCCAGGCCTCGGAACCCACTGAACAAGTGACGGGACTCTGTCTGGATCCGGTTATAGGCCTGCTGGAGGTAGCGCAACAGATGGGACCTTATCTACGGCTGGGATCGCCGCTTGCCACACATTCTTAGACATCTCGGTAATGCTTCTGTTGTTAGCTAATGCTAACTTCACGTTTAATTACACGGCAAGTTAGCAACGCGTCGGCTCCAAGTGTTTGCGGTTCCTGTCGGATTTCAAACACCTTAAATCGTGTCATAACAAAGAGCTTGCATATATCGAGCATGTTATTGAAGGATGTTTTGATCATATGTCCTTACGTGAAATCTGAGGAATAGCGAAATGCTAAATGTAGCAAAACGTCACTTTGCTCTTTAGGTGTGGGGTTTGACGGGTCCAGGAATAACTTAAATGTACATGGTTTGGTAGCAGATTCATTTAAGGTGACACTGAAGTCAGAATTATTAGCCCCCCTGTATATTTTTTCACCAATATCTGTTTAACAGAAAGATTTTGTTCAATACATTTCTAATCATAATAGTTTTAAAGAGCCCCTATTATGGGTTTTGGAAAATCACCGTCCATGTAGTGTGTAACACAGCTCTTAGTGAAGTGAAATATCCAGCTAAAGCTTAAATCTGAAAGTGGATAGTTTTTAAAACTATTGATTCATCTATAAAAGAGTCGACTCATAGTGGTTTAAATGAATCGTCTTGATAACGAGTCATCAGCCGTTTCGTCGTGACGTCGTTGCGAAACATAATGGTTGCGCGCGCAGACCTGGCAAAATTCAATCCTGCGGTCCCGCCCACTAACACAGCAGCAGGACGCTCATGAAGACGCAGTGCTTACCTGGATATTATTGGAAGTGTGAGGGAAAGGAGTCGTTCAGAAATCTGTACACTTACAACGGGCGATCTATCACTACACAGCTCATGCATTAAGTTTCTTCCTCCATCTTGTAATGGACAGACAATACACCAGGGGTGCGGGCAAAATAAGGACAAAATATTAGGTACACCGGCAGGCTGCTGCACGCTGGGCGTCGGGCTTGTGAAGGGAGCAAGGATAGCTTGTCAGAGGACAGAGGATGCTACAACCTCTCGGCTGGGTATGTGATAGTTTGGAATAGCAGAGTACAGGTAAGCCATGAGAAAATATAGCAGTTCACGGACGAGGTGCCAGAGCAATGATTGCAAATAGAAATGATCTACATGTTTTGTTTCTAGTTACTGCATGTACTGTATCCGGTTAACTCTTTTTATTCTCATATCGCGTCTAATGCCACGTTGAAAACGCGACGCGTGCTGCTTTGCTTACGCATTTAAATGTGTTTGTGAGCTCGTTTCACTAACGTTTGTCGTTGCTATGGCCACTGTTAGCTAATCCTGCACATGTGCAGCGGTCAAGGTTCAGAATAGTTCAGTTTTTGCTGCTGTGTGGATTAATTCTGAATGTGTGTCATACTTGAGAGCAATGCTGGTGTTTAACTGGACTGCTTTCGGCGCTGAGGTGTCTGAATAACACTGTTGAGAACCGGGTACTGTTTACTGCGGTGTTAGTAAGTTTTTATTTGAAAGCGTGTTTTAGGCGTCCGCTGCGATCCAATGTTGGCGACCTGGGGGCTGATAAACCACGCTGGGCATTTTACTGTCTCACGCTGAACGCTGTTGACCAATCGCAACAGACTGTCATCGGTCCAATCAGCGCAGATTAGCTTCGCGCTAAGCAGGGGTTTGAGAACAAATGAATCGCTGAACGAGTCATATGGGAGTCGCTGGGATAACTAGGTAAAAATAAATGTATATTATAAGACCATGAAAGTGTTTTTTGACCTTGCATACATATCAGTATGTTGTTGGAGACCCATAAAACCGAAATATGTTTCTTTTCAATGTGTAATAGGGGCTCTTTAATAACTCATTTCTAATCGCTGATTTATTTAATCTTTTTCATGATGACAGTAAATAATATTTGACTAGATATTTATCAAGACACTAGTATTCAGCTTAAAGTGACATTTAAATGCGTAACTACACTGTAAAAAAACAAAAAGCTGAGTTAACTTAAAATTTTAAAGCAACCGGCTGCAAAGAAATTTTGAGTTTATTAACCTCTTCAGTGGTTGAAGTTGTGCCAAATATTTTTTTTAAGTTGACCGAAAAGACTGGTTTAAGTCAAGTATACTTTATGGAATAATTTGGCACAACTTCAAACACTGAAGCTTAATAAACTCAAAATTTCTTTGCAGCCGGTTGCTTTAAAATTTCAAGTTAACTCAACTTTTTATTTTTTGAAGATATGGAGAAATAAAAATGTAAAGTCTCCTCAACTAAATATTTTACTTTCACTGAACAAACAGTTCCAAACATGCAGCTGAATCATTTTTATGAGTAAATTCAACTCTGAGCTCAAAAATATGTCCAAATAACTTACAATTTTAAACTGAGTTAACTATTTGTAAGTTGGATTTTTTACAGTGGGTTAATTAGGCAAGTTAGGGTAATTAGGCTACTCATTGTATAACGAGGGTTTGTTCTGTAGACAATCGGAAAAAATATAGCTTAAGGTGGCCAATAATATTGACCTTAAAAGGGCTTTAAAATTTTTAAAACTGCTTTTATTCTAGCCAAAATAAAACAAAAAAGACTTTCTCCAGAAGAAAAAATATTATAGGAAATACTGTGAAAAATTCCTGAATCTGTTAAACATCGTTTGGGAAATATTTGAAAAATAAAACACAATTCAAAGAAGGCAAACAATTTGGACTTCAACGACATGTCCTTAAGTCAGGGGTGCCCAAACTCGGTCCTGGAGGGCCGGTGTCCTGCATATTTTAGTTTCAACCCCAATTAAACACATCTGAACAAGATAATCAAGCTCTTTCTGGGTATACTAGAAACTTTCAGGCAGGTGTGTTGAGGAAGTTGGAGCTAAACTATGCAGGACACCGGCCCTCTAGGACCGAGTTTGGGCACCCCTGCCTTAAGTGAAATCTGAGGGATAGCGAAATGCCAAATGTAACAAAACGTCACTTTGCTCCTTAGGTGTGCGGTTTAAAGGGTCCAGAAATAACAAGTGGTAAATGCAAATGCTTTTTCAGTAGCTCTGGGTAGTACATGGTTTGGTAGCACATTCATTTAAGGCAGGGGTCTCAAACTCAATTTACCTGGGGGCCGCTGGAGGCTGGAGTCTGGGTGAGGCTGGGCCGCATCAGGTTTTTCATAAGAAATTAATTATATTATTAATTATTCATTTGTTTTATTTTTTTCATCTTATTTTGTGTTAAAAAATAAAAAATAAAGAGATTTGATTTGACTCAATTTTAACACAAAATAAGATGAAAAACTAAAAAAATAAAAAATTATTAAGAAAATAAATCAATTAGTAATAATAATAATAATAATATTAATAATAATTAGGTTTACTGTTATCCGCCGTGCTGTTGTTACAGAAATAAGAAGCAACACTGTGTTGTTGTCATTTGTTTTGAATACTTTTACATCATATAGAAACATATTTAATGTTTATTGTGTGAGGCAATGCAGAAACAATGCAGGTAGAGCGATGCAAATGACCCACAAATAACGGTGCGACCCTATAATTGGTCCGGTTTACCGAGGACTCTTATTGCCGATGGACAGGTGTCGATATCTGCAGACAATTACATTAGGCTGCATTGAGTTCCTTACTTTTCTTTTATCCCGCCGTGTACGCATCAGTTTGATTTCTTTTCCGCTCACTGCACACGAAACAATCACCACCAACCAATGAGAGTGAACGCAAAAAAGATGATTGGTTGAAAATATTGTTCAGGATCGATAGTTAGGCGTGAATTTTGCTTTAACTAGCGCATGACTACCGTTATGCGTGCGCGCACACACAATCCACACAGCCTTCGCTGCACTCATTCACACTTTCTCTCTCTTTCTCTCTCTCACACACACACACACACACACACATGCAGGTATTCACCGCGCTCAAGTTAATGTCGAATCAATTAAAATAAATATCGGAAAGAAAAATACAAATATCTGACATTTTCTAAAACAACATCCAGCTCAAAATAAGCACTGATTTACATATATTTATATATTTATAATGTCCCGCTGGGCAGCAACTTAGAAAAGCTTTTTTTGAACTGTTGTGAATGGTGCGCGCTGAGACGAATGTCCGCGTGTGCCCAATAGAAACAAGGCAGCCAGCCAGGCACAGAAAAAAAACACTTCGTGGCAGCGCTGCTGTAACTTTCACTCATTGGGAAATGTTTCTCAAGTCCAGCTGATGTCCCGCCCCTGAGAGCCATATACCGCACCGTGATTGGTGGGTTCATTCAGCTCCATACACAACGCAGTAAAGTGCTATGCATTTCAAATTCGCGGGTCGCACTATCATTAAACTTTCAAATTAAGGTGGGGGCCACAAACTACCGCGCTGCGGGTCACAGTTGGCACACGAGCCGCGAGTTTGAGACCCCTGATTTAAGGTGACGTAGTCACACACGTCTTACTATAGTAATTACAATGAATTATGCATAGTTACATGTAACTAATCCTAAGCCTAACCCATATTCTAACCTCAACCATATAGTAACTACATTAATTCATATTATAGTAATTAATTCATATCAGTCAGTAGTTAAATGTGGTTACACTGTAAATATGTCACCTTAAAATAAAGTGTAATCCATAGTTTTAATCAATTTTAACTAGGTTAATTAGGTTAACTAGGCACTTTGGGAAATTAGACAAGTCATTCTGTAATGATGGTTTATTCTGTCGACAATCAGAAACAAATATTGCGTAAGGGGGCTAATAATATTGACCTCAAAATAGTAAAAAAAATAATAATAATAGGCAATGCAGTGGCGCAGTAGGTAGTGCTGTTGCCTCACAGCAAGAACGTCGCTGGGTCGCAGGTTCGAACCTCGGCTGGGCTGGGTCAGTTGGCGTTTCTGTGTGGAGTTTGCATGTTCTCCCTGCGTTCGCGTGGGTTTCCTCCGGGTGCTCCGGTTTCTCCCACAGTCCAAAGACATGCAGTACAGGTGAATTGGGTAAGCTAAATTGTCCGTAGTGTATGAGTGTGTGGATGTTCCCAGAGATGGGTTGCGGCTGGAAGGGCATCCGCTGCATAAAATCGTGCTGGATAAGTTGGCGGTTCATTCCGCTGTGGCGACCCCGGATTAATAAAGGGACTAAGCCGACAAGACAATGAATGAATGAATGAAAATAATAATAATCTGCTTTCATTCTAGCCAAAATAAAACAAATACGACTTTCTCCAGAAGAAAAAATATTTTAGGAAATACTGTAAAAATTTCCTGAATCTGTTAAACATCATTTGGGAAATATTTAAAATAAGAAAAAAAAAAAAAAACTACAAGAGGGCTAATAATTCGGACTTTAACTTTATATGATGTTGTTTCTGCACAAAATGTCAAATATAATTGACAAAAAGAAACACACTTGCTAAATAAACTCTGGCATAGCGAACATTACAGAAACGTGACCAATAATACTGTTGGTTGCTAGGTTACCAATACTACAGTGAGCCCCTCTAACATCTTGAATGAAAGGCATCTAATTCACATTTGGGAGTTTTTCTTTTATTGCTAACTTTAAAAAAATTGCTTCACGTTAGGATCTGGGAATAGATGTGTTTACAGTAAGTGTGTGCATACTGTATATAATAGTGTATTTTTGCATAGCCATCAGGCACAGAGCTGTTCATTTGGCACCGAGCCACAAGCTTTCGTGAATATTCACCAGGTCATTACTCTTTCCTGACAGGGCTTTAAGAAAGCTAAGCCAAAGGAGCCGCTACCTTGGCCCAGGTTACCGCTCTTGTCAGAGACCCAAAAAATTGTTAGCAGGCCCTTAATAATAGAGAATTATTTTTACATGTTATTAAATCCTGTCACTCACAGAAATACCTGGAATACCTTCAGTGCTGGAGCCGCTGGTGAGTGATATTCAGGGAATGAATGGCGCGGTACAGCGAGCGCTGGATAAACGCCAACCGCTCCGCCGCGGGGGTGAGAAGTTCACACTGGGCCGGTTCAGCAGGCCGGATACCCCACGGAGATGCTAACTGTGAAGCGCTAACCCGTTGTTTGGACTGACACCAGCATCATTTCAATCTGTCTTTGACCGCTCGGGTTGTTAACCTATTAGCTCGCGGTCTCGCACAGGAATAGATGAATTAATGAGATGACACGGTTGTGAATTTCATGAGTACATGTTTGAGTCTTTTTAAGAAAAGACCCATAGATTCATCAAAAGATAAAAATGAAGATGGGGATTATGAGTTAAAGGGATAGTTCTATTCATTACATACATAGTTAAAGGGATAGTTATATACATTGATAGTTATATACATAGTTAAAGGAATAGTTATATAGTTAAAGGGATAGTTATATACATAGTTAAAGGGATAGTTATATAGTTAAAGGGGTAGTTATATACATAGTTAAAGGGATAGTTATATACATAGTTAAAGGGATAGTTATATAGTTAAAGGGGTAGTTATATACATAGTTAAAGGGATAGTTATATAGTTAAAGGGATAGTTTTATACATAGTTAAAGGGATAGTTATATAGTTAAAGGGATTGCTATATACATAGACAGTTATATACATAGTTAAAGGGATAGTTATATACATTGATAGTTATATACATAGTTAAAGAGATAGTTATATACATTGATAGTTATATACATAGTTAAAGGGATAGTTCTATTCATTACATACATAGTTAAAGGGATAGTTATATACATTGATAGTTATATACATAGTTAAAGGAATAGTTATATAGTTAAAGGGATAGTTATATACATAGTTAAAGGGATAGTTATATAGTTAAAGGGGTAGTTATATACATAGTTAAAGGGATAGTTATATACATAGTTAAAGGGATAGTTATATAGTTAAAGGGGTAGTTATATACATAGTTAAAGGGATAGTTATATAGTTGAAGGGATTGCTATATACATAGACAGTTATATACATAGTTAAAGGGATAGTTATATACATTGATAGTTATATACATAGTTAAAGGGATAGTTATATACATTGATAGTTATATACATAGTTAAAGGGATAGTTATATACATTGATAGTTATATACATAGTTAAAGGGATAGTTATATACATAGTTAAAGGGATAGTTATATACATTGATAGTTATATACATAGTTAAAGGGATAGTTATATACATTGATAGTTATATACATAGTTAAAGGGATAGTTATATACATAGTTAAAGGGATAGTTATATACATTGATAGTTATATACCTAGTTAAAGGGATAGTTATATACATAGTTAAAGGGATAGTTATATACATTGATAGTTATATACCTAGTTAAAGGGATAGTTATATGCATTGATAGTTATATACATAGTTAAAGGGATAGTTATATACATAGTTAAAGGGATAGTTATATACATTGATAGTTATATACATAGTTAAAGGGATAGTTATATACATTGATAGTTATATACATAGTTAAAGGGATAGTTATATACATTCATAGTTATATACATAGTTAAAGGGATAGTTATATGCATTGATAGTTATATACATAGTTAAAGGGATAGTTATATACATAGTTAAAGGGATAGTTATATGCATTGATAGTTATATACATAGTTAAAGGGATAGTTATCTACATAGTTAAAGGGATAGTTAAATAGTTAAAGGGATAGTTATATACATAGTTAAAGGGATAGTTAAATAGTTAAAGGGATAGTTATATACATAGTTAAAGGGATAGTTATATACATTGATAGTTATATACATATTTAAAGGAATAGTTAAATAGTTAAAGGGATAGTTATATACATAGTTAAAGGGATTGTTATATACATTGATAGTTATATACATAGTTAAAGGGATAGTTATATAGTTAAAGGGATAGTTATATACATAGTTAAAGGGATAGTTATATAGTTAAAGGGATAGTTATATACATAGTTAAAGGGATAGTTATATAGTTAAAGGGATAGTTATATAGTTAAAGGGATAGTTATATACATAGTTAAAGGGATAGTTATATAGTTAAAGGGATAGTTATATAGTTAAAGGGATAGTTATATACATAGTTAAAGGGATAATTATATGAGATAGAAACTCAAAAATGAGAATTTGATGTGAACCTACTGTACTTATCTTTATGCCATGCAAGATCCCTTACAAAAATTAACCATGTTGGTTTTTTAATAGTAAAATTGCAGCGACTATTAGTTCCATTTGTATAACCACAGTTTTACTATACCATGGTAAAACTATGATTGATGTTGCAAAACTATGCGTGATTTGGGGTTACCATAGTCAAACATTCATTCTTTCATTTTTCCTTCAGCTTAGTCTCTTATTTATCAGGGGTCACCACAAAGGAATGAACTGCTAACTATTCCAGTATGTTTTATGCAGCGCATGCCCTTTCAGCTGCAACCCAGTATTGAAAAACACCCATACACTCTCGATCTCACACTCATACACTACGGTCAATTTAGTTTATTCACCTATAGCACATGTGTTTCGACTGTGGGGGAAACCGGAGCACGAGGAGGAAACCCACGCCTACACGGGGAGAACATGCAAACTCCACACAGAAACACCAACTGACCCAGCCGGAACTTGAACCAGTGACCTTCTTGCTGTGAGGTGCCAGTGCTAACCACTGAGCCACCATGCCGCTCTCAAAGTCAAATTTATTTTTTATAATAAAACCATGAGTTCAGATGGTAAAACCACAGTTTTACTACAATTACCATGGTAAAACTATGGTTGATGTTGCAAAACCATGGGTAATTTGTGGTTACCATAGTCGAACATGATAACCATTAATTTATTATGGTTTTGAAAATCGAACCATAGTTTAACCATGGTAATTATAGTAAAACTGTGGTTACACGAATGGAACTCGTTGCACCAAAAAATACATGGTTTATTTTCATAAGGGATGTAGGTGATTATTTTTTTAATAAAGTAAAAAAGTGGATTTTTTTAAAAGTAAAACTGGTCCATTGTGACACCTATATGAAAGTCAGCCGGGGTTGTGATAATTCATTCTACCCATCACATTCTGCTATCAACACTATGGCCCAATCCTATTCTACCCCTTAGCTCTTGCCCATGTCCAAATTCTCTTTAGCTTGAAGGTGTAGGGCTAAGGGGAAGGGGTATATACCCCTTAAAACGAAGATTTTTCAGGAAGATTTACCGTCATGCTTTTAGAATAAAAACGCTAAAATATAAACTGCTAAATTTCGCGATGTATAATCCATAATAATAACTCCTGTACAACAGTCCCACAACATTCTGACACTCGATGACACTCGAACACCCTGTCAGAAAAGTCTAGTGGCTGGGAATGAGCTTTTTACAGTGTCTGCTAAAATGTTAATGTTGTTTTTGGTGTGTTTACATGGAAGTAGTATAATTACGATCTTATTGCCACATTAGATTGTTATGATAACATAATATATGCCTTCAGTGATTTCCTGAAGATAAATACCAAAAAATAGCACAACTAGAATACCTACAGCAGTCGCCATCGTCTGATCTCATATGAAACAAGAGATCGCAATGACATATAATGACGTGTGCAGGTGTTGTAGTGCTGTCCCAATTCTTAGCGGTAAATTTTGAAGCCCTTTCCCTTCACACTCGTTTTTAAGGGCCTAGGGGAAGGGGTAGGGGTACAAAAATAGAATTGGGATTGGGCCTATATTTGTGTGGTTCTATGGTTGAATTTAGGGCTTGGGGTGGGTTAAGGCTGGTTTATACTTCTCTGTCAAGTGATCAGTGTGACCCACGGCGCCTGCCTTGCGTGTAGTCCTGCATTTATACGCTACATGTTGCTCTGCAATAACACTTCCGAAACGCTAGCTGGCAGTAGGTTATGTTCCTCTGTGTCGAGTTTCTTCACGGGTGTTTTTTTTTAACGCTAACTTACCTGAAGTATTTGCAAGTAATTCGAGTTGTCTTCCTGTAGAAAAACGTCATAAGAACAATGTTTAGTGACTCAATGTATTACAACAGTGTTTTTTTAAAAAAAAGAGTAAACACTTTATTAATATAGTATACAACCAAGCACTTGTGGTCAGAACACAAACGAGTCGCAGGTAATAAAGTATTAAGCGTTTCTCACAAAGAAAAGCCCGTCTAAGCAAAATGCTAGCAGGCTTCTGTAGCTCCACGGACACTCCACCTCTTTTCCCTTGTTCGGTCACCCCGGTCGGTGCGATAACATGCAAACAAAATGGTGACAAATGGCCATGCCTACTTGTAGCTTCATTTGCGCTCTTTAGAAACCGGCGATGTCACGGATATCATGCCGATATCTTTTACAGTCTATGGTATCAGTATGTTAGTGTTAAAGTTATCTATAAGCTAGTGTGCTCCAAAACAGTGACTAAATACACATGTAAAAGTCCTTAATTATGCAAAATGATGTTATTTGACTATATTTATTTTTCTTCTAAGGGCTGAGGCACACCAAGCCAACGATTAGCCATTTGGCTTCATCAGTCCGGCTAGTTGCTTTGGTGTTTTCAGCTCTCACAGCGTTAATGTCAGACCTCATTGACCCAATGTAGCATGTCAAATCACAAAATAAAGCCAATCAGTCATACAAATGTTCTCCGGTTTGCACTGGCCTACTGATAAACATGTCTGACGTTTATTCTGTGAGAACAACTCGCTGGATGTCCATGGACACTTTTCACAAGACTGTTTAACAGTCATCAGCATCTTAAATCCTTGAAAGTTTTAAATATTTTTAATCATTTAAAAATAAAATGTATGAACATTTGTACGTATTTATGTATGTATTATATAAACTTTGAATCAAATTACAAACAAATGAATTACCGCTTATGCAAGATGTTTCTAATGCAGCATCTATGGAGGCATACTGTACATTATGGTAGGTAAGTTTACCGTTATTATCTCTTCTGGCTGCAGTTATCAGTTTCACACTATTGTTTTTCCTTTTCTGAAAGTCCTGATAACACCATTGTAAAGATTTTCTTTTATTATTTAAGCAAATAGGATTGTAAAAAATGATTTGTTGTACTCTCCCATTCATAAGTTTACCTGACTATGATGACATAGATTACTGAGAAACCAGGAAATGTGAAAAGAGACCATTATCCTGTCGGTAGCAGCAGAGACAGAGCTGAGAAAGTGAGCGTTCAGAGCTGTAATCGACTTGGACGTTTGCATCACGTGTGAGTGTACACTGCCATCAAGGTGTTTGAAGGTTTACTGTCACTGCTGTTCTCTAATCAGTGATGAACTGCTGCCAACATGCTGGATGGATGCCCATGAGGACAAGGCCACCCAGCCAGAGCAACTGTGACATTGGCATGTCGTCTCTTTGAAATCTCATTGATATTCCACAGGGAACAATACCGCACTGTGTTCCAGTAAGTCTTTGTCAGAGTAAGCATGATTATTAGTTGGTACACTGGTATACTGAATGTAATATAGAGTAAGCACGATTATTTAGTAAACGAAAACTAAAACTATTGAAGTAAGAAATTCCAGCCGGATCTCACAAGAAAACACAACTACTTTACTTTTTTGTCAGTTTAGTGGCTAATTTGTACGAATTCGTATGAGTTCAGTTGTACAAAAATGTGTGATTTCGGGTGGCGTGGCACCAAACTGCACCCCCAAACCCAACCTTCATTGTGCGATGAGCCACTAAATCAAACAGCTACAAATTTGTTGTGAGATAACATTGGAAATTCACAATAAACGAAAAACTAAAACAAAACAAAACTGAACTAAAATCGGAAATAAAACAAATAATCGTTTTCAGAATTCAGAATTTATTATGTTACAGAAAATCTAAATTGAAAAAATAAATTGACTAAAACTAAACCTGAAATAAATATATAAAAACGAAATAGAAACGAGTACACAAAATAGAAACTAAAACTAACAAAAATTCACGGTTATACCATCTTATGCTATTCTTATAGCAAGATTATTTTAGCAAACTAAAGCTAAAACTATTGGTCAAAAACTTTTTTCGTTAACTGAAACAAAGAAATTCCAGCCTGATCTCACAAGGGAACGTAACTATTTTACTTCTTGTCAGTTCAGTGGCTAATTTGTATGAATTCAGTCGAGTCGTATGAAAATGTGTGATTTTTGAAAAGAGACGAGGGACCAAATCCTGCCTCTAAACCCAACCTTCATTGTGCGATGAGCAAATCGTACTAAATTGTAGGAATGAGTCACTAAATCAAACAGTTACAAATTGTCGTGAGATAACATTGGAAATTCACAATAAACGAAAAACAAAAACTAAACGAAACTAAGAACTAAAAACAGAAATAAAACAAATCATCGCTTACAGAATTCAGAAGCACTCATTATGTTATGGAAAATCTAAATCGAAAAAATAGATTGACTAAAACTAAACCTGAAACTAAATATATAAAAATGAAATATAAATGTGCTCTCAAAATAGAAACTAAAACTAACAAAAGCCACGGTTATACAATCTTATGCTGTTCCTTTAGCAAGATTATTTTAGTAAACTAAAGCTAAAACTATTGGTCAAAAACTTTTTTCGTTAACTGAAATAAAGAAATTCCAGCCTGATCTCACAAGGAAACGTAACTATTGTTGTGAGATAACATTGGCAATTCACAATAAACGAAAAACAAAAACTAAACGAAACTAAGAACTAAAAACGGAAATAAAACAAATAATCGTTTACAGAATTCAGAAGCACTTTTTTCGTTAACTGAAATAAAGAAATTCCAGCCTGATCTCACAAGGAAACGTAACTATTGTTGTGAGATAACATTGGCAATTCACAATAAACGAAAAACAAAAACTAAACGAAACTAAGAACTAAAAACGGAAATAAAACAAATAATCGTTTACAGAATTCAGAAGCACTTTTTTCGTTAACTGAAATAAAGAAATTCCAGCCTGATCTCACAAGGAAACGTAACTATTTTACTTCTCGTTAGTTAAGTGGCTAATTTGTATGAATTCAGTCCAGTCGTATGAAAATGTGTGATTTTTGAAAGGAGGCGTGGCACCAAATCATGCCTCTAAACCCAATCTTCACTGGGCGATGAGCAAATCGTACTAAATTGTAGGAATGAGCCACTAAATCAAACAGTTACAAATTGTTGTGAGATAACATTGTAAATTCACAATAAACGAAAAACAAAAACTAAACGAAACTAAGAACTAAAAACGGAAATAAAACAAATAATCGTTTACAGAATTCAGAAGCACTCAGTATGTTACAGAAAATCTAAATCGAAAAAACAGATAAATAGATAAAAATAGACTAAAACTAAACCTGAAACTAAACACTGTGTATAAAAACGAAATAGAAACAAGTTAATAAAATAGAAACTAAAACTAACAAAATTCACGGTTATACCATCTTATGCTGTTCCTATAGCAAGAATATTTTAGTACATTCCCACACACACACTCATACACTACGGCCAATTTAGTTCATCAATTCATCTATAGACCATTTCAATGTGGCCATGTCATTGGCCCATGAACATTTCCTGCTTGTTATCAAACTATATTATAACTGTAACAAGAAGCAACTCAATCATATCTTAATGTTAAAACAGCTATCATAACATTATTAATTAATATGTGGCTCTTTTTGAATTCTCAGAAGCTATGGAAATTAAAAATGTAAAACAGGAAATACATTGGGACCATTGTTTTGGTTTACATCCCTCAAAATGGTCTATAAAGCGTATGTGTTTGGACTGTGGGGGAAAACGGAGCACCCGGAGGAAACCCACGCCAACACAGGGAGAACATACAAACTCCACACAGAAATGCCAACTGGCCCAGTGGCGACTCGAACCAGCAACCTTCTTGCTGTGTGGGGACAGTGCTAATCACCCCATTAACCAAGCTAATTTAAAAATGCAAAACTATAATAATCTTGCCCTATAATACAGTACTTGTGTTCAGTGGGATTTTAAACCACAGTCTGCTGTTTCCTTATTTACTATTTATGCCTGACCCAATTCACTGTGGTTGGAATATTCTCTGGAAGACACACCAGTCAATAATTCTTCGGCCTCTTTATGGCGGTCGGTGGTCACGTTGGGGTATTGCGTGTAACCAGGCCATGTAAGAGGAGAGTTATTGTAACACTTCTGTCCCGCGGTGTGCAGCTGATCTGGCAACCGTCCTGCCAGCTGTCACTCTGTTCCTTTGTGGACAAGACCAATGGGACCAGTGCAAATCCTTCCTGGAGACAGTGTGACGCTTGTGTGTGTGTGTGTGGTTTTGTGACATATCAGGACCCACATGTGTATAATGTCATGGGTATGACAGGTATTGTAAGGAGATGGTGAGTTATGCAGACATTGCTGATGTCCCCATTTTTAAAAAGGCTTATAAATCATACAGAACGACTGAGTGTGTGAGTGTGTGTGTGTGCGTTGGTATTGGTGGTTTATGAGGACTTTCCATAGGCATTCATTCACTCATTCATTCATTTTCCTTTGGCTTAGTCCGTTTATTCATCAAGGATTGCCACAGTGGAATGAACCGACAACTTATCCAGCATATGTTTTACACAGCGGATGCCCTTCCAGCTGCAACCCAGTACCGGGAAACACCCATACACACATTCACACACATGCACTACAGCCAATTGTGTTCATTCAATAAATCTATAGCGTATGTCTTTAGACTTGTGGGGGAAAACCCACGCCAACACGGGGAGAACATGCAAACTCCATGCAGAAATGCCAACTGACTCAGCCAGGACTCCAACCAGTGACCTTCTTGCTGTAAGGCGGCAATGCTAAGCACTTAGCCACTGTGTTGTCTTATATAGGCGTAATGTATGTTTTCCTGTAAAAATTGCTTATTATTTGACCTTACCCCACCCCTAAACCTAACCCTCAAAGGAAACCTGTGGCAATTTTTGGATATGAAAAGACCCCGCCAAGTATGATTTTTAAACAGTCTTGATTTATGAGGCCACAAGGCATGTCCTCATAACCCCCCTCAACACTTTAACTTTTTTTTAGGTCTTTATACAAATATATACTCACCGGCCACTTTATTAGGTACACCTTACTTGCACTGGGTTGGACCCCCTTTTGCCTTCAGAACTGCCTTAATCCTCCATGTTCAACAAGGTACTGGAAATATTCCCCAGAGATTTTGGTCCATATTGACATGGTAGCATCATGCAGCTGCTGCAGATTTGCTCAATGTTGGTGAGCCTGTGTGAATTGTAGCCTCAGTTTCCTGTTCTTAGCTGACAGGAGTGGCACCCGGTGTGGTCTTCTGCTGCTGTAGCCCATCTTCAAGGTTGGACGTGTTGTGTGTTCAGAGATGCTCTTCTGCAGACCTCGGTTGTAACGAGTGGTTATTTGAGTTACTCTTGCTTTTCTATCAGCTGGAACCAGTCTGGCCATTCTCCTCTGACCTCTGGCATCAACAAGGCATTTGCGCCCACTGGATATTTTCTTTTTCGGACCATTCTCTGTAAACCCTAGAGATGGTTGTGCGTGAAAATCTCAGTAGATCAGCAGTTTCTGAAATACTCAGACCAGCCCGTCTGGCACCAACAACCATGCCACGTTCAAAGTCACTTAAATCCTCTTTCTTCCTCATTCTGATGCTCGGTTTGAACTGCAGCAGATCGTCTTGACCATGCCTAAATGCATTGAGTTGCTGTCATGTGATTGGCTGATAAGAAATTTGCATTAATGAGCAGTTGGACAGGTGTACCTAATAAAGTGGATGGTAAGTGTATGTCCTCATAACCCCGTCTCAACATTTTAACTCCTAGGTCTTTACACACATATGTGTCCTCATAAACCGCCAAAACCAGTAAACACACATACACACAAAGATTTGTTTTTGTGAATTGTGGGGACATTCCATAGGTTACCATTCACTCTAAAAACATTGACAACTTCAAATTGATGGGCAACTTGCTGCAGTTTTTTTTTTGAGGTGATAACTTAAATCTAGTCAATCAAGTCAAGTCAAGTCAAGTAATTTGGTTAAAAGTTGAGTCAACTCAAAAAATCTGTGCAACAAGTTGCTTATACAATTTAAGTCATTCACTGTTTTTTTTTACAGTGAATGGTAATCTTTGTAATGTCCCTACAATTCACAAAAACAAATCTCAACTTCAAGTTTCCTTACAATTTAAAGTTGAGGTGATCACAATTCTCCGTTGACCTACTGACACCTGCAGCTTCTCCATGATGGACGTCCAGCATTCTCCAGTTTGGCCAGAGGAGAAAGACGCCCCTGATCTCAGGTAAAGTTTCAGCTCAAACGAAATCAAAACTAACCATGTTGATTCTTTTAGCTTGCATTGCTAGTTTTGTGGTGAACAATTCATCTGTGCATGTCATTAAGAAAAAAAACTATAGTTTGCCCTTGTGATCTAACATTTAAATCTAAAAATCCACTTCCTGTTTGTTTTCAGTTAAATTCTCAGATGGTGTCTATCTGAAATATTGGGTGTGGCTAGCATACTTAACTACGCCCATCCAACTGTCAATGACAACAAATAGAAATTATGAGGAGGAGGTTGTAATAACTCCGCCCAAGCCATTTTCACCATTTTTCCAAATGAAATGCCTACTTTACTACATCCAATCAGCTCACAGTAGAAAAACAAGCCACACCCACTGTTTTCTCATTTAATATTCCGTTTCTCTAGATACTGCGTCACGATATGAAAAAAAAAAATGTCACAGCTTCTGGTTCATGCGGACTTTAAGAGCGTGGTCATGGGTTTATGATCCCTAGGAAGTTTAAAGTGTCCACACTCATTCAAAGTCGCTTTGGTTAAAACACTTTGTCTTGTTTGTCATCTGTCTACATCTGCTGTGTGATCCGTGCATCTGCAATGCTGCTGAAATCTCGGCCTCCGATTGTGGACAGTATCATTTCAAACAGTTGGATCCATCATACATTTGTCTGTTTAGACAGCTGCCATAAGTCATTAGTCTCCTATTACGTGCAATCATTCATCACGCTATGCTCCACCGACAGGCTGCTAAATCAACCATTTTTGATCACCTCCTAGTAGCCCAGGTCACCTAATCTCCAGATGAAAGATCTGCACTCCAGACACAGCATTCCCAATGACGCAAGTAGTACACATGGATTAGGAATGCTATGAATCTTCTTGTCTTATTTAAAGTGAATGAGTAAACAGAGTGATTCTCAGATCTCTTTGTGATCGCTTTAGTTAGCAAAAGCTTGATATACAGATGTCAACATTTGAAGTGGATGTCTCAAAAGACAAAATGCAAGTTGTTCAATAGTTTTGTGACAACTTTGATAAAAGGTGATGATCCAATCACGCCAACACCTCTCCATTTCCCCAAGACTCCCTTACACCACTAATGATTGAAGAAGCTAGTTTTGGGGGTGAAAATGTTAACACCAGAACTCTTACTACACATCCCAGGATTCCTCAAATCTGGCCCTTGAGGCTAATTGTGCAGAAATTAGTACCAACCCTAAATACAGTTACTTTAAAATTACAGGTAGGTAAATTTAAACCTTGCAGGACAGTGCTAAACTTGTGCTAAAAGACTCCCTTCGACCCCGAATGGTTAAAGAAGCTAGTTTTAGGGGTGAGATGTCAGCATCAGAACTCTTACAACACATCCAGGGCTCCTCAAATCTGGCCCTGCAGGCTAATTGTGCAGAATTTAATATCAACCCTAAATACAGTTACTTTAAAATTACAAATAGGTACGTTTAAACCTTGCAGGACAGTGCTAAACTTGTGCTAAAAGACTCCCTTAGACCCCTAATGGTTAAAGAAGCTAGTTTTAGAGGTGAAAATGTTAGCATCAGAACTCTTACAACACATCCCTGGATTCCTCAAATCTGGCCCTGGAGGCTAATTGTGCAGAATTTAGTACCAACCCTAAATACAGTTACTTTAAAATTACAAATAGGTATGTTTAAACCTTGCAGGACAGTGCTAAACTTGTGCTAAAAGACTCCCTTAGACCCCTAATGGTCAAAGAAGCTAGTTTTAGGGATGAAAATGTTAGCATCAGAACTCTTACAACACATCCCAGGGCTCCTCAAATCTGGCCCTGGAGGCTAATTGTGCAGAATTTAGTACCAACCCTAAATACAGTTACTTTAAAATTACAAATAGGTACGTTTCAACCTTGCAGGACAGTGCTAAACGTGTGCTAAAAGACTCCCTTCGACCCCTAATGGTTAAAGAAGCTAGTTTTAGGGGTGAGATGTTAGCATCAGAACTCTTACAACTCATCCCAGGGCTCCTCAAATCTGGCCCTGGAGGCTAATTGTGCAGAATTTAGTACCAACCCTAAATACAGTTACTTTAAAATTACAAATAGGTACGTTTAAACCTTGCAGGACAGTGCTAAACTTGTGCTAAAAGACTCCCTTCGACCCCTAATGGTTAAAGAAGCTAGTTTTAGGGGTGAAAATGTCAGCATCAGAACTCTTACAACACATCCCTGGATTCCTCAAATCTGGCCCTGGAGGCTAATTGTGCAGAATTTAGTAACAACCCTAAATACAGTTACTTTAAAATTACAAATAGGTACGTTTAAACCTTGCAGGACAGTGCTAAACTTGTGCTAAAAGACTCCCTTCGACCCCTAATGGTTAAAGAAGCTAGTTTTAGGGGTGAGATATCAGCATCAGAACTCTTACAACTCATCCCAGGACTCCTCAAATCTGGCCCTGGAGGCTAATTGTGCAGAAATTAGTACCAACCCTAAATACAGTTACTTTAAAATTACAAATAGGTACGTTTAAACCTTGTAGGACAGTGCTAAACTTGTGCTAAAAGACTCCCTTCGACCCCTAATGGTCAAAGAAGCTAGTTTTAGGGGTGAGATGTCAGCATCAGAACTCTTACAACACATCCCAGGGCTCCTCAAATCTGGCCCTGGAGGCTAATTGTGCAGAAATTAGTACCAACCCTAAATACAGTTACTTTGAAATTACAGGTAGGTACGTTTAAACCTTGCAGGACAGTGCTAAACTTGTGCTAAAAGACTCCCTTCGACCCCTAATGGTTAAAGAAGCTAGTTTTAGGGGTGAAAATGTCAGCATCAGAACTCTTACAACACATCCCTGGATTCCTCAAATCTGGCCCTGGAGGCTAATTGTGCAGAATTTAGTAACAACCCTAAATACAGTTACTTTAAAATTACAAATAGGTACGTTTAAACCTTGCAGGACAGTGCTAAACTTGTGCTAAAAGACTCCCTTCGACCCCTAATGGTTAAAGAAGCTAGTTTTAGGGGTGAGATATCAGCATCAGAACTCTTACAACTCATCCCAGGACTCCTCAAATCTGGCCCTGGAGGCTAATTGTGCAGAAATTAGTACCAACCCTAAATACAGTTACTTTAAAATTACAAATAGGTACGTTTAAACCTTGTAGGACAGTGCTAAACTTGTGCTAAAAGACTCCCTTCGACCCCTAATGGTCAAAGAAGCTAGTTTTAGGGGTGAGATGTCAGCATCAGAACTCTTACAACACATCCCAGGGCTCCTCAAATCTGGCCCTGGAGGCTAATTGTGCAGAAATTAGTACCAACCCTAAATACAGTTACTTTGAAATTACAGGTAGGTACGTTTAAACCTTGTAGGACAGTGCTAAACGTGTGCTAAAAGACTCCCTTCGACCCCTAATGGTTAAAGAAGCTAGTTTTAGGGGTGAGATATCAGCATCAGAACTCTTACAACTCATCCCAGGACTCCTCAAATCTGGCCCTGGAGGCTAATTGTGCAGAAATTAGTACCAACCCTAAATACAGTTGCTTTAAAATTACAGGTAGGTACATTTAAACCTTGCAGGACAGTGCTAAACTTGTGCTAAAAGACTCCCTTAGACCCCTAATGGTTAAAGAAGCTAGTTTTAGGGGTGAAAATGTCAGCATCAGAACTCTTACAGCACATCCCAGGACTCCTCAAATCTGGCCCTGGAGGCTAATTGTGCAGAAATTAGTACCAACCCTAAATACAGTTACTTTAAAATTACAGGTAGGTACGTTTAAACCTTGCAGGACAGTGCTAAACTTGTGCTAAAAGACTCCCTTCGACCCCTAATTGGTAAAGAAGCTAGTTTTAGGGGTGAAAATGTCAGCATCAGAACTCTTACAACACATCCCAGGACTTCTCAAATATGGCCCCTTGAGGCTAATTGTGCAGAAATTAGTACCAACCCTAAATACAGTTACTTTAAAATTAACGGTAGGTACGTTTAAACCTTGCAGGACAGTGCTAAACGTGTGCTAAAAGACTCCCTTAGACCCCTTATGGTCAAAGAAGCTAGTTTTAGGGGTGAAAATGTTAGCATCAGAACTCTTACAACACATCCCAGGGCTCCTCAAATCTGGCCCTGGAGGCTAATTGTGCAGAATTTAGTACCAACCGTAAATACAGTTACTTTAAAATTACAAATAGGTACGTTTAAACCTTGTAGGACAGTGCTAAACGTGTGCTAAAAGACTCCCTTCGACCCCTAATGGTTAAAGAAGCTAGTTTTAGGGGTGAGATGTCAGCATCAGAACTCTTACAACTCATTCCAGGGCTCCTCAAATCTGGCCCTGGAGGCTAATTGTGTAGAAATTAGTACCAACCCTAAATACAGTTACTTTAAAATTACAGGTAGGTACATTTAATCCTTGCAGGACAGTGCTAAACTTTTAAGGAATCCATGTATTAGCCAAATGGGTTGGTATGTGGATTTTCTTGACCTAACTGAGGACTAGAAGTGTGATGGATTAGACTACTGTGAGGTGTCAGGGATGTATTGTCAGGGAGGTAAGGCAAAGAATAACAGGATTCCTCTCATAGCAGAAAGAAGATGTAGGGTTCAGAAGGGCAGGTCATTCTGGCCTTGTGATAAGGCATAGTATGTTCCTATCTGAGAAGGTCTCAAATAAGGCTGGCAGGACAGTGAGTGGCACGTCGACAGAGGTCTTGAACAATGAGCTGTGAATGATAGCCACTTGTCTTTTAAAGTTTGTGTTGTGTGGAAATGATAAGTATGAAGGATAGAATAGAATTGAAGATCTGTACTCCTACCAAGTTTGTCTTTCCCCTACGAGGTTTGCTTTCATCTCCTGTCCTGCCTGATCTTCTGCTGACACGTCCTTCAATGCTCGGTGGATGGGGAGACTTGATTCTTGAGATATGGAATGGAAATATAATATCTTTAATCATTTGATGTCTGTAGAAACCCTGTATAAAAGAGTGTAGTCTTATTTAGTGTGGTCTTACTTAGTCCCTCCCATTTTATCTGTGATAAAATAGCTTAGAAGTAATCTACCTACAGTACCTGCAATGCTAAACTATAGGTCTGTCCATATGAACATGGGTATTTTTTTCGACTCTGTTTGGCTTTTTGTCCACATGAAATGCAGTATATCAGGTGAAAACTTTAAGTAAATGTGGGCCAGGTTGAAGATTTTGGAAGTGTGTCTGCAGTCACACAAGTATTTTGCCTCATGACATCAGTGTGTATGATGTTTTCTTCTTTTTCGTTAAGCAACATGGCTTTGTTATAATCCAAATGCAGAGCACAGTGTCACTAGCTCTAGTTTACCCACAGGATGTTTTTCACCTCATATGAATGAACAAAATTTTTAATAAACTTGGGCCAGGGTGAAGATTTTGGAAAAGTGGTTTAGTGGTCAACACATCCCCTTCATTTGCATTTTTAGGTGGATGTAGATTTTTTAAAACAAAGGCAGTTTTCAAAAATACCTATGTACATGAAGACATGGCCTAGAACTCTACTAAAATACACCCAAACCAACAAAACATTTAATCTTCAGGAACATTTGACAATTACAATATGTGTGTTGGAGAAACTCTGCCGAAAGGAAAATCTCTTATACAATAAAGCTTAAAACCTGAAGGTCAAAGGTCTTGGATGTTTTTTTTTTTTGTTTTCTTTTTATGCAAATGAACCTAAACATTCATTAAATTTGTGCCAGGGTGAAGATTTTGGAAGTGTGGTCGTGTGGCTTCAATCACACAAGTTTTTGACTCATGACATTAGCATGTATGCTGTTTTCTTCTTCCTGATTGAGCAACATAGCTTTATCCTAAATCAAATCCAGAACACAGCGTCACTAGCTCTAGTTTACCCACGGGATGATTTCACCTCATATGTATGAACCTGAAAGTTTCCGTAAACTTGGGCCAGGGTTAAAATTTTGGAAAAGTGTGATTGCGTGGCTTCAATCACGCACGTTTTTGCCTCATGACATTGGCATGCATGCTGTTTCCTTATACCTGATTGAGCAACATGGCTTCTATCCTAAATCAGGGGTGTCCAAACACAGTCCTGGAGGTTAGTGTCCTGCTGAGTTTAGCTCCAAATTGCTTTAACACACCTGCCAGAAAGTTCCTAGTATATCTAGTAAGAGCTTGATTAGCTGGCTCAGGTGTGTTTGATTAGGGTTGGAGCTAAACTCTCCAGGACAACGGCCCTCGAGGATCGAGTTTGGACAACCTTGTCCTAAATCAAATGCAGAACACATCGTCACTAGCTCTAGTTTACCCACGGGATGTTTGTCACCTTATACAAATGAACCCGAAATTTTCAGTAAACTTGGACCAGGGTGAAGATTTTGGAAGTGGGGTCGTGTGGCTTCAATCACACAAGTTTTTGCCTCATGACATTTGCATGCATGTTGTTTTCTTGTTCCTGATTGAGCAACATGGCTTTATTCTAAACCAAATGCAGAGCACAGCGTCACTAGCTTTAGTTTACCTGCAGGATGTTTTTCACCTCATACAAATAAACGCGAAACTTTCAGCAAACTTGGACCAGGGTGAAGATTTTGGAAGTGAGGTCGTGTGGCTTCAATCACACAAGTTTTTGCCCCATGACATTTGCATGTATGCTGTTTTCTTCTTCCTGATTGAGCAACATGGGTTTATTCTAAACCAAACGCAGAGCACAGCGTCACTAGCTCTAGTGTACCCATGGGATGTTTTTCACCTTGTATTATTAAAGATTGCAATGCAGATGGGTGGCGCGGTGGTGCAGTGGGTAGCGCTGTCGCCTCACAGCTAGAAGGTTGCTGGTTGGAGCCTCGGCTGGGTCAGTTGGCATTACCGTGTTGGCGTGGGTTTCCTCCAGGTGCTCCAGTTTCCCCGACAAGTCCAAAAAACGCTATAGGTGCTACAGGTAAGCTAAATTGTCCGTGGTGTATATGTGTGAATAAGAGTGTATGGGTGTTTCCCAGTGATGGATTCCAGCTGGAAGAGCATCCGCTGTGTAAAACATATGCTGCATAAGTTAGTGGTTCGTTCCGCTGTGGCAAACCCTGATTAGTAAAAGGACTAATAAATGAATGCAATGCAGATGCGATTGATGCAAATTCTGTGCTTTCATGACAAACACATCCCACATTGAGTTTGAATGTAACCCAATCACTTGATTACTTAATTACACATTTGGTATAAACCCAGCAAAAAGTTTATATTACAGCCAGTTTATTTGGCATCCCCTTAATTTTTTAGGTGGATGTGGATTTTTTAAAACAATGTAGGCCATGTACGTGTAGACATAGCCTACAATGCCATAAAATACTCCCAAACCAACAAAACATTTAATCTTCAGGAACATTTGACAATTACAAATATGTGTGTTGAAGTAACTCTGCCGGAAGGAAAATCTCTTATACAAGAAATGAGTACCTTCAGCTTAAAACCCGAAGGTCAAAGGTCATCAAGTACTAATGAAAGAGTGGAATTCAGCATAGAGGCAGCAGTATCTGCATATTTCCTGGTGGTATTTAAATCAATGACCTTGGTGACTCTAGTATAATGGACTGTAACAAGAGCTAGGGTGTCTTGCTTCTGAATGGCCAAAAAAAAAAATGCATAGAAGAAACTTATAATCACTAGGTCTTCATTTACATTTACATTTATGCATTTAGCAGATGCTTTTATCCAAAGAGACTTACACCCATGAACACACACCCAGAACAGCGGGCTGTTAGAGGAACAGTTGGGGGTTTGGTGCCTTGCTCAAAAGATTCACCTCAGCTATGGTATTGAGGTGGATATCAATTCACTCCTTTGGATCTCAAGTCTTCACTTATAATTGTGTATGTTTTTCGCATAAGTAAAGTAAAGTTAAGTAAACACACACGCAGTGAAATTGTGCACATTTTCTGATTTTTTTAAGTAGTTGAAGTGTTTAAATACTCCCGCTCGCCAAACTCGCCATAGTAAGCTACAGAGACATAGCGGATATGAGATAAATGACGTCAGTACATATTAACCGGTTTTGATTATTACTGAACCGATACCAAATTGTCTGCGTCTGCATCGCGGTGCACCGAAGAAACTATTATTTTTGACACCCCTAACTAATACTAAAACAAAGTGGAACGAAGGACAAAAATAAGAGTAGAGGCCAAAGTAGAGCTTTATGTCTAGCAACATCTTTGACAATATCCACCAAGGAGTTGGATTGGACAACCCTGAAACACAAGATTCAAGAACCAAACAGCAACAAAAAAAGATGGAGAGAGAGAATAACCTTACCTGAGATGCTGAAGATGGTTTAATCTATTGGGATTCGCTGCATGAAAATTCATAAGATTTGGAATTTGCCATCAGGAATGAGACCAAAACAAGATTTCAAAGATGATGAAATGAGTGGAAATGTACATCTGTTTCGACCCGAGGCAAAGGGGGTGTGAAGATCACAAGAATGGTGCTGTCTTCAAGGTTTATCCTGGTTCCAGTAACGCCAAGGATAAGCAGACATATCATTTTGCCTTCTGATGTATGCGTGTTCTTATCACAGATGGTCTTAAATGAGGCCGGAGGTTAAATTAGAGCTTAAATAATATTGTCAGAGATCTTAAGAGAATGAGCTTGTGAATGATGGCCACTTTACAACTCTTAGGATAGATTGCTTAGGTTATCTTCACCAAATTTATAAATATTATTTACTAGGCTATTCATTCAAGTTTTGACATTATTATTATTATTATTATTATTGTTATTAAGTAAGCACTGTCGCCTCACAGCAAGAAGATCGCTGGTTCGAGACTTGGCTGGGTCAATTGGCATTTCTGTGAGAAGTTTGCATGTTCTCCCCGTGTTGGCGTGGGTTTCCTCTGGGTGCTCCGGTTTCCCCCACAAGTCCAAATACATGCGGTATAGGTGAATTGAATAAACTAGATTTGCCAAATAATAAGAGTGTGAATGAGTGTATATAGACATAAAACTCTGAAATTATCATACATTATAGGATTTTTTTCATTATTGATCGTACAGAGGGCGAAATTATCAGACAAATAAGATAATTATCGTACATCTGGCAACGCTGAATTAGCCTGAGACAATTTTTGATATTTGGGAGTAACAATAACACAAAAATACACTGCTTATTATATAATATACTATCTTTTTAAACACAATTTTGTTGTAATATTAGAGAAAACAAAACAAGAGCTCGCTAAATGTAAATCTCACTTTCTCTTGTAGGCAGAATAAATACAATAAAAATGAATATTCTTCCTAAATTTCTTTTCCTCTTTCAAAGTATTCCAATTTTCATACGAAAGACATTTTTAAGTCTTTAGATCAAGTAATTTCTGAGTTTATTTGGAACGGTGGCCCAATAAGAATACAGAAATCATTTCTTCAACAGCCTAAAAGATTAGGTGGTTTTGCAGTTTCTTATTTCTTAGTCTACTATTGGGCGACGAACATCCACAGTATTTTATATTGGAGCCAGTCACACTACGGACTCTGCCACTGGGTTCCAGCATGGGTTGAAATGGAATGCGATTCTTGCACCCAAGTGTCTTTGCATGCATTACTATGATCTTCATTACCATTAAAGACATCAAATTACTCCTCTAACCCTATAGTACTTAATAGTCTTAGAATTGGCTTACAATTCAGAAAACATTTTAGCTTTCAAACAATGTCTAACCTGTCTCCTATATATAAAAACCCTGGTTTGAATCCCAAGTGGACCAGTTGGCATTTCTGGATTCAGGATTTTAAAAAGTTTTGATTCAGCATTTGTTTTGACCGCTGTCTGCACATGAACGCGCAGCGCTCGTGGCGGATCTGAATGAACAGAGGTGAGCAGTTGTACAAATCTACATTTGTTGACAGACAGTTTGGGCTACTTATCAGAATTATGGGAATTCACTATGTCCTAGACTGTTTATACAAGGGGGTTGGACAGAAAATGAAATAAAAGATAAAAACATAAAATCCTGGGTCCAAACCAGCTTACTGATTGGCAGACAAATAATTCTTAGGAGCTGGAAATCAGAAGACGCCCCTTCCCTTCAAGAATGGGCAGTAGAAAGCCGCGGTCACACTGGACTTTACTCCCCATAGACTTCCATTCATACGCACGCGAATGCGTCAGACCGGAAACGCAGGGTCATGCATCGGAGTTTTGCAGGTTGCTGCAGTGCAAAGCTCAAGCTTGATGAACTCTGACCTGCGAAATCGCATCACTTGACTGCGTGAGACCAATCCAGGATCAAAACATGACCTCTTTGACTAGAAATTTAAAACATGGAGCAATCGCTCGCTTATTTTAATGTTTAATCATCTTGTTTAATCCCGCCCCTTTTCGCAGCGCCGTACGACAGAATTAAGCAAGCTCAAACTCCAGTGTGACTTCGGCTGAACTGTCACATCCCCGGCTTGTTCGTGCTGCTCCAATCACCAGTCTCCCTCACCATCTCGTTCCTGCAGCTCCAATCACCGCTCTCCCTCTCCAGCCACCTCTAATCATACCCATGCACATTCACCTGAGTTCTAATGAGATACACCTGCAGCACCAGCAATCACATAGACTCTCCGTTTCCAGTCGTACAACGGCTGAATCGAAGTCAGATGGTTCACCTCACCTTCTCCCTGGTTTGCCTTCTTCCGTGGATGTTCCCCTTCTCCTATGGATATTTCTCCTAACCTGTGGATGCACATGCTGTTATAAGGTGAAGTGACTTTACACACTGATGGTTGAATGAAGATCCTTGTTTACATTGTGAACCTCATACTAGTCTGCTCTCCATCCAAGAATATCACTTACCTGCTTCTCATGTTGAATAATCCACTGTGTTTTGAATAAACCGATGAAAAGAGATAACCATCCTTCATTGTGTGACCGTGACGAGGACTTGCTAGAGTACCTGCATTTGAAAACTTGACCTGTTTGCAAATGAAACCGTAATAAATGTGTGAGAACAGTGTAAATGTGATCTGTTATTGACTGAATTTACCTATTCATTTTTTGATTATTGTATCCTATTTTAATTTTCTCTTCATTATATAAAGATGAAGGCTTTAACTGTATTTAATTATCGCTAAGCCGGGACCTTAAAGTTGCAGTTAGAGATTAGTTTGGGTTGGGTTTGGTTTGTTAATGGGGTAAAATGTTGATTCTTTACAGAGTTGTATTCTGTATTCCATTCTGAAATCTGCCTGAGGGTGTTTTTACACCTGCCTTGTTTAGTTCGGTTGAATCGCACTAGAGTTCGTTTTCTCTTTTGGTACGGTTCGTTTGGGCAGGCAGGTGTGAATGTAGCAATCGTACTCGAGTGCACACCAAAATCGGACCAAAAAAGCATACCGTGACCTCCTTGAAGAGGAGGACGAAGAGGAAGACGCTTTCAAACAAAACCCTTGAGCTGATCGTTTTTGGTGAGAACATGATCCGAACTAAAACAGACCCAACCGCAAAAAGTACTGCGCCTTTTTAGACTAATCCAGCTGCCGTAGGCCGATGCGCTGTGCATTATGGAATGTGGAGGAAAAGTATTTGTTGACAGCGCTTTACCAAGAGAGAGAGAGAGAGAGAGAGAAAACATTACCTGATGGATCGTTGGTAATATTTCCGGAAGATGACCATGTCGCAGTTTAGCTAAATTATTTCACGCCTCCTCCTGAAGTGACGTACGATGCACTTTCGCCGTTTGCAACGCCTTAAAACATAGTTTTCCAGCCACAGCCGTGCTTCATTCTCGAACTCTATAGTTTGCCTAAGTGATGTATACAAACTATATAGTATGCTATGAGCAGGAATACAATCAGCCAGCGCAGTCGTCCCTCCATAGTGAAAAGCGACATTTTGTGTCTGCCGGTTTGTTTATTTGCGGGAGTTCTATTGGCATTTTCCTGCCAATCGAAAAGCATTCATTCATTTTCTTTTCTGCTTAGTCCCTTTGTTAATCCGGGGTCGCCACAGCGGAATAACCGCCAACTTATCCAGCATATGTTTTATGCAGCCGATGCCCTTTCAGCTGCAACCCATCTCTGGGAAACATCCATACACACTCATTCACACTTATACACTACGGAAAATTTAGCCTACCAATTCACCTGTATACCGCATGTCTTTAGACTGTGGGGGAAACCGGAGCACCCGGAGGAAACCCACGCGAACGCAGGGAGAACATGCAAACTCCACACTCTAGAAACGCCAACTGACGAGGCCGAGGCTGGAACCAGTGACCTTCTTGCTGTGAGGCGACAGCACTACCTACTGCGCCACTGCGTCGCCCAATCAAAAAGCAGTTTAGGAAACATGTTCAACAACATCTGGCCAATAAGTGCTGTGGATTTTGTCAGATGACTGCATTTTGGTTCTTTTCAACTGGTTCGGACCAAAGCAATCACTGTGGTGTGAAAGCGGCCCAAAGACGGCAGAAAATGCTACAATGTATCATTTATTGCCCTTGGTTCGGACCAAATAAAGCGAACTACAGATGTGAAAGCACCCTGAGAATCAATAAAACTGTTAATCACTAGAATTCTGGGAATTATCGGCCCAACAATAATTAATTGCATGAACATTTTTTAGTTTTGTGCATTACCCAGAATAGAAAAACATATAAATTAATTTAGATCATTTACTTTAATCAGTACTATTGGACTGTGAAGAGACTTTCAACCAGCACAACAAAAATGTTTCTAAAGACGATCAGCAACTGCACCTTTACAGGGATAGTTTTTTTACTCACTATTTACTCTCCCACGAGTGGTTTCAAACCTTTTTGAGTTTCTTCTGTTGAACACAAAAGAAGATATTTTGGATAAAGCTGGAAACCTGTAACTATTAACTTCAGTAGTAGTAAAAACAAATACTATGGAAGTCAGTGGCTAAAGGTTTCCAACTTTCTTCAGAATCTCATTTTTTGTGTGTGTTTAACAGAAGAAAGAAACTCATACAGGTTTGAAACATGTAAAGGCTGAGTAAATGTTGACAGAAGATTCAGTTTTGAGTGAACCATCCTTCTAAAATAGTACTGTCCAAGTTATTCATTATCATTTGTATTTGTGTCATGTATAAACAGCATAATTTAAAGGTGACCTGCAGTATCATGACCCCTTTTACAAAATGTAAAATAAGTGTCTGATGTCCCTAGAGCAGGAGTTCTCAACCTTTTTCACTTCGGGGTCCACCTTTTTCTTCGATCATTTTTTGAAGGCCAACTGGTCTGACATTTTCTCTAAAATGTTTGTATGGAAAGCTCATTTAAAACTTTTATTTACTAACAAATATATATCTATATTAGTGGTGGGCCGTTATCGGCGTTAACGCAAGACTCTTATCGGAAAAAAGAAAAAAATATATATCGCCGTTAATCTATTCTGAAAGTTGGGTTGGGAGCTGGGTCTATTCTACGCAAGCTATAATGACTTTCACCTTGATATTTTAGCGCAGATGTATACCTGACCGGATTGCACTCTAGGTGGCGAGAACGAGTTTTCGAACCTGTGTGTATTCCTACTGTGAAATGACCACATCAAACGTGACGTGCTAACATGGATGCAGTTCACTAGAGTGAATCTGATTAATGTTAGCTCTACATCTAACTATCAGGCACCTGTAGAGTTTATGCGTTCAAGTAAAACATATACAAATAAAAAGGAGCGGGGGCTTTTTAAAATGAATGATGGTGAACAATAGTCAAAGCGGTTCACTTACTTCGAAGACACTACTGACTACGCTCACATGGACATCTGTAAACTAGTTATTTGCCTTAATAGACAATAATATAATTAAGGTGTTTACGTGAAGTGCTTTCATGTAAGAGTTTCCTGTAATTTTGGGTGACTTTAACTGCAGTTCGGCAGTTTCACTTTCACTCATGAACATTTCATTAATGCCCCCGTGACAAACTGGGGTATTAGATGCAAATAAGGAGTGAGGACTGGTGAGAGTGTTATGGAGTTTAATAACACACGTCAAATGGTAAGAATAAAACTTCCGCATTTCGTGATGTGTGCGTGTGTGTGTGTGTGTGTGTGCGGTCCTTTACTGACAGCCGTGTGTGTGGATCTTGTCGGAAAATATGGCGAAAAGTCCTACATGACGGTAATAGTTTGATTGCGGTGTTTACTTCAATAATGCCACTAATATCTGCATACTCCACGTCTTAATTTCATTTCTGTTTAGTTCAGTTATGACTTTAGTTGGATTAAGGTGAACAAAAATCTCTGTTTGGAGCTTATGTAGGCCTACAGTTCAACATTGATGTTTACCTGAATAAACAGTTAGTAAACACAAGTACATCTTATTGAACATCATTTATTTTCATCACCAATAATCATAGTAGAACAGTTTCTCAAGCAGTTTGTGATGCATTTTGGAAACAGGAGATGAGCCCCTGGTCTAATGCGCCACCTGGCTTGAGAAACCCATTCTCAAAGACTTACTTTTAGTCATTATTTGGGGAGCACAAATATTCTGAATGCCTTCGGCAGAATTCAAATGAGCCATTTTAATCTAGATTAATTCCAAGATTACAGTGAGATTAATCTAGATTTAAAAAATTTATTCATGCCCACCTATTATATATATATGATTTTAATTATATATATAAAACTCTGAGTGAATATCTACTATTAAATATCTACTATTCAAAAATATATAAACAAATCTGCCACTGGCAAGTTTATTTTACATTCTATGACTATATATCGCTATATCCTCTGGTATGGGTGCGTGTTCGTTATAAAACACTCACAGGACGTTATTTTGGACAACTATAGGGATATATTAAATAGTTCATGATCATGAGCGATCATGAGGCTGTTTTTGCGTTGAATTTGAAGTAATCAATCACAGAACAGGAGAAAGTGCATTACTTCAATCATTTTAATATATCACATTAATAATGAAATTCAAAAATTATAGTATAATATCAAACCTGCCAACACTCCCGTTTTTCAGACCCGTCTCCCGTATTGTTCTGTCTCCCGGTAAACTCCCGGAATCCCACCCATCCGCCCCCCGCTCCTCAGCATTTTGGTACAGTCCGGGCTGAAACCTGGTGCTTGTGCGCTTGCTCTTCCGGTCGCGCGCCTCCATCTCCCCAAATCTCTCACCCCTCCCGCTCCCCGCTCTTCAGTTCGCGCCAGTGTTGCCAACTTAGCGACTTTTCAGACCCCCCTAGCGACAATTTTGGAGATTTTTATAGACTGTCGTTTGTCCATTACTGTACCGTCCCTACTCTTCTCAACGAGCTGCGGGTGATGCCGGCGGCCCCTCCCCCGCCTCAGAGCACTGACAGGCGGCCCAGTCAGTCCTGGTACAGCAGCCTCTCCCACCTGCAGCCTGACAGCAGATCACCCCTCTGCGTACCGACGGCAAATGATTTAGCACCGGGAGTGTGAAGGTATTTCCCTTGTACAGTCAAACTGATCTGCTTCTCCTTTATTTTAACAATTTAATTTGACCGTTTATTGTTCACAATCAGAGATGTTTTAAGTGAGAGTTTCAGAACTTGTCTGAGTATATTACGTCTGAGAGATTACTGCAAATTCCCTACTCATCTATAATGATATACTGTATTCAAACAGCAATACATTTAGTTAAATTGACAAGCTTACATAAAGCGTAGTGCAAATATAATACCCCATTTCTTTACCATAGGCTGTTAAACAAACAGAAAAGATAGAACGTGATGACGTCAGTAATATGCAAATTAGCGTATGGCGTAACCCCCCCCCCCCCCCCCCCCCCCATTTCTCCCGGAATTTATGAACCAAATGTTGGCAGGTATGTAATATTGAGAGTTAATTTTAAGCTACCTGCAGGATCGCTGATGCCCACTATTGGCCTGCAGCCCACTGGTTGAGAATCCCCGCCCTAGAGTATGTAAAGTTTCAGCTCCAAATACCACACAAATAATGTCTTATAACTCTCTGAAACTGACGCTTTTAGGCTTTGATTCTAATTGTGCCGTTTAGGTGACTGTCGCTTTAAATTCAAATGAGATTAAGCTCTTTTAAAAAGAGGGTGGAGCTACAAATGCCTACGTGTCAGTATAGTGGCAGATTCTAAAACAGAACTGGTGTAATATGCTAATGAGGGAGAGATAGTGACTAATGGGCGGGGCTTTCCCCTTCTGATGACATGTACAAAGGAAGAATGTCAATCAAAGTGTTTATGCAGACTGTTTCTATGAAGTGTGAATACAAAAAAAAATACAACTAATACATTTGTACCATTACAAGCTGGTTATATTTACACATTGATCTTACACAACTGTGTATAAACCTTTAATAACATTGCATTATAGCTCCCCTTTACGCAATTACTCACAATTCTTCCTCTTCATTTTTCAAATTCAAGCAACAGCTAAACAGTTCAGGTTTGACTTTCTGATATTTTTCCCCACCAATCAGCCCTCGGACTCTTGATACCCGACAGATGTGGTTCTCGATGTACTCGTGTTTGTGGTAGAAGGAAATTAAGAACGCTTGTATGAGAAACAGCCTGAGGGAATACTAGCGATGGCAACGTCTAAAAGTGCTTTCGCTGGCCTTCATCACTGCATGTCGAACCTCTGGCGCAATTACACTGCAATAAATAGGAAATGAGCGACAGATGACATGACACCGTGACACATTTATTGGCTCAGACTCCTTTACAAACTCCAGATCTCCATTAGCTCGCTCTGAGGATGCAGCCAGGCTTTTAAGACAGCCGTGGATGTGACTTTCACCCTGACCTCGCGTGGGGTTTGTTGAGATGGCGGTCACCCATGGGAAAGACCATGACTCCATTAAGTGTTGCAATCAGGGTAATGCACTCAGATCGCTAGAAAATGACAGATGCTAGAAGAGGAAAATATACCTTCGAGTGTCCATCTGCATTTCATTTGGGCTTCCGAACACCTTAGCGACAATGTGATATATGATTGCAGCAAATTGGTGTAATGTCGGATTATATTTGAAGTTCATTTTAGGAAGTATGATTAAGTAATGTTGAAGTATATATTAAAGTACACTGCATGTAGTAAGTATACTGCAATTTTATACTAGTAGTGTACGACTTCAGTACTTATTGGTATTACATTGACCCACATTTTATGAAGTAGGCTTAAATGATGTTTATATTTAAGTATAGTTCATGTAGTAGGTATACTAACATCTACTGTATATGCTAGTAGTATACTTGTACGTGTACTACATGAATAGAGCTCAGTATTAAATTGTCTTACATTTTAAGAAGTACATTACCCGAGTCTTGTCGCCTATCCAAGTTTTAGGAACAACAAATAATAATTTGACTTCTAGTTGATCATTTGGTATCAGAAGTGGCTTATATGAAAGGCGAAGGCAGGGATGGGCAAACTCGGTCCTGGAGGGCCAGTGTCCTGCTCAGTTTAGCTCCAACTTTGATCAAACACACCTGCTTATAGATGATTAGTGATCTTGGAGACACTGATTAGCATGTTCAGGTGTGTTTAATTAGAGTTGGAGCTAAACTATGTGGTGAGACACCGGTGTGGTGAGAAATCGGGTCCCCCCTGCAATCGAGGGTAAAGTCTAGATTGGATACGCGGCCGGCCGGAAGTGTGATATGCACATTAATATAGCGGCATTTTTGTATGACACTGTATAACAATAATTAATATTTTTACAGTACTGTGAGGGTTGGGTTTAGGGTTGGGGTGGGGGTAGGCGTTATAAAATACAATTTATTGGGTAATTTAATAGATATCATAAATAATACTCGGTACAACTACTGTTTTTACACTTCTGTGATGGTTGGGTTTAGGGTTGGGGTGGGGGTAGACAATAATAAAATACAATAAATCGGAAATTTCATAAATAACATAAATAATTCTCGTTAACTTCCGGCCGCAAACGTATCCGATCTAGCAACAACCGCAATCGAGTCCGCTTAGGACCCCAATGGGTCGTCTGCGTTGAATGCCTGATCAAAAGTGCATTTTATAGTCTATTCTCAGTCTTCAGATTTTACCAGGACTTATCATATTAGTAACATTATTTTAACAAGATTTATCATATTAGTAACATTATTTTAACAAGATTTATCATATTAGTAACATTATTATCGGTAAGTGCAAGTTCTCAGTCTTCATCAAAAGTGCTTTTTATAGTCTATTTTCATTCTTCACATTTTAACAACTTATATTACTAAAGACATGCATAGTTAAAATAATTAAAAACCATCCTAAACATTTAAATATGCCTTTTTGATGTTTTTAGGTATTTATATGTAACATTATATATTTACATAAGAAGTGGTAGCAAGTTGTAGTCTATCTAAAATTATGATTAATAAAATCTAAATGAGATTTCGCTGCATGTGTGTGTGTATATATATATATATATTACTAAGGCGCTATAAACTATACCTAATACAACTCCAGTGAACCAATAGGATCACCCAGGGTCCCAATTATCAGGGGGGACTCGATTTCTCATGACACCGGCCCTCCAGGACCGAGTTTGCCCACCCCTTGGCTAAGGCCTCTGGATTACGCTTATTTTACTAAAATAAAATATGATCATGTCTTGATTTTTAATGATTTAATTAGGACAGTAAGGTCTGACTTTGCTTGGACAAAAGTCTCATCACTGAACAGAAATAATGTCCAGTATAGAATATAAAGTCATGCTGCAGTGGAAACAGAATGAATATTGTGTCTGACTCCATCATGAGCTTGGAGGACTGCATCCATACATCTGTGCAATGACTTAAATCACGTATTAATAAAGTCATCTGGAATGGCAAAGAAAGCGCTCTTGCAGGACTTCCAGAGATCATCAAGACTCTTTGGATTTATCATCAATGCCTCCTCCATTTCACCCCAGACATCCTCAATGTTCATGTCTGGTGACTGGGCTGGCCAATCCTGGAGCACCTTGACCTTCTTTGCATTCAGGGGCTTGGATGTGGAGGCTGAAGTATGAGAAGGAGCGCTATCCTGCTGAAGAATTTGCCCTCTCCTGTGGTTTGTAATGTAATGGGCAGCACAAATGTCTTGATACCTCAGGGTGTTGATGTTGCCATCCACTCTGCAGATCTCTCGCACGCCCCTATACTAAATGTAACCCCAAACCATGATTTTTCCTTCACCAAACTTGACTTATTTCTATGAGAATCTTGGCTCCATGCAGGTTCCAGTAGGTCTTCTGCAGTATTTGTGATGACTGGGATGCAATTCAACAGAAAAAAATCGACCTTCTGCCACTTTTCCAAATGATCAACCAGAAGTCAAGTTATTATTTGTTGCTCGTACAACTAGGATTGACAACAAGACTTTTGTCAGGTAGTGTATACCTTAAGTAATGTTGAAGTATATGTTTAAGTAAACTTCATGTAGTAAGTATGCTAACATCTACGTATATCCTAGTATACTTATAAGTGTACTATTGAATACTGCTAGGGACTAAATTGACCAACATATTTAGGTTTACTTCATGAAGTAAGTATAACATCTACTGTATATGCTATTAGCGTACTTTTAAATACATTACTTGAATACTACTTGGGACTAAGTTGGACCACATTTTAGTATTTAATTGTAAACAATCGTTTTAAGTGTACTGTAAGTGTAGCAGATGTAAACTTAAAGTAATCCATAATTAAGTTTTCCATTTGTACTGCAAGTGAACTTTTAAGTTCATTAATTAATTCATTCATTTTATTCCGCTTTTCCGGGGCCAGCAGTCTCGGGAGAGAACCACAGACTTTCCCCTCCCCAGACACTTCATCCAGATCCTCCGGGGGGATCCTGAGGTGTTCCTAGGCCAGCCGAGAGACATAGTCCCTCCAGTGTGTCCTGGGTCTTCCCCGAGGCCTCCTTCCGGTGGGACATGCCTGGAACACCTTCCTGGGTAGGCATCCAGGAGGCATCCGAAACAGATGTTCGAGCCACCTCAGCTGACTTCTCTCGATATGGAGGAGCAGCGGCTCTACTCCGAGCTCCTCCCGGGTCACAGAGCTCCTCACCCGATCTATAAGGGTGAGCCCTGCCACCCTGCGAAGGAAACTCATTTCGGTTGCTTGTATCCGAGATCTTGTCCTTTCGGTCATGACCCAAAGCACATGACCATAGGTGAGAGTAGGAACGTAGATTCACTGGTAAATCGAGAGCTTTGCCTTTCGGCTTAGCTCCTTCTTTACCACAATGGACCAATACATCGACCGCATTACTGCTGCTGCTGCACCGATCCGCCTGTCAATCTCACATTCCATCCTTCCCTCACTCGTGAACAAAACCCCAAGATAAAGACTAAGGGTAAGGACTTTCCTCCAACCTCCAAGATGGCAAGCCACCTTTTTCCGGTGGAGTATCATGGCCTCGAACTTCATATACTAGTAATTTACTTTTGTAATACGTGTTACGCCCATTAGTTAGTCTTGTTATTGAATCTGCCACTATGCTGACACACAGGCATTTGTAGCTCCACCCTCTTTTGAAAAGAGCACAATCTCATTTGAATGTAAAGCGACAGTCACTGGAACGGACTGAGATTCTCCCTTTGTACGTGTCATCAGAGGGGGAAAGCCCCGCCCATTAGTTAGTCTTGTTATTGAATCTGCCATTATGCTGACACGCAGGCATTTGTAGCTCCACCCTCTTTTGAAAAGAGCACAATCTCATTTGAATTTAAAGCGACAGTCACCGAAACGGACTGACATTCTCCCTTTGTACGTGTCATCAGAGGGGGAAAGCCCCGCCCATTAGTTAGTCTTGTTATTGAATCTGCCATTATGCTGACACACAGGCATTTGTAGCTCCACCCTCTTTTGAAAAGAGCACAATCTCATTTGAATTTAAAGCGTCAGTCACCGAAACGGACTGACATTCTCCCTTTGTACGTGTCATCAGAGGGGGAAAGCCCCGCCCATTAGTTAGTCTTGTTATTGAATCTGCCACTATGCTGACACACAGGCATTTGTAGCTCCACCCTCTTTTGAAAAGAGCACAATCTCATTTGAATTTAAAGCGACAGTCACCGAAACGGACTGACATTCTCCCTTTGTACGTGTCATCAGAGGGGGAAAGCCCCGCCCATTAGTTAGTCTTGTTATTGAATCTGCCATTATGCTGACACACAGGCATTTGTAGCTCCACCCTCTTTTGAAAAGAGCACAATCTCATTTGAATTTAAATCGACAGTCACCGAAACGGATTGACATTCTCCCTTTGTACGTGTCATCAGAGGGGGAAAGCCCCGCCCATTAGTTAGTCTTGTTTTTGAATCTGCCACTATGCTGACACATAGACATTTGTAGCTCCACCATCTTTTGAAAAGAGCACAATCTCATTTGAATTTAAAGCGACAGTCACTGAAACGAACTGACATTCTCCCTTTGTACGTGCCATCAGAGGGGGAAAGCCCCGCCCATTAGTTAGTCTTGTTTTTGAATCTGCCACTATGCTGACACATAGACATTTGTAGCTCCACCCTCTTTTGAAAAGAGCACAATCTCATTTGAATTTAAAGCGACAGTTACCAAAACGGACTGAGATTCTCCCTTTGTACGTGTCATCAGAGGGGAAAAGCCCCGCCCATTAGTTAGTCTTGTTTTTAAATCTGCCACTATGCTGACACATAGACATTTGTAGCTCCACCCTCTTTTGAAAAGAGCACAATCTCATTTGAATTTAAAGCGACAGTCACAAAAACGGACTGACATTCTCTCTTTGTACGTGTCATCAGAGGGGGAAAGCCCCGCCCATTAGTTAGTCTTGTTATTTAATCTGCCACTATGCTGACACACAGGCATTTGTAGCTCCACCCTCTTTTGAAAAGAGCACAATCTCATTTGAATTTAAAGCGACAGTCACAAAAACGGACTGACATTCTCCCTTTGTACGTGTCATCAGAGGGGGAAAGCCCCACCCATTAGTTAGTCTTGTTATTGAATCTGCCACTATGCTGACACACAGGCATTTGTAGCTCCACCCTCTTTTGAAAAGAGCACAGTCTCATTTGAATTTAAAGCGACAGTCACCGAAACGGACTGACATTCTCTCTTTGTACGTGTCATCAGAGGGGGAAAGCCCCGCCCATTAGTTAGTCTTGTTTTTGAATCTGCCACTATGCTGACACATAGACATTTGTAGCTCCACCCTCTTTTGAAAAGAGCACAATCTCATTTGAATTTAAAGCGACAGTCACCGAAACGGACTGACAATCTCCCTTTGTATGTGTCATCAGAGGGGGAAAGCCCCGCCCATTAGTTAGTCTTGTTTTTGAATCTGCCACTATGCTGACACATAGACATTTGTAGCTCCACCCTCTTTTGAAAAGAGCACAATCTCATTTGAATTTAAAGCGACAGTCACCAAAACGGACTGACATTCTCCCTTTGTACGTGTCATCAGAGGGGGAAAGCCCCGCCCATTAGTTAGTCTTTTTTTTGAATCTGCCACTATGCTGAAACATAGACATTTGTAGCTCCACCCTCTTTTGAAAAGAGCACGATCTCATTTGAATTTAAAGCGACAGTCACCAAAACGGACTGACATTCTCCCTTTGTACGTGTCATCAGAGGGGGAAAGCCCCGCCCATTAGTTAGTCTTGTTTTTGAATCTGCCACTATGCTGACACATAGACATTTGTAGCTCCACCCTCTTTTGAAAAGAGCACAATCTCATTTGAATTTAAAGCGACAGTCACCAGAACGGACTGACATTCTCCCTTTGTACGTGTCATCAGAGGGGGAAAGCCCTGCCCATTAGTTAGTCTTGTTTTTGAATCTGCCACTATGCTGACACATAGACATTTGTAGCTCCACCCTCTTTTGAAAAGAGCACAATCTCATTTGAATTTAAAGCGACAGTCACCGAAACGGACTGACATTCTCCCTTTGTATGTGTCATCAGAGGAGGAAGCCCCGCCCATTAGTTAGTCTTGTTTTTGAATCTGCCACTATGCTGACACATAGACATTTGTAGCTCCACCCTCTTTTGAAAAGAGCACAATCTCATTTGAATTTAAAGCGACAGTCACCAGAACGAACTGACATTCTCCCTTTGTACGTGTCATCAGAGGGGGAAAGCCCTGCCCATTAGTTAGTCTTGTTTTTGAATCTGCCACTATGCTGACACATAGACATTTGTAGCTCCACCCTCTTTTGAAAAGAGCACAATCTCATTTGAATTTAAAGCGACAGTCACCGAAACGGACTGACATTCTCCCTTTGTACGTGTCATCAGAGGGGGAAAGCCCCGCCCATTAGTTAGTCTTGTTTTTGAATCTGCCACTATGCTGACACATAGACATTTGTAGCTCCACCCTCTTTTGAAAAGAGCACAATCTCATTTGAATTTAAAGCGACAGTCACCAAAACGGACTCACATTCTCCCTTTGTACGTGTCATCAGAGGAGGAAGCCCCGCCCATTAGTTAGTCTTGTTTTTGAATCTGCCACTATGCTGACACATAGACATTTGTAGCTCCACCCTCTTTTGAAAAGAGCACAATCTCATTTGAATTTAAAGCGACAGTCACCGAAACGGACTGACATTCTCCCTTTGTATGTGTCATCAGAGGGGGAAAGCCCCGCCCATTAGTTAGTCTTGTTTTTGAATCTGCCACTATGCTGACACATAGACATTTGTAGCTCCACCCTCTTTTGAAAAGAGCACAATCTCATTTGAATTTAAAGCGACAGTCACCAAAACGGCACAATTAAGATCAAAGCTTATAAAAGGGGGCAGTTTCAAACATTATTTGTCTGGTATTTTGAGCTGAAACTTCAAATAAACACTCATCAGAGACTTAATTTACATCTTTTAAAAATGGGGCATAATAGGAGCGCTTTAAGTGACTCACTGTAAGGTTTTAATTTCTGCTAACGGATGTCTTCATCTTAAGCAACGGGCTCCTTTCATTAAAGATTAAAGAGAGACAGTGAGCTAATGTGCGCTAAACTTGCTGGCCTGGCCTCGGTGACCACTGCGTCATCGCTCAGCACAGCTAACAAGCGGCCGCTGTCACTACAAATGAGAAAAATGATGACATGAAAGCTCATATTTCTTCTGCTGATGGACAGGTGACCCTCGGCCCCTGGGAACCACGGTTAGCATGAGGCGAGAGCAAAGAGACGCCGTCTGTAAGTTATTAGCCTCTGTTCGTTGCACACATACATTTTTCTGCTCTCTCTCTCTCAGGCTACACTTACACTATGACAGTGGTTCTCAAACTTTTTACCTCAAGTACCACCTTAGAAAATAATAAATATTATGAACAATACTATTACGAACGGATAATTACTGTTTTTACATTGCTGTGGTTAGCAATGCTGCCTCACAGCAAGATGCAAGATGGAAGCTGGTTCGAGTCCCGACTGGGCCAGTTAGCATTTCTCTGTGGAGTTTGCATGTTCTCCCCTTGTTGGCGTGGGTGTCCTCCGGGTGCTCCGGTTTCCCTCACAGTCCCCCCATTGTGTGTGTGAATGAGTGTATGGGTGTTTCCCAGTACTGGATTGCGGCCGGAGAGGCATACACTGCATAAAATATATGGCAGAATAATTGCCGGCTCATTCTGCTGTGGCAGCCCCCTGATAAATGAGGGTCTAAGTCTAAGGAGAATGAATGAATAAACATTGCTGTGAGGGTTGGGGATAGTGATGGTGATTGCGAATAAAGATTTCTTTTTAACCTTTGATGTGTTCACCAATTAGTCTACAGTAAACCCTTATCCACAAATTACTTACTGATACCCCCCTCTGGCTCGAAATAAATCAATTCCCGAGTTATTCGGGGGTGGGGATTGATGGGTTGATCGGGCCCCCTAATAGTAACTCTGAGGGCCCCAAAATGGCATGGGCCAGTAGAATCGTCGTAACTCAACACCCCAACCACCACCCCCGCCCCCAGGGGTGCCCCTGGTAATGAGTAATTTAATAAATAATATGAATACATTATTATTACATTACCGAGATGGTTGGGTTTGGGGTCTGGGTAGGGGTAGACGTTAATAAAATTCAATTAATGGGCAATTTAATAAATCTTTTTGTTCACTTCTGGCCGCATCTGAATCCGTTCTAGCAAGAACCGAGGATTTTCCATAGACATTCCTGGGTTTCATCGAGGTGTATTTGGTTGTTCTATGCAACACTTAAACCCCTACTCTTTTTCGAAGGATTTTTATCGACCGCAGAGAGTCAGGACCTCAGTTTAACGTCTCATCGAACTACGGCACTCACTGTGCAGTATAGAGTCCCCATCCATATACTGGGGCGTTAGGACCCACACCGACCACAGGTTGAGTGCCCCCTGCTGGCCTCACTAACACCACTTTCAGCAGCAACCTAGCTTTCCCATGTGGTCTCCCATCCAGGTGTTGTAGTGTTGGGTATCGTTTGGGGTTGCGGTGCTAAATCGATACTTATAAAATGGTACCGGTGCCAAAACGGTGCCTGAACCGATACTTTTGAGCCACAAAATTATGGTGGATGACTCTAGAAAAATCTTTTATTTGACAAAATCTTTTTAAAAAGTTTGAAGTAAACATCAATTCATTTTTTTTATATATTTGAATTACATTAATATATTTCCTTTGATCATTTGTTGGTTAGCATGAATTTAACATTTGCATTATGTGTTGTGACTATGTTTACATGGTTATCAGCAGTGTTGGGGAGAATACTTTGTAAATGTATTTAGTTACAGAATACATGCTTTAAAATGTATTTTGTAACGTATTCCGTTACTTTGCTTAATCTTGGTACTGTATTTTAAATACTTGGAATACTTCCCCTTGAAAACAGCATTCAAGTCTATTAAATGTCACACTATGCATTGGTAGCAATTTCTGCAGGAAAACAGAGGGCCTCTAATGCTAAACATTATTGATTGACAGGGAAAAATAAATAAAACAGTATAATTATGTTTATTAAATAAAGTTTATTTAATAAAGTGTCGTCAAATTCAATTTCTGTTTCTGTAATAAAGATAAAAAGTGCTTGAACATAGACAGCATAACTGTCAGTAATATACAGTATATGTATATAATATGCATTTTGCTTACCCTTTGTATTTCACAGTCTGCACAGAAACATATCAGGTATACAAGAAAAGAAAAACTTCAAAATAGTTTATGTAAAACCAAGGTAATGTAACAGGTTCTATCCAACATTTTAATTTCTATTATGAAAACTTCTCAACTAAAAACAATATTGCAAATATTAGAAGAATGCAAAATGTGTTTGCTTTACAAAAATGTAAACATCAAAATGAACAAGTTTTATTTTAAGTCAAACAACAAGGCGGTTGTAGTGCAGCAATAGAGACATTTCGAAGTGCTTATCTGTCATTCTGTTGCGATGAGGAGTAAAAATGAGTCCTCCCTGGCTGAAGAGTCGCTCTACAGGATGTAGCGTTGTACTTTATGAGGAGGGCTTTGAGCGTAAACGAAACCTCTGAAAGCGCAAACGTAACATCAAGCAGCGAATTCACGAACAATAACGGCAAAAAAAGCAGTTTATTTGAAAATTATGGTTGTTGTCTGGTTGTTCGGTGTTTGCGATCGTCCTTTGTGTTGTGTGAGGAATTGAAGGTGTGGCGTGAGAGCGTGAGAACAGGGTCATTTGCGTGAGTCTCACTGAGTTAACGCTGGTGATAGCAGTCGGGAGTGTAGCTTTTGTTTTTATGGTTTCGGCAATTTAGTAATATTATTATGGGCCAGACACGCATCGCCTGTAGTATTCCAATAGTATTAGGTAAGTAACTGTATTCTAAATACCCTGTTTAAAAGTAGTAACTGTAACGGAATACAGTTACTCATGAATAGTATTCTAAATACGTACCGCCGGTACATGTATTCCGTTACTCCCCAACACTGGTTATCAGTAATCTAATGATTTGCCTTAATCTGAATAAGACAATAATATGATGGTGTTTACATGAGTTGCTTTTTGAATGTTCCTTTCATGATCCCGTCTTACATGTTATAGTACATATTATGACGATTAACGTCATTGCGTCACCACGCTATCCATGTTTCCTCCAGAGTTTCATGTAATTTTAGGTGTTTCATTTTAAATTTTTCGACTTTAACTGCAGTTTCACTTTCATTCAGGAATATTTCATTCATGCCCCCATGACAAACAGGTATTTGATGCGATTAAGTAAGGACTGGTGGAAGAGTGCTCTTTTAATGGAATTTGATACCGCATGTTGAACGAAAAAGAAAAAAACCTCCGCATTTTGCGACGCAGGTGTCTGTGGTCCTTTTAAGGTAATCAAAATCCCTGTTTGCATGGTAGTCTAGACTTCTAATCAGAGTATTGTCTTAATCATATTAAAATCAGAGAATTGGTGTCCATGTACGTACTCATTGAAAGTGCCAGATGATGTCGCAATCTTTCAGAGACAGTGCATTCCTCTGCCTTTAGAACGCTTAGGTTAAGCATATTTGATGAACGCGATCGTGCGTGTTGATCTGAAGCTCTCGCTCACCGAATGCGCTGTACTGCGTGCATTGCGTGCGTCCGTTCCCTAAGCAACAAGATCAAACGCCTGACATCGCCTGTCCGTATTCCTCAAAGTTGTTTCGAATTAAATGTTTAGAGATGGTGTGACAACACGTACCTATGTGTGCCTTTGATGCACACCTTGATGCTTCTTACGTCCTTGTCGCAGCACCAGCAGCACCGAAATTCATTTGCTGATTCGGTCCGGTACATACCAGTTACAAAGGCACCGGTGCTATGATGGCACCGGGTTTTGGTACCCAACTCTAGTGTTGACCAGGCACAGCCCTGCCTAGCTTCAGTGGGGGACAATGTGAGAGTTGCCGAGAGATGTAGCTACAGTGTAATGCCTCATTCAGACTTGCAGCGACTTTGTAGCTCCTTATCGCTCTGGGTGGCGACCTGCTTCAAACGCAGGTATATACAGCACGAATACAACCAGCCTCTGAGCGAGCTGAGAGAGAATCACGTGAGCTCTACTGGTGCTCCTATTGGCTGTCGCTCAAGAAAGTCACTCTTCATTTGCATAAAGTTGAAGGATTCTCAACTTTGTCACGTCACTCGACACGCCCACCTGGTCGCCAGCGGTTGCTGTCGCTCGCGGAAGTTGCTCACTCTCATTTGAAATGAACAGTCGCTTGTCACTTTGCTGCTGCGAGTGGTTTGTAGTGTTAATGAGGCTTAAAATACCCTAAATGTCTTCTCTCCTTTGTGTACTTTTCTAGTAAAGTGTCATTAATGCATATTCCCTAACCCTGCCTGGAGGTAATAAAAACACAGTCTTCATCCTCCAATCCTTCAGCACTTCCCATCTCGTGCATTTAATCAACTGCTTGTTTATTCTCGCTTGATTTTCAGCTCGTCTCACCGGCATCAGCGCTCCGCAGGAAGAGGATCAAACTCCACGTCTGTCAGGGGCTGACTTTACAAGGGCCTTTTATTTTTTACTACGCAGAGCTTTTGGGGTGACGTCACCGAGGGATCTAATCCCATCAAAGGCAGGCTGGAGTGGTCTGGAGATGCTGGACGGGCTTTTTTCATTTTTCATGCCGTCTGGAGAGTCCAACAATGCACATATGGTGTTGAAGAGATGAGATGGATAAAGGCGCGTGATGGGGTATAGGCACCGGCCTACGGGACGCCACTGCTGTTTGATTTTCAGGCCAGGGTGTAATAAATAGTCATCAAATACACTGTAAAAAAATCTGTTAATGAACAGTTTCCATATTTTGTGTGTTTCCGTTTATTTACGGTTGTGAATTGCATTATGGGATGTTGATCTCTGCTCTGTTGAATTTTTTAATGTTGGCAATTCAACTCTACAGTTTAACAAAGTGACTTTTACTGACATTTTAATATATAATGTATAAGAAATTAATATCTAGAGAAATAAGTCTGTAAAATAACAGAAAATGTGCTGGCAGTTTATTACAAAGTTTTTGTAGCGTAATATACAACACCAACCCAGACAATACAGCACTTTAAACTATTAAAAATGTTCATAAACGTCAACTTTTCAAGGTTAAAGGTTGTTGGAAGAAAGATCAAGGTCCCATAAAGCAATTCAAAAGCACAAATAAAATAAAATATAAAAACATGAATCACAAAATATGAAAAACCAGATATTTTTACAGTGTAGTTTCCCTAACAGGTTATCTGTAGAGCGTCAAATACACAGTATAAAAAGCACTGGATCACGCTGTGATGAAATCAACAATTAATTATCAATAGGCAGAGAACAAAAGGAAATATTGGTAAGGGATATGAAAGGAAGATATTAATAATGAAAGTAAAGCATGTGTGTAGAGCATCTTTCAGTGCTGTGGAAAGGGAATCATGTTTAGTGATGTATTAGAGGGTTTCTAATCTGTCATACATCAACTTAGGTACTGACCTGAGCCATGTTTGACACTGGAGAAAACCCAACTATACATTATAGGAGGCAAAATTATACATTTTTATGCCAAAAATAATTATATTATTAAGAGTATTAAGTAGAGGTCATGTTCCATGAAGACATTTTGCACAATTCCTACTGTGATTATGCCAAAACTTCACTTTTGATTAGTTATGTGGGTTGCTAACGACTTCATTGAATAACTTTCATTCATTCATTCATTTTCTTGTCGGCTTAGTCCCTTTATTAATCCGGGGTCGCCACAGCGGAATGAACCGCCAACTTATCCAGCAAGATTTTACACAGCGGATGCCCTTCCAGCCGCAACCCATCTCTGGGAAACATCCACACACTCATTCACACTCATACACTACGGACAATTTTAGCTTACCCAATTCACCTGTACCGCATGTCTTTGGACTGTGGGGGAAACCGGAGCACCTGGAGGAAACCCACGCAAACGCAGGGAGAACATCCAAACTCCACACAGAAACTCCAACTGACCCAGCTGAGGTTCGAACCTGCGACCAACCGACCTTCTTGCTGTGAGGCAAGCCACTAAAGCAAGCCACTGCGTCGCCCGTTTGAATAACTTTCAAAGCAAATTTTTTTTTTCACACTAATTTGTTTTCGTTTAAAGGAAAATGGTGTCTTGTTGTTGCAACGTGGACTGTGAAAATAGAGGCCTTTGAAAACAATGACGCATATTAGTCATGTGACCAATTCAGCTAACATGGTGAACGACATTGTACAGCAGATGTTTTGAATGCTGTGCATTTTGACAGCTTTATTAAAGATTAATGTCAGTTTGTACATGCTCCATATTGCCTTTCTTCAAAGGACGGAATTATTTATTACTAGCCTTAACCCTTCATGGCATAGATTCAACAAGGTACTGGAAATATTCCTCAGAGATTTCGCTCCATATTGACATGATAGCATCACGCTGTTGCTGCAGATTTGTCGGCTGCACATCCATGATGTGAATCTCCCGTTCCACCACATCCCAAAAGTGCTCTATTGGATTGAGCTCTGGTGACTGTGGAGGCCATTTGAGTACAGTGAACTCATTGTCATGTTCAAGAAACCAGTCTGAGATGATTTATGACATGGTGCGTTATCCTGCTGGAAGTAGCCATCAGAAGATGGGTACACTGTGGTCATAAAGGGATGGACATGGTCAGCAACAATTCTCAGGTAGGCTGTGGTGTTGACATGATGCTCAATTGGTACTAATGGGCCCAAAGTGTGCCAAGTAAACTATCCCCCACACCATTACACCAACATCACCAGCCTGAACCGTTGGTACAAGGCAGGATGGATTCATGCTTTCATGTCGTTGACGCCAAATTCTGAATCTACCATCCGAATGTCGCAGCAGAAATGGAGACTCATCAGACCAGGCAACATTTTTCCAATCTTCTATTGTCCAATTAGGGTGAGCCTGTGTGAATTGTAGCCTCAGTTTCCTGTTCTTAGCTGACAGGAGTGGCACTCTGTGTGGTCTTCTGCTGCTGTAGCCCATCTGCTTCAAGGTTGGACGTGTTGTGTGTTCAGAGATGCTCTTCTGCAGACCTCGGTTGTAACAAGTGGTTACTTGAGTTACTGTTGCGTTTTTTTATCAGCTGGAACCAGTCTGGCCATTCTCCTCTGACCTCTGGCTTCAACAAGGCATTTGTGCCCACAGAACTGCCGCTCACTGGATATTTTCTCTTTTTCGGACCATTCTCTGTAAACCCTAGAGATGGTTGTGCGTGAAAATCCCAGTAGATCAGCAGTTTCTGAAATACTTAGACCAGCCCGTCGGGCACCAACAATCATGCCACGTACAAAGTCACTTAAATCCCCTTTCTTCCCTATTCTGATGCTCGGTTTGAACTGCAGCAGATCGTCCTGACCATGTCTACATGCCTCAATGCATTGAGTTGCTGCCATGTGATTGGCTGATCAGAAATTTGCGTTAACAAGCAGTTGGACAGGTGTACCTAATAAAGTGGCCGGTGAGTGTAAATTTATTCATTTTCCTTTGGCTTAGTCCCTTATCAGGGGTTGCTACGGCGAAATGAACTACCAACTATTCCAGCATATATTATACGCAGCGGATGCCCTTCCAGCTGCAACCCATCACTGGGAAACATATATGTATATATTCATTCATTCATTTTCTTTTCGGCTTACTCCCTTTATTAATCTGGGGTCGCCACAGCGGAATGAACTGCCAACTTATCCAGCATTTGTTTTACGCAGCGGATGCCCTTCCAGCCACAACCCATCTCTGGGAAACATCCATACACACTCATTCACACTCATACACTACGGACAATTTAGCTTACCCATTTCACCTGTACCCCATGTCTTTGGACTGGGGGGGAAACCGGAGCACCCAGAGGAAACCCACGCAAACGCAGGGAGAACATGCAAACTCCACACAGAAACGCCAACTGACCCAGCCGAGGCTCGAACCAGCAACCTTCTTGCTGTGAGGCGACAGCACTACCTACTGCGCCACTGCGTCGCCTTGATGTTTATATTGAAAATATTTATTTAATTGCCACTTAACAATAATGATAACTACGAAATCTTAAATGACTTACTGCTTTCATTCTAAAAATGCAAAATTGTGATAATAAATATGCTATATTAAACTTTTGTGATATTTTAAAAGACCACGACTAACCCAGACACTATAGTCTCAATCAAGTCGCGTGTTAGCTAAACAACTTCCTAGAGACTTGACCCTATACTTCCTTTCTTTGTTGCTCTTCACTTTCACAGTGTCCTCCACAACTCATCCTTCTCAATGGCACATTGTTTATCGGCTCTTTGATTCATTTTTACAGGCCAGATGTGAGTTAATTTGTTTTCCGCGCAACATATTTGCACAGAGCCGGGCTTGTGTGCGTGGGAAGCTTTTTTGGCGACGGCCGATGTCAGACCGGCCTCTAATGAATCCCATTAAATCAAGCACTTTGTCATTACGCTGCCTTAAAGAGCCAGAAACTCACTTTGGCCTACAAGTGTGCGACCCCCATTGTGAGTGAATGCTGCGCTGAGGAAAACAAACTACTTGACATCAGTGGACTCTTGCGGTAGACGAAAAGAAATCCATCGAGTGTCTTCTCACTTTGGCATATGGGGATTCGAGTTTTGACACGTGAGACATGCCGTTGCCAAACTTTTCGAGATGAACAGCACCTTCAATTGTCTACGGCATGCATAAACACTTGAGAGACCCTGATTCTTCTATGTGTGATCTGCCAAGAAGGGTAACGTGTGTTTACAGGGCGGCTCGGATATAAAGGGTGGACTTTACACTGAGCAGACCAGCGCAATCAATCATCCAGTCCACACGTTTTCCTCTTGTATGCTTTAACTCGTAAGGGAAAGAGAAGATAAATTTGCTCATGGTATCCACTGGTGTGCGTTTTTACAATCTTAAGGCAGGTTTTTGTTGGGTTTGCAAATTTCCCCAACAGTAGAAAGTCAGTTTGATCGATGGTCATACTGTGGAGACTTCATGCAAATTAATCCCTTGATCTCCAGTGTCCAGAAAAGATTTGATCTGAAAGTAAACACATGAAGGGCTCTATTTAAAGAGCCACGAAACCCCCTGTCTCAGCAGGGTGTTTTCACACCTCTGTTTTGAAAAAAGTCAGGAAAGTTGGGCGTGTCCAGCTCTGGGAGTGTGGGAGTGTCGGGGGAGGGAAAGAGGGTAAGATTTGCATAGAAGGGAGTTTCCATTTGGGCACGCGCTAAGTTTCACAGGCAAAACAAACACAGAGAGGCTGATTCGATACCGCATGGCTAATGACTTAAGTAACTTATGTACTCGGTAGGTAGGTAGCGTCAGAAAGCCGTGTGTGTATAGACTATCCTGTCACAAAATGCAGCGAAAATCCTGCACGACGGGAATAGTTTGTGTTAACATGTTTACACTTGGAGAGCAGCATTTAAACAAAGGGCACTGCACTGCAAACACTTACCAAATCTGTAGACAGACAATCAAACTGGAGCTGTGTCTTTTTATTAAAAGGAGACGAGCGGCAAATCCGGATTTCACCATTTCCAGATGAGAAAAAGCTCTCGGGTAAAAATGTTCCTTACAAACGCATTTCTGTCGCGTGCACTGTAATCCACACGTGAGTCCAGCTGCTCTCTCATAGAGGGAAAATGAAAACAAAACCTTCGTTGCAACATCTACGACTCTTGTCTTGAAATTCTTGTACTTTCACTTGTTTTGGCAACACAACGTGGCGTCTCTCTGCCGTATCATGCATATTAATGAAGTTTCGCGTCATACACAATAGAGCGCGCTGATTGGTTTGAAGCACGTCTTTTTCATGAATTAATGCAGCACACTCAGATACGTCAGAATGTTCTGGAAAAGACAGACAGCCACTCTCCACTCTGGATTTACACCTATGTATCTCATGGCCGTGACGCAGCTTCAAAAATTCGTTTCAAACCGGAAGAACGAATTTGCTTAAAATAACGCAAAAACAACCAATTTTCACTTTTTAGTGAGATATATGTGTCCTAATAGTGTTTATAGCAGCGTGGGACACATATATGACTGTCAACAGCTCAAAACATGTGTTTTAGTGTTTTGTGACCCTTTAAAGGATCTAGCCACATAGTCTAAAGCAGGGGTTTTCAAACTGTGGGGCGCGCCCCACCAGGGGGGCGCCAGCACCTCTTAGGGGTGGCGCGAGAATTTGAGGCGTGCACGATTAAATTATGATGATGATTTTTATGTGTTCACTAGAGTGAATCGGATTAATGTTAGTTCCACAGCTAATTATCAGGCACCTGTAGAGTTTATGCTTTCCAGTAAAACATACAAATAAAATGGAGCGGCTGCTTTTTAACATGGAAAAACGCTGAATGAATGTCAGACCGGTGAGCGTCTGACAAAAAAAGTGCCCTTCAGAATCAAATCAGCAGGATGCCCTTCAAGATCTTTCACTTACTTTGAAGACATGCGACATGAAGACATAAAGACTAGAGACATCAGTAGTTGTTTGCCTTAATCTTAATAAGACAATAATATAATTAAAGTGTTACGTGAAGTGCTTTTTGAATGCCTCTTCATGTTTAATGCAGTCGCATGTCATTTCGGGTGTTTCATCTTTAATTTTTCGACTTTAACTGCAGTTCGGCTCTTTCACTCATGAATATTTTCTTCATGTCCCCATGACAAACTGGGGTATTAGACGCGAATATTTAGTAAGGACTGGTGTAAGATGTTTTAATGGGATTTGATAGCGCACGTCAAATAGAAAGAAAAAACTTCCGCATTTCGTGATCAGTGTTGCCAGATCTAGCTGACTGATTCCAGCCCAAAAACTATCCAAAACCCGCCGAAATGCAAACTCAAAACCGCCCAATCTGGCAACACTGTTGTTCGTGATGTGTGTGTGTGCGCGGTCCTTTACTGACAGCCTTGTGTGTGTGTGTGTTTACTTCAATAATGCCACTAATATCTGCATACTCCACGTCTTAATTACATTTCTGTTTATTTCAGTTATGACCTTAGTCGGATTAAGGTCATCAAAAATCGCTGTTTACATGGTGACTCAATCAGAGTATTGTCTTAATTGTAAAATCATATTAAAGTATTGTTGCCCATGTAAACGTACTCAATGTTCGACTCAATCACACTGTCAGGGCTCTGTGAACTTGTATTTGCGATGCAGCATTTTCTGTACGTACATCAAAAGCAAGTAGGATATGGCTCACGCTTATTGACAGTGAAAGATGATTTACAATTAATGTTAGTCATGTCAGTAATCCAACCACGGAAAAAGTCTCACCCATCACACTGAATCAGGTAAGCTGTATATTTATGTTTCAATGTAATTAATGCTACTCAATTTAATTGCAGCAAGCAATATGTGAATGATGTTTGCACATGGATTATAATTTTGGCTCGGGGGAGGGGGGGGGGGGGGGGGGGGGGCGCGAGATAAATTGGACAATCTTGGGGGGGTGTGTGTCCTAAAAGTTTGAAAACCCCTGGTCTAAAGCACATGGCGCAAAAGCATTAAGAGCGTGTCCGAATCCACTTTCCACAAAACGGAAAAATACGTTCTGCTCCCTGGCGCATGGTCTAACAGGGTTGTGCTCATTCTCTTAATGAGTTATTAATGTGTTGTGAGCATAACCTGCATTAAACCAATTAGAGTCTCATCTCCCATTCCTTTTAAGAGTCAGTTGCGTCACACCATGGTGCATTTGCTATTTACATGGCGGACTTTGTAAGTGGAAAAACTAAACGCTTCACTAGCGAGAAAACAGTTAAACAGAGCATCTGCAGCGCGAGGATAAAGAACGAGCCTCCTCCATTCGGCCTCGTTCTCTTTACTTTTACTCTTTAATTTACTCCTTTACTTTCGTGGATAAGGAAATGGTTCTCCACTGAAGACATTCATTAGTCTGCATATTTAATTTTAGTTTCTAAATTCAGTTCTAATTTCCAGCAAACACATAAATGAACAATAATAACCAAGTGTGGTCAAAAAACTGAGTTATAACCAAACACTCAGCCTGTTCTTATGCCCCATATGAGGATGCAGACGTCTCTAAAACCCCCCAGGTGGACAAATCTAAGCTTGTTTTTATTAAAACAAATATAAATATGCATATAATAAATAATACCACTAATAATAATAACATTATACTAAGGCAAATTCTGGTGAATAAACTGACATGAAGAAGGCATGGAGGCAGTGGTTTTCATATTCATGTAAAAAATAATAATTTTTGTAACATTTTAATCCTTTAATTGTTTTTGCATGTAAATATAATTGCATATTGCTGTACATCCTGTGTGTATTAAGTAATGTGTAAGCATTTGAAACTGCATAGGCGCATAACTAACGCTCTCTGCGCTGGACTTTAGACTTGCTTTCAGTTGGTCAATTGCACAGTCTATTTTAGTTTCTCAAAATAACAACGCACAACACACCTTCTTTCTAGACTGGAACACACATGAGTCCACAAAGTGCTGCAAATGGACTTGCTATTCTAAACAACGAGGCGGAAAACCTGAAAATTAGGGTTGTCCTGTCATAGTTTAAGCACGATGCATAGCCGCAAAGCAAGACACTGAACGTAAACAACAACAAATAAGGCAGATTTGGTGCAGTTGTGGCAAAGTTGAAACGTTAGCCTCACTAATTTACTTTAGACTTGCTTTCAGCTGGTCAATTGCACAGTCTATTTTAGTTTTCTCAAAATAACAACGCGCCAACAATGCGCCTTAACACACCTTCTTTCTAGACTGGAACACACATGAGTCCACAAAGTGCTGCAAATTGATTTGCTATTTAAACAATGTGGCGGAAAACGTGACAATTAGGCTTGTGGCAACACAGTCTCACGGCAATTCGTAACTTTTTGATTAGTGGCTAATTTGTATGAATTCGTACGATCTAATTTGTACCATTTAGTACGATTTGCTTATCACCTAATGACGGTTGGGTTTAGGGGTGGGGTTGGGTGCCACGCCTCCTTTTTACAGTCAAACACTTTCATACGACTCAACTCGTACGAATTCGTACAAATTAGCCACTAAACTGACGAAACGTAAAATACTTACGTTTCATCGTGAGATCAGGCTGGTTGTGCTGGTCTGAAAACAGCAGCACATTCTGACATGCACGTCTTGCACCTTATTGCGCGACGTGTATGATAGGGCCCGAAGCATTAGGCTGAAGGTAATGTGAACGCTATGGATCAGACCAGAATTGTCTATATTAGGGGTCACCAAACCTGTTCCTGGAGATCTAACTTCCTGCAGATTTCAGGCCATTCATTCATTCAGCTTCCTACGGCTTAGTCCCTTATTTATTAGGGGTTGCCACAGCGGAATGTACCGCCAACTATTCCAGCATATGTTTATGCAGCGGATGCCCTTCCAGTGGCAACCCAGTACTGGGAAACACCCATACATTCACACACACACACTCATTTAGTTCATTCAATTTACCTATAGCACATGTGTTTGGACTGTTGGGGAAACCGGAGCACTTGGAGAAAACCCACGCCAACACGGGGAGGACATGCAAACTCCACACACAAATGCCAACTGGCCCAGCTGGAACTCAAACCAGTGACCTTCTTGCTGTAAGGCGAACCACTGAGCCACCGTGCCACCTTGATTAGTTTTAAATAAGTTAGAATTTATTTCAACAATAACTCAAAAACAACTGGACTAGTTACTCCAAGACTTAAACAGGAGCATTTTTGTGCTAACAAAAACATGAGAAAAATATTTTACATTTTATCAGTGCAGGAAACCCTTGACACGGGACCTTCCACCCAGCGCACAAACCATCCAGTCTACTGTTAGTTTTCTAAAAGACGGTCAGGCGGCTCTTAAATATCATTGAGACAGTACAGACAGATATCAGAGCCAGGACACAGAAAACAAACCCGTCATCTCGCTGAACTGTTTATCCTCAGACTCTGATCTTCTCCGACTCCCCCTAAAATTCTCGACCTCCCAGAGACGGCGAACACATCCAGCGGGACATTCAACATATATATTTATATCTCAGATATATCACATCCCAGCCGCTTTCTCACACTTTCCCCATTTCCCGTCTGCAATGTGGGAAGACCCTTTGGGCCATTTCTCACAGGTGCAAAATCAAACTTTTTGTGTGATACTGTAATTTGCTTAATTGTGCGACATTCGAGCTTTGGTCGTTTTCAGTCGTTTTTTTTTTTTTTTGGTAAAATTACTGATGTGACATATTCTGGCATGGGACTGCACTGAGCATTTAGTGCAGGAATGTTTATTCTGTCTTGATTTCTCCTGACGGTGTGTTACAGTTACAGTAGAGAGGATTTTAGTCACAGGGAAAAATCCATGAAGCTTTACATGTGTCGAAAAGCGGCCCAGACCAATCATCAGTAAACCCCCTCAAAAAATACACAAGCAATAATTATAGATTTACTTAAAAGTCTGTGTTTGAATTAGACCTCCCTATAGACTGATTTCACGCGGCCGCCATTATTAACAGCGAAATTTGAGGCTGCGGTGGGAAGAAACCCGGAAGTATAGACTGAGTCACACAGGAATGTTGTGTACCTGGCTGTATATCTTATCAGCGAAGAGAAAGTGACACAAATTTATGATTTCAGCGCCTTCCGAGTGACCCTAAGGTCCGTTCTGAATGAATAGTGAAAATAAAAAAGGATATTTGACCTCATTTTCAGCTAAGTTAAGAAAAATGGCACTACTTAGCTAACGTTTTCTTTCCCAAACACACATTTTAGATGCCATTCATCAAACAAAAGTTAATGAACTGAGTCTTTAACTATATTAGACTAGTCACGATACTAAATTTCCGTAATGAAATATAAAAAAACACCAATTTCTCTTTAACATTTAAGACACTGTTCATGGAGTTCTTAAACAGCGCTGATTGGCCATTGTGTTCACATGCTCAACAGAAATCACTCTGATTGGCTGTGAAGGTCATCAGTTCATCTCACCGCTGTTTACTGAGTGCAAACACAGACGAGCGATCCGCTGATGAAACGACTGATCTTCACGGCTTTAAAACGCTCCAATATCCGTCTATGTGTGTTTTCAATCTGTGAAGAGCAGGAAGCTGATAACCTTCACAGTCATTCAGTTGAGCACTGGTGAATACTAAGGCAAATCAGTGGTGTTTATAAGCGCGCTCAGCGACGCGTAAATGTTAGCGGGAAATTGACGTTTTTAAAACTTCAGTACCGGGACAACACTGTTAAAGACAACACGAAGATGTGCTACAGAGGACTGCAGTGTTTTATCACTCACCGGGTGACATACTGTAGGCTGAAGCAGGGAAGCGTCCCCACGGTGTTTACCTGCTGCCCTGGACTGAAGTCTAGGAGGACACTTAAGTGTATCACTCTTAAAGAGATTGTGATGTTGTTTGACACCTAATATGCTTTTAATTGTTTAAATGAAACTGAACGGATTAATATTAAAGTGATGTTTACATCATTTCTGCATTTTGAAGTCACAGCAACAGCTGGAGGTTTGTAGTCCACAGCATGTTGTTGCAATGTTTACAGTGCCGATCCTATACTTCCGGCTTTCTTCCCACCCCAGCCTCGCTTTCGTGTTCTAAAATGGCGGTTGCGTGAAATAAGCGTATAAGCATTAAAGGACACCCATTAAAGTGCATTGTAATATATATATATATATATATATATATATATATATATATATATATATATATATATATATATATATATATATATATATATATATATTCCTTTTCCTTCAGCTTAGTCTCTATTTCAGAGGTCGCCACAACGGAACGAACCGCCAACTATTCCGGCATATGTTTTACGCAGCAGATGCCCTTCCAGCTGAAACCCAGTACTGGGGAAACAACCATACACACTCATTCTCACACACACTCAAACAGAACGACCAATTTAGTTAACTGGAGCACCCGGTCAGCTAAGAACAAGAAATTGAGGCTACAATTCACACAGGCTCACCAAAATTGGACAATAGAAGATTGCAAAAATGTTGCCTGGTCTGATGAGTCTCGATTTCTGCTGCCACATTCAGATGGTCGGGTCAGAATTTGGTGTCAAAACATGAAAGCATGAATCCATCCTGCCTTGTATCAATGGTTCAGGCGGGTGGTGGTGGTGTAATGGTGTGGGGGGTATTTTCTTGGCACACTTTGGGCTCATTAGTACCAATTGAGCATCGTATTAACGCCACAGCCTACCTGAGTATTGTTGCTGACCATGTCCATCCCTTTATGACCACAGTGTACCTATCTTCTGATGGCTACTTCCAGCAGGATAACGCACCATGTCACAAAGCACGAATCATCTCAGACTGGTTTCCTAAACATGACAATGAGTTCACTGTACTCAAATGGCCTCCACAGTCACCAGAGCCCAATCCAATAGAGCACCTTTGGAATGTGGTAGAACGGGAGATTCGCATCATGGATATGCAGCTGACAAATCAATCAATCAATCAATCAATCAATCAATCAATCAATCTATCTATCTATCTATCTATCTATCTATCTATCTATCTATCTATCTATCTATCTATCTATCTATCTATCTATCTATCTATCTATCTATCTATCTATCTCTCTCTCTCTCTCTCTCTCTATATATATATATATATATATATACGTATATGGGGGAGGTCTTTCTTTAAAGCTACACTGTAAAAAAAGAGTCAGCTGAACTCATATATTAGTTAACTGCTTCAAACATCTGAGCTTTAAATAGTACAAGTATGTGCAAATGCAAACGAATACATTTTTATTTTTAACGAACCAGCGACCTTCTTGCTGTGAGGCGATCATGCTTCCCACTGCGCCACCGCGTTGCCTCTTTATATACATATACTATTGAACATTATAAATACATTAACTAACAGACCATTAGTCTAAAGTGTTACCATCCAATATTTGCCTTAATATTGAAAAAAAAACTATCCAAAAAAAATTTTTTGTTCTAAAAAAATCTAAAGGCTAAGTGCATACCTGTCAACCCTCTCGTTTTTCCCAGGATTCTCCCGTATTTTACAGTTCTATCCCGCTATCATCCTGTAAAGATATTTTCCCGTATTTCTCCTGTATTTTCAGTCTTTCTCTGAAGGGTGGTAATAAATATTAAAGAGCAGAGCCTCCCTATATGCAACCCATACCGCCAAACCACCAGGGGCCGCCCTTTGCTTTTAAATGTGAGTCTGTTCTGTGCTTTCGCTTTGTTTGTCGTAAAAATTGGTAATAATGACAAAAAATACTAATTTGTGGATCTCCTTACTTCCGGGTTCAGCAATACTGCTGTTGTGGCAGGTGTATTCTGGGAAACTTCTTACGCCTTCGTTTCAAGTGTGCTTCTGAAAAATCTTCGTTCAAAGGGGTGTATACCCCTTGCCCTTAGCCCTACGCCTTAAAGCTAAAGAGAATTGGGACACCACTACCCCTTGACGTGAATGCGCAAAACGAGGGGTAGGGGTAAGGGCTAAGAGGTAGAATTGGGCCTAAAGATGGTTTTTGAAGAATGTTGTAAACCTGTAGCCACTGACTTCCATAGTGTTTGTTTTCCCTACTATGAAAGTCAGTGCTTCCAGCTGTCTTTAAAACATCGTCTTCAGTTTTTCAAAAGAATAAAGAAACTTATAAAGCATTGGAAACGCTTGTGATTGAGTTAACAGTAAGTAATTATTATTATTTTTTAAACTAATACCTGTTTAATACCTTATTTTCTGTGATACTGTAACGGTGGCAGTGTACAATTCAATATAAGTCATTATTTTGTGTAATTAAATCTTTTGCAGAGGCGTGATCCGAGGCGTGATCCGAACCCAAGTCTCTTAGGGTCAGAGCTCTGCGACGTAACCACTCGCCCACGTGACACCCTTAAAAATAACTTTTTCCCACAGGAGTGTTGATATACACCATTGCACCTCGGAAAACAAAAAAACAATAATAGTGTTAAAGGCATACCTGTCAACCCTCCCGTTTTTCCCGGGATTCTTCCGTATTTTACAGTTCTCTCCCGCTATCATCCCGTAAAGGTATTTTCCCGTATTTTCAGTCTTTCTCTGAAGGGTGGCAAATAAACATTAAAGAGCCGATCCTCCCTATACGCAACCCATACCGCCAAACCACCAGGGGCCGCCCCTTGCTCTTAAATGCAAGTCTGTTCTGTGCTTTTGCTTTTGTTTAGGCATAAAAACACTTTGAAATAAAACAGCGGGATTTCCTTTCCTTTTATTACAGATGCCGTCCCCCCTTCATATGCAATCCTCAAAACAGTCATATAGCGGTGCGTGACTGTCAGCTGACGCGCTCCATAGTGATAAATAGACGCTGTTTCCCAAACAGATTCTGTACACGCGATTTGAAGCAGAGTCTGGGTTTTGGGTGCGTGTTTAAACAGACATATACACATAATTAATAATAACAATATCTAACGATGTCGATCTTGGTGGGTTTTTTTCCAAACACAACTAATTTCATCCTAAATGAGCATAAAAAGTTAGGAAAGCAATCGAATGCTTTCTTTATAACGTTAGATGTGTGCATTTTTAAAGTGACACCTATTTAATGTAATCAAAAGAAAAAAATCTAAATAAATAAGAGATTCATTCGTTGCTCTTTAATCAGAATGTGTACGTTATACAGTGAAGAAACGGCTAATGAGATTTGATAGCTTGATTCTGTTTCATTATAATAGCTATTCATTTTAATAAGCTGAACTGTTTACATATTAACATATTACTGACCATTTAACTGTTTATTTACAATGAAACAGCTCCAAATCAACATATTTAGTAATTTGGGGATTTTTTAAGGGGATTTTTTAAAATCAAATATCATTTGATTTCTGTGAAGCAAAGAAGATCCTTAGATCAACGATAAGATAGTTGTTCTTTTATGAACATTGCACCAAATTCATTGAAATTTGAATATAATATTGAAATTAAAAGATTTTTTTTTTTTTTAAATGTACAGAAAAGGCACACATGGGCTTCACACGTATGTTTTGAATCGTCTAAAACAGGGATGTCAAACTCAATTCCTGGAGGGCCGCAGCCCTGCACAGTTTAGTTCCAACCCTAATTAAACACACCTGATCAAACTAATGGAGTCCTTCAGGCTTGTTTGAAACCTGCAGGTAAGTGTGTTGAAGCAGGGTTGGAACTAAACTGTGCAGTAGTGATGCGCGGATGGCGGGTAAATCCGCGGGCGCTGCGGATAATCCGCGGGTCGGGCAGGTCAGGTAATAAAAAAATATATTATGATTAATTGCGGGTGGATGTAGCAGGTCATAGCAGTTGACCAGCAAAAAAGCAGAGAGTGGACTTGTGAAGAATGTGAAGATGAGAGACGCCCAAAATAATGGATGAAGTGCAAGAGTACTGTGCTAACTTCAGTTAGAGGAGTCATCAGAGAGAAATCTGCTATCATTCTGGGAGAAACAAGATCGCTTATTTACCATTTACACGACTGCAGCGCCTTGCAAGGAGAAGCTTGTGCATTCCTGCAACAAGCGGTTCGCGCGAACGCTCATTTAGTGCAGCCAGCCGTGTTTTGGAGGCGAGGCGGAATCGCCCGAATCCAGGCACAGTAGATGCTATTCTGTTTTTGCACAGTGTTAAGAAAAGCACCAAGTACACACAACATAGCTGCTGTTTAGGCTGAAGGGACGCCGTTTTTGTTCTCTTTTTCCTGTATATGTAAAAGCTGAATCTGCTGTTAATAACGAACGACCCACTGTGACCTAAGTTGCAGGAGAGGGGAAATAGTGTGGCCGCTTTAGGACTGCTTTTGTAGTACATAACGAGGGGCATTGTGGGTAGTGTAGTTCGACACGCATGCTGTGTGATGTGAGCTCTCGCTGTGTGCTGTGCGTGCGGTGAATTAGAGGGAGAAAGTTTTATCCGGTTTTGTTTTATTTTTACTTCAGTAATTCCACCCGGGAGCTGTTTTGCACTGTGAACCTGAAACACTGAAATAAGTAAAAGAAGGGCATGCATCGAGTACTTTTGTCCGTCTCATTTGCTCGAGCATGAATTAACGAGCTGTTACTCTGCCGCCGGACATTGCGGAGAAAGTTACACCTATCATCATGCTTAAAACAAAGAATTAGAATTATTAAAGTGGCGATCGGGTGCGGGTCGGGTGCGGATATATATATCAGATAAATTAATATGTGCGGGCGGGTGGCGGGTGGATGATTAGAATGAATGAGCGGATTCGGGTGACATTTGAGCTGATCCGCGCATCTCTACTGTGCAGGGCT
>LR812540.1:46478099-46648099 GCA_903798195.1 Danio kyathit
AAATAAAACTAAATATTGGACCCCATTGACTTTTCATCATACAGACAAAACAACAACAACAGAATATTGGACCCCATTGACTTTTATCATACAAAAGAAAACAAAAAATTGGACCAAATTGACGTTCATTGTATAGACAAAAAATTTAAATAAAAACCACTTGGGCCCCATTGACTTTCATTGTACAGAAAAGAAAACAAAACTAAATACTGGACCTCATTGACTTTCATCATACAAACTAAACTAAATATTGGACCCCATTGAATTTTCACTTTTATTTTTATTTTTGCATAAACCAAACAAAACAAATTACTGGAACACACTGACTTTCACTGTACAGACAAAACAACAACGACAACATATTGGACCCCATTGACAATTCATTGCATAGACAAAACAAATAAACTGGACCCATTGACTTTCATTGTACAAACAAAACAACACAACAACAACAACAACAACAACAACAACAACAACAGAATATTGGAGCCCACTGATTTTTCATCATACAGACAAAACAAAACTAAACGAAACATTAGACCCCATAGACTTTTCATTGCATAGACAAAATAAAATGCTGGACCCCATTGATTTCATTGTACAGACAAAATAAAACTAAATATTGGACCCCATTGACTTTTCATCATACAGACAAAACAACAACAACAGAATATTGGACCCCATTGACTTTTATCATACAAAAGAAAACAAAAAATTGGACCCCATTGACGTTCATTGTATAGACAAAAAATAAAAATAAAAACCACTTGGGCCCCATTGACTTTCATTGTACAGAAAAGAAAACAAAACTAAATACTGGACCTCATTGACTTTCATCATACAAACTAAACAAAATATTGGACCCCATTGAATTTTCACTTTTATTTTTATTTTTGCATAAACCAAACAAAACAAATTACTGGAACACACTGACTTTCACTGTACAGACAAAACAACAACAACATATTGGACCCCACTGACTTTCAATGTAAAGACAAATAAAAAATAAATAAATAAATAAAAAACTGGACCCCATTGACTTTTATTGTACAAACAAAACAAAATATTGGGCTCCATTGACTTTCATTTCATAGACAAAACAAAAAAAACTAAATATTGGACCCCATTGACAATTCATTGCATAGACAAAACAAATAAACTGGACCCATTGACTTTCATTGTACAAACAAAACAACACAACAACAACAACAGAATATTGGAGCCCACTGATTTTTCATCATACAGACAAAACGAAACATTAGACCCCATAGACTTTTCATTGCATAGACAAAATAAAATGCTGGACCCCATTGATTTCATTGTACAGACAAAATAAAACTAAATATTGGACCCCATTGACTTTTCATTAGAAAGACAAAACCACAACAACAGAATATTGGACCCCATTGACTTTTCATTAGAAAGACAAAACCACAACAACAGAATATTGGACCCCATTGACTTTTATCATACAAAAGAAAACAAAAATATGGACCCCATTGATGTTCATTGTATAGACAAAAAATAAACAACTAACTGGGCCCCATTGACTTTCATTATACGAACGAAACAAAATATTGGGCCCCATTGACTTTCATTGTACAGAAAAGAAAACAAAACTAAATACTGGACCTCATTGACTTTCATCATACAAACTAAACAAAATATTGGATGCCATTGAATTTTCACTTTTATTTTTATTTTTTGCATAAACCAAACAAAACAAATTACTGGAACACACTGACTTTCACTGTACAGACAAAATAACAACAACATATTGGACCCCACTGACTTTCAATGTAAAGACAAATAAAAAATAAATAAATAAATAAAAAATGACTTTCATTTCATAGACAAAACAAAAAAAAAACTAAATATTGGACCCCATTGACAATTCATTGCATAGACAAAACAAATAAACTGGACCCATTGACTTTCATTGTACAAACAAAACAACACAACAACAACAACAGAATATTGGAGCCCACTGATTTTTCATCATACAGACAAAACAAAACTAAACGAAACATTAGACCCCATAGACTTTTCATTGCATAGAAAAAATAAAATGCTGGACCCCATTGATTTCATTGTACAGACAAAATAAAACTAAAAATTTGACCCCATTGATGTTCATTGTATAGACAGAAAAAAAACAACTAACTGGGCCCCATTGACTTTCATTGTACAGACAAAATAAAACTAAATATTGGACCCCATTGACTTTTCATCATACAGACAAAACAACAACAACAGAATATTGGACCCCATTGACTTTTATCATACAAAAGAAAAGAAAACATTGGACCCCATTGACGTTCATTGTATAGACAAAAAAAAAAAAACTAACTGGGCCCCATTGACTTTCATTATACGAACAAAACAAAATATTGGGCCCCATTGACTTTCCTTGTATAGACAAAACTAAACAAAAAATTTGACCCCATTGATGTTCATTGTATAGACAGAAAAAAACAACTAACTGGGCCCCATTGACTTTCATTGTACAATCAAAACAAAATATTGGACCCCATTGACTTTCATTGTACAGACAAAATAAAACTAAATATTGGACCCCATTGACTTTCATTGTACAGACAAAATAAAACTAAATATTGGACCCCATTGACTTTTATCATACAAAAGAAAAGAAAACATTGGACCCCATTGACGTTCATTGTATAGACAAAAAAACAAACAAAAAAAAAAAAAAACTAACTGGGCCCCATTGACTTTCATTATACGAACAAAACAAAATATTGGGCCCCATTGACTTTTATCATACAAAAGAAAACATAAAATTGGACCCCATTGACGTTCATTGTATAGACAAAAAATAAAAACTACTTGGGCCCCATTGACTTTCATTGTACAGAAAAGAAAACAAAACTAAATATTGGCAATTCAACATGCAAATACATGAATCATGCCTGTGAGCTGGTCCAGGACAACAAAACACTGGAGACCACTCACTTTCACTATACCAAAAAACCCAAACAATCCATTAAACACCACAAAACTAAAGACATATTCTGATTTCTACTGAAAGAAAGATTCAAAACACTCTAGTGAACTTTAACTTTACTATTCCCTCAAACGAAAACCTAAAACGAGTCCCAATACAATGGCCTACATTATAATCCCCGAACACCCCTTCCCCAAACGTGAAGAAATAGTTTATAAAGTAATGACATTTTTCATTTGCTACATCATTTTGCTTCTAATGCCTTCAGTGAGTTCTGGGTCTGGCTTTGCGTGCCAACAGAAACGCCGCAGGCTTACCTGACACTATTACAGAGCTCGCCGTCTCACACCAGCCTGTAATCGGACACCGCGTCTTCGCTAGATTACCTTGTTTTTACTGGAGGAAATATCTGGCCATCTGGATTAATTCCACGTTCGTGTGAAGTCTGCCTGGCACACGGAGACCTGCTGGCTCTCTGTAATCGCAGTGGAAAGGTTGAGGTCGAGGAACTCTACAAAGATAATAGAAATATATGAGCTTCCTGCCATCTGCCATTGTCTACACCATCAGTCGTTTCACGCAGAAACAAGCCCACGGTGAGAGCAAGGCCTGCTAACATCTCTTAAAGGTCCCAGGTTAGTTTCAGACTGCTAGTTTTAAGGATATCTATTAGCTGTGCTCCAAAACACTGACAACATTCACGTTTAGAAAACTGATATAAACATAAAGCTTCCAGTTTGTCATTTCCGCCTAAATCAGGGGTGTCCAAACTCAGTCCTGGAGGGCCGGTGTCCTGCAGATTTTAGCTCCAACTTGCCTGAACACACCTGCAGGGATGTTTCTAGAAAGCCTTGTAAGAGCTTGATTAGCTAGCCCAGGTGTGTCTAATTGAGGTTGGAACTAAACTTTGCACGACAGCGGCCCTCCGAGCTTAAACATGCCTGGCCTAAATGAATCAACGATTTTACTCACGTCATTCTGTCGTACGGTGCTGCGAAAAGGGGCGTGATTAAACAAGATGATTAGACATTAAAAAAAGCGAGCGATTGCTCCATGTTTTAAATTTCTGTACAGAGAGGTCATGTTTTGATCCTGGATTGGTCTCACGCAGTCAAGTGATGCGATTTCGCAGGTCAGAGTTCACCAAGCTTGAACTTTGCACTGCAGAAACTCGACGCATGACCCTGCGTTTCCGGTCTGACGCATTCGCGTGCATATGAATGGAAGTCTATGGAGGGAAAAAGTCCAGTGTCATCAAACCTTCTGACCAATCAGATGCTCTCTAGTATCTGACATGACCCGCCCCTTTAATCCTAATTGCTTATGTTTTAACAAACACTTTTTCACACAGGGTTACATAGTTTTGGGTTTTGTTTTTTCTTAATAGCAAAAATTTACATTTAAAAACTGCATGATGTGTGTACTTACTAATATTTACATTTGTTTGATGATCTGAAACAATAAAGCGAGACAAACATGCAAAAAAAAAAAAAAAACAGAAATCAGTAAGGGGGCAAATACTTTTTCACACCTCTGTATTTTTTATTTTTTGTGTAATGTAATCGGTCAACTGGGGAACTTGGTGATGAATATTAGTTCATTTTTTGCCCTATTCACATGCAGTGTCTTGCTTTAACTTACTCCATATGCCACTGTTTGTTTAGTAAATCCATCTCCTGCTTTTAGACGCTCAGATTATGTTAAGTGTGGTGTCTTCATGTGATTTAGCAGCACAGGTTAAAGGGGCTCGTCTGATATTTAAGGTCAAGGTTGGGCTCTGGAGTAAAAGCTTTCAGTGAACATTAATTCTCCTCAAACAACTCAAGCTGTTCAATAAATATGAGCTGAAAGTGTTTTGGCTTCTGATTTAAATCCCTCATTCAGGGCGGTCATCCGCTAGTGCACATCAATGATCTAAACAGTGTAGACTCTAGGGGTCGAGGGATGGTCTGTAGGTCACTATATAGGGTGTAAGGGTGCTTAGCCTTTGCTTAATACTGAAAGCTGGAAGTTTGTTTTTAAACAACTATGGAAACCTGTTTTCTTGTCAGAGTACAGTAAGTACTGTAACTAAACTAAACTAAATAAGTAAACGCATAAATAAATAAATGAGTAAACAAGTAAATAAATATATAAATAAATAAATAAATAAATAAATCAACAAGTAATGAAATAAGTAAACAAGTCAGTAAATAAGTAAATAAATAAACAAGTAAATACATATGTAAATAAATAAGTAAACAAGTAAAGAAATAAGTAAATAAGTCAGTAAATAAGTAAAAACGTAAATACCTATGTAAATAAGTAAATAAAGAAATAAATAACCAAGTAAATAGATAAGTAAATAAATTATAAATAACTGATTAATTAAATAAGAAACAAGTAAACATGTAAGTAAATAAATAAATAAGCAAATAACCAATTAAGTAAATAAATAAATCAGTAAATAAGTAAAGAAATAAGTAGACAAGTAAATAAATAACTAAAGAAGAAAGTAAATAAGTAAACAAGTAAATAAGTAAACAAATAAGTAAATAAATAAGTAAACAAGTAAATCATTAAATAAATAACCAAAAACGTAAATAAATAAGTAAATTAATCATAAACAACTGAATAATTAAATAACTAAACAAGTAAATAAATAAGTAAACAAGTAAATAAATAAATAACCAATTAAGTAAATAAGACAGTTAATAAGTAATGAAATAAGTAAATAAGTAAATAAACAAGAAAGTAAATATGTAAACAAGTAAATAAGTAAACAAGTAAATAAATAAAGAACCACATAAGTAAATAAGACAGATAATAAGTAATGAAATAAGTAAATAAACAAGAAAGTAAATATGTAAACAAGTAAATAATTAAGTAAACAAGTAATTTAAATAAAGAACCACACAAGTAAATAAGACAGATAATAAGTAATGAAATAAGTAAATGAATAAGTAAATAATCAACAAAGTAAATTTGCAAACAGGTAAATAATTAAGTAAATAAATAATAAATAACTGATTAATTAAATAAGTAAACAAGTAAATAAATAAATAACCAAATAAGTAAAAAAGACAGTTAATAAGTAAATAAAAAAGTAAATAAACAAGAAAGTAAATATGTAAACAAGCAAATAAATAAGTTAGTAAATAAGTAAATAACAAAGTAAAAAAGTAAATTAATAAGTAAATAAATAAGTAAATAACAAAGTAAACAACTAAATAAGAAAATAAATAAGTCAGTAAATATTTAAATAATTACGTAAATAAGTCAACAAATACGTAAATAAATAAACAAGTAAATTAGTAAACAAATATGTAAATAAATAAACAAGTAAACAAATACGTAAATAAATAAACAATTAAATAAGCAAACAAATAACTAAAATAGTAAATAAATAGTTATATAACTGAGTAAACAAGTATAAATAAGTAATTTTTGAGAATTAAGTTCACATTTATCAACTTATTTACTAATAAGTTAATAAATGTGAACTTAATTCTCAAAAATGTTACTTCAAAACAAAAATATTTATATATATATATATATATATAGTAGTTATAGTAGGCTTTAGTAGTTCAGTATATAGTAATAATTACATATAGAGTGATTATTATTTTAGTTTATCATAAAAACACTGTTGAACAAGTGATTCTCTGTGTAATTGTTTTATTTTCATTTATTTATTTGTTTTAACGACAGTACGATCCGTTTTCGTAATCTTACTTAACTAAAGCCCCACACAATCTGGATCCAGCCTGCAGAATAAAAACATCCAATAAATGAAAAGCAGAATTTGTGTGATTATATGTCTTGGACTGCAGCTCGGACGGAGAATTATGGGATTGCTTTATGAAAACACAAAACATGAGCGAGATCCCGAGGGCCTCGTGGAGCCTTCGCTTCAGATGTAAACTTGGACGTTGTGCAATTTTTTTCTCTCTCTCTTTTTCTTTCCAAAACAAGCAGAATTTTATTGATTTTTACTTGATTTAAATACCACAAATATTTTTAAATAACTTTGGAAATTCCTCATATTTTTTCCCTCGGGCAAAATGATTTTTAAATGTATGGTAAATAATATATGTTTATGTATTTGTGTTGTTTAATAAAATGTATTTATTTATTTAGATTTATTTTCACCCAAATATATTTCTAAATATATTTTAGGGTGAAGATAATACATTTACAACCTTACAGTAGAATGTGTATGGAGATCTACTGTATGTATCCATTATTTAAAATGTATTTAATGTAATTATTAATAATAATAATAATAATAGGTGACGCAGTGGCACAGTAGGTAGTGCTGTCGCCTCACAGCAAGAAGGTCGCTGGTTCGAGTCTCGGCTGGGTCAGTTGGCATTTCTGTGTGGAGTTTGCATGTTCTCCCTGCATTCGTGTGGGTTTCCTCCGGGTGCTCCGGTTTCCCCTACAGTCCAAAGACATGCAGTACAGGTGAATTGGGTAGGCTAAATTGTCCGTAGTGTATGAGTGTTTATGGAAGTGTATGGATGTTTCCCAGTGATGGGTTGCAGCTGGAAGGGCATCCGCTGCGTGGAACATGTGCTGGATAAGTTGGCGGTTCATTCCGCTGTGGCGACCCCCGATTAATAAGCCGAAAAGAAAATGAATGAATGAATAAATAATAAAAATAATAATAATAATGGACCCTTTTCACAAGCCTGTTATGAAGCGTTTAACGGTCATCATAATCTTAAATCCTTAAAAGTTTTTAATATTTAGATTTTTTTGAATGTGTGTACTTTTATATGCATTTATGTACTGTATGTGTTGTATCATCTTTGGGTTAAATTACAAAAAAAAAAAATGAATTACCGCTTATGTGAGGTGCTTCTAATGGGGCTGAGAGTAAATTTGACATTATTGTCTCCTCTGGCTGCCGTCATCAGTCTCACACTATTTTTTCCCTTTTTCTGAAAGTCTTAATAACACCAAAATATTATATGAAACAATAATAAACCAAAATAAATAAATAAATAAATAAATAAATAAATAAATAGTATTTAAAGTATGGGGCTTGGTTGAAGTGCAAATAAATATTTTCTTAAAGTTACATGTAAATGTATTTATATAAATTTATGTATATACACTCTCAGAAATAAAGGTACGAGAGCTGTCACTGGGGTGGTACCTTTATTTACTCATTTGTACCTAAAGGGTCCATATTGGTACCGCAAACGTATATATTAGTACCTAGAAATTTTAAGAAGAACACTTTTGTACATTTAAGTACTAATATGTACCCTTGAGGTATTAATATGGACCTTTAAGGTACAAATGTGTAGCCCCCCTGAATTATTAGCCCCCCTGTTATTTTTTCCCCCAATTTCTGTTTAACGGAGAGAAGATTTTCTCAACACATTTCTAATCATAATAGTTTTAATAACTCATCTCTAATAACTGATTTATTTTATCTTTGCCATGATGACAGTAAATAATATTTGACTAGATATTTTTCAAGACACTTCTATACAGCTTAAAGTGACATTTAAAGGCTTAACTAGGTTAATTAGGTTAACTAGGCAGGTTAGGGTCATTAGGCAAGTTATTGTATAACGATGGTTTGTTCTGTAGACTATCGGAAAAAGATTTGCTTAAAGAGGGCTAATAAAATTGACCTTAAAATGGATTTAAAAAAAAATGAAAACTGCTTTTATTCTAGCCGAAATAAAACAAATAAGACTTTCTCCAGAATAAATGTATTATTATATGTTTAAAAACAGCCCAAAATGTATTTGTGGTGTTTAATTTATAATGTGCTATGTAAGTATTTTTTGTAAAAAAAAAAATGTTTATGTAAATATACTTTGAAATATATTTTAGCTAAATATATATTTTTTGCCCATTTTGTTTTCAGTAGCCTATTTTGAGATACATTTAGGCTTCATTTTTTTAACTGTTTGTGTTGCTCTGCACGGGACACCAAGAATGTATAGTTGAAGTACAGTTGCAAAAACCTCTAAGTGCCATTTGAAGTTCTCATCTAAAATGAGCCTTTTACTCAGGTTGTTGTGTGTAGTTTCAGTAATTTTACCCTTAGTACAAGAATAGGTTATTTTCATTGCCTTTAAAGTGAAATAACTGAACATAAACAGAGGAGGCTGAGAAAAACGCTAATTTTAGAGGAAAATTTCAGACGGCACTTAATCTGAACTCTTTAATTACACTGTATGATAAAAGATCTCTGTCGACTTTTGATGATAAAAATTAAACTGTAGATTTTATCAAAGTAACTATTGCCAATTTTTTTGTGGTTTGAAACAATATAGGCTATTATAATATATAAAGAGTATTTAATTATTTTATCTCTATCACGTAATGTTGGTGTTTTTAGTTTATTTTGTACATATATATATATATATATATATATATATATATATATATATATATATATATATATATATATATATATATATATGTACAAAATAAACTAAAAACACCAACATTACGTGATTTAAAAAAAATAAAATAAATAATATATATATATATATATATATATATATATATATATATATATATATATATATATATATATATATATATATATATATATATATTTAAATCTACGTAACTATGTCTATTTTAGTGCTTCTTAACTGATTGTATAATTTTTGTATTGTTTTTTAGGTTGACAATTTTAACATCTGTCGGATGAAAAAATAACCTTCTGGCTAATTCTAGTGCATTTGCAGCAACTCTAATTAATGTACACTGTCCCTGCCAAATAAACAAACAAATAAATAAATAAAATAAATAAATAAAGTCTATAAAATAATAAAAAAATGTAAAAGATCAAGTTTTCTACAATGCCAAAAAAAGCATAAATAAATTATATTAATAATAAAAAAGCATGAATCACAAATTTGTGCATTGACGAGGATATTTTTTGTACATTCTACACACACTCACGCACACACACACACAAAGGCCACAGTGATGGTGTGTGAGATTAAGCTGGCCATTCACAGACTTTAATGATCAGGAAATCGCCGCTATTTTAAACTTAACTTTCGCGGGACTTTTGCCTTTTAACCCCCGTAAAAAGAATCGCTCTGAAAGTCAACAACACACAAAGAAAAACTGAACACTGGGCTTTATTTACCACAGATCCTGGCGTTAAATAGATTACATTGGTGCATGTATCGATCTGTAGGGGGCGCTGGAGTATTTCTAATAGTCAATACTGAATATGTCGAGCTGTAATATCTGGACAAACGCAAACTCGCTGTTATGAGCTGCTTTTAGCGGGACTTTCTGTCTAATAGTTTTGTATTGTTTATATCATATAGGAGTTGTTTGTATTCTCGTCTACTTTGTTTTATCTAACACTTTATTCTTTAAAAAACACTCTTCTGTGTGTCTGGTATTTTACAGCATATGCTAGGTTTTGTGTTTTCCTAAATATAATTTGGGTTCGTTTTATTAAGCTTAATCTAAATATTACAGTACACTTTTATATTAATTAAATATATTTAATACACAAAAATGACGTTTGCTGTTTGTTCAAGCTAGTTACTTTTTTTAATGGGCTGAAACAACATTGTCAAGTTTTTTTGGGGACATACTATAATTATTTTATGTTCAATCCACTTAAACTTGTTAAAACTAACAAATTAACTTAATTTCATCATGTTGTTTCAACACAAATCGATTGTGTGGAACCTACCATTTTTTCACAATATACAATTTTGTTAGTAAAACACGACTTTTAGTTTGATTTAAAAAACGTGATATAATTTAAAACATTTTATCAGTATTTATTACACTGCTTATTTTAAATTTAATGTATATTATTTCCTCAAAAAGAGTTATTTTTTCCATTTAAACAGTGTTAACAAACACCAAACTTAATATTCTTATTAATATCTATTTTGTGGTGGTTTTTACTTTTAAGGGAAAAAAGAGGACAGTTTGTTTATAGGATTTATAGTTTACTAGTTTTATACGTGTTATTGCATTTTTATTTTTATTTTTGTGTGTCTAATATTACTACAGTATATGCACAGCAAATATTCCAGTGTTAAATATACGGTGTATATTTTTTGGTGTTGTTCAGTGTTAAAACCAGAGTACATTTTAATCCATGAGTGTGAAAGAGTGTATATTTAGGAGTTTTTTTTTCAGTGTTAAACTTTTAACCCAATATGCAGTGTATTTCCCACTAGTGATCGAAAGTCCTGTGTTTTTACTCGAACCAGTTCTTTCAGACAGTGATCAAACCAGTATGTTTAAGTAAAACTTGAAACGTGTTGTTGCATTTTAAAATGCAAAGAGTTGAATGTATTGAAATTATTTCTGAAAAGATTAATGAACATTTAATAAATTAAAACTATTTTCAACATATTTTCAACATATTCAACACACACACCAATTGATAATATAGGAAAAAAGGTAATATATTAACACTTTGAAGGGTAACACACTCCAGTTCGATGTTAGAATAAGCTCTTACTGTGTTAAAATGAGAGTAATGTACAAATTTCACACTTTAGAAAGTGTCATTTTAACTCCAAAATGGAGGGAGTCATATGTACACCCAAGGAGTGTTAAGTTAACTCAAATTGAGTTAAATGTACACTGATTTTATTGCTGTGTGTTTAGTTTTTTTTTTTTTTTTTTAGATTTTTAGTTTTGGCCTTACACTAAAAAAAAAAATGTTTACTTGTTCAAACTACTTAATTAAAATGAGCTGAAACAACACAATTCTTGAGTTTTCATTGGGACAACTTAATTTTTTTGTGTGTTCAATCCACATAAATTTGTTAAAAGTGTTAAGTTAACTTAATCAATTTGTGTTGGGACAACATGAATGAATTGTGTGGAACCCTGCAGTGTATTTGTAATTTTCTAACTTTTATTTATTTATTGTTTGTTTGTTTGTTGCAGATTTGTTAAAACAAAAATTGATGTTTGCTGTTTGTTCAAACTATGTATATAAAATGAGCTGAATCCACACAATTCTTGAGTTTGTTTTAACTGATTAATGTTCAATCCACTTAAACTTGTTAAAACTAACAAATTAACTTAATTTCATCATGTTGATTCAACACAAATCGATTGTGTGGAACCTACCATTTTTTCACAATATACAATTTTGTTAGTAAAACACGACTTTTAGTTTGATTTAAAAAACGTAAAACAATTTAAAACATTTTATCAGTATTTATTACACTGCTTATTTTTAATTTAAAGTATATTATTTCCTCAAAAAGAGTTATTTTTTCCATTTAAACAGCGTTAACAATCACCAAACTTAATATTCTTATTAATATCTATTTTGTGGTGGTTTTTACTTTTAAGGGAAAAAAGAGGACTGTTTGTTTATAGGATTTATAGTTTACTAGTTTTATACGTGTTACTGCATTTTTATTTTTATGTTTGTGTGTCTAATATTTCTATATGTTTAGTTTTTTTTTTTTTTTTAGATTTTTAGTTTTGGCCTTACACTATAAAAAAAATGTTTACTTGTTCAAACTACTTAATTAAAATGAGCTGAAACAACACAATTCTTGAGTTTTCATTGGGACAACTTAATTTTTTTTGTGTTCAATCCACATAAATTTGTTAAAAGTGTTAACTTAATCAATTTGTGTTGGGACAACATGAATGAATTGTGTGGAACTCTGCAGTGTATTTGTAATTTTCTAACTTTTATTTATTTATTTATTTATTGTTTGTTTGTTTGTTGCAGATTTGTAAAAACAAAAAAATGATGTTTGCTGTTTGTTCAAACTATATATTTAAAACGAGCTGAATCCACACAATTCTTGAGTTTGTTTTGACTGATTAATGTTCAATCCACTTAAATTTGTAAAAACTAATAAGTTAACTTAATTCCTTCATGTTGACCAAACACAGATCGATTGTGTGGACATTCATTACAATGAAGATTTTTTCTGGGTTTATTTTATACACTTTATTTAAATATAAATGAATATATGCCATTAATCTCCATGTGTAATGCCATGTACAGTTGAAATCAGAATGATGTGCCCCCCTTTGATTTTTTTTCTTTTTTTTAAAAAAAATATTTCCCAAATGATGTTTAACAGAGCAAGGAAATTTTCACAGTATGTCTGATAATATTTTTTCTTCTGGAGAAAGTCTTATTTGTTTTATTTCGGCTAGAATAAAAGCAGTTTTTAATTTTTTTAAGAAACATATTAAGGTCAATATTATTAGCCCCTTTATGCTATATATTTTTTCGATATTCTACAGAACAAACCATCATTATACAATAACTTGCCTAATTACCCTAACCTGCCTAGTTAACCTAATTAACCTGGTTAAGCCTTTAAATGTCACTTTAAGCTGTATAGAAGTGTCTTGATAAAGATCTAGTCAAATATTATTTACTGTCATCATGGCAAAGATAAAATAAATCAGTTATTAGAAATTAGTTATTAAAACTATTATGTTAAGAAATGTGCTGAAAAAAAATCTTCCCTCCGTTAAACAGAAATTGGGGGGAAAATAAACAGGGGGGCGAATAATTCAGGGGGTTTAATAATTCTAACTTCAACTGTATTTCAATTATGTTGTATTATATTAACATTTTATTCCTAACAATACACATTTAGCGTATCTAATATTTCTACATGCTTATAGGTGTGTAGATGTGCTTGTCAGTTTTAAGATTGTTAATTTATTAGCTTTTACAAATTTAAGTGGATTGAAAATAAAACAATTAAGTTGTCCCAAATAAACTCTAGAATTGTGTCAGCTCATTTTAAATAAGTTGTTTGAACTAACAGCGCGTTTTACAGTGTATTTAGTTGCTTTGTGATTTTAGACGATATATGAACATTTACTGTATGTAATATATTACTTTTTTCCCCAACTCTGAGTTTTATAAAACATTTTATTCTTTAAAAAAAGGGGGAAAATTATATTTTGTGGTTGTTGAAAGTATTTTAAAATCAAGGAGTAATTCAACTAAATATTGAAAATCTCTTCAGACAAAGATTTTAATCTATTAACGAAATAAAACAGCTATTTTAACTTGTAATTGCTTGCAAATCTGAGCACATTTAAATAAAAATCTAATAATTTTTTAGACACATTTCAGAGAACTTGTAGCACAAAAAGTGTGGAATTATCACAAAATCAATCATTTGTAGGCGTACGCTGCATTTTTTTTTGTAATTTGTGAATTTTTTTTATTTTCCCCCATTTCTTTCTGCTTTTGAATTGCATTTTGTGCCCTTAACCTTTCTTTCAACAACTTTTAACATTAAAAAGTTCAAAAAAGTGACTTTATTGACATTTTAAACAGTGTAAAGTCTGGGTTGGTGTTGTATATTACACTACAAACACCTTGTAATAAACTGCCAGCACATTTTCTGTTATTTTACAGACTTATTTCTCTAGATATTATTTCTAATGCATGATATTATTATTTCAAATGACTAAAATGTCAATAAAAGTCACTCTGTTAAACTGTAGAGTTGAATTTTCAACATCAGAAGTCGACAGAGCAGAGATCAGCATCTCATAATGCAATTCACAACCGTAAATAAACTAAAAACACACAAATGTATGCTAATAACTGATACATTTCCATTATATTTAAGTAAATATTAGCCATTTTTGTCGATGTCTTTTCTTCGACAACTTTGAAAACAATACGTCACTCATTCCGACCTCAAATACCAAAGTTTGAAACTCTGACCCAGTGAATAATAATCCCAGTATAGTCTACTTTTAATTTAATTAGCATTTATGAGATGGTTTAATGTGTAATGTTCATATTAATGGACATGGATAGTTAAATTCTGTCTCCGTATATTGCATAATGAATGGTGGAGATCAGAAGGTCATTTAGGAATGAAAGATGGAGGACGGGATTATTCAGAGAGACGTTGCCAGATAAATGTTGCTGAAGCCGTTACTTAAACTCTGAGAAATGCAGCAAAAATGTGTCGAGGACCAAATTTTATTATTATTTTTGTTTAAAATCATGTTTACATTTCAATTTGCACATAGTGTACAGTAACCATCCAGAGAATATTGTCTGTAGTAATACACACCTGACAAAAGTCTTGTCGTCTATCCAAGTTGTAAAAGCAACAAATAATAACTTGGCGTCTAGTTGATTATTTGGAAAAGTGGCAGAAGGTGGATTTTTCTAATGAATCATCTGTTGAACTGCACCCCAATCATCACAATACTGCAGAAGACCTACTGGAACCAGCATGGACTCAATATTCTGTCAGAAATCAGTCAAGTTTGGTGAAGGAAAAATCATGGTTTGGGGTTACATTCATTATGGGGGCGTGCGAGAGATCTGGAGAGTGGATGGCAACATCAACAGCCTGAGGTATCAAGATATTTGTGCTGCCCATTACATTACAAACCACAGGAGAGGGGAAATTCTCCAGCAGGATAGCGCTCCTCATACTTCAGCCTCCACATCAAAGCTCCTGAAAGCAAAGAAGGTCAAGGTGCTCCAGGATTGGCCAGCCCAGTCACCATACATGAACATTATTGAGCATGTCTGGGGTACGATGAAGGAGGAGGCGTTGAAGATGAATCCAAAGACTCTTGATGAACTCTGGGAGTCCTGCAAGAACGCTTTCTTTGCCATTCCAGATGACTTTATTAGTCAGTGATTTGAGTCATTGCAGAGATGTATGGATGCAGTCCTCCAAGGTCATGATGGAGTCAGACACAATATTCATTCTGTTTCCAGTGCAGCATGACTTTATATTCTATACTGGACATTATTTCTGTTCAGTGATGAGACTTTTTAATTAAATAATTAAACATCAAGGCATGATCATATTTTATTTTGGTCAAATAAGCGTAATCTAGAGGCCGTTGCCTTCCATATAAGCTACTTCTGATACCAAATCATCAACTAGAATCAAGTTATTATTCGTTGTTCCTAAAACTTGGATAGGCGACAAGACTTTTGTCAGGTGGTTTACACCTGTACATACTGAGCTCAAAATTCTTAGCCCTCCTGTGAATTATTTATCCTTTTTCAAATATTTCTCTACTGATATTTAATTGATTCAGGAATTTTTCACAGTATTTTCTTAATTTTTTTCTTCTGGAGAAAGTCATTTGTTCTATTTCAGCTAGAATAAAAGCAGTTGTTTAATTTTTTAAAGCATTTTAAGGTCAATATTATTAGCCCCCTTGAGCAATATATTGTCTACAAAACAAACCATTGGTAATTGGCTAATTAGACTAACTTGCTTAGTTAACTTAATTACTCTAGTAAAGATATTATGTAGAAATGTGTTGAAAAAAAAATCTCCCTGTTAAGAGAAAAACTCCCATAATTTTGACTTATTATTTCTTAAATCAAGACAATATTTCAACACAGGTTCATTGTGGAGACGTACCTGTCTACATATCTGGAGAGTGCGAATTATGTAGCCAGAAGTATGTATAGCTGCATTTCATCTTGAAAAGAATGCTACGGGGCGGTATGACGCCGCCAACAACTTCTGTTTCTTTTCGCGCTACCAGCTTACCACTTACCTCCATGTGGACGGCTTTCTCGCACAAAAACTGCAAAAAACGAACCTCCTGGGATGTATTTCAACGCAATCTCACGGCAATTCGTAACTTTTTGATTTAGTGGCTAATTCGTATGAATTCGTACGGTCTAATTCGTACAAATTAGTACGATTTGCTCATCACCCAATGACGGTTGGGGTTAGGGGTGGGGTTAGGTGCCACCCCTCCTTTTTAAAATCATACATTTTCGTACGACTGAACTTGTACGAATTCATACGACTTAGCCACTAAACTGACAAAACGTAAATGCTTACGTTTCCTCGTGAGATCAGGGGTGTGTTTCCCAAACAACAACGTAACTCGCGGCTGAACTATCATAGTTCGATGCATCGTTTGGGGAAAGAACTATGTAGTGACGAGTGTTTCCCAAAACCCCTAGTTTCTCTGTCGCAGATCCATTGCTTGAACCACGTTAGTTATAACGTAAAACGCCCATAATGATGCTCTAAACGGGGTGGAGTAACTTCTTTAGAGAACAACCCCATCATTTCTTTGTGCAAATTATAGTTTTACACAAACACGCATTTAAAATAAAATCCAATATTAGTTTTGGTAAAAACATGCACTCGCTTTCCATATGTAAATGGCACATATAGGGCCAATGTTTGCTTTACTAATAATATTGAGAAGTTGAACATTACATATTCTATTCTAAAACATAAAATCACTTACAAAAGCTAACACTATTCTAATATCATATATAAATCATATAAACAAATAAATAATGAGGCGATTTATTATAAATATATTTACTTTAATAATAATATTAATGATGATGATGATGATTATTATTATTATTATTTAGAATATTGTTTATTTAAAAAAATAATAATAATACAATTTGACACATGCAAACCGCAGCAGAAGGTTCTAACCAACAGACCCATGTCATATACTGCAGAGATACTTAATAAATAAGCCACTATAAAATAAAATAATTAACGTATGCTATGTTTTTTATTTTCACAAGCTTTGGAGACGTACTGTAACATAATTTCCGCTTTTAAATACACCTACAGCTTTCGCCATGAGGCTGTGTTCAAAATGATATCAATGTTTTCAAAGTGCACTGCGAAGGGAGCACAATTGTAAACATGAAGATCGATAAAACTGAACTGTAAAAATACTTTGAAAGCAAATTACACCTAAGAGAGATTAACTTAATGCTTTTTTAGTTTTAATAATTCCAACTTTGAATGTTAGAATGTTCTAAATGAATAGGGCATAGGGGGGATAAGTGGGAATAGACCACAGCCTGGAACTATGCTTCTAACTACAGCTCCAGAGGTGTCGTTTCAAGTGCTCAAGTTTGTGACGCAGTTTGCGAATGTTCATTGGAGCGATGGATTTGGGAAACAGCAAATCAACGAACTATGTTTGTAACGACGGAACTTGCGACCTTAGTTGGCTAACGATGGTTTTGGGAAACGCACCCCAGGCTGTGTATTTCGCAATATCCAGAAATGTATATAGGGGTACATATCAATAATGAGCCTGGGTTGCAATATTTTTGACTTGCCTATAAACGCTTCTTCAGAATTTGTTGATATTTGGACTAGAAACAAGACAACAACAAAAAAATAAAACAAGAGAACTATTTTTTTACAGTGTATTGTCAAGCATTGTGTACTGTCATCAAGACAAACACAAAATAAGTTAGTTATTAAAACGATTATGTTTAAAAATATCCTGAAAAAATATACTTAAATTTAAAATAGAGTTAAAATTCCACAGAAGGGCTAATAATTATATAACTGAAGCGATGTCTTCTCACAGATCCATGAATATTCTAGTAAACGTACTCCTAAAACAATACAAACTCTTCATAAACAATCCATTCTCAGTGAATCTCTCAAAACCAAGAAAGAGTGCTGGACAGTTTTTCCTCTCAATCGACTCCAAAAGCCCCTTTGTCCGGCCTCAGGTCTAAAATCTCCCACTGCCGTGCCAAAATCCCGTCGTCAATTCAGCAAACGCTCTCCGCACGCAGCCCACGGGCCCACGCCAGCATAAAGGTCCTATTAACCTCTTGGCAAGCTTATATTGCTCTTAAATAATTAACCCCCTTCGCCACGCAGAAAAACCTGCTCATTTATTGATGAGATCAGGGCTCCTTTTTAGGTGAAAGTGCCAGATTAATTATTCAGAATGAAAACCATAGTAAAGACACCTGTTACACCCCTGTGCTCCACTACACTTACACACGTCAGCCCAGAGCAGCTTTTAGGGAAAGTAAAATGTTTATACCCACAAACTGCTTTTGTTTATTGGACTATTTTCAAATGGTTTCTGCTGAACTGCTATACAATTAAATAAGAAATCTGGCTGTGCTTTGGCTGTATTTTTGTGTTTTCAAGTATATTCAAGTATATTTTTTTATATTTGAATATTGACCAACACTCAAAAAATATATATATATTTTGCTTTTTCAAACTACTTATTTAAAACGAGCTGAATCAACACAATTCTTGAGATTTTATTGGGACAACTTAATTTTTTAATGTTCAATCCACATAACCTCCTTGGTATTATAAGGTTCTATCTGGACTCTAAATGATTTTGAGATATTGAGCTTCAAAGATTTTGCATTTCATATAGCAGGGCTATTTAATTGGCGGCCCGCGGGCCGATTCCGGCCCCCGAGGCAATTTGTTCCGACCCCCCAAATAGTGTGACCAAGACATCAAAAATAAATGTAGTTAAGTCAAAAAACAGTCGCTATAGTTATGAAGTGAGGTGCGCCTGTTCAATACAGCGTGAGCTGCAAGCTGAGCAGAGCGTGAGTCACCATTCAGGGAGTGGCGCGGGCAGCCAAAAATATTTGGATATGTTTGTAGAAAAGGCCTTTTGTACTATGCACTGATATCGTCAATAGGGATGCAACGATTAGCCGATTTCACTATTAACTGCGCTTTAATTCGTCACAATTAATTGTAAAGGCTTCTCCAAACCGCATTTCTGTTGCACGGAACAAAACAAAACTGCTGCAATTAAAGTTACTGTATGCCAAGTTGTGCGAAGTTCCAAGTATGTACACTGAGGCTAATACGCCCGTGCACCGGATTAACGCAGCGGCCGTTCTTATATCACGTCTTTTCCGCTTGCAAGTTTGTTGTTTCTAATGTAAGAATATATGACAATATGCGTGCACAAGCGGAGCAACGCGCTTGCGTCTTTGCGGGCGCACGCAGTAGAAAACATCTCACGGTGAGAGTTGTGCGTGCCTTTCAGTGCAGTGTAAACAAAAGATATGTTAGACGAATTAATATTAAGATGATTATGTATGCATGAACGCAACAACAGTTCATCTAAATAGCTGACCTAATATAAAGCTTAAATTTACATTAGACTTAATAACCGTCAAACCATGATTATTCTTCAGACTATATAATCGTACAACCAAAATCTATAATCGTTGCATCCATGATTGTTATGCAGTTCAAAAAATAACATATGAATGAGTCTGAATGTAGAAGAAGCCTACTTCAGCAATGCACTGCTTTAGTTGTGCTCTGAAATACAACATTTGAAAGTTTGTAAAAAAAAAAGTCTATTGTACAATGCAATGATGTTATGTAGTTTCAAAATACAATATATTAACATTTTAATCTAGAAAAAGCCAACGTGGGTGTCTTAAGGAGCAAAAATACAACATATATGGGCTCTTATATTGCTGTTGTGTTATCACTCATATAGCAAGTCATATCTCTCCGGCCCTTCGTTTGGGATGCTTTTCATGTACCGGCCCCCATGACAAACTAATTGAATAGCCCTGCCATATAGCAAACAATATGTGTAAACAATAACAGTTCTCTTTCATACATTAACATGACAGAGATCCTAAATGTACTCTAAACATTTGCAAATTGGAGTAAAAAAACACAGTAAATGCAGATAAAACCTTTTAATTCTAAAAAGTCATTTTCCGCTGGGAATTATATTGCTGCGTTCACACCAGACGCGGAACGTGGGGCTAAATCGCGCTATTCGCGTGTAAATAGACGCATGAACATTTGAGTTTACTCGCTTTATTCGCGCGTCATACTCCGCTTCATTCGCGCGTCAAACTCACTTCAGAACATACGCAGATTCGCGTCATGGGCAGGGCTTCTGTCTGCCCAGTGACTGTAGCTTCTTTGCTAAATGGCTAACATGGATTTTATTGAGAAAATAACTGTGTTTATGTGCTTTATGAAGGCTGAAAAACAGCGTCGATACGTTTAGAGCAGTGTCTGAGTCCACTAGATACTTTCAGAGGTGCACCCAGCGCTGTGAGCTCATAAACTCCTCCAGAAACTTAACCTGGATGATGAAGGCTTTCAGCGGTGCTTCTGACTGAGCCAAGCCCAGTTTGATGAACTGTTGTCGGTGTCGGCTCGAGGATTTCCCCCGGAACACCAACAACAGGTGCTACGTCACAATCATGCCCCTACAGGAGCAAGCTCCTGATTGGTTAACGCGGTGCGAATGTCTGCAGAAGTTCAGATTTTTGAACTTGAGTCATTCGCGCGATTTGCGCGTTAAGCGCGTCAAACACTCAATTCGCGCGTATCTCGCAATTCGTATCATTCGGGCCGCGCCATTCGCGTGTACTGCGCCGAAGGATGCCTATTCGCGCGTTTGCATTGACTTAACATGTAAATCACTCGCGCTTGACGCTTCTTCCGCGTCTGGTGTGTACGCAGCATAAGGTTCTGTCTGGCTGATCATTATCTGAAGCATTATTTTTCAAGAAATACAATCAAAAAAATATAAATTGGTGTTGTAACAATATGGTGATGCTTGAGAAAGTTACATTTTTGCTTTCTATAACATTTATCGTGCTAAATATGGCTGTGCTGAATATTTTACCAGTGCAGGTGGTAATTTTATGCAATTAATATGTTAATATTTATAAAATGCTATGCTTTATATGAATTATTGAACTATATTTATTGAATTAAATGTTCTATAAATTAAATTAAGTATTTGCACATCAAGGCTTAATATTAAATTTAAAGACTTTTAGATAAAACAGACCATGAACAGATGAGTTTAATAAACACTGAAAATGTTTTACTAACTATATACTGTATACACAAAAAAAATAAATGTAACATTTAATATATTAATTTTTAAATAACTGTTTCTTTTTCAACAATGTAAAATGTAACGTTTCCTCTCAATGTCAAAAAATGCTTCAAAATCATCACATTTACACACATCTATTCAGTTTCAGGTTTCTTCTCCATTTTGTGTGCTGATATTGATTGGTCCTCGTACGCGCATTCAAAATGCTGATTGGCTCATAGAATGAACCTTATAGAGCCAAGCTAGAGTTAGACTTTGTAGATAAAACCTTTATGGTTTTTTAAATAAAAAGTCCTAAAATGTAAACAACTTATAAAAAAAAACATCACATTATGTAAATAAGTTGTCATTTAATAAGATATGTGAATTAACTCAATTTTGACAAAAATGTCAGATAGAATCTTATAATTCTAAGGGGACGATAAATTTGTTAAAAGTGTTGTTAACTTAATCGATTTGTGTTGGGACAACATGAATGAATTGTGTGGAACGCTGCATTGTTTACAGTGAACTAAATGCTGGTCTTAAAGCGTTAGTGATATGCACCTGTAATCGGGTCTACAACATGCGTACGTGTTGCTTATTACTAGGCCCACACGGAATCTGCGTGCGCAGAATTCCGCAGATTTCCGCAGATTTTTAGCCCATCGTTAATTCTGTTTATTTACTTAAAGTTAACTATTTACAGTTAATCTAATTGGATTTGCATTTTAAACATTAAATACAAGTTAAAAAGATATTATTTTTTATTTAACATATTAAGGTTTTAGTTATGATATTCCCAAAATAATTCCGCAGAAATCCGCAGATTTTTACCAAAATTCTCTGCAGAAATAGCAAAAAACATCCGCAGATTCCGTCTGGCCCTACTTATTACACACACAGGGATGTGCAGCAGCACACAAATGAAAAGTTGGAAAAAACAGTCAGTGTGGACGTGGATTGTTTTCCCTCTAAAACAGGGGTCACCAATCTCGGTCCTGGAGGGCTGGTGTCTTTGCAGGGTTTAGCTCCAACTTGCCTCAACACACCTGGATATTTCAAGTATACCTTGATTAGCTTGTTAAGGTGTGTTTGATTAGGGTTGGAGCTAAAACCTGCAGGAAACCGGCCCTCCAGGAACAAGTTTGGTGACCCCTGCTCTAAAACAGCCTCAAACATTACGCAATTCTGAGTGTGCCTGACACAGGCGAGTGGGCTTGACAAACCACCTGTAAAAACACTTAACTCTCTAAAAAAAGAGAATACTTAATTCACTGAGCACTAACAATTGCTTTGTATAATTAACAGTTCTTGTGTGCATTGCCTCTTCTTGTTAAATCGCTGAACACCTCCTCAATTATTAGTCACTTTGGACAAAAATGTCTGCTAAATGACTAAATGTGAATGTAAAACAATTTGCAAACGAACACGCATTAGTCGTTTTTCACAGATGTGTGTGAACATGGGTCATTTTGACAGATCATCTATATGCACAATTTTTCCCAGTGCTAAGGCAAAACTTTTCATAGTCAACCATAGTCAACCCTAGATGTGTGTCTGGATTCAATCCAGACCAGAAAGCAGAACTTTACTGGACATGAAAAGACACAGTAACAGTTGTCCACCGGCAGACCATCCCGTCGCTCTGTAGTTCCGCCTGAAATGTGAGAATGACTGAAGCAAAGTTGCTCTTGAGTTCAGCAGTGACGCTGTGCTCTCCACATTTCTGACTGCTATAATGGGGCAAACTTCTTCCTCTGGCTGCTCGGCGCCGCACGACTGTGACAGTATAAAACAGGAGTCACTTCCCCTGAGACGAGGAAAGACTTTAACGAGAGTGTTAAAGTGATCGCGAGAGAGGGAAAGCGGTGGCGGTTCTGATACGACTCCCATCTGAGGCGTCACAGATGTCAGAGGACAGTTTAATGCAAAGAACTGAATCATTCATAAGAGATGCCACTTTTCCATCTAGCAGGTTTCTAGCTACTTTCCTATCTATCAAAAAAACAAGCACAGGATGTAAAATGGAGTCGAAATAATGTCCCGAACAGAATAATAAAGCAAAAGTAATTAGTGAAGATATCCTGGTTTTAAAATGTTCATAAAATTCTGCGTAAATAATACTTTTTTGGTCACACTTTATATTAAGGCAAAGTTCTCACTATTTAAAAACATATATTTTTAAAACTATAAACTCTTAATTTGTTGCTTATTAATGGTTAGTAAGGTAGTAGTTGTGTCTTGGTATTGGGTAGGGTTAGAGATAGGGGTGTGGCAAGACGCTTCCACGATACATGAGATTGCGTTCAACGGAAACGAGACAAGACAAGATATTTAAGAAATCTTTGATGATGAAATATATGACTGGTGTTTTATTCAACTAAAAAAAAGTTAGAGATAGAATAGAGTCGAATAAGATCATGCACAATATGTGCTTTATTTGTACTAATAAACATGTACATGTTACTTATTACACACACAGGGATGTGAAGCAGCACACAAATTAATTTTGAAAAAAATAAAATAAAGGATTAAATTTAAATAATTATTGTCTACATAAATAAAAAATACCTAAACGTCATAATGAACAGTCAATGCATGTATCTAAATTAGCACAACTCCTTATTTGTAGTAATAATGCATGACAATTCAATACTGAATCCCAATTCAATGACAAGTAGGGTTCAGTTTTTCCACTTAGAAAGTCGGCCATGTGAATAGCGATTCCTTCATGGCATGACCAACTTGCTCTTAAAGAAAATGGGAGATGAGATTCTTTAATTCATTGAGAGAATAAGGACAATCCTGTGACTTTTAGCTTATTTATTGGCTGCTTATTAATGGTTAGTAAGGTAGTAGTTGAGCTTAGTTATTGGGTAGGGTTAGAAATAGGGGCGTGACAAGACGCTTTCACGATACATGAGATTGGGTTCAATGGAAACAAGACAAGATTTTTAAGAAATCTTTGATGATGAAATATTTGACTGGTCTTTTATTTAACTAAAAAAAGTTAGAGATAGAATAGAGTAGCATAAGATCATGCAGAATATGTGCTTTATAGGTACTAATAAACATGTACATGTTACTTATTACACACACAGGGATGTGAAGCAGCACACAAATTAAATTTGAAAAAAAAAAAAAATTATAATAATAATAAAGGATTAAATTTAAATTATAATTGTCTACATAAATAAAAAATACCTAAACGTCATAATGAACAGTCATTGCATTTATCTAAATTAGCACAACTCCTTATTTGTAGTAATAATGCATGACAATTCAATACTGAATCCCAATTCAATGACAAGTAGGGTTCAGTTTTTCCACTTAGAAAGTCGGCCATGTGAATAGCGATTCCTTCATGGCATGACCAACTTGCTCTTAAAGAAAATGGGAGATGAGATTCTTTAATTCATTGAGAGAATAAGGACAATCCTGTGACTTTTAGCTTATTTATTGGCTGCTTATTAATGGTTAGTAAGGTAGTAGTTGAGCTTAGTTATTGGGTAGGGTTAGAAATAGGGGCGTGACAAGACGCTTTCACGATACATGAGATTGGGTTCAATGGAAACAAGACAAGATTTTTAAGAAATCTTTGATGATGAAATATTTGACTGGTCTTTTATTTAACTAAAAAAAGTTAGAGATAGAATAGTGTAAAATAAGATCATGCACAATATGTGCTTTATAGGTATTAATAAACATGTACATGTTACTTATTACACACACAGGGATGTGAAGCAGCACACAAATTAAATTTGAAAAAAAAAAAAATTATAATAATAAAGGATTAAATTTAAATAATAATTGTCTACATAAATAAAAAATACCTAAACGTCATAATGAACAGTCATTGCATTTATCTAAATTAGCACAACTCCTTATTTGTAGTAATAATGCATGACAATTCAATACTGAATCCCAATTCAATGACAAGTAGGGTTCAGTTTTTCCGCTTAGAAAGCCGGCCATGTGAATAGCGATTCCTTCATGGCATGACCAACTCGCTCTTAAAGGAAATGGGAGATGAGATTCTTCAATGCATGTTACTCTCAAAACACACCCATAATTCATTAAGAGAATAAGGACAATCCTGTGACTTTTAGCTTATTTATTTGCTGCTCATTAATGGTTAGTGAGGTAGTAGTTGGGTTTAGGTATTGGGTAAGGTTAGAAATGTAGAATAGGATCACACAAAATGTGCTTCACAAGTACTAATATGCATGTTTGCATGTTGCTTATTACACACACAGGGATGTGCAGCAGCACACAAATTAATTGCATGTATCTAAATAAGCACAGAAAATAAGGACAATCCTGTGACTTTTAGCTTAATTTGCATGGTTAGTAAGGTAGTAGTTGGTTCTAGGTATTGGGTTGGGTTGGAGATCTAGATTAAGATCATGCAGAATATGTTCTTTAAAAATACTAATAAAGTGCCAATATCTTAATAATAGACAGGTAATATTACGTCACTAGTGACTTACAGTGCATAGAATAGCGAGAATTGGTCACAATAGCCTACTAAAGTGTTACCAACTTTTCTTGGTTACGATAGCCTTCAAACTTTATCTTAAATCTTTTAAAATCAAAAGTAAGAGTGTATGACCTTATTTGATTGTTTCAATTATTGAAGTGACACCAAAGGTTGATGATAAACGCACAATTCAGAAACAACTAAAAAATGAAACAAAAAAAACTTAATTCTGCATGCCAGACCAGTAGGTGGCGATGTGACTTCACAAAGAAGCACTACAGATCTCATACATTTCTATAAACTGAAGATAATACACATGATGTCACAATATTCACAAAATAATAGATGATAAAAAGAACTGTGTTCCCAGAGATGGGTTGCGGCTGGAAGGGCATCCGCTGCATAAAAATCGTGCTGGATAAGTTGGCGGTTCATTCCGCTGTGGCGACCCCGCAAGGGACAAAGCCGACAAGAAAATGAATGAATGAAAAAAGAACTGTTAGCTTAACTAGCTTATTTCTCAAAAGAACTATTAACTAGCTTAACTAGATTATTTATCAGAAGAACTGTTAACTAGCTTAACTAGCTTATTTCTCAAAGGAACTGTTAACTAGCTTAACTAGCTTATTTCTCAATAGAACTGTTAACTATCTTACCTAGCTTATTTCTCAAAATAACTGTTAGCTTAACTAGCTTATTTCTCAGAAGAACTGTTAACTAGCTTAACTAGCTTATTTCTCAAAGGAACTGTTAACTAGCTTAACTAGCTTATTTCTCAAAAGAACTGTTAACTAGCTTAACTAGCTTATTTCTCAAAAGAACTGTTAACTAGCTTAACTAGCTTATTTCTCAGAAGAACTGTTAACTAGCTTAACTAGCTTATTTCTCAAAGGAACTGTTAACTAGCTTAACTAGCTTATTTCTCAAAAGAACTGTTAACTAGCTTATTTCTCAAAATAACTGTTAGCTTAACTAGCTTATTTCTCAGAAGAACTGTTAACTAGCTTATTTCTCAAAGTAACTGTTAACTAGCTTAACTAGCTTATTTCTCAAAAGAACTGTTAACTAGCTTAACTAGCTTATTTCTCAAAAGAACTGTTAGCTTAACTAGCTTATTTCTCAAAAGAACTGTTAACTAGCTTAACTAGCTTATTTCTCAAAATAACTGTTAGCTTAACTATCTTATTTCTCAAAAGAACTATTAACTAGCTTAACTAGATTATTTCTCAGAAGAACTGTTAGCTTAACTAGCTTATTTCTTAAAAGAACTGTTAACTAGCTTATTTCTCAAAAGAACTGTTAGCTTAACTAGCTTATTTCTCAAAAGAACAGTTAGCTTAACTAGCTTATTTCTCAAAAGAACTGTTAACTAGCTTAACTAGCTTATTTCTCAAAAGAACTGTTAACTCGCTTAACTAGCTTATTTCTCAAAAGAACTGTTAGCTTAACTAGATTATTTCTCAAAAGAACTGTTAACTAGATTATTTCTCAAAAGAACTGTTAGCTTAACTAGCTTATTTTTTAAAAGAACTGTTAGCTTAACTAGCTTATTTCTCAAAAGAACTGTTAGCTTAACTAGCTTATTTCTCAAAAGAACTGTTAGCTTAACTAGCTTATTTCTCAAAAGAACTGTTAACTAGCTTAACTAGCTTATTTCTCAAAAGAACTGTTAGCTTAACTAGCTTATTTCTCAAAAGAACTGTTAGCTTAACTAGCTTATTTCTCAAAAGAACTGTTAACTAGCTTAACTAGCTTATTTCTCAAAAGAACTGTTAGCTTAACTAGCTTATTTCTCAAAAGAACTGTTAGCTTAACTAGCTTATTTCTCAAAAGAACTGTTAACTAGCTTAACTAGCTTATTTCTCAAAAGAACTGTTAACTCGCTTAACTAGCTTATTTCTCAAAAGAACTGTTAACTAGCTTATTTCTCAAAAGAACTGTTAACTAGCTTATTTCTCAAAAGAACTGTTAACTAGCTTAACTAGCTTATTTCTCAAAAGAACTGTTAACTAGCTTAACTTGCTTATTTCTCAAAAGAACTGTTAGCTTAACTAGCTTATTTCTCAAAAAAACTGTTAACTAGTTTAACTAGCTTATTTCTCAAAAGAACTGTTAGCTTAACTAGCTTATTTCTCAAAAGAACTGTTAGCTTAGCTAGCTTATTTCTCAAAAGAACTGTTAACTAGCTTATTTCTCAAAAGAACTGTTAACTAGCTTAACTAGCTTATTTCTCAAAAGAACTGTTAACTAGCTTAACTAGCTTATTTATCAAAAGAACTGTTAACTAGCTTATTTCTCAAAAGAACTGTTAACTAGCCTAACTAGCTTATTTCTCAAAAGAACTGTTAGCTTAACTAGCTTATTTCTCAAAAGAACTGTTAACTAGTTTAACTAGCTTATTTCTCAAAAGAACTGTTAGCTTAACTAGATTATTTCTCAAAAGAACTGTTAACTAGTTTAACTAGCTTATTTCTCAAAAAAACTGTTAACTAGTTTAACTAGCTTATTTCTCAAAAGAACTGTTAGCTTAACTAGCTTATTTCTCAAAAGAACTGTTTGACTGTAGTTACAATGAGTTGTAGCTCCATGAACTGGTTACACTGCTAATGCTGTGTGTACTGTAAGCCTAGTAGAGATATTATTCGCAAATTTACCTGCTTGTCAGGGCTAATTCCCCTCTCCTTTCTATCTGACCTATACTCTGAGGCTTGTTTTGTTTGTTCAACATTCTCCGAGGCTTCATACTTGTTCCTATTAATAATTAATGCCGTGGAACCTGCAATATTCATAAGTCTCAGAGCTCTGGGCACCTGAGGTTTATTTTAGGATCTGTGTTTGGGAGATAGAGGCGGTCAGGTTAACTAGTGTATGTGTGAATGTATGAAAGATGATGGACAGATCGCATCATTATCATGCAGTACAGATCTACTGTCATACCGAACAGACACTGTATATACGGCTTTCATAAATGATGTATGGCGTGTAGAGTAAATTGGTTTAGTAGGAACCAAGAGCGTTGGATCTGTTTAACTAAATGTTGGATTATGGTACTAAACTCAGATCTCAGATTTCATTAAAATCATAATTGCGAGCCTCGACTACAAATCCAGTCTTATGTCGTTGTAGGATCAGCCAAAATTACATTGTATGGGCCAGAATTATTACATTTTTCTTTCATGCCAAAAATGATTACTATATTTAAGGAATAATCCACTTTTTTTGTAAAAATGTTTATTTTGCAGCTCCCCAAGAGATAAAGAGTTGAGTTTTACCATTTTGTTATTCATGCCGCTGCTGAAAAATCCAGCTTAAACCAGCCTAAGAGTGTTGGCTGGTTTTAGCTGGTCGACCAGCCTGGTTATAGAGGGTTTTGGCCATTTCCAGGCTGGTTTCCAGCCATTTCCAGCCTAGTCTTAGCTGGTCAGGCTGGGAGTTTACTAGCTAAACCCAGCTTGACCAGCCAAAACCAGCTATGTCCAGCTTAAACCAGGCTGGTCAAGCTGGTTTTAGCTGGTTTAAGCTGGTCATTTTCCAGCCTGACCAGCTACGACCATGTTTTGGAAAACACTGCGTTGTTCCCAAACAATGCATCATACTATGATAGTTCAGTGTGAGTTACGTCGTTGTTTGGGAAATGCACCCCTGGGGTGCGTTTCCCAAAACCATCGTTAGCCAACTAAGGTCGCAAGTTCCGTCGTTACAAACATAGTTCTTTGATTTGCTGTTTCCCAAATCCATCGCTCCAACGAACATTCGCAAACTGCGTCGCAAACTTGAGCCCTTGAAACGACACCTCTGGAGCTGTAGTTAAAAGCATAGTTCCTGGCTGTGTTCTATTCCCACTTATCCCCCCTATGCCCTATTCATTTAGAACGTTCTAACATTCAAAGCTGGAATTATTAAAAATAAAAAAGCATTACGGTAATCTCTTTTAGGTGTAATTTGCTTTCAAAGTATTTTTACAGTTCAGTTTTAGCGATCTTCATGTTTACAATTGTGCTCCCTTCGCAGTGCACTTTGAAAACATTGATATCATTTTGAACACAGCCTCATGGCGAAAGCTATAGGTATATTTAAAAGTGGAAATTATGTTACAGTACGTCTCCAAAGCTTGTGAAAATAAAAAACATAGCATACGTTAATTATTTTATTTTATAGTGGGTTATTTATTAAGTTTCTCTGCTGTATATGACATGGGTCTGTGGGTTAGAACTTTCTGCTGTGGTTTGCATGTGTCAAATTGTATTTTTTTTTAAAATAAATAAACAATATCCTAAATAATAATAATAATAATAATAATAATCATCATCATAATTAATATTATTAATATTATTATTAAAGTAAATATATTTATAATAAATCGCCTCATTATTTATTTATTTATATGATTTATATATGATATTAGAATATTTGTTAGCTTTTGTAAGTGATTTTATGTTTTAGAATAGAATATGTAATGTTCAACTTCTCATTAATATTAGTAAAGCAAACATCGGCCCTATATGTGCCATTTACATTTATTTTATTTAATATGGAAAGCAAGTGCATGTTTTTACCAAAACTAATATTGGATTTTATTTTAAATGCGTGTTTGGGTAAAACAATATAATTTGCACAAAGAAATGATGGGGTTGTTCTCTAAAGAAGTTATTACTCCACCCCGTTTAGAGCATCATTATGGGCGTTTTACATTTTAACTAATGTGGTTCAAGCGATGGATCTGCGACAGAGAAACTACGGGTTTTGGGAAACACTTGTCACTACATCGTTCTTTTGCCAAACGATGCATCGCACTATGATAATTCGGCCGCGAGTTACGTCGTTGTTTGGGAAACGCACCCCAGAGCGAGTTCGGTGTTGTAGGACCGATGAGGTTACACAAACCATATACCACCAATGGAAAGCGTCTTTATTCAACTTTTAGATTACGTATAAATCTTGATTTCTTGAGGTCCAGGGTTACAATTAGTTTACATAACTCCTGTTCGTTTTTCTGAATGAAGTGCCTATGAAAACCCAACGCTATCTCACGGCAATTCGTAACTTTTTGATTAGTGGCTAATTCGTATGAATTCGTACGATCTAATTCGTGCAAATTAGTACGATTTGCCCATCACCCAATGACGGTTGGGGTAAGGGGTGGGGTTGGGTGCCACGCCTCCTTTTTAAAATCGTACATTTTTGTACGACAGCACTACCTAATGTGCCACTGCGTCGCCCATTCGTATGATTTAATACGTACAATTTAGTACGATTTGCTTATCCCCCTATGATGGTTGGGTTTAGGGGCCACGCCTCCTTTTTAAAATCATACCTTTTCGTATGACTGAACTCGTACAAATTCTTACGAATTAGCCACTAAACTGACAAAACGTAAAATACTTAAGTTTCCTCATGAGATCAGGCTGGAAAACCATATTCATTTTTAGCCAAGTGATCCCGGATATGAAGTGTAACAAGAAAGCCCCACGTTGTGCGAGTTTCACATGGTTTCCTGAGAGAATCGCTGCTGCTAAATTCAATCTTTGAGCCAAAGTATCATGATTTTATGCATTATGTCCCTGCATTAATACGTCTGCGATTTGCATCTGAAATATGCTGCACTTGAACTGTGTGGGTTGCAGACAGACGTTTGTATGATCTCAGTGCTCTGATGAAGAGTTGTTTCATTCTGACTCACAGTTTTTTTTTTTCTTTCTTTCTTTCTGATGGATTCCAGAAACTAGAACATCTAAACCACAAATATAAACAAGCTTCGCACAAATCCTGTATAATTTTTTTTCTTCTGGCAAACAACACACATCTAACACACAGTCAGTGATTATAGCAGCTATTGGGGTTATTAAACGGTTCATAAACACTATTGCTGTAGAAGTCAGTTTTAAAATGCGGTTTGCAAATTATACGTGTTGTCTATGAAGGAAATGTCACAGAAACACATTAAAACAATTATGGAAAGTCAAAGTCAGTTAAATCATCGTTCTACTCAGCCTGATCTCACGAGGAAACGTAAGTATTTTACGCTTTGTCAGTTTAGTGGCTAATTCGTATGAATTTGTACGAGTTCAGTCATATGAAAAGGTATGATTTTAAAAAGGAGGCGTGGCCCCTAAACCCAACCATCATAGGGGGATAAGCAAATCGTACTAAATTGTACGTATTAAATCATACGAATGGGCGACGCAGTGGCACATTAGGTAGTGCTGTCGCCTCACAGCAAGAAGGTCACTGGTTCGAGCCTCGGCTGGGTCAGTTGGCGTTTCTGTGTGGAGTTTGCATGTTCTCCCTGCGTTCGCGTGGGTTTCCTCCGGGTGCTCTGGTTTCCCCCACAGTCCAAAGACATGCAGTACAGGTGAATTGGGTAGGCTAAATTGGCCATAGTGTTTGAGTGTGAATGAGTGTGTATGGATGTTTCCCAGAGATGGGTTGCGGCTGGAAGGGCATCCGCTGTGTAAAACAAATGCTGAATAAGTTGGCGCTTCATTCTGCTGTGGCGACCCCAGATTAATAAAGGTACTAAGCCGAAATAAAAATGAATGAATGAAATCGTACGAATTCATACGAATTAGCCACTAAATCAAAAAGTTACGAATTGCCGTGAGATTGCGTTGTTTTACTCCATTCTGAGGCTCAGTTTGAACTTAAGTAGATCATATTTACAAGCATTTTAAGAGTTCGCACTTAGATATTGCTTGACGCTATTAGCAGGTTTGGCATGCTGTCCCGGGAGAGTACCCTGAGGTCGGAGATGATTGAGCCCAGGGCTCCCGCCTGGTCAATTGAGCATGTACAGGGAGAACGAGATCAGGTAGTTCTCGAGAGCTTCCCGTGGTAAAGAAAGAAAGGTGGAGAAGGGGTGGATGGGGGGTTTCTTCGGAAAACGAAGATAAGGGAGTAATGTTTGCTAGGCTACTTATAGTGAGTTTGGAGTAATCTGATTGGCTAACTAATGATTGTAGATGAGAGACCAGCTGCGGTCAATTATATCACGTGCTCCTCTCGAAATTAGTTTGTGAAACTTCACTTATCAAATAAAATGACAATAAATTAATAAAATGCCCAATCCAGTTCATATGGAGAAAGAAAATGTGTACGCATTTATCTTTAGCTAACTGGCACTTGTTAATTGAATATTGCATATAACTGTGACACATTCATTCATTCATTTTCCTTCGGCTTAGACCTTTTATTGATCTCAGGGATCAGGGGTGGCCACAGCGGAATGAACCGCCAATGAATGGAATAAATACTGTATATCATATTCGGGTCTGGACTTTGTGGAGGCCATTTCATGACTGTCTTTGTTTCATCAGCCGTTTCTCTAAATATGACTTCATCACATTAGCAGTGGGGTGACGCAGTGGCGCAGTAGGTAGTGCTGTCGCCTCACAGCAAGAAGATCACTGGTTTGAGCCTCGAGTGGGTCAGTTAGCGTATCTGTGTGGAGTTTGCATGTTCTCCCTGCGTTCGCGTGGGTTTCCTCCGGGTGTTTCGGTTTCCCACACAGTCCAAAGACATGCAGTACAGGTAAATTGGGTAGGCTAAATTGTCCTTAGTGTAAGAGTGTGAATGAGTGTGTGTGGATGTTTCCCAGAGATGGGTTGCAGCTGGAAGGGCATCCGCTGCGTAAAACATGTGCTGGATAAGTTGTCGGTTCATTCCGCTGTGACGACCCCAGATTACTAAAGGGACTAAGCCGAAAAGAAAATGAATGAATGAATGAATTATACATTAGCAATGCATTTGGGATCATTCTCATGCTGAAAAATAAAACTTATTACATACTAGGTGCTTTCTAGAAGGAATTACATGATGAATTAAAACCTGTCGGTACTTTTCAGGATTCACAATCCCATCAATTCAGGCAATATTGACAACGGCTCTGGTAGAAATGCAGAACAAACCAAGACGTAAACGACAGTATTTTTCATTCATTCTTCCACCTTTCTGTCTTATAGGGCACTTATTTTACCCCTTTTTTAAGATGTAATATTAATATTATGGTTCTTCTGAGTGTGCCAGTTTAGGTTCAGGTCAAAACACAATTCAGATTTTTTATTATGATGTGTTAAAAAGTGTCATTTTGGGGGCGTGTACACAGGTCGCTGTTTTAGGGGTGTGTTGCTTCACATGAAAATTAGTTTTGACGTCCTGCCCAACTTAACAAGGGGGCGGAGCCAAGAGCTCCCCCGCTTCTGGTGTACGACCTGCTTGAGGCTATAACTAAAGGGCGTCATACACCGGATGCGCCGCTCAGAGCCACGACACGGCACACCAGACGCGCACATTCACATGTTATTTAAAATAAATCTATTCAGATAATGTTCTGTGGCGCGGCAGAAATAAGAACAGTGTCCTGAGCAGGGCCAGCGCGTCCATAGAGGCGACCCAGAATAGTGAGCGAAGCCCCACTTTCATCCGCGACACCCACCCCCTCCCTCCCTCCCTCCCTCCCAGTCCTCACTTTCATCTGTGACACCGCGAAATGCATGGCGCTGCGCGTCGTTAGTTCGTTATTTCCAATGGAGGGACGCGCACGTGAGGCAACGCGCTCACACTTTCCAGCTGCACCTAGTTAAGATGACAGGGAGCTTCTGTGGCCGCGGGAAATGTAAACCACTGAAGTTTAAGGAAGACTCAATTAAAAGTTCACATGTATGCAAACACTGGCGCGGAGGAGAGCGATAACGTGGTGAATGTTGAGCCCAATGAGCCTTACATCTAAAAATAGAGCAAGGGTGTTTCTTTGGTGATGTCGCTTTGACTCACACGCTGCAAATGGCGGACGTGAAACAACATACTGAGGATATGGTAATGCGCACCTGTCAATCAATATTGGTGGGCGGGGAAACCGCACTCCTACGTCAAGTTGCGGTCAGTCTCAAAACCGCTCCAATTGGTCCACCGTTTTTATGTTGTTAAATTGAAAAAAAAGGACTGAGTGTGTTTATATCACCCCAATATGACAGTCTATACACTACACCTACACATATGTCTGTCCAAACAGCTTGAAAAGTAGATTTTTTCACCATAGGTGCCCTTTAAACAATAAGACCCAATTAGTACCTGTATTTTCTGGTTGTATTTTAATTAAGAGAATGAGAAGTATTATATAATGTCGTTATACCCTCACTAAATCAACAATGTAACTAGGGGTCTAAATCTTTTGCTCTCTGATCACTGGGATTAGAAATATGTACGTTAAAATATATTGACTAGAATTTAATATATGTTTAAATATGTCCGGATTTCATGCTTCAAGACATACCTAACCAGAATATGTTGTTTTTTCTCCAACAGGGGACACATTTTGTGAGCTACTACTAGCTTTGCAACAGCCTCTTTAAGATCTGAAGTACACTAAGTGCACACTCAATACAATTAAGTGCACTTCTTTCATTTTCACAAGGGGAAGCCTGATGACTTTCCTCTCATCGATACAACCAAAATGGCGGTTTGGGAGTTTGTTGTTGTTCTCAGACAGCGACGTCTTCCTCTCAGGGTCTGGAGCAGAACCTTCAGCCCGTCCCCACAGATCAATGGAGGGTGAGAAGTTCATTATCTCAGATAAATCTATACGCGTCTCCACCCGGCTCCCTCTCGTCTTTTAATTGCTCCTCAGTCATCAGTCACCGCAGACAGGCCTCCCTGCTCCTCATCCAGCTCTAACGACACCGAGGCTAATTTTACACCCAGCAATTGTTCCATTTAATTACTTACTGTCTTTGGGCTTCAACCTCAATCAATAATGCCCTTGTAGAAAATGAACACGTTTCTTCCAGTCTTTCATCGCCTGTACCGCTTCTGAGTGTTTGTAGCCGAACCGATGCCAAGTAGAGCAGAACGTGGCGTTATTATGCAGACGACGGATCTGCATTCTAACAAAGAAGATTAGATATCGGGATGTTGGGTTGGATAATTGGTCCATGTGGGTGATGGATTATGCTCACCATCGCTAAAGTTTAAGTCAAGAAAGTTGCTTCCGGAGAGAGACTGGATTGGGATGTTTTTCAGGTGAACCCCCTGATCAGTTAAAGTACCCTCGAATGACCTAGAAGCAGAGGTGGGTAGAGTATCCAAAATCTATAGTCAAGTAAAAGTACAAGTACTTGTGGATATTTTTACTAAAGTAAATGTAAAAGTAACAATCCTAAAACTTACTCAAGTAAGAGTAGATAAGTATCTGATAGACAAATTACTCAAGTAAATAGTAACTAGCTACTTTTCATTATATATATATATATATATATACATGGTTTTCGCTACATTCATTCTTCCATGGCGGGCTGCCACACCAAAATTCATCCCGCCACGGCTATATTACAGCTTCCCATTCAAAACATTCAGTCATTGTTGTTGTTTTTTTAACAGCGGGTTATAATCGCACCAAAACGTATTAAAAGGTAAGTGAATTATAACAGCGCAAACTTTTCTTTAACCATATAGTGCTGTGCGTTATTTGTTTAACCCTTTACGGTGACATGCTAGCTGACTGACAGGTGCGTGAGACGTGAGACCGGCAAACACGACGTATAGCTTTCAGTTAAGATGAACACAGTTTCCATAATTATACTTTATAGATAAAGGTCTATGGTTCTGCATACAATGACTTTATCTGGCTGGAGTTTATAGCGGTTTCACTTTACCTCAGGACTGTTCAGCTCCTTCAGCTGTTTCACTTTACTTCAGGACGCATTAATGCCGCTCTGTAGGTCTATCGGAGACATTCATAAATATTCCTAGCAAATCTAATAAATGTTGGAGATGTACTCGTCACATAAACGCACTAAATCGCACTTGAGCAGCGTATATTTCAGGGTGTGAAGTTGTGCACGAACAGAGGAAATCAGCGCGCAAGCAGAGATTCGCATGCTCGTATTACATAAATGCGATCTCGACGTGTAACACTGCGCTCACAACATGTGTCATTGAAATAACACCCATAGGTAGTTGGTACATCTGTGTAAAAGTCCTGCCGCCACAGCTGGAAAAAATCCTAGAGGAAACACTGTATGTATATATATATATATATATATATATATATATATATATATATATATATATATATATATATATATATATATATATATATATATATATCAGGGCTGTCAATTGTTTAAAAAAATTAACTAATTAATCACACTTTTTTGTAATTAATCATGATTAATCACTAAAGTAATTAATCATTATTAATCATGATTAATCACGAATCAAATTTTTTTTTTTTTTCAAAATGCAGGCATTGCAAATGTGGAAATTGGAAAATAATAATAATAATAATAATAAAGTACTGAACACAAACAATTGTACTCATTGTAAAGTTGTATTGCGAGTTTGAAACAATAGAAACAAGAGAAACAATTTTGCTTAGTCCTCCTTAACATTTAGCCAGTTGCTAAGACAGTCCAGTGTATTGACATTATCAGGGGACAACACACAAACACACACACACAGACAGATAGACAGACAGACAGACAGACAGAGAGAGAGAGAGAGAGAGAGAGAGAGAGAGAACAGCCCCTTTAGATCATCAACACGCACGATCGTGTTCATCAAATTTGCTTAAACTAACCGTTCTTAAAGTATGGCTGTATTTCTCAAGCAAGGATTCTGACACAGCAACGTGAAGCAGACACTTTACAAAAGTTGTGTGTAGGGGGGAAACACGTCAAACTTAATGAAACATTTGAGGGCTCATGGAATCAACTTAAAGGTGAGGAATAGGCTGTCTTTGACAGCTTGCGACATCATCTGCCGCTTTCACTGAATACATTTACATGGACAGCAATACTCCGCTTTGATTAAGATAATACTCTGATTAAGAGTCGACCATGTAAGCAGCGATTTTTGATTACCCTAAAGGACCACCCGAGTCCCGAAATGCGAAGTTTTTTCTTTCCGTTCGCCATGCGGTATCAAATTCCATTAAAACCGCACTCTTCCAGCAGTCCTTTACATTTTCATCTAATAATTGTCACGAGGCATGAACAATATGTTGCTGAATGAAAGTGAACTGCTGAACTGCAGTTAAAGTCTAATGATTAAAAATGAAACACCCGAAATTGCATGAAACTATACACCAGGATAGCCTGGTGATGCGACCTTAATTGTTTTATACTGAAACTTTCCCTCTAAAAGCGCTTCCTTGGTCTTATTCATATTTCTTTGCACATTAAACACACGCAGGGCCGGAGCAAGCTGAACTGGCACTCTAGGCGAACAGCGATCACACCGCCCTCAACCCGAAAGTGAAAAGAAAGTGACCGGTTCGCGGATGAAAGTGAGGACCGGGAGGAAGGGGGTGGGTGGACAACAGGAAATAAAAAAACTTTGTTAAATGTGTTAATTTTTTTTAACAAGTTAAATATTTCAAATTAATCGCGTGCGTTAACGCGCTAATTTTGACTGCCCTAATATATATATATATATATATACTGTATATATGTATACAGTTGAAGTCAAAATTATTCGCCCTCCTGTGAATTTCTTTTCTTTTTCAAATATTTCCCAAATGATGTTTCCCTAACTTGCCTAATTAACCTGATTAAGCCTTTAAATGTTACTTTAAGCTGAATACCAGTATCTTGAAAACACCGGATGCCCTTCCAGCTGCAACCCAGTAATGGGAAACACCCATACACTCATTCACACACATACACTACGGCCTATTTAGTTTATTCAATTCACCTATAGTGCATGTCTTTGGACTGTAGGGGAAACCGGAGCACCCGGAGGTGTAGTGCAGATAACACAGCTATTAACAGTAATTGGTTCAACTACTAACCATACACTCACATGTAAACAGCGTATAAACACCAAACAAATTGCAGTTAATCACTTCTCCTGCATCAATTTATTGTCGATCCTCAATAGGAGACTCGAGTCCTCCCATCACGGCTCTTCTTCCTGTGGTCATCATGTGACTCTCCCACACTGAGATCATGAGCCGATAACAGGCCATCGCAGTAGAGCAGAAGCATATGGACGGAGAATGATGAAGCGCTTTCAGCGCGGCTAACGGTAATTAGAATGAAATGACTCCACCGCGAGCCGCGTCCCGTCCACACAACTCATTTATCTTCATCTGCTTAGTGCTGGCAGGACAAACACTTCTGATCTTTCCTCCTCTCCCTCCATCCATTCATCTGTCTTTCATCTTCAGCTCTCTCTCTCGCTCCGTCATCTCGGTGTTTACCGCTTTGTGGATGCCTCTTTTCCCATCAATGGCTTCCTGTTGCCGCTCATTCATTTCCTGCCCCCGTCCAGACTTTCACATTACTTTTCATTTCTCTCCCCATCGACATCTTCCTCTCTCATCTCTCAGCCACCGGAGGCCAACAGGAAGAGGAAATGCAGTCTGAAAGGAGAGAAAGAGGAGATCGGGGACATGATGAAGCAGGTTGGAGGAGATGAAGACTGACTGAGAGAGCGAATGTGCAATAAAACACACACACACAGGGCCGACTCGGAACAATTTGCTGGATTTTTGCTGGTGTCCCTCGCACTGCAGCCAATTTCACCATGGATAATGCAAACAGAAACTGTATTGACCTTATTCTCCAATGTAGAAGTAAGCTCTTTTTAACTTTTGATTACTTTCGAAATTACTAGGAGTAAAAAAACTGGAGTAAACGGTCAAGCTACTTGCTCATCAAACTATTATGTTTATGACAATATATAAAAATACAAATTAATTTTATAAGTAAATACTAGTTTGAAACATCAAGAAGTCAAAGAAGCTGGTTTGTAAAGAGCCCCTATTATGGGCAGTGTTGCCAGATTGGGCGGTTTCCCACCCAATTGAGTGGTGAATTTGATTGTGCGAGTAAAAAAAGACATAGGTGGGTAGTAAAAATTTGGGCGGTTTTGCAACGGCGCGCCACCTAACCCCCGAACCCCGCCCCCCAAGCCCCCGGTCTTCACTTACAAACCGGCTATGACCTCCCAAAGTGATGTTATCCCCCCCCGCCCCCCCGGTATTTACTTACACACCGTTTATGATCTCCCAAAGATATGCCATCTCTCTACCCCACCACCCCCCACCCCAAACAAGCAGTTTTTTAAAGAGCCCCTATTATGGGCAGTGTTGCCAGATTGGACAGATTCCCACCCAATTTGGCAGTTTTGAATTTGATTATGTGGGTAAAAAAAGACATAGGCGGGTATAGTGACAATTTAGGTGGTTTTGCAATGGCGCGTCCCCCAGCCCCCGGACCTCCCCCAGCCCCTGGTCTTCACTTACGAACCGGTTATGGTCTCCCAAAAGATATGCCATCTCTCTCCACCTCCTCCCCCCCACCCCAAACTAGTTTTTTTTTAAAGAGCCCCTATTATGGGCAGTGTTGCCAGATTGGACAGTTTCCCACTCAATTGGGAAGTTTTGAATTTGATTATGCAGGTAATAAAGACATAGTGAAAATTTGGGCGGTTTTGCAACGGTGCGCCCCCCAGCCCCCAGTCTTCACTTATTAACTGGCTATGATCTATCAAAGTGATGCCATCCCCCTCACCCAATCCCCCCCCACCCGGTTTTTACTTAAAAAACAAGTATAATCTTCCAAAGATATGCCATCTCTCTACCCCACCACCCAATAAATAAACAAATAAATAAATGATCCCGCCATGTGATCGGTCATCATGACAGCAGCAACTTTGAGCTTCGAAGTGTCCGGTTTGACAGCTCCGTTTTCAACTCCGCCCCAGCCTGCGCTCGGCTAATCTCGTTGATTGCCGGCTGTAGCCGTGCTTCATGTCGATCGCACCTATTATTAGGGCCAGACGGAATCTGCGGACGTTTTTTGCAATTTCTGCGGAGAATTTTGGTAAAAATCTGCGGATTTCTGCAGAATTATTTTGGGAGTCTCATAACTAAAACCTTAATATGTGAAATATGTGTAATTTAAAAACGGAATAAATTCAGATTTACACACATTTACTCAAGTAAATAAACAGAATTAATGATGGGCTAAAAATCTGCGGAATTCTGTGGAAAATCTGCGGAATTCTGCGCACGCAGATTCCGTGTGGGCCTACCTATTATTAATCAGAAATTGAGTGTACATAGTTTTACATTAGGATATGCAGTCTTGAATTTGCAAACAATCTGCAAGTACCGGAAAACAGATGTAACACATTGATCAAATTTAGCTGTCAGTCACGCTCTTTGAGAAATCTCAGAACTGTGGTTTGAACAACAGCTACCCTGTCCTTTGAAATAAGCCAATATGAAGCATCTACAAACTGATATTAATATTTAATAAAGCTGTCAAAATAGACAGCATCTAAAACATCTGCTTGTACAATGTCGTCCACCATGTTAGCTGAATTGATCACATAACTGCGTCACATGACTAAACTGCGTCATCGCTTTTCGATGTCATCGTCCTCCATTTTCACAGTCTACACTGCAACACTTAAAAACACCATCTCAGTGTGGACAGAAGGCAGAAATGGAGAGAAAAATATGTGTTTTTTTAAATGAAAACGTATTAGTGTGGTCATGGCCTTAAAAGTGTACGTAAATATGGAATAAATAACGTAAGATCATTGCTCAGAAATGCTGCCAAAGACACTTTCTTCAAATGATCCTGCATTGTTTTTATACTATGAGTATTTTAGGTTAAATGTTTATGTAACTTATCCCCCACTAAAAAAGATTTGTGCATCCCCTGCTTTAAAAAAGGTCAGCGTATACTAACATGTGCAGTATTTACTTAAAAAAATACTTTAAGTCAGATGGACATAAAATGGCCGGCTACTCACTTTCATTTCATTCCTTCAATTTCATTTCAATGCCCATGAAATATGGCATCCCTTCGCAGTAAACCGAGGCATGTCTCTGGCCAGAGAATGCTAAGTAAAATCATATGACCTTTCCTGTTTGCATGACCGCTCTTTGAGCCGGACATAAATAATAGTAGCAGGAACTACCGATAAATGAAATACACAAGCAGTCAGCACACATGGCCATCAGATCAACAACTTGGAGCTGATCTTCAGACAGTCTTTCTTCGCTCCCTGAACTCTACTTGAAATGCTTTACAGCTCTTCTATGGCGAAAGCTCAGGCAAACCCACGTAGCGCTGGATATAAACATTTTGGATGCTTTTAAGCTGGAGTTTTTGTTGCGGAATGTCAGGTTGGTTATCACGTGATCATCTTTTCTCAAGCTATTTATTGACTAACTCTAAAATACACTTTGTGTCTTTAGCTGTTTATTATTATTACCAAAAAACTAAACAGTTTGGAATATTGAAGTGCAAAACTCAAGCATTGAAAATGCACACCCTGACCTGACATGGAAGATACAGGCAAACAAATCCATTTATACCAATTTTGGGGTGCACAAAGTGTTCTTGGAGCTTCGTATGATTACAGTTGAACCACTGAAGACACGTGGACTACTTTGATGTCTTGGGACCCTTGTTGTATAAGGAGGATCCAAGAGATCTTGGATTTCATGTAAAATATCTTCATTTGTGTCTTGAAGATGAATGGACGTCTCAGAGGTTTTGAACGAGTAATTAATAGCAGAATTTTTATTTTGGGTAAACAAAATTTACATGTTTGTACAACACAGGCTCATTCTGAAAACACTCATATATACATTTCTGGAGATTGTGAATTATGTGGAAAGAGGAGCGTATGGCTGCATTTCGTCTTAAAAACGAATGATACGGGGCGTTATGATGCTGTTTCTTTCCGCGCTAGCAGCTGACCGCTTCCCTCCATGTGGACGGTTTTTCCATTCTTAACAGTTTGTCCAGTGGCTCGCTGCATACATTGGAGGATTGGAGATGCAGAGTTGATCGTGATGACGGGGTTCAAATCCGGTGAAGAATAGTTCTAGAAAGCAGGTAAGACAAAACCAAAGGCAAAACATAATGTAAATAACAGGGTGAGAATGTGGTAAAATTGGAATAAATTGGTAAAAATCAGGCAGGCACGAGGGCTTTTCCTTTTCTGAATTGCTTTTCAAAACACTGTCGGTTAGGTTTAGGAAGTGGCTGGATGAGTCAATCAGTACTTTTTAAAACAGTACTGGTTGGGTTTAGGGAAGGGGGTGGGTGGGGGTATCGGTCGGTCGGTCAATCAGTCAGTCAACAGCGGCCTCTGGTGGATTTATGCAAGAAGAGCAGGCGCGAATGGTACTCTCAAGAGAAATTTGAGGTCTCAAAAAACGTACACAGCGGCATCTGGTGGATTCGCAAAAACCAAGTGTGCTGCAGTACAAGTTATAAAGCTCGCCTCATCCGTGTTAATGAAGGAGACATGAGACGAAATAAAAAAATTAATTACACTTGCAATAAGGCAACGCAGTGGCGCAGTAGGTAGTGCTGTTGCCTCACAGCAAGAACGTCGCTGGGTCACAGGTTCGAACCTCGGCTGGGCTGGGTCAGTTGGCGTTTCTGTGTGGAGTTTGCATGTTCTCCCTCCGGGTGCTCCGGTTTCCCCCACAGTCCAAAGACATGCAGTACAGGTGAACTGGGTAAGCTAAATTGTCCGTAGTGTATGAGTGTGAATGAGTGTGTGGATGTTCCCAGAGATGGGTTGCGGCTGGAAGGGCATCCGCTGCGTAAAATTGTGCTGGATAGGTTGGCGGTTCATTCCGCTGTGGCGACCCCGGTTTAATAAAGGGACTAAGCCGACAAAACAATGAATGAAAGACAAGACACTTGCAATAAAATGTTCCGAAAGATAGTTCTGGTCAGTTAAGGCACTGGTTATCAGCTGATATAGGTGCAGATCTTCATTTTTGTAAAGAGTATGTTTTGAGCAGTAATTTAATGCTGGGCGTGTCATCGTGATTGACAGCTGTGATTGACAGTTTCTCAAAGCAGACGTCGGAGTTTGGCAGGAGACTGAAGTGTTATTATTCGATTTCTGTGTTATTTTACCATGATAAAATGAGTTGTTCAGCAGTAAACTATAGTTTTTGACATACAGGATCTGGTGGAACACTGTTTATTCGGTAAGGTCAGGGCTTTATCAGTTTGCTGATACACGCCTAACCACCCAGATAGCAAAGGCTAGACTCTCGCCTGCCGGAGACTTACCCCTCGGCCCGACTCCGTCTGCTGTACCTACTCGCGGGCCGATCCAGCTCGGATGTGGCAGCGTCAGCTCGCTAACGGCCGCCGCATCTGGCCCGATTGACTCGGGCAGTAAGTCCATAGGCATCCTAAGGTAAGTCCATAAGTCCATGCGGCGGCCGTTAGCGAGCCGACCCAGTCGCATCCGAGCCGGATCGGCCCGCGAGTAATGTGCACTCTAATGTGTACCCTGGAGCTGGCGCGATTAAATCTTCGTTATATAAAACTTCATCTTTGTTAATGTTATTACAACCATTTGTGTTGATAAAACGGCAAACGCAGGCTCCTATGTTAACGCAAAGTGTACATTAGCTAGCCTTTGTTATAGTGCAGACACCGGCGGTCAAGTGAGAAGTTCGGGGGGGGGGGAGGGGCGTGGTTGATTTGATGTACAAGCGTTTGGTTGGAAGTTCGATTCCGCAGCTCCTCCTCTGGCTCCACCAGGCAGTCCTTCTGCGCATGCCCAGGCTCCAATTTCAGCAGTCTTTTGCGACAGTTTGTGCCCGTCACGAGGCGTTTTTTCCTTCACAGCGTTTAATGGAAAATGGCGCTGTCGCGACGTCCATATTTTATACAGTCATTGGCATAAACAAAAAAAAAAAAAACGTAGTTCCTGGGACGTATTTTGCTCTCTCCAGAATGTATATAGGGATACGTAATCAGAATTAGCCTGGATTAGGTTTGTACCTTAAATGTGTACAGCCTTCATGAAAATACAAAATGCTTCATTTTTTTCTAATGTTGGGGTCATTTTAGAAAAAGCTACAAAACTTCAAGACAAAAAACATTTGTTTTTTGCTTTTAAAATGGTGTCTGGATCATTTTATGACTTGTAAGTCAACAGGAGGATGACATGTACTGCAATTCATACTCAAAAAGACCTGCGGCAAAAACAGTAGAGCGTCTGAATTGCAAACAGCCTCAGTTACTGAAGAATAATTCATTAGGTGCAACAGATTTAAGAGTTATAGGTCTTTTCGCTGTGTTGGTAATTGAATTAGCAAGATCTCTAAATAAATAAGCAGCCGGACAATAAATAATACATTTGGCTTTTGTAAAGCCGGACTCAGCAGCTATAAAATGCTAGGCAGAAGGTGTTAATTTATTGCTGGACCCATGTGAGTTACCTCACTATTGGACTTCTTTTTCGCAGGATGGGACTTGCTTCGGTGATTGATCTGAATCCTATTTAAGAATCGCCCCGAGTGAGATTTTCTCCGCTCGCTCACAGAGAAATAAAGCATTCCTACGGATAATAAAAAATGGGAATGGATTGCAATGTTCACCCAGAAATAATCGGCCAATCAAACACATTACCGAGGATCTATTAAAACGACAAGAAGTTTGGCGCACTGCAAATCTCGAGGGCCCTTACAAACAGTGACGTCAAGAATAAGCATTTGTGCTGAAGTTGAACTTCGAATATGCTCAACAATTTAGTCCTTTTGTAATGGAAGAGTGCATCCAAACAATCTGCAATAATCTACAATAATTAATCAATCTGCAATAATCACTTTTTGAATGCAGCCCTACTATATTTAACGAAGTCTATATTCTATACTAAAAGAATAAAAGTCGTTTCTGAAGAATTTAAGTTTATTTATTTAATCCATTTTTGTTTCTTTTTCAAGACTTAACCTATTTAAATTATTACAGTATATCATGTTATGAAATTAATTATTTTTATATATGCATATTATATGATCAAATTATATAAAACAAACAGCAATTTTTTGAGTGTACACAGTAAAAAAATGCAGTGTTTCACACAATTCATTGCTGTTGTCCCAACACAAATCGATTAAGTTAACTTAACCTGCTGAAAAATCCAGCTTAAACCAGCCTAAGATGGTTGGCTGGTTTTAGCTGGTCGACCAGCCTGGTTTTAGAGGGGTTTCGGCCATTTCCAGGCTGGTTTTCAGCCATTTCCAACCTGGTCTTAGCTGGTCAGGCTGGGAGTTGACCAGCTAAAACCAGCTTGACCAGCCAAAACCAGCTATGTCTAGCTTAAACCAGGCTGGTCAAGCTGGTTTAAGCTGGTCATTTTCCAGCCTGAAAATGGCCAAAACCCCTCTAAAACCAGGCTGGTCGACCAGCTAAAACCAGCCAACCAGCTTAGGCTGATTTAAGCAGATTTTTTCAGCAGGGAATTTAAGTGGATTGATCATAAAATAATTAAGTCCCCTCCCCCCAAAAAATCTCAAGAATTGTGTTGTTCTGCTCATTTTAAATAAGTAGTTTGAACAAGAAAGAAAAAACAACATGTTTTAAGTGTAACGCACACTGCTACAGGTGACACACAACAAGTATTCAAAGGGTTTGTGACGGATATCAAAAATTGAACATGAGATATAAAATGAATGAGAGAGATGGAGAGACAACTTCTGAGTTGAACCTACTTACCTCCACATCTCCGAAATGTCAGTATTACAGTATATCATGTTATGAAATTAATTATTTTCTATATATGCATATTATATGATCAAATTATATAAAACAAACACCAATTTTTTTTGAGTGTACACAGTAAAAAATGCAGTGTTTCACACAATTCATTGCTGTTGTCCCAACACAAATCGATTAAGTTAACTTAACCTGCTGAAAAATCCAGCTTAACCAGCCTAAGATGGTTGGCTGGTTTTAGCTGGTCGACCAGCCTGGTTTTAGAGGGGTTTCGGCCAATTCCAGGCTGGTTTTCAGCCATTTCCAACCTGGTCTTAGCTGGTCAGGCTGGGAGTTGACCAGCTAAAACCAGCTTGACCAGCCAAAACCAGCTATGTCTAGCTTAAACCAGGCTGGTCAAGCTGGTTTTAGCTGGTTTAAGCTGGTCATTTTCCAGCCTGAAAATGGCCAAAACCCATCTAAAACCAGGCTGGTCGACCAGCTAAAACCAGCCAACCAGCATAGGCTGATTTAAGCAGTTTTTTTCAGCAGGGAATTTAAGTGGATTGATCATAAAATAATTAAGTCCCCCCCCCAAAAAAAAAAATCTCAAGAATTGTGTTGTTCTGCTCATTTTAAATAAGTAGTTTGAACAAGCAAGAAAAAACAACATGTTTTAAGTGTAACGCACACTGCTACAGGTGACACACAACAAGTATTCAAAGGGTTTGTGACGGATATCAAAAATTGAACATAAGATATAATATGAATGAGAGAGATGGAGAGACAACTTCTGAGTTGAACCTACTTACCTCCACATCTCCGAAATGTCATGTCAGTCAGCTTTGCATCACGTATTCGCTGCGAGTGTGTATCGATAATCAACATTCGAGTGTATGACACATCTGTGTGTGCGGTTATTTTCGCAGACTCTGGGCACATTAAATAGTCTCTGTAAACATGCTTTACGTTGGCTGCTTTGATACGGTTTCTGTGTGAAGTCTAAAATAAATGAATAAAAAAAAGTGCTCTAGGCCAATTTAACCATAATTTAATTGGCTCATGATGCTGCGGTAGGGTAAAGGGTCAGACTCCCACTCTCCCATGGGGGATTTCTGCCAATATGTCTTTCCAATATCTCAGTGGAAGCAACCAAGGCTCCCTTTATGTCACATGATCTGCTTGAAATGTAGCTCAACGTTTCAGTTTGCTGCTACTCTATTTGGACATTTGGCAAGGTTTTAACATGTAGCTCGCAGCTTATTTATAGCCTTTACTAGTGATAGATAGATTAACCATGTTTTTACCACATTTATGTACAGTAAATACTGTATATTTCATTTTGTTGTTGCCAAATTTTGACAATCTGCAAAGCTGTTTGTGTTTTATCATGTAGCTCATAGCATATTTTGAGGCTTTACTAGTGATAGATAGTTTTACCACGTTTTTACCTCATTTATGTACAGTACATACTGTATGTTTCAGTATGTCGCTGTCATATTTTAACAATCTGCAAGGCTTTTGTGTTTTAGCATGTACAGTAGCTCATAAGATATTTTTAGACTTTAGTGATATAGTTTTACCACATTTTTACCACATTTATGTACAGTAAATACTGTACATTTTAGTCTGTTGCTGCCATATTTTGACAATCTGCAAGGCTTTTGTGTTTTAACATATAGCTCATAGCATATTTTTAGGCTTTGCTAATGATAGATTGTTTTACCACATTTGTACCACATTGATGTACAGTAAATACTGTATATTTAAGTTTGTTGTTGCCAAATTTCGACAATCTGCAAGGCTTTTGTCTTAACATGTAGCTCATAATATAGGCTTTACTAGTGATAGCTAGTTTTACCACGTTTTTACCACATTTATGTACAGTAAATACTGTATATTTCAGTATGTCGCTGCCATATTTTCACGATCTGCAAGGCTGTTTGTGTTTTATCATCATGTAGCTCATAGCATAATTTTAGGCTTTGCTAATGATAGATCGTTTTACCACGTTTTTACAACATTTATGTAAAAAAATCTTTGCTAGTGTAGCTTGTGCATATTTTTAGCCGTATCTATTGATATAAGCATTAGCATTTAGCTAATATATTTCAGTTTTTTGTTGCTATATTTTGACATTCTGCGAGGATTTGCTAGCATGTTTTAGTTTACTTTACTGTTAGGCTTTTATAGTGATAGCATCAAGCTAAAACTTGATAAATCTAACATGTTTCATTCTTTTATAACTATATTTTACCATTTGCTAAGCTTTGTTTTAAAAAAGTGAACGCTAAGTTTTGCTTCTAGCAAGGTTTAACCTTTACTTAATGTTTTTGGTTTGTTGCTACCATATTTTATGATTCTAGGCCATGTTTTTTGCACATAGCTTGTACTTAGGTTTTGGTTATAGATATTCTTACCTGTTTTAGCAGTATTTCTGCCATACATTGACATTATACAAGGTTATGCTATAATAAACTAATAGTTTTAGCCTAAAATATATGCTAATATATTAGCTAAAATGTTGTTAATCCCTTACAAAGATTGAACCATGGTTTTAATGTAGTAACCATTGGCCAAACTATGTTTTTTGTAGTAAAACCCTAGTAATCACAAAGTGAACCATAGGTTTACTATGTCTTTTCTTTTTTCTTTTTTTTTTTGTAGTAAAACCATAATAACCTCAAACAGAACCATGGTTACTAGAGTAACCAATTGTTAGCCCTTGCTATGTTCTAAATCACGCTATTCGCGAGTAAATAGACGCGTGAACATTTGAGTTTACTCGCTTCATTCGCGCGTCAAATTCACTTCAGAACAGACGCGGATTCGCGTCATGGGCCGGGCTTCTGTCTGCCCGGTGACTGTAGCTTTGTTGCTAAATGGCTAACATGGATTTTATTGATAAAATAACTGTGTTAATGTGCTTTATGAAGGCTGTAAAACAGCATCGATACGTTTGGAGCAGTGTCTGAGTCCACTAGATACTTTCAGAGGTGCACCCAGCTCTGTGAGCTCATAAACTCCTCCAGAAACTTAACCTGGATGACGGAGGCTTTCAGCGGTGCTTCTGACTGAGCCAAGCCCAGTTTGATAAACTGTTGTTGGTGTCGGCTGGAGGATTTCCCCCGGACACCAACAACAAGTGCTACGTCACAATCATGCCCCACAAGAGCAAGCTCCTGATTGGTTAACGCGACGCGAATGTCCGCCAAAGTTCAGATTTTCCAACTCGAGCGATTCGCGCGTTAATTCGCGTCATTCGCGCCGCACCATTCGCGCGTATCGCGCCGCAGGATGCCTATTCGCGCGTTTGCATTGACTTAACATGTAAATCACTCGCGCTTGACGCTTCTTCCGCGTCTGGTGTGAACTAGGCATGGGCCGGTATAAGATTCTGACGGTATGATAACCTTGGATAAAAAAATCATGGTTTCATGGTATCACGGTATTGTGATTACAGCTCTAAAATATATTCTTTTTAAATGTCTGGGTAAAAAACTAAATTTTTTTTACATGTAGCTAGCATATAGCATGTAGTCTTTGCTAATAATAAATAAATATATATATATATATATATATATATATATATATATATATATATATATATATATATATATAAAGCATGTATATACATTTTACTAACATTTTTTAGCTACTATATTTTGACATTCTACAAGTTAGTTTGATTGTTTTAAACTGTCACGTTTCAGCACGTTGCACATTTGTTTCAGTTATGGGCTACCATACTTTGGCAAGCTTCAAAGCTTTGTTTAGCTTGTAGCTAGTATATGTTAGTCCTTGCAACTGATAGATGTTTTTTTTTTTTTTAAATGTTTCAGCTTGATGTGGCCATACTTAGGCATTCTGTATTTTAAATTTTTATTTATTAAAAAAAAAAAACATGGTAGCTACCAGTGCTCAGGGTGTTGCTACTAAACCTATTTCACATGCTCCCCCAATAGTGGACACTTGTGTACAATAATCAACATCAGAGTCAAAGAGATTGAGACAAATTAGCAAGGGAAGATAAAATGTGGAAAAATGTGGACTGGAACGCAGCGCAGATGACCTCAAAGCTTCAAAAGTCACGAAACCTCCGTTTTTGATTGCATGGGGACAGTCAGACTGTAACGAATGCCTAAAAATGCAGGACAAATGCCATTGATGGAAAGTGTGAAATGACTTAAATGCTCAGGGTCATCGGGGAGCTGTACAAACTGTTGCTCTGGAACCGTTATTGTGGCGTTGCTTTTAATACAGCGGGGACTCTTTTTCCAGTGGCAAAGCTCTTTCCTTTGATTTATGACAGTCTGCCACACTCATAATCTCTGCACTTTTTCACTGGGCTTGGTCTCCGTTCTTTCAGCCCGGCCCACTTCACGTTCTCTTGCGCGCACACACACATCTTCCTCCCACCGGAGACTTATTCATCATTATTATTGCTCCGACAGGTCCATTACAAACACAGGCTGTTAGGAAACACACAGACAGAGGGGAAACTTTTGGGGGAAACTAAAGCTGTTTGGCTTGGTGCAGTTTCCCATTAGCCTCATAGCCAAAGCAATGCGTCCAGTGAGCCAGACGTATAAACTATTGTGTATAAATCAATATCTAATGGTTTAATATTGAATATATGCCGATGGCGTGTAAATCAGTGCACAGCGGTCAGTCTGAAGCAGCAAACATTGCAGATAATGCAATGTTCTCCCCCCGCTGAGAAATCCAGCATAAACCAGCCTAGGATGGTTGGCTGGTTTTAGCTGGTCGACCAGCCTGGTTTTAGAGGGGTTTTGGCCATTTCCAGGCTGGTTTCCAGTAATTTCCAACCTGGTCTTAGCTGGTCAGGCTGGGAGATGACCAACCAAAACCTGCTATGTCCAGCTTAAACCAGGCTGGTTTTAGCGGGTAATTTTAGCTGGTAATTTTCCAGAGTTTGGGGTAAACCCACGCAAACACGAGGAGAACATGTAAACACACTGAAATGTCAACTTGCCCAGGTAAAGACTTGAACCAGCGACATTCTTGCTGTGAGGCAACAGTGCTAACCACTGGGCCACCGTGCCACCCTGTCAAGGAAAAAGGGAGGAGTAGGGGTGGAAGGGGGGGGGAGCAGAGAATTACCATGAGAAAAAGCAAAAAAACATCCCATGAGTAATCTAGACCAGGGGCTTCACATTTGATGTGAATTCAACATTATAATAAAAGTCCATGCAGCTTTATATTGTGTATTGACTATAAACTACATCTCCCATAATGCATGTTTGCATTGTGACGGATGTTTCCACATTAGCGTTCAGCTAAGCAGGATCTGTTAGACATTTGTAAATGTCCCATCTGCCAGCAGCTCAAAATTATTTGTTGTTCTCTCAAACGATTTGGAAAAAGGCAATGATCTGATGTCTGATGATATTTATTTTAGTGTATTACTTTGATGGAGTAATGTGGGCCTATGTTAAAATGATACAAAGAGACAATTATTAAGCAATATGTTAAGTAGTTTTGTACTGTACATTTATACAGTCTTACATTTATAACCAGCCATTTAAGGGTGGCTATAAAGCTGATTTTGGCCTTAATATCATCCTAACGGACAGGCAGCAGCTGGTGAAGCTGGGAAAATTCTCATCCAGTAGCCGCACAATCAGCACTGGCGCCCCCCAGGGGTGTGTCCTCTCCCCACTGCTCTTCTCCCTGTACACGAATGACTGCACTTCGAAAGACTCTTCTGTCAAGCTCCTAAAGTTTGCAGATGACACCACATTTATCGGCCTCATTCAGGACGGTGACGAGTCTGCTTGTAGACAGGAGGTTAAGGAGTTGGCTGTCTGGCGCAGTCACAACAACCTGGAGCTGAACACGCTCAAAACAGTGGAGATGATAGTGGACTTCAGGAGAAACCCCCCTGTTCTCCCTCCACTGAGCATCATGGACAGCATTGTGGCAGCAGTGGAGTCATTCAGGTTCCTGGGCACCACCATCTCTCAGGACCTGAAGTGGGACACTCACATTGACTCCATTGTCAAAAAAGCTCAACAGCTGAGGAAGTTCAACCTCCCGAAGGAGCTGCTGAAACAGTTCTACACCTCCATCATTGAATCAGTCATCTGCACATCAATAACTGTCTGGTTTAGCTCAGCTACCAAATCCGACCTCCGAAGACTACGTCGGACTGCTGAGCGAATCATTGGTACAACCCTCCCTACTCTCCAAGAACTGTACTTATCCAGAGCGAGCAGAAGGGCTGCCAAAATCACTCTGGACCCCTCACACCCAGCACACTGCCTGTTTGAACTTTAACCTTCTGGTCGACGCTACAGAGCACTGCGCACCAGAACAACCCGACACAGAAACAGTTTCTTTCCTCAGGCAATCCATCTCATGAACACTTGATGATAGTAATGTGGAACCAACATCACTAATTGCTATACACTTTTTTTATACACACATACACTTACTTAACAACACATTTTACATGCCAATTTGCACATAACAGCTGCACATATTATGTTGTATATAGTAATAGAGCTGTACATACACTTGTCAATTTGTATATTTGCATTCACTTTTTAAAATATATTTATTATCTGTTTTTTAGTCCTGTCTGTAATTCTGTTGCACTGTAGAAGCTCTGTCATGAAAATAAATTCCTCGTATGTGTGAACATACCTGGCAATAAAGCTCTTTCTGATTCTGATTCTGAATAATGAGTTTGACACCCCTGCTTCAGGAAGAAAGTGCCCCCAAGATAGTACGGTTTCCTATTTTCATTTACAATTTCTGACTGAACAAATGTAAATAACTGAGTACTGTACCTTACCGAACCAATGAAATTCAATGGAAATGAGCCATTAGTAGACAACAATAACAATAAACAGTATACGCTAGTTTCAATAAGTACAAAGTTATACACTCTTTTTTATCAATGGTCTGTTTTTGTCAGGACATTATTATATAAAATGTTTGTGCGCTTAAACATGACGCAAACAAAATCAACTGCAATAGTTTTTTTTAACATCGATTATATGGCTGTCATTGTGCAATTAAAGTTATTTTACTCGTTGATCTTTGTTGATTTGATTCAATTTCACCACTCAAAGAATGCAAATGACTTCACTTTTGAGCAAGCGTCCCATATGGGTTTGATTTGGGAATAAATTACCTGTAGAGTATAGCATTGGAGTCTTGGCGAGTGGAGCACAGAGAGACCCGATTGCAGGCTATTAAGTCAATGTGATATTCCAAGAAAAACCATGAACTCACCAAAGTATTAAAAGACACAACAATTGTAGACAATCAACATTGAAAGCAGGGGAAAATGAACCATAAATATACAAGGCATTAACAAAAAAATAAAAATAAACATCTGGAAATCATCAATGGGGGAAACAGGAAACAAGATGAAATGAGAATTTCAAAATAAAAGTCTTGAAATTTAGATTCAAAACATTTTCATATATAAATATATATATATATATATATATATATATATATATATATATATATATATATATATATATATATATATAGTTGAAGTCAGAATTATTAGCCCCCCTTAGAATTTTTTTTCTTTTTTAAATATTTTCCAAATGATGTTTAACAGAGCAAGGAAATTTTCACAGTATGTCTGATAATATTTTTTCTTCTGGAGAAAGTCTTATTTGTTTTATTTCAGCTACAATAAAAGCAGTTTTTAATTTTTTTAACATCATTTTAAGGTCTAAATTATTAGCCCCTTTAAGCTATATATTTTTCTCGATAGTCTACAGAACAAACCATTGTTATACAGTAACTTGCCTAATTACCCTAACCTGCCTAGTTAACCTAATTAACCTAGTTAAGCCTTTAAATGTCACTTTAAGCTGTATAGAAGTGTATTGATACATATCTATTCAAATATTATTTACTGTCATCATGGCAAAGATAAAATAAATCAGTTATTAGAGATGAGTTATTAAAACTATTATGATTAGAAATGTGTTGTTAGAAAAGATTAGAAAATATTCTCTCCGTTAAACAGAAATTGTGGAAAAAATAAACAGGGGGGCCAATAATTCAGACTTCAACTGTATATATATATATATATATATATATATATATATATATATATATATATATATATATATATATATATATATATATATATATATATATATTAGGGATGCAACAATACAGTTAGCTTACGGTTCAATACATACCTCGGTTTTTTAACACGGTTTTCGGTTCGGTTCTGATGGCTTGACACATGTGTTTTTTGTTATTTTATGCTTAATGCAATAGGCAATAGGAGAAAAACATAAAAACGATTTATTGCAATACTCCTTTATTTTACTTAAAAGCCAAGAAACGTACACTAGTTCCTGGTGTATTGTATAATAAAAAAATAAACACCGAAATCTCACAGCTGCTGGTAGCCCATGTACAAACTGGGCAACACATAAACTCTTGCATTTTGAAAATAAACATGCATGTGAAGTTAAACATAAATTGACCGTTTCAAATAAACATTTGTATGTGTCTCTCGGAAACAGTTGGGTATGTTTGCTGGGAAGATTCAGCGAGGGATTGAAGAACTTTATTACCTTCTCTGCTATCCTTCCTTCAGAGAGTGATATTGCTGGGTGATGGCACCGGAGATGTGCAGTCATGTTGGAAGTGTTTCCGTTTGAGTAGGCTATACGCAGTGCTTTATTTGTGAAATGTCCCGGAACAGATCGGGGTAACAGATCGGCATGTTACTCGCGGATGGAGAGGTGTTGCGTACGAAAGTGGAGAGCGGGAGAGGACGTTAGATGGTAGAGGGGTGTCGCGGACTACGGATGAAAGTGAAGAGCGTGGGGGTGTTGCGGACGAACGTGAAGTGGGTTGGGGAATCGCGGAAGAAAATGAAAGTGAACAGCGGACGGGGAGGAGGGCGGTTGAGGAGGGGGATCGGTAAAATGAGGCGTGTTCATGCACAAATTAAGCCCTGGCTATAAGTGTAAAACAATGCTTGCAGTGCACACAGTCATTTTTTAGCTTACTGTTTTTTTCTTCCTCGGCATTATACTCAACGGCAAAACCGAACTGTCCCTACACCGGAGATTTGAAAGACACCAGTGCTTTCTTCCTCGTAGTGCTTCCTCTTCACCTCCACTCACCATGGCCGTGGAATGATGGTTAAGCGCCCCCTAACTTTAGAGCATAGTTATTGAATATATACTCGCGGGGAGGAGTTTCCTCAACTCAGCTCGTGGACTTACAGGCACACACAGTCAATTCGGCTAAATAAAATGCACATAAATTATTTAAACGTAAAACCGAGAAAACCGCAATTCACAAGCACGTATTGAACCGTGGATGTCGTACCGAACGGTTCAATATTATATTGAGAATTGTGGCATCACTAATATATATATATATATATATATATATATATATATATATATATATATATATATATATATATATATATTAGGAGTGTATACCTACACTGGTCTTACTGTTCGGTTACGATTATCATGCCATCAATTCGGTTCAATTCGCTATCACAGTGCATTGACGATGCTTTCCATAAACAATTTAATATTTTACTTAGCAACACAATAATTCTTGTATTAAAATTTATAATTTATAAATATATTTATATTTCTATATTATTTGTAATACAATTTTGTCCTTTAATACAAGCAGTCAGATACAGTTTATGTACTGTACCTTTAATTTTACCTGCTCAAAGAAAACTCTTTTTGAATGCATCAAACAAAACTAACGTACATCATGAGCATTTATAGCAAATAAACAAATCTAAATATTATCCCGCTTGCTTTTTGACCATTGTTGAGCAAGTTTTTAATGCCAACAATTGATCACGCGCTCCACAGAAAAGTCTGCGATTGGCTGTAATGGTCAGTCCGGCTCTGGCGATGTTCCGCAAACAGTGACACAGACACTGATGTTAAACGGCTGCGGCGATCAGCTGATCCATTATAGATGGTGACAAGTAACGTTATTGTTGTAACAGCCGAAAGAGGAGATAAAACGTTACCTCACAAACACGCCAGCAGGTCAAAGCGGCCACAGAGTGTGAGAGAATTTACAGCTTTCATTTTCTCCTAGCTCGGTTCTGATGTACTTCCTTGTCATTTAAAGACTTTCCAGCAAACTCACAAGCAGTGAATTGTGCAGTTATCTGTTTGAAAGTTGTTTTATTTACTCCCCGTCTCCTGCCTCACCGTAGTAAGCTACTGCCATATAATGCATATGTGATAAATGACGTCAGTACGTAATAACCGGTTATGATTATTACTAAACCGATACTGATTTGTTTGCGTCTGCATTGCTTTGCATCGAAGAAACAATTAATTTTGACACCCCTAATCTGTATATATATATACAGTCGTAGTGGTGGGCCGTTATCGGCGTTGATGTGCTGCGTTAACGCGAGACTCTTATCGGGCGATTAAAAAATATATCGCTATTAATCTATTCTCAAAGTTGGGTTGCAAGCTGAGTCTATTCTACGCAAGCTATAATGACTTTCACCTTGATATTTTAGCGCGGATGTATACCTGGCTGAATTGCACTGTAGGGGGCGAGAATGGGTCTTCGAACCTGTGTGCATTCCTACTGTGAAATAACCACATCAAACGTGACGTGCTAACATGGATGCAGTTCACTGGAGTGAATCTGATTAATTATTAGCTCCACATCTAACTATCAGGCACCTGTAGAGTTTATGTGTACGAGTAAAACATATACAAATAAAATGGAGCGGGTGCTTTTTAAAATGAATGACGGTGAATGAAAGTCAAACCGGTGAGCCGTCTGACAAAAAAGTGCCCTTCTGAATCAAATCAGCAGGATGCCCTTCTGGATCTTTCACTTACTTCGAAGACACTACTGACTACGCTTATATGGACATCTGTAATCTAGTTAATTGCCTTAATAGACAATAATATAATTAAGGTGTTTACGTGAAGCTGTTCACTTTAACTGCAGTTCGGCAGTTTCACATTCACTCATGAACATTTCATTCATGCCCCCGTGACAAACTGGGGTATTAGACGCAAACAAGGAGTGGTGAGAGTGTTATGGAATTTAATAACGCACGCCGAATGGAAAGAAAAAAAACATCTGCATTTCGCGATGTGTGTGTGGATGCGTGCGGTCCTTTACTGACAGCCGCGTGTGTGGATTTTGACGGAAAATATGGCGAAAAGTCCTACATGATGGTAACAGTTTGATTGCGGTGTTTACTTCAATAATGCCACTAATATCTGCATACTCCACGTCTTAATTCCATTTCTGTTTAGTTCAGTTATGACTTTAGTCGGATTAAGGTCATCAAAAATCGCTGTTTGGAGCTTATGTAGGCCTACAGTTCAACATTCATATTTAACTGAATAACCAGTTAGTAAACACAAGTACATCTTATTGAACATCATTTATTTTCATCACCAATTATCATAGTAGAACAGTTTCTCAAGCCGTTTGTGATGCATTTTGGACACAGGAGATGAGCCCCTGGTCTAATGCGCCACCTGGCTTGAGAAACCCGTTCTCCAAGACTTACTTTTAGTCATTATTTGGGTAGCACACATATTATGAATGCCTTCGGCAGAATTCAAATGAGCCATTTTAATCTAGATTAATTCCAAGATTACAGTGAGATTAATCTAGATTAAAAAAATTTGTCTATGTCCACCTATTTTTTATATATATATATATATATATATATATATATATATATATATATATATATATATATATATATATATATATATTAGTAGGTTTAAAAAAATCTATATGACAATACATAATTACAAATAAATTTAAACACATAACATACAAGCTTTAGGCCCCGTTTACACTAGTATGTTTTAGTTTTAAAACGGCGTTTTAGAATGAAAACGATTCGCATCCACACTAGCGTTTCACCCAGCGATTCTGAACAGCTCTCTGTCTACACTAAAACGGTGAAAACACACATCACGTGACCACACACACACTCTCTGGCATGCGCTGCAGTGTGCTTTGAGCACACACACACACCCACATGAGAGCTGCGCAAGTCGGACTGTTCATCACGGATCTACCGCTGGATCTAATCTCACTATATTTGTTAAACGTGATATTTAATTCATCTTGTAGTCTATATCTAACTACATATTCCCAACTTTGGTCTTTTGAATCTATTACTTGTTCTAAGGGAACGTGCTTTGGCTGAGCGCGAAGATAAGTTAGGTTAAATATTAATTAATGTAACCGCGGACAGGGATTCTGCACATCTGACTGATTGTTTGCCTTTGTTTTCTCTATTGTATAAACTTATTGTGTGTTATACTTTTATAATAGCCATTACTGATCATTAAAACGGATATTCAGTGAAAGAGAGAGTGTATGTTTCGTATTTTCAATGAAAATGAAAAGAGGCAGTAGCCTAATGTTATAGGCTCCGTTTTGTTATATGCTTGAAGATGACGGTCATATCATGCAGCTACACGACGCCTCAACATTTTTGATGTCTGTTGTTGCTAATATCAAAGTGAAAATAGGCAGTTCCTCACATCATGTTTTCATTTTATTGTCAAGATAGTGAAACAGCATAGCCAGGGTGATGTGAATGACTTTATAAAGTACACACTCGGGAGTTTGTTTTCCATATCAAACTTGCGAAGTCTGAACTTACACGGAGAGGATGCAAGACTGAACTGTGTGAAGGCTACTTAATATTGGGGAAAAAGCCCCAATCAGAGAGGAGAATGTCTGCAGCCCCGCCTCCGTTTTCAGATGTCTCCGTTTTCCCTCATCCACACTGAGACGGAGCAGCAGCGTTTCAGATTGAAAACGGACTCTCCAGCGTTTCCAAAACGCTCCGTTTTCGGGGCTCAAAAACTCCGGGGTAGTGTGGACGGATGGCGTAACCGTAGCAAAACTTCATTCATTCATTCATTTTCTTGTCGGCTTTGTCCCTTGCGGGGTCGCCACAGCGGAATGAACCGCCAACTTATCCAGCACGATTTTACGCAGCGGATGCCCTTCCAGCCGCAACCCATCTCTGGGAACTTCCACACACACATTCACACTCATACACTATGGACAATTTAGCTTACCCAATTCACCTGTACTGCATGTCTTTGGACTGTGGGGAAACCGGAGCACCCGGAGGAAACCCACGCGAACCCAGGGAGAACATGCAAACTCCACACAGAAACGCCAACTGACCCAGCCCAGCCGAGGTTCGAACCTGCGACCCAGCGACGTTCTTGCTGTGAGGCAACAGCACTACCTACTGCGCCACTGGGTTGCCCTCGTAGCAAAACTTATCCGTTTTAAAACTAAAACGTATTAGTGTAAACGGGGCCTCAGTTTACTTGTCTATTAACACCTGCAAATAAGTGTTGATGAAATATAAAACCAATTTGTGCTTTAAGACAAGCTCAATTTAAAATAAATGTCTTTTTTTAAACTGAAACAGTTAGTGTGTTTTCCATCAACACCAACTTTTTCATATCTTAAGATCAAATAACATTAGATTTTTTTCATGATACGAGCCCTTTTATAACTTAGCAGAATGATCTAAGAACTCTTTTATTGCATTTACCGGCTTTTGTCTGGTTGCTTTTCCTGCCTCTTATTACATGTCCTGATAATCTCACAAACCAGACAGCCGTAAAATCACTTACAATATATATATATCGCTTCTGAAAAATAATAATAAAATATTTTCAGATACTAAAATCATACTGAAATATAAAAACTGCCCTTCATATGAATATCTGTTGATAATAATGATTCTTCACACGATTTTGCTCAGTTCATTTCTAATGTGATGCTAAATTGCTGGCATTTGTTGACATTTCAGCAAGAAAAAAACGCTCGTGTCAATGCCTGAATGAAATAGACCATTTATCAAAGCTGTAAATTGTCACTCAAAAAATATATAAAATGAAATCTGAGTTAAAGCGGTGGCTTATGAATATTAATTAAGCTATACAACTAAACCACCATACAGCCAAATCGCCTAGCAACATTAGTGTGGCTGATTAATATTCATGAGGTATGCTACCAGCAGGATGGCTAATGCTTTTTTCAAAATGTATTCGGCTTTGCTCTGATGTCATCATCATGTTGTAAGATGTGTCATGGGCTGTTTCTCAGTTCCAAGAACATAGAGAACGGACTTGCGTTCTTGCGGAGACCGGTCTTGCCAGGTCACCTCGGAGGAACGAACTCGGGAGACCGCGCGAACAGAGAACACGTCCTGTGAGAAATCAAATGCTGCGTTCTTCCCTGGTTCTTCTAGATTGTCAAATGACCTTCACGTGTTTTTTAACAGGAAATTATTTAAACGTTACAGCATTCATACAACGATTTATTGTTTTTCCCCTTTTCACAATATATACTCTGCATAAAGACCTTACAAATATACGTTGCACAATATAAATAAAACAGATTTTAATATGAACTTTAGCATATAAACACACTTAATGTGTTTATGCCCTATAAGATTTTCATGGTAATGTTTACTTTCACTGTTTCATTTAGGGAAACTCCTGAGATAAATAAGATATATCTCTGAACTTTAATAATAAATCTATATTAAATGCTGCGCTTCCCATTTCCTTTATTCGCCGCAATGACCTCTCAAGCGAGTTTTGCGCTCAAGTCTGCATCGGTGCATCCTCGACATCAGAAACACATCCACTTTAAGTAAGGCATATTGAGAAACAGCCATGTTCTCTTGTCATTTATGTTTGTAGTTCTGTCTTGTCTTCCTGTTTCCCGCCATGTGCTCAATTCTTGTGTCATGTTTTCATTGGTTGATAAAGTCATGTGTCTTGTTCCTCATTGGTTTTCCTAGTATTGTGTCTAGTTTGTAATTGGTCGTGTCTAGTCATGTGAGCCCATTTGTTTGATATACACAGGGCTTAATTTGTGCCGCAATACGCCGGATCTGGCATCTCTGAAATCTGATCCGGCGCCTCATTTTACCGATCCCCCTCCTCACCCATCCGCTGTTCACTTTCACTTTCTTCCGCGACTCCCCAACCCTCTTCACTTTCGTCTGCGACACCCCGGCTCATTTTCATACCCCGCCGCCATCCACTGGAAGCTTTTCAAGGGGCATGTGAATAGCGTGGGAGGCGATCACGAACTGAGGGGTGGGGGTGGATGATGCGATCACAAACTGAAAAGTGGGGAGTGGCGGGGGTAGAAATCAGCTGGTAAAACCGAATAGAGGAGTGACGATGGCGAACTAAGGAGCGAGGGGGCACTTCTGCTCATTTTGGCAGGGCACTTTATATCCCAGACTAAAAAGACACTAAAAAGGGTCAGGTTGAGCCTTATGTGTGCACAGCCCGAGGAGCGAGGGGGCACTTCTACACCGCTCCATCCTAGGGTGACATGCTGGATCCGTTACCCCGACCTGTTCCGGGAGCTTACAATTCACATAATACGCTTATTTCACGCGACCGCCATTTTAGAACACGAAAGCGAGGCTGCGGTGGGAAGAAAGCCGGATGTATAGGATCAGCACTGTAAACATTGCAACAATATGCTGTGTGCTATAAACCTCCAGCTGTTGCTGCGACTTCAAAATGCAGAAATGGTTTAAACATCACTTTAATATCATTCAGTTCAGTTTAATATAAACAATTAAAAACATATTAGGCATCAAACAACATCATAATCTCTTTAAGAGTGATACGCTTAAGTGTCCTCCTAGACTTCAGTCCAGGGCAGCTGGTAAACACCGTGGGGACGCTTCCCTGCTTCAGCCTATGTAACCCGGTGAGTGATAAAACAGTGCAGTCCTCTGTAGCACATCTTCGTGTTGTCTTTAACAGTGATGTCCTGGTGCTGAAGTTTTAAAAACGTCAATTTCCCACTAACATTTACGCGCCGCTGAGCGCGCTTATAAACAGCTGATTTGCCGTAGTATTCACCAGTGCTCAACAGAATGACTGTGAACGTTATCAGCTCGCTGCTCTTCACAGATTGAAAACACACATAGACGGATATTGGAGCGTTTTAAAGCCGTGAAGATCAGCGGATTCATCAGCGGATCGCTCGTCTGTGTTTGCACTCAGTAAGCAGTGGTGAGGTGAACTGATGACAGCCAATCAGAATGATTTCTGTTGAGCATGTGAACACAATGGCCAATCAGCGCTGTTTAAGAACTCCGTGAACAGTGTCTTAAATGTTAACGAGAAATTGGCGTTTTTTTACATTTCATTACGGAAATTTTGTATCGTGACAGTCTAATATAGTGAAAGAATCCATTCATTAACTTGAGTTTGATGAATGGCATCTAAAATGTGTGTTTGGGAAAGAAAACGTTAGCTAAGTAGTGCCATTTCCCTTAACTTAGCTGAAAATGAGGTCAAATATCCCTTTTTATTTTCACTATTCATTCAGAACGAACCTTAGGGTCACTCGGAAAGCGCTGAAATCATAAATTTGTGTCTTTTTCTCTTCGCTGATAAGATATACAGCCAGGTACACAACATTCCTGTGTGACTCAGGCTATACTTCCGGGTTTCTTCCCACCGCAGCCTCGATTTCGCTGTTAATAATGGCGGCCGCGTGAAATCAGTCTATAAGCACTTAATATAGAGTATTGTGCAAAAGTCCTAAGCCCAGCTTTGTTGGCCTAATGCTTTTGCACAATATATAATCAATAACAAAGGAAATATGTAGTTAGGACAAACATTTCCTCTTCAAGCAAAAGACTGTGTTTGTTGTGACTTCCCTTGGGACTGTTTTGTTGTAATCGTCCTGACAATTTTTGAAATAATGTGCTGTATAATATCTTTAAGCACTTTCCAAAGCTCTTCTTTAGGCTTAGAGTGTCATATCTTTCTTTTTCTGTCCAGGTGATCTGATACAGCCTCAATAATATTCAGGTCTGGACCCTGTAGAGGCCATTTCATGACTGTCTCATTTGAAAATATTTATTCGTAAACTCTAATGACCTACCTCATTAAAAACTACACTTGGGTTTTAATGCTTGCTTTCAGTTGGACATTTGTTACAAATGCCGATGAACTTCAGCATCATTCACATTTGTGGTCCAGTTTGTGAGGCTGTGTTTTTTGTCTTATTATTGTGTGTTTGTGCATTTTACACTAGGGTGAAGCTATCTTCAATCCAAGCCTGATGTGCTGCCGCAAGCATGAAACTTTTGAAGAAATATGTTGTCTATAGGCTCTATTCCTAGTCAGGTGCCTACGCAGGCAGCACTTTCCGTGAATAGGGCACAAAAGAGCTCCTTAAAGGCTTTTTTCAGGCAATGGCTGGTGAAAGAAGGTGCTTAACCTTCAGAAAATGCTGAGCGTCATCCTCGGGAGGTCAAACTAAATATACTGCTTTATTTTGTATCCCTGTTATAAGGTGTTAGCACTTTCAGCTAAACATAGGACATTTTTTTCTTGTTCTTTTCTAGAGATAAACAGTTTAAAATGCCATAATTAAATATACAAGTCAACAAGATTCTAATGTTAAGTAAGAATAACGGCTTTGTGCAAGATTGAGTTGTGTGGAAGTGATTGACCAGGTTATATGAACTTATTAAGTTAATGAATTGCAAATGTTTTTTTTTTTCAATTAATAGTCATGATATTCTGTTATTGGATCATTTTAAAGGGATAGTTCATCTAAAGATAAGTTTGAGTTCCTCAACCTTTGAGTTTCTTTTGTTGGACACAAAATGAGATGCTTTTGAGAATTGTAGAAACCGGTCATTAACTTCCATACTGTAGGCGCAGGCGAGAAAGTAAAACCGCTCGCGCTTTGGACGGCATTGCAAACAACTACAGGGCAACTTCTTGGCTTTGTGGCTGTTCATCAAGACGACGACAAGGTTTGTTTGAGCTCGGGTCGACCATGGCTCAATATTATATGTATATATTACTACAGTGTAATGTCTCGGCTGTGTATTTAAAGATGGCGGTTTCTTTGTTTTCATTCTCCTGGCTTGTTGCACGAGTGAGTGACGTATCTCTGTAAACCAATAGCGTTCAGTTGCACGTCTTGCTCAGCCTTTTGGTACCCTTTTGTTGTGCTAGGTATACTTTGCAAACGGTAGGCTAGCCAAAAAGTGATACCCAGCATTTATTACAGTGCTGTTTAACGGAAGATACAATCTAGACAAGGGTTGGAACAATTAAACATCATTTAGATTTGCATAAATAATCATTAACATGTTTTTGCTATACAAGTAAAAAGAAAATGCTATCTGGCTTTTAATTTACATGACAACAGGCCTGAAAATACGAACTATTATGAGTGCCATGCCAGTAATGAAAATGTGCTTCAAAGCAAGGTTATAGTTAACGAAAACGAACGATAAAACGAAAACTGAAAAACATTCTCGTTAACTGAAATAAAAATAAAAACTAAAACTGTATTTTGTACATACAAAACTAACTGAAAGTAAAATTATAGCAAACCCCCCCTTTGTTTTCGTCTTTGTAAATGTATTTAATACATAATCTTACTGTAAGCCTTTTAGAAGTAAATCTAATTGTCGCTGCAGGTGTTTGACCCGTACTGCACCTCAGAGTCAGTCCTGCTGCCATTGGCCAGATCAAGCCGGTTCTTCTCCAGTCATCCTCGCTGTTCCTCCCGCGACAAAAAAAAAAACGAGTGGACATGACAGCAGCACAGTGACAGCATTACAGGCACTTAAAACTAATACTTACACATTTGTGCCCAATAATGGGTTTTATTTCTGTATCGCGGTCGAATCTTTTTAACCGGATCTTCAAAGTGAACCGGTTGAACTAGTTCACCAAATCGAACTGAATCATTTGAAACGATTCACGTCTCCAGTAAGCGCTTATCCACAAACGACTTACTTTTTAACAAGCCTAATACCCCCCTCTGACTCTAAATAATCCAATATATACTCTTATTCCGTTATTAGAACAGTAACATTACACTGAGATCAAATTTAAGCGGTGAGGAGATAATACTGCGCATGCGTGATTCAGTGAACCAAACACAGACAGCACATGACAGCCTGAACTAAACTTGAACAACACCGCGGGTAAACAGAGGGCTTAAATGAGAGGATCTGGTGAAAAAACGTAAGTTTATTTTATAACAGACAATCGTATTGGAATATAAATAAGTGAATCATGATTCAGTTGGGTTGCAAAGCTTTACTGTGAGACATTTTTCAGATCATGGTGATGTTTTAACCGACTAAAATACAGTATAGAGGTAAAGTTGGCTTTATATTCGGATATTTAGACATTCTCCTTAATAATATAATTTCAGAAAAGTATTCTTTGCAAATTCTAAATAGAGAAATCATATTAGCAGCCAATGATTATCAAAGTACAACATTGTTTACAGTCAATTAGATAGTGCTAATGTTGTTTTGAAGTCATACTTTCATGCTAATTCCGATTATATATTTAAAGTAACATGATGAACAATATAGACACTTCTAAATGAACGAATGTGCGAATATAAAACCAACTTTACCTCTATGATTGAAATTACTATTGCTGACTACATAATTTTGGTATGTTGAGTCCAAACATCCGCGTTAAATATCTGAACTTCCCATCTTCACATTTTCCCACCTGTCTTGTGAGCTGTTGTCTTTGAATAGAGGTAAAGTTGGTTTTATATTCGGATATTCAGACATTCTCCTTTACAATATAATTTCAGAAAAGCATTCTTTGCAAATTCTAAATAGGGAAATCATATAAGCAGCCAATAACTATGAAAGTACAGCATTGTTCACAGTGAATTAGATAGTGTTGATGTTGTTTTGAAGTCATACTTGCATGCTAATTCCGATCGAATATTCAAAGTAACATGGTAAACAATATAGAGACTGCTAAATGAACGAATGTGCGAATATAAAACCAACTTTACCACTATTAAATCTACCTCTAATTAAAACGAACTGAATTTGAAAACAAAAAGTCAAAACGAAATAAAAACTAAAACTAATGAAAAATCCAAAACTATTATAACCTTGCTTCAAAGGGCAAGTTCTTAAAAACAATACTTTGTGTAGACTACAAAAACATAATTCATGCATGCATAATGAAGCCGCTTTTGGGCCAGATTCACTAAATGGGGCTCATGTTAGTAATCTGTTGTCAAGTCTGGCCCTTAGTTGTTATCGTGGATCCTGTGAATTGGGATCGTTTTGACAGTGTCTGTACACACAACTTCAAAAAAGCGAAGCGATATTTTCCTTTTTAGTGCATTGTTGTGTAAATGCACTCCTCCTTGCTTTTTTCAGTCACATCCAGTACGAAGCTATTTGAGGAAATGGCCATTCTCTGACCCATGCGAATGCTCAAATGTCTCTTTAACTTCTTATCCGAGAAGCCTTGTTTTGCTGTAGTACCTTCATTTGGGGCGCTTAAAAACAAAGAGACGTCTCTATTTGTATTTCACGCTCTGAAATGAATCGCTGTTATCTGCTTTTGAAGGACTGGGCATACGTATCTATGACAAGAATTCAGAAATGCAAAGAAAATTACCATGACATAAGCTTCACAGGCTTGAGATGGATTGATAGACAGATGGCGAAAGGGAGAACGGGACGGGAGAGGTATTTGAAGTTTACATGAATGGTTGTTTTTGATGGATAGTGTTTGTACACAGACCGAGCTGTCCTTGCCAAAGCTGTGAATGCATGACACAGAGCTTAGAAGGTGATAAGGGCTGAGCGAGAGGATGGTGTGGAAAGAGATAAGCTTACCGAGAGTGAGAGAACCAGAAAAAGAGAGAGAGGAAGGGAATGAAACAGGCCGACTGTGAGCAGATATTGGGCCGTGGATGCCCTGATTTTGCATTAGGTACGGCAGGCTTTAGCCTTTTGCTCCAAATGGCTGAGAATGATAGCGTGCTTTTTTTTTTTTTTTTTTTTTTTTTTGGAGCTACAGGAGCAGGATCCATTGAAAAGATTTGTATTTGCAACGCTTCCCTTGTTTGAATTTCTACATTTTAGCTACATTCCACTTTTTTAGGGTGGCACATAATGCTATACACAAGTTACAATGTAGCATGGTTTTATTTTGGGACATTTCTTAAAGCGTAGTTTCATTTTAAAGGTGCCATATGATGGAAATCTGAGTTCAAAGAGTTCTGTACATGGAAATAGCATACCGTGAGCCTGAAACACCACTGTCTCCTCGTTCTCATGTAGATCCTGTGTAGTTGCTTTGCTCTGATTTACATAGTCTTATTATCTACATGGATCATTAATATGCACGCCCCAGGATGCGTTTGATTGGCCACAACATTACCTAGTTAGATCATTCATTCATTTTCCTTCGGCTTAGTCCATTATTTATCATAGTTCACCACAGCGGAATGGACCGCCAACTATTCCGGCATATACAGTATTTCAAGGTTTCCGCTACATTCATTTATCCGTGGCGGGCCGCCACGCCAAAATTCATCCCGCCACGGCTACATTACAGCTTTTTATTTAAAACATTTAGTCGTGTTTTTTATAGCGGATTATAATCGCACCAAAACATATTAGAGGCAAACCGCGCAAACTTTTCTGTAACCGTAGTAGTGCTGTGCGCTATTTGTTCAAGGTGACATGCTGACTGACTCTCTGACAGACTGACTGACAGGTGCGTGAGTCTAGCAAACACCGCGTAGCTTTCAGTTAAGATGAACACAGTTTCCATAAGTATACTTTATTGATAAAGGTCAATGGCTCTGCATACAATGACTTTATCTTGCTGGAGTTTAATGCCGTTTCACTTTACTTCAGGACGCGTTAATGTCGGAAAACGCACAAAAACGCACTAAATCGCGCTTCAGCAGCGCTTACTGGAGAGCGCACAAGAAGATCTGCACTTGAACGTGTAAATTTGAGTGCGTGCAAGAAGTTCTGTGCTCGAACAGAGGAAATCGGCGCGCAAGCAAAGAGATTCGCATGCTCGTATTACATGAATGCTATCTCGACTTGTAATACTGCGTGTAATATTTGTCTTTGAAATAGTTGGCAGATCTGTGTAAAAAAAAAGTCCTGCCGCCACTGCTGGAAAAAATCCTAGAGGAAACACTGGTATTTTATGCAGCAGATACCCTTCCAGCCAAATCCCAGTACTGGGAAACACCCATAGACACTCACATTCACACACACTCATACACTACGGCCAATTTAGTTCATCCAATTCACTTATCCCTGCTGAAAATCCAGCTTAAACCAGCCTTAGATGGTTGGCTGGTTTTAGCTGGTCGACCAGCCTGGTTTTAGAGGGGTTTTGGCCATTTTCAGGCTGATTTCCAGCCTGGTCTTAGCTGGTCAGGCTGGGAGTTGACTAGCTAAAACCAGCTTGACCAGCCAAAACCAGCTGTGTGCAGCTTAAACCAGGCTGGTCAAGCTGATTTTAGCTGGTTTAAGCTGGTCATTTTCCTGCCTGACCAGCTAAGACCAGGCTGGAAATGGCTGGAAACCAGCCTGGCAATGGCCAAAACCCCTCTAAAACCAGGCTGGTCGACCAGCTAAAACCAGCCAACCAGCTTAGGCTGGTTTAAGCTGTTTTTTTTTTTTTCAGCAGGGATAGCACATGTCTTTGGACTGTGGGTGAAACCGGAGCACCTGGAGGAAACCCACAGCAACATGGCGAAAATATGCAAACTCCACACAGAAATGCCAACTGGCCCAGCCGAGACTCGAACCAGTAACCTTCTTGCTGTGAGGTGCTAACCACTGAGGCACCTTGCCACTCCTAGTCAGATCACATATTGTTAATCTCCCTCCCCTCTCCTATTTTTAAGTTGATCGATGCATATTAGGGGTGTCAAAATCCATTTTTTTTTTGATGCATGAACCTGACAGAAAGAAGTATGAGGTGACGAAGAATATGCTGTGCTGGATGCTAACCCTGACTAGATCAGGAGCAAACACAAATGTGCGAAAGGTGTTTCTAGTCACCCTAATACAAAATAAGATGGAAGATGCCCAGCTGTGATGATATGACATGTGGTGCAAAGTATTGACCTGTCTGTGGTAAAGATAGTTATTTGGATGGAGCTGACAGGACAACACCCAGAAGGACTAGCAAAAGGGCGGTAGGTGGACAGCTTCAAAAGTGACACGCAAGCCATCAGTGTCAACACCAAAGATGCCTTGGACCAGAGGAAATGAAGAGCTGGCAGCCAATCAGCTGACCTCGCAAGTTGTTAGGATGCAAAATAATGTTTCGGAAACATTGCAATGCCCACTTTGGTTGCATATTTTTTTAAACTAGAACAATACAGTGTAAATTAAATGTATACAGTGGAAGACAATTATTAGGGAATTTGAATAATTTTTCAAATATTCATAAAATTTTAACATACAGTAGCAAAAGGACACTTGCACTAGGGATGGGCGATATGGCCTAAATTCCATATTGCGATATACATTGCAGCCTCTTGCGATAACGATATATATTGCGATATATAAATTATAATAGAACCATTTCAGAACAGGTTACATAGACCCTTAGGAAAGCCAAACTGCTATTTTTTTTAAGAAATAAAGAAACGTTGCATGTCATTTTGAGAACATTTATTGTGCAAAAGCAAAACTGTAATTAAACAACACAAAGTTGCAGATAAATAAACTAAATGTAGTGCCTTTTAGAAAGAAAGACTTTTTTTTTAAGTCCTTGGTTCCTAAATGCCAAGTTGCAGAGAACAAAAAAACTGGTGTCTTTTTTAGTTAAGGAACGTACACTGTACTGAAATTACTTCCAGTATTAAATAGTCAAATAAAATTGTGTATTGCAGATACTTTAAATAAAAACATATTTCTAACCTGCAGCCTAAGGTAACACATTTGGTTTTAAACATTTTGTTCTTCTAATGAAATTAAAACTGGTGTCTTGATCTGCTCTTTCTCTCTCTCTCCTCTCTCTCTGTCTGCTGTAGTGTTGGTGCTGCTGAGAGATTGAGACGCACCAGACAAAGTTTGCGAATAAAGTAATGCAAAAATGAAAACAATTAATATCGAAAGCGAAAGCAGATTCTCGGACATGTCCGGGGAAAAGAGAATGTATTGTCACCCCAAATAATGAGCTGGATCAGTCTATTTAGTCTTCGCACTCCTCTCAAAGCTGCTAAAGTCAGAACAACAGTTCTGTATCCAGCGCGATACAGCGCGTCTCTGTGGGTCTGCATGCAGAGAGTGTTCTCAGTTTCTCGCGAACACAGAACCTGGCCGCCCCAATAATATATCGACCGCCCAGGTAAAATCTGTGTGGGAGGCGCTGATGTTCACTAGGCAAGCCACAATATGCCATGCATGAGGCTCGGAAGTTGTGCGACCAATGTGTGCGACACGCCACCATTCGGTGCCATGCGTAGCTTAGTGCTGTTGTTGATAGCGTCAGCATGTGCTACAGTCACAATAGATTTCCAACGTAATACACCATAAGTTAGTGTGAAGAGCATGTTGTTTTACCGTGACCAAGTGAATTAAGTCATTAATCGAGCTTATTAAAAAAGAAAATTTCACATGTGCGACTAAATAAATTTTCCAGTTCGCACACGTCTATTTTTTGTCGCAAATGCGAGCGAAATGGTCGCACTGTCGAGCCCTGTCCAAATAACAGATGTTGCACCAGTCTTTTTCAGGAGCTCCTCTGTTTCGCTGACGCTTTCAGCCATGTTTATTCAAGATGATGATGCGTTGCAGCCGGCTGCAGCTCGTTGCTCTTAATTTCGCGGGTAGATTGCGTCATCAAACATGTATTATCGCGATAGTGCAATAGAATTAGAATCTTTATCGTAGGCCAATTTTGTATAGTTTATATCGCATATCGTTTATATCGCCCATTACTAACTTGCACATTGTTTCCTATTGCACTTATATTTTGGAGAAAGTTAGTTTTGCTGGAATTTAAAAAAAAAATGAAAATTAAATGGCAATGTTATTAGCTTCCTAAATAAATTATTTTTTGATTGGCTGCAGAACAAACCACTGATGTCAAATGAGTTTCCTAGTTAACCTAGTTAAGCCTTTAAATCACACTGTAAGCTGATTACTACTGTAGTATCTTGCAAAATTACTTGTAAAATAATATGTAGTCATCATAGCAAAGACAAAAGAAGTTATTAGAAGTTAGTTATTTAAACTAATATGTTTAAAATGCTACGAAAAAAAAAAGCTTCAGAATATCCCTATTGGTACCTTAAAGAAAAGGTGAATTGTGCTTTGAAGAAATCAATACTACCAGCTTCAACACGTCTTCCTAGAGCACTCATCAGCGCAGTAAAATGTCACCTTACTCATGAAATTCTTTAAGTACTTCTCTTTCAGTCTGTATTATAATTCCTGGCAGCGGCCCAAAGGCCAGGGCTCATTAAATATTGATATTCTATTCCACCCATCCAATTTATGCATACATGAATATGAGTATCATACTTATGTGTGAAGAATAAGTGTCTAAATAGTAAAAAAAGTGACTCTATAGTGAAAAAAGTCTCTCTGTAATACCTGAAGACAGCTAGCATTAGCATTCCCATTCAGCTTAGTATTTGCTCATAGACAGTTAGGCTACTTTTACATGACAAAGATGTAGCCAATAACGGAAAAGTATTTCCCTTGCATTTAAAAAAATAGTTTAACATCTACTGTATCTAACATTTTTCAAAATAATCTGCATTTACACAATCGTGGAAACATCCAAAAACACTATGCGTATGCTAGGCCAGTATTTGGCGCTGTTACCTAGTTGTTAAATAGTACCTGTATGGTTTGTATGTATAATTTGCCATGTGTGTAAGCTGTGTCTCAGCTGTTGGTTGTAAAGTTTAGTAAATCCATACTTTGCTGATGAAGCACTAGTAAACACTTAACAGGGCTTGACGCTAACTTTTTTCAGGAGTAGCACATGCGCTCCTAAGTTGAAAAATTTAGGAGCACATTAAAGAATTTTAGGAGCGCAGTGAAAATATATAAAATAAATAGTGTTTTTGCCTAATTAATGTGCGCGAGGAGATCTTTAAAAGCAAGGCGGTGTCATTCATTTGAATACAATAAGTCCAATAGGTTTTATTTTACTGTAACAACAGCTTAAATAGTGTTTAATAATTATTTATAAATTAAGCTGTATGGAGTTTAGCTAGCGGTCCACAGCAGGACTGGGATCAAATTGCTCTAATGAAGGCCTCTTTAGGCGATGCGGTGGCGCAGTAGGTAGTGCTGTTGCCTCACAGCAAGAAGGTCGCTGGTTCAAACCTCGGCTGGGCCAGTTGGCATTTCTGTGTGGAGTTTGCATGTTCTCTCCGTGTTCGCGTGGGTTTCCTCCGGGTGCTCCAGTTTTCCCCACAGTGCAAACACATGCACTATAGGGGAATTGGGTAAGCTAAATTGTCCATAGTGTATGTCTGTGAATGAGTGTGTATGGTTGCTTTCCAGTGATGGGTTGCAGTTAGAAGGGCATCCGCTGCGTAAAACATATGCTGGATAAGTTGGCGGTTCATTCCGCTGTGGCGATTCCACATTAATAAAGGGACTAAGCAGAAAAGAAAATGAATGAATGATTGAAGGCCTCTCTAAAGTGATCTGAATCAAGTCTTCAGTGGTAGACATGCCTACAGTAGGCAGCTTTTTGTTCAATTTTTGATCCAGTTTCGAGCTGAAAAATCTCTTTCACACTGGGCAGCAGAAATAGAGAATTATTAAAAAGTTGTTAAGTTAATAAAAACGTGCAGTATGGTTAGTGCATACATTCACATGACCAGAGCAATTTAATCTGTGTTTGTATCATAAGAAAATTATGGCTGTATCAATGCTCCCAAACAAAACATTATTAATTTTACAATAATATATATATTGTACATATTATCTTAAATATAAATATACTTGCCGTAGCTATATTGAAACACATTTTCTCCACAGCACATAAAATATTGTGACTTTTGAGAATAATTTTATCAAAATTTATATTATTTGCATAATATATTCCACCGATTCCACCCTATACTTCCCACATGGGAAAAATAAGACAATGTAAAGAAAGACACAAATACAACCTCATGTGCAAAGCTGACACTGTTTATCTGAGCACTTTATCTTTCTGGGCTTTTTAAAGAAGAGCGTAGGCCTAATATAGGAATGCCTCTATGAATTAAATTTTCCTTCTGCCCCAAAGTAATATCATCCTTTCTATTAAACTTTAATAACCTTCAGCAACAGAATGATTTCTTATTCCTATTTAACAGACAATTAAAAACTAAAATGTTAAGCATTTAACACCTTTTGCATGACACTGTTACTATCCATGTGCACCACTGACAGGTCAAATCTGCTCGCTCTCTGCTGCTGAGAGATTGATACGCAACGGGCCAAAGTGTGCATATAAAGTAATGCAAAACGCAGCTGTAGAAAGCGAAAGCAGATTCCGGGACATTTATGGCGATTTAAAAAACCCGGCCGAATGCATTTTTAAGTCCCAAAAAGAGGACACGTTCGGGAAAAAGAGGATGTATAGCTGGGTACGTCTATTTAGTAAAAGGCTTTTCTTTTCAAGTCCTCGCGCTATTCTTAAAGGTACTATCAAACTCAGAAGAGGTAGTTTTGTGTCCAGCGCGTCTCTGTGAGTCTGCAGCAGCAGAGCATGCGAGTCTGTGGCGGAGTATTTTCAGTTTCTCGCGAACTCAGAACCGGGCCGCCCAGGTAAAGTCCTATGTGTGGAAGCGCTAGTGTTGAATTGGGTCTTACACTAAATAAACCACGATATGCCATGACCGAATTGTAAACGTTTTCTATGAGCCTCGCACGATGTGCGGCACCGCCACCATACGGTGCCTAGCGTTGCTCAGCAACGTATTCAAAACAATATAAAGACCGTAAATAAACCAGTGACGTTAGAGATGTGCTTTTGTTGATCGCGCCTGTGTGTGCTACAGTGACGATAGATTTCTAACATAATACACCATAACTTAGTGTGAAGAGCATGTTGTTTCACCGTGGCTGAGTGAGTTAGGTCCTCATTCAAGCTTATTAAAAAAAAAGTCGCACATGTGCGACTAAATAAATTTTCCAGTTCGCACACATCTATTTTTAGTCGCAAATGCGAGCGAAATGGTCGCACTGTCGAGCCCTGCTTAAGCAGCAACACTACCACGTACTCCGCCATAATTGTGTTTGTTTTCCACTTGACTTAAATCCAAAATTCCCTAAACATGTACCGTGCATGACATCATCGATTTCATATAATCTAATTTTCGGGTGTTTACATGGACACGACAACAGTGGTATTTTTTAAAACAAATTGTAACCTGTTTTCAGATTTGTGCACTTTCAGTTCCAAAATATACTAGGGTTGTGCCGATAGACGATAGTATCGTGTATCGACGATAGGCAAAGATATCGCAGAGAGCTGAGACTTATGACGATTTTAAAGACGATATTTAGCTCGTTTCGCATCAATGTAGACCCATTACATGTTTTACTTACATTGTTGAATAAAATGAATAGTATTATTATTTTTAATCTTCATCATTAATAATAAATGAACCACAAATAATTTGACAGCTTCAGGTGTTTGCATCAACATCACTTGACCAACTCTCTTACGCTCTCTCATTCTCTCTCTCTCAGCAGCAGCTGACACGCGCGCTGCACGTGAGGGCACTACACAGCCACATCTCACAGCAAATTAATTTGCAACTTTGTTGCATAAAAGTAATAGGCTAAATAACAAAACGGGATTTAACTAACAAACAAGTTAAATAAAACTATTTGTAAAAACTAAAAAGAAAATGAAAGAACTAAGAGCTGAAACCAGCTCAAATGTTCTGGAATAAAAGGTAATACACAATCATTGGTCATTAGAGACAGCACTCCTGCAAGATTCTCTCTTGCTTTCACAAAAAAAGTTATTTATCTTTCATTTATATCCGTTATTAAAAGCCTATTTAAGTTGGTCTATAGCCTATTTTTTCAGTGCGTGTATTGACTGCTTCTTTAAATACACGTAATATATGTGCCTTATTTGTGTTCAATTCGATGGAATGATTAACACGGACATGCACATTTGTTTAGAAAATAGCCTTTTTATTTAATTTAAAAATGTTAGGCCTATATTTATTTATAGGCTATGAATATATATTTTATTTGTTTATTTAAACTAGCCTATATATATTAAATTAAATTACAACCTGCATTTTACCATTCGTTTTGGCTTTAACGAATTATTGAACAGATAATTAATTACTTATCAAAGAACATTTTTCTGAGCTCAGTAAAAAGTTTCATATGTAGGCCTATAAAGTAAAAAAAAAAAAGTCTAAAATGAAACTACTCTCTTATCAGAAAACAACAAACACGCATCTCAAAGCGCAACATTGTGTTGGATTTTAACCAATACAAATGTGACAGTTTGATGACTACTTTTGTGATGATGATCAGACCTGATGCCGCGGCGCACTCAACTGAACAAAAACATGAAGAACACGCCTTCACCGCACAGAAAGTCACCCGAGGCCGGCAAGTCCTCCCGCCTGAAAGGACCTTAATGCGCCATTATTTCTTCTGTGCGTAGATAAATACCATTTCATTTGATTTCATTTATTTATATTATATCCATTTTGCGGCAATCTCGCGATAACGGCATCAACAAGAAGTCACCATCAAATCTTGTCCCACGCCGCACTGTTGCATCGGAGTCTTGTTTTAAATAATTTTGCTTATTTAGCTGTAAGAGCACAGCAATTTGCATTGGTTTGAATTATTTTCTGAGATAAAACGTAATGCAAATGAAGTAGATTATTAAATAAGTAAAAAAAAAAAAACAGCCAAAAGGTAAATACGTTTAGAAATGGTTAAATAAATGAACAAATAAGTAAACATTACACTATTGCGCCCCCATGCGATAGTATCGTGTATTGGCGATCTCACAGGGGGACGATATGGCGATCTGAAAATTTCGTATATCGCCCAACACTAAAATATACTGTTGTCAAGTAAACAAACAGGTTAAAACATAAAACCGGCAGCTAGCTCTGTGACTTTCACATGGTCATCCACTGAAGCTAAGTAGGGCTGTGCCTGGTCAGAACCTGGATGGGGGACCACATGGGAAAGCTAGGTTGCTGCCGGGAGTGGTGTTAGTGAGGCCAGCAGAGGGCGCTCAGCTTGTGGTTTATGTGGGTCCTAACGCCCCAGTATATTGATGGGGACTCTACTGTATACTGCTCAGTGAGTGCCATCTTTCAGATGAGATGTTAAACCGAGGTCCTGACTCTCTGTGGTCGTTAAAAATCCCAGGATGTCCTTTGAAAAAGAGTAGGGGTTTAACCCTGGCATCCTGGCCAAACTTGTCCACCGGTCTCTGTCCATTATGGCCTACTAACCATCCCCATATCATATTCGGTTTCATCACTTTGTGTCCAGGAAAGTGCTATATAAATGATGTAAGAAATTATTATTATTATTAAAACGTTTCCTGATTCTGGCTGAAACTGTTCTTGTCTAAACGGTTCCTCAGTTCTGGATACAATTATACTGATGAGAAAAATGTAACATCAATATGGCCGCTTTAGTAAAGGAAGTTCTGTCGATAGCAAATCATTGATCGCTATAGACCAGGGCTGCCCAAACTCAGTCCTGGAGGGCCAGTGTCCTGCATATTTTAGTTCCAACCCCAATTAAACAACCCTGAACCAGCTAATCAAGCTCTTTTTAGGTATTTTAGAAATGTCCAGGCAGGTGTGTTGAAGGAAGTTGGAGCTAAACTATGCAGGACACCGACCCTCCAGGACCGAGTTTGAACACCTCTGCTAATAACCTTATTCTAAAATGTGGAAGTGCGCTCGTTTTGGCGATTGTTTTAGAACTTCCGATTCAGCCGCGTATGGGAGAAATGACTAGGAATAATAAACGGCAGAAAACGGTCAAATTACTTGCTCTACAAACAAGTGTTTGCATGACTATACAGACAAAATAGAATAATATAATAATAAAATATAAGTTTGTGACATTAAGCAGCAAAATGAGCTGTTTTTAACGTCTAAAAATGAATTGAAGTGAATGAGACCGGAAGTCTCAAGCCAAAATGATTCAAATGGTTGCGCCCGCTCGTACGCGGAGAATAAGGTGAATAGACCAATCAGAATTTGTCAATTTAAATAATAAAAGCCTTCTTTTATTGGTTATTCTTCTTAAAGCCTTCTTCTATGGGTAATTTTCACAATTTATGATGGCATACTGTCAAAAATGGGACAAATGAGCTCATATAGGAGCCAAATTTGGGACTTTGTCAGAAAGGGGGGGGTGACTACGGACCTGAGACGTGGGTTTTTGCAGCTTCTTTGTTATAAACCCTCTGGGGCGACAAACATGCAGGAATCTCCGCGAATACTTTTGTCACAGACATGAGAAATACATCTACATAAAGCTTAAAAGCTATATTACTAAACGATCCAGCTACAAATCTTCTCTGGTTTTGTAATCCATATGAAATGAACACGATGCACAGTATGTCCTACACTGTAAAAAAAAAAAAAAAAACATAATTTTACCGTTTAAAAAAAAAAACGTTAAATAACGACCGTTAAATTACAGAAATTTACTGTAAAATAACAGACATTAAATTACAGACATTTCCTTGAACTTAAATTTCTGGCAAATTTCTGTAATTCAACCTTTTACGGATTCAAAATTACGTTTTTTTTTTTTTTTTTTTTACAGTGTATCTGACTTCATAAATTTCTGCCTCTGCCTCTGTCAATGCTTGAACAAACTTGAAAACAAAGAGGCCATTGTCAGTTGAGAGGGGATTTCCTGTCAGAAATATTTTTGAAATTACTTCAGAAGACCAGGTTAATTGGATGTGGCATTATTTAAAGGGCACCTATGGTGAAAATTCTACTTTTCAAGCTGTTTGGACAGACATATGTGTAGGTATAGTGTATAGACCGTCATATTGGGGTGATATAAACACACTCAGTCCTTTTTTTTCAATTTAACAACATAAAAACGGTGGACCAATTAGAGCGGTTTTGAGATCGACCGCAACTTGACGTAGAAGTGCGGTCCCCCCGCCCACCGAATTGATTGACAGGTGTGCATTATCATATGCTCAGTATGTTGTTTCACGTCCGCCATTTTCAGCATCTGAGTCAAAGCGATATGTCACCAAAGAAACACTCTTGCTCTATTTTTAGATCATGTAAGGCTCATTGGACTCAACATTCACCACGTTTTCGCTCTTCTCGCCGTCAGTGTTTGTGAGTTTTGGTGTGTTTGCATACATGTGTACTTTTCATTGCGTCTTCCTTAAACTTCAGCGGTTTGCATTTCCCGCGGTCACAGAAGCTCCCTGTCATCTTAACTAGGTGCAGCTGGAAAGTGCGAGCGCGTTGCCTCACGTGCGCGTCCCTCCATTGGAAATAACGAACTAACGACGCGCAGCGCCATGCATTTCGCGATGTCACAGATGAAAGTGAGGACCGGGGGGTTCGCTTACTATTCTGCCGCCTAGGTCACCTCTATGGACGTGCTGCTCAGGACACTTCGTATTTCTGCCGTACCACAGAGCGTTATCTGAATAGTTTCATTTTAAATAACATGCGAATGTGCGCGTCTGGTGTGCCGTGTCGTGGTTCTGAGCGGCATCCGGTGTATGACGCCTTTTAGTTATAGCCTCAAGCAGGTCGTACATCAGAAGTGCCGCTCGGTCAGTGGAAACGAGCCATTAAACTCACTCATTCAGAGGCGGGAACCACCGGATGTGCAACAACTTTAATCATAAGGTAAACACCAAACATCTGGAGCTCCTTTACGAGACTCGACACTTGTCATGTGCGCACTGTGTTGCGGTGCATCCGGTGTGTGATGCCCTTCAGTTAATTCAGTGTGCTTGGTTATTAGTCTCAGTGTAGGCTACAAGCTCGGAGCTTTAAACTAGCACACAGTTTGCTGTAAAACTATACAAAGACACAAATGATTTTGTAGTCTCTGTTTGGTCTGTGTCCGAGTCGTACATATACAGCTGAATGCTGGTCCTCTCACTCATGTTGCTTCTCTCTGTCTGCCTGTCTGTTGCCATACACAAACAGGGGAGCTCTTGGCTCCGCCCCCTTGTTTAGTTGGGCAGGAAGTCGAAACTAATTTTCATAAATGCTAAAACAGCGAACTGTGTACACGCCCCCAAAATGACACTTTTTAACACATTATAAAAAAAAAAATCTGAATTGTGTTTTGAACTGAACCTAAACTGGCACACTCAGAAGAACCATAATATTAATATTACATCTTTAAAAAGGGGTAAAATAGGTGCCCTTTAAAGGTAGATGATGTGTAACACGTAAGTAATTCATTCTCATTCTTGTCCTTCACAAACAGTGCTTATACTGGAGTTTGGTGTCATGATCTTGTTTCCTTTGAGTGTGCATTAGCTTGGGCAACCTGACAAAAAAACAAACATTTTTTTTTCATTACTCTAATGTTTAGAAACAAAATTTAAGGGTTAGTTGAATGACAGTTAAATTTCACTGGTGCTCCCAAATATGAAATTTAATTGTAAGCTTGGCAGCTTTGGAGAATTTGATGTTTCTCCACTGAAAGAGATAGAAGCTGCACTTGTATGCCTCAGAGGTGTTTCAAAGATGGCCGCCGAGTGAAATTACTTGCCTTAAAGCAACTTTGGATGTAGTTCAACTCTATGCTCTCATTCACTTGAGGTTGAGAGCCTTTCTGCTGCAAGATTATTTTAAGCAGTTCAATGTCAAAAGTGTGTGAACTTCACTAGAGATACCAGCTATCATAAGAGCTCTCTTTGTCTTTGAAATCCAAGTGTTCTCCAAGGTGGACATGACTGGAAATCAAAGTTGGCGACTGTTCTGTCTGTGTGCCTGAGGCGAGAGCGGTGTGTGCGAATGCTCGGGTCTTTGAGAATCGCAGAAACTTCTGCCTTGTGATAGCATCTATGTTTAATGTTGAGCACAGAACTTGTGGAAGAATAAAAAAAGCCTTATCATAGTGCCGAGATGTAGTCGGATCGACTGAAAGGAGTAACCTGTGGGTCAGACAGCTGTCTGTCTATGAGGACAAACGAACAAAGTTTGCTCTCTGCCTTTCCCCTAGTTAAAACAGCAGAGAATATCAATATCAAGGTCTGGAGTGCAATTCACGGGAATGCAAGAACTGATAAAATGTGTTTGTGTGTCTACCTTACAACTATTACATTCTGGGGACCACGAGTATAGCAATACCAGAAAATGTTGACCTTGTTGGGGAAATGAGGAAAATGGCTAATAGATCACTCAGTGGAGTATTTTGAAAATGTAAAAATGCTGATTGTTTTCTGTGAGTGTTGGGTCTAGGGGTAAAGTTGGGGAAGGGGATAGAAAATACAGTTTTGTACAGCATGAGAAATCATAACATCTAAAGGCTGACTTACTTCAGCCTCGAGCAATTGCCGCTGGCAGTAGGTTATGTTATGTTCTTCTTTATCAAGTTTCTTCACGGGTGTTTTGTTTTTTATGAACGCTACCCTAATGTATAAGTAGCTTATGGCCCGTTTCCACTGAGTGGTACGGTTTGGTATGCTTTTATGGCCGTTTCCACTGTCAAAAGGTGTACCGAACCGTACCGTACCCCTTTTTTAGCACCCTTTCGAAAGTGTACCAAACAGGAGAAAGGGTACCAAAAAGCAGAGCTAGACGCGCAGCTGAACGCTATTGGTTTACAGAGATACGTCATTCGCTCACGCAACATGCTAGAATGAAAACAAAGAAGCCGCCATGTTTTAATACACAGCTGAGAGATTACAGTGTAATTATATACATATAATAACGAGCCCTGGTCAACCTGGGCTCAAACGAACCTTGTTGTCGTCTTGATAAACAGCCACAAAGCCAAAAAGAAGAGCAGATTTTACCCTGTGCCCCGTAGTTTTTTACGGGCCAGTCTGAACCGCGAGCGGTTTCGCTTTCTTGCTTGCGTTCGCCGCGCATTAGAGATGCGCGGATCAGCTCAAATGTCACCCGAATCCGCTCCTTCATTCTAATCATCCACCCGCCCGCACATATTATTTTATCTAATATATATATCCGCACCCGACCCGCACCCGATCGACACTTTAATAATTCTAATCCCTTGTTTTAAGCATGATGATAGGTGTTACTTTCTCCGCAATGTCCGGCGGCAGAACAGCTCGTTAATTCATGCTCGAGCAAATGATGGATAAAAGTACTCGATGCATGCCCTTCTTTTACTTATTTCAGTGTTTTCAGGTTCACAGTGCAAAACAGCTCCCGGGTGGAATAACTGGAGTAAACATAAAACAAAACCGGATAAAACTTTCTCCCTCTAATTCACCGCACGCACAGCACACAGCGAGAGCTCACGTCACACAGCATGCGTGTCGAACTACACTACCCACAATGCCCCTCGCTATGTACTACAACTCCCGTAAAAGCAGTCCTAAAGCGGCCACACTATTTCCCCTCTCCAGCAACATAGGTCACCGTGGATCGTTCGTTATTAACAGCAGATTCAGCTTTCACATATACAGGAAAAAGAACAAAAACGGTGTCCCTTCAGCCTAAACAGCAGCTATGTTGTGTGTACTTGGCCCTTTTCTTAACACTCTGCATCTACTGTGCCTGGATTCGGGCGATTCCGCCTCGCCTCCAAAACACGGCTGGCTGCACCAAATGAGCGTTCACGCGCACCGCTTGTTGCAGGAATGCACAAGCTTCTCCTTGCAAGGCGCTGCAGTCGTGTAAATAAGCGATCTTGTTTCTCCCAGAACGATAGCAGATTTCCCTGATGACTCCTCTAACTGAAGTTAGCACAGTATTGTTGCACTTCATCCATTATTTTGGGCGTCTCATCTTCACATTTTGCGAAGTCCACTCTCTGCTTTTTTGCTGGTCAACTGCTATGACCCGCGACCCACCCGCAATTAATAATAATGTATTTTTTTATTACCCGACCCGCCCGACCCGCGGATTATCCGCAGCGCCCGCGGATTTAACCGCCATCCGCGCATCACTACCGCGCATCTATATTTGAAATAACATACTTCTTGAGCTGATGATAATAACGTGCGCTTGATTATTGACGTGCTTTTGAAACCTGATCCTGTCAGAAACTGACAAACACGAGAGGGTTACGCGTGAAAAAACAAAAGGTGAAGCCGGAAAAAAAGGAGCACATTATTTTTTCAGCAAATGTGAACAAACTGCATGTTTAACTATTATCATCACCTTTTGGACTATTATGAACTCGGAACTTTATTATGAACTTATGAACTTTCTAACAAGAGGCTACACGTGCTGCTGAAGATTACAGACACATTTAATCATCAGAGGTTTGCACTGACTGTGGGCTATATTTCATGTTGTTTTGAACCTAAATAAGGTGTAGTTTTTCTGTAATTGGTAACATATCGGAGACTGTAAGGGTCTGTATGTGTTCATATATGTTGCATTTATTTATTTATTTTATATAATTGCAGACGTTACAGTAGGCTATTTCGCACTGTCATTGATTTGCAGTTATAATTAACTCATGTTGATAGAAAAGTTAGTAATAAACATTTATACAGAAGTATTTATGTGTGTAAAGCATCTGTTTTGTAAGAAGTGCTTCTCACATGATATGTGAGCGACCTGTACAGCTTTACTTCAGACATTTTCTCGAGCGAAAATGACGTCGACTGCAACTTTCTGTCGTACACCACGCCCACTAAAAGAGTACCTTTGGTACCCTTTTAGCAGTGGAAACGCAAGCCTGATAAAGGTGACCCGTACCGAACCGTACTGTACCAGTCAGTGGAAACGAGCCATTAAACTCACTCATTCAGAGGCGGGAACCACTGGATGTGCAACAACTTTAATCATAAGGTAAACACCAAACATCTGGAGCTCCTTCATGAGACTCGACACTTGTAAACACTCACTCTATCGGGCTCGCGACTCTCAGCACCGCCCACACTCGTCACAGCTACCAAGCCGACCAATCACAGAGCTTGCCCTACGCGCCGTTGCGACATGTAGTTACATTTTTTGAGAGGTGCGTGTCACGGCGAGGGCTATGCAACCGTGCAAATGCTGTGCCAGACCATAAGCGTGCGCTTGACGCAGAAGTATCAATCAGCCTTAAGGGAAGTGCTCATCAAGATGGCTGTACAAGCATGTGGCAGACATAATAGTAATATCTCTCACACTATTGTTCTGACATGACACTTATATAAGCAAAATATCTTGCCACTTACTAGCCTCCAGGTTTCACTCAACCACAATTCCATTTTCGATTAAAATAGTGTTGCTTTTAAAAAGGAAAGCAATTTGGTAGTGCTTTTTCTGTGATGTTTGAAGTAACATGAGGATTGTACTGAGTAACCAGATTGTATGATACACATCCATAGATATCTATAAATACAATGTGTTTATCACATAACTGGACATGCATTATCATATTTTAATGCTTACATGTGCGCAGTCCACACTGCAATCTTGAAAGAATATCAATAAAGTGCATAAGAATCCTGTCTTGAGAGTTTACTGGATGCCGACTTGGATTTGCAAGCTGAGACTGCATATCTCAGAGATGCAATGTCAGACACAATGCACTCAATGGAGCTAGGGACGCCAATGTGAGGGGTAGGGTTAAGGGTGGGGCTGGGTGTGGGCAATAAAAGCATTGCATGCAGCTCAGCTTGCAACTGCACCAGGTCTACATTCAGACTCCTCTCGACAAAAGGCCAAAACAGCGAGATAAAGATGCATTTTGAAGTCAAGATTAGCATAAACTAGCACAGCTGACATTATTAGCTTCTAAAAATATTTCATAAATGTTCCCATTACGTTACTTAACACATTTTTGAAAATGTTCTTAGAACGTACAAAAAGTTTTTAGACAATGTATTAACATAATAGCATTACTCAATGGTATGGTGGCTAAATGGTTAGCACTGCCACCCTACAGTAAGAAGGTCGCTGGTTCGAGTCCCGACTGGACCAGGAGGCATTTCTAAGTAAAGTTTGCATGTTCTGCCGTGTTCCCATGAGTTTTCTCCGGGGGCTCTGGTTTCCCTCACAGTCCAAAGACGTGGTATATGTGATCTGGATAAACTACACTGTCCGTACTATAAAAATGGGACTGCAGGGGCGTAGCCAGCAATTTCGGGCCCTATGCACAACTATTTCACAAAGGCCCCCCAGGGAAAAAAGTGAAGGTTTGCCTGGGCCCCACTTACAACCTTTAATTGCCAGGGCCCTATGCACTCTGTCACCCCCCCCCCCCCCCCCCACACACACACACTTACTTTGCCCCTGAATAGGAGTGTGTGGTTCCCAGAACTAAGGGGTTGTACTCTCAGTGCTGGGTTGTGGCTAGAAGGGCATAAGCCTGTGAAACATATGCCAGTATTTGGCATATCATTCAGCTGTAGGGACCCTTGATAAAGTAGGGAATAAGATGAAGGAATGTTTATAAGGGTTTGATAAAGTTTAACTCTTATGCTGTGTTCACACCAGACGCGGAACGCGCAGATAAATTGCGCTATTCGCGCGTAAATAGACACGTGAACATTTGAGTTTATTCGTTTCATTCCCACGTCAAAATCCGCTTCATTCGCGCATCAAATTCACTTCAGAACAGTGGTAGTGGTTGTGAACAGGCAGTGCTTTTGTCTGCCCGGTGACTGTAGCTTCGTTGATAAATGGCTAACATGGATTTTATTAATAAAATAACTGTGTTTATGTGCTTTATGAAGGCTGAAAAACAGCATCGATTCGTTTGGAGAAGTGTCTGAGTCCACTAGATGATTTCAGAGGTGCACCCAGCTCTGTGAGCTTTTAAAATCCTCCAGAAACTTAACCTGGATGATGGAAGCATTCAGCGGTGCTTCAGACTGAGCCGAGCCCAGTTTGATAAACTCTTGTCGGTGTAGGCAGGATGATTTTGCCCCGGGACACCAACAACAGGCGCTACGTCATAATCACGGCCCCACAAGAGCCAACTCGTGATTGGTTAACGCGGCGCTAATGTCCGCAGAAGTTTAGATTTTTGAACTCGAAATCGATTTGCTCATTAAGCGCGTCAAACGCTCAATTCGTACCGCGCCATTCGCGCGTATCACATCATTCGCGCAATTCACGCCGCAGGATGTCCATTCACGCGTTTGCATTGACTTAACATGTAAATCACTCGCGCTTGACGGTTCTTCCGCGTCTGGTGTGAACGCAGCATTATATTGTATTAATATTCTCAGAACATTATTTAAAATGTTATTAGAATATTCCATTCATATTAAATTAATGGGTAGCAGTTTAGTTTAGGTCACAATTCACCGTATTAACAAACCATTAACTAACACTACTAGCTTAATAAACTACTAGTTCACCTGCAGCTTCTCCACGATGGATGTCCAGCGTTCTCCAGCCTCCGGTGCCTAGACTGCAGCTCAGCACAGGAAGTTTGGCCAGAGGAGAAATGGTCGTGCCCAACAAAGCCTGTTTTTTTTCCTTCACTTTCGTCAATTGGTGAAGTTTGTTCCTCACCACTGTTGCATACCTGCCAACACTCCCGGGAGTTTCCCGTATTTCAGACCCGTCTCCCGTATTGTTCTATCTCCCGGTAAACTCCCGGAATTCCCCCGCCCCCCGCTCCTCAGCATTTTGGTACAGTCCGGGCTGAAACTTGGTGCTTGTGCTCTTCCGGTCGCGCGCTACAGTTCGCGCGCCCCCATCTCCCCAAACCTCTCACCCCTCCAGCTCCCCGCTCTTCAGTTTGCACCGGTGTTGCCAACTTAGCGACAAATTTTCAAAAAAGCGACTAGCGACAAATTTAGCGACTTTTTTGTGTGTTACTGGCGATTTTTTTTTTTATAGACTGTCGTTTGTCCATTACTGTACCGTTCCTACTCTTCTCAACGAGCTGCGGGGGATGCGGCCGGCCCCTCCCCTGCAGCCTGAGAGCAGAGCACCTCTCTGCGTACCGACGGCAAATGATTTAGAACAGGTGGCAGTTTGAAGGTATTTCCCTTGTACAGTCAACCCGATCTGCTTCTCCTTTATTTTAACAATTTAATTTGACTGTTTATTCTTGTTCACAATCAGAGATGTTTTAAGTGAGAGTTTCAGAACTTGTCTGAGTATATTACGTCTGAGAGATTACTGCAAATTCACTACTCATCTATAATGATATACTGTATTCAAACAGCAATAAATTTAGTTAAATTGACAAGCTTACATAAAGCATAGTGCGAATATAAAATACCCCATTTATTTACCATAGGCTGTTAAACAAACAGAAATGGTAGAACGCGATGACGTCAGTAATATGCAAATAATAGTATGACGTAACCCGGGGGGGGGTCTCCCGGAATTTACGAACCAAATGTTGGCAGGTATGCACTGTTGCCACTTGGTTTGGGTCTTGTGGAGCTGCGCATTAAGGGATTTGCTCTTCAGTGTTTGGACTTTCAGCAGTGAAAATTAAACCACACTGAACTGAACTAAACTGGACTTAAACTCTGAAAACTGGACTGTCAGTTTTTTAATTCACTAGATTTTCTGTTAAGCTGCTTTGACACAATCTACATTGTAAAAGCGCTAAAGAAATGAACATGAATTAAATTGAATTTAATTATTAGCTGTTTATTAATAGTTAGTAATGTAGAAGTTGTGTTTAGGTTTTGGGTAGGTTTAAGGATGCAGAATAAGATCATACTACTAATGAACAGTTAATATTTTAATAATAGGCAGGTAATGAGCCAGTAGTTAATAACATGAATTGTGACCTAGACTAAAGTGTTACCAAATAATGCACTAAGAATGTTGTCTTTTTTTCTGTTAGCTGGGAGAGGTGTTGAATTTGGCTCCCTGAGCTCTGTTTTAGCACCCCTTTCATAGAAGCTTCTAGTTAGAGCATGATTAGCTGGTTTAGATGTGTTTAATTAGGGTAGGAGCTAAAGTCTGCCGGACAATGGCCCTCCCCTCCAGAAACACGTTTCTGTATTTTGACAGCCAAAATATAATCTTCTGTGCGCCCCATATGAGCCAAAGCCGAACTATTCCTTTAAACACTAGTGTATTCGCTGAAAGCAGACTACACAAACACACACACATACACACCGGGTCTGGGGTTTCTTGGAGAACATGGCATAATTATTAATCAAAGACACCTCTGCACTAACCTGACTGCCCCGAGGCTCCATTAGATATTCAGGATCACTTCTCCGCTCACCTGTCTCCAGCAGCACCTGTTCTTCCAGCTGAATCTTCATCAGTATTCCTCTCACTCTCCACACTCTCCTGCTGTCTCGGGCCCCAGATGAGCCGTTGGGTGAAAAAAAGAAGGAAGGCAAGGTAAAAAAAAAAGTGATTGGATCTACCTTGTTTACTGCCCTCTTCATGGTTCTTTAAAGGGCGGATTTGTATCGAATCTAATCTCCATCTAATATCAGTCCTCGGATATAAAGTCGTATAACTCAAGCACTTAAAGGCCCGAAGGGGTGGCGTACTAATGCTCCATCCCAGCCAAAATGACTTCCACGCTGGCGCCTGTGATTGGCCATACTTTACTCCCCTGTGTGAAATATCTAATTCATCCACCTGCTGGACCGTCCCCACAGATGTACTCCGCATTCTTGCGACGGAACATTTCTACCTCGCATTTTCCCCTCTGTAAATCACAGGTGCGCAATTGATTTGTGCAAGTCATCGAAGGTCACGCACAAACTTTCTACCTCGCTTCTATTTTCATTAAGTGACGCTGCGTTTCCTGTTCGCGTCAATGCATTTACCACGTTTGGAAGATAAAGATTGTCGTTAAGGACTCTCCAGGGTTAGCTCTCCAGCTTGCTTGCATTTCCCCTGTGCTTCCTTTTCCAAATGTTCCCCGATTTCATTCTTGACAGGTGTAGAAGGGGCGGCGCAAACGGAGCTTTTTGGAATGCCGCTCAGGTTTTCAATTGGCATTTTGAAGTCTGCGCCTGACTCTTCGAGACGACAGAGTGTCTCTGCAATTCCTCTGGAAAGCGGGAGCGGAATAAGGCTACGGGACGGGATCTGTAGCGAGAGGGAGGAGAGGATGATGGATGGCGGCTGTTAGATACAGTAATTGTGCTCAGGTAATTGCCCCTCCCTTGCCATAATACCCCTGAAACCTTCTCCATTTCCACGGCAGGGGAAACTATCAGCAATGCATTTTGCAGGCCGAGCGGGGTTCGTATGCAAGCTGGGAAGAGACGGCTGTTTAGTTTGCTAAGGAGGTTTGACTGTCCCTGAATTCTGACACTGATAGCTTTGCTATTACACAAAGAATGGTCACACTATATTTTAAGGTACAATTCTCACTGTCAACAAGCTATTTAAGGTTTTTTTTAGCTCCTAATTAACTGCTTATTAATAGTTATTAAGGTAGTAGTTGTGGTTTAGGTATTAGGTAGGGTTAGAGTTATTTACTACTAATAAACAGCCAACATCCTACAAATGTGAATGTAATAAGCCACTAGTTCACTAGTATAGGCTCATTCTGAAAACGTAGCCCTATATACATTTCTAGAGATTGCGAATTATGTAGCCAGAAATGCGTATGGGTGCTTTTTATCTTTAAAATGAAGGCTACAGGGCAGTATGAAGCCGTTCCTTTTCGCGCTACCAGCTGACTGCTAACCTCCATGTGGACTGCTTACCTCCGCTGTTACCAGTTTGTCCAGAAGCTCGCAGTGTATGTCAGCGGACTTGAGTTGACCGCGACAACAGAGTTAGGTGAAGAGCGGTTCCAGAAAGCAGGTAAGACAAAAACAAAAGCCAAAAGATAACATAAACAAGTAAATAAAAGGGGGAGATGTGGTAAAATTTGAAAATGTGGTAAAAATCAGGGGGCTTTTCTTTTTCTGGATTGCTTTTCAAAACACTATCGGTTAGGTTTATTGAAGGGGGTGGGTGGGGGGAACGGTCGGTTGGTCAGTCAGCCAGTTAACAGCGGCCTCTGGTGGATTTACGCGAGAAGAGCAGGCACGAATGGCACTCGCAAGAGAAATCTGACATCTGAAAAAGCGTACACAGCGGCCTCTGGTGGATTTACGCGAGAAGAGCAGGCACGAATGGCACTCGCAAGAGAAATCTGACATCTGAAAAAGCGTACACAGCGGCCTCTGGTGGATTCACGAAAACAAAAACTGCAAAAAAAACGTACCTCCTGGGACCTATTTGGTGCTCTGCAGAAATTCAAATAGTGAACAGAATGAGCCTGGGTTGTCCGTTGCTTAAAGGGTCACGAAACACCAAAACACATTTTTTGAGATGTTGACAGTCATATATGTGTCTCACGTTGCTAAAAACATTATTAGGACACAAATATTTTACTAAAAAGTGAAAATGGGTTTTTGCGTTATTTCAAGCAAATTCATTCTTCTGGATTGAAAAGAAATTTTGAAGCTGTGTCACGACGATGAGATCATTGTGTACATTCTATCGTGTAGACTGGATATCTGTACCGGCGGTGTAGACTGTGACGTCTTTGCACCTTCAGCATAATTCATGAGAAAGACTTGGTTTGAACCAATCAGCGCACTCTATTGTGAAAGAGGTGCAACTTCATTAATATGCACGATAGCTTCGACGACTATTTTTACCTGTTACAGTGTTACAGAGAGATGCAACGTTATGTTGCCAATCATAATTAAAACAAGTGGAAGAAGAAGAATTGTTTGGAGACATGGGTCATCAGTGTTGTGTTTATAAATGTGCCGCACCTAAGGTTTTGTTTCCATCTTTCCCGTGATGAGAGCACCGATTGCGTGTGGACATGTGGATTACAGTGGTCTGCTAACACGCGACAAATATATGTTTGTAAGGAACATTATTTACCCGAGAGCTTTTCGCATCTGGAAATGGTAAAATCCACATTTGCCAGTCGTATTCTTTTAAAAAAAAGACACTGTTCCAGTTCGTGTGATTGTCCTGTCTCTACAGATTTGGTAAGTGTGTGATCAGTGTCCGTTTATGTTTCTCCAGATGGCAAAGTCAGTTCGTATCATCAGTACTCTTTCCATTTTTAAAGACATACCTTAGTCAAAAAGATTTAGTTACTACGTTTACAGTACGTTAATATCACTACCATATTATGGGCTGATAGATCCGCTGTAAATGCTGCTCTCCGAATGTAAACATGCAAACACCTTAAACTACTACTTGACTAAACTACTTAAACTACTTGAACTATTCCTGTCGAGTAGGATTTTCGCCACGTTTTGTGGCAGGATAGTCTATACACACACGGCTGTTTGACGCTATTCTCTGCACCTACCGAGTCTCTGCATCTACCGAGAAATGCGGAGAGTTTTTTTCTCCCACACAGCATGCGGTATCAAAAATTTCATTAAAACTACACTCTTCCAGCAATTCCTCACATCCAATATCTTGTTTGTCTCGGGGGGCATGCATGACATGTTCCTGAATGACAGTGAAAGTGCCAAACGGCAGTTAAAGTCCACAAATTAAGAATGAAACGCGCAAAATTACATAAAACTGGAGGAAATGTCGATAGCGTGGTGCCTCGATGACGTTAATCGAATTATGTGCTATAATATGTAAAACGGGATCATGAAAGGAACGTTCAAAAAGCAACTCATGTAAACACCTTAATCATATTATTGTCTCATTTAGATTAAAGGAAATGATTCAGTTTCTGATGTCCATGTAAACACAGTCACTGCCTATCTCCCCTGCGTCTGTGTTTGTGTTGCCGCTGTGGAAATCAGCACGTGCACGTAATGAAACTCCCCTTTTCATGCAAACCGTTCCCTCTTTCGCCACTCGACACTCATTTCATGGCCCTTTAAGTCTTACCAAAAAGACCTGTAGAGTTAAACAGAGCTAAATAGAATTGCTTTATGCAATCATAACAACATTTTAATTAATGTTGCTCTAAGCTTATTATTAGTCTTTAAGGTAGTATTTGGGTTTAGGTATTGAGTAGGGTTAGAGATGTAGAATCATCTAGAATATGAACTTTTTAATTACTAATATGCAGCTGGAAAGACATCCGCTGTGTAAAAACCTATGCTGCAGTAATTGGTGGTTCCTTCCACTGTGGCGACCCCAGATAAATCTAAGACTAAGCTGAAGGATAGTGAGAGAGTGAGTAATTACAAGTAACGAGCCATTATCTTAAAAATATGCATGTAATAAGCCACTAGTTAATTGCGAGAATTGGTCCCTATACTTAAGTATTACCTAAAGGACCTGTAGAGTTGAATAGAATTGGTTCTGTAATCAAGTGCAATCATAACAGTGTTTTAATTAATTCAGCAATTAATGTTGCTGTTGGCTATATGAGCTCTGTTGTTTATGGAGATGCTCCTCGCACCCTTATTTAATTAAGTGGAGATTATTTAAGGATTACACGTGTTTATTGTCATTTATCCTAGACTTTGCTGTAGTCAAGCAATTACAGTGATTCATAGCTTTATTGTTTATGCAATAGCAATATAGGACACCTTGCTGAATTGGATTAGAGAGCCAGTGTGAGTCATCTGCATGTTACTGTTGCTTACAAAAGGATTTTTGTTGTATCTACAGCAGTTAAATATGTCATCTACGTATACATGACGTACATATGTATACTCTGCCAAAATATTGCAACTTGCTGGTATGAAGGCTAATTAAAAAAAAAAAAAAAAAAATTCTATTTATGTATCACTTGCACATGTACATTAATATAATTTTATTTTAAAAACGCCCTAATGATGTATGTAAATTTGGCAATTATGATATGCTATATTAATTTGCATGAAAGATTGATGGGTTACTTGGAGCTTTACAGGGATAGTTCAAAACTGAAAATCATCCCCTCACTCTTCACATGTCACAATCCTGTTTACGTTTCTTTTTTCTTTTGAACACAGTATTTGTTTTTCGTACTATGGAAGTAAATGGTTGTCCAACATTCTCCAAAATAACCTATTTTGTGTTCAACAAGAGAAAGAAACTGGAATCAGTAAATCTGGAGAGTAAATAGTGAGTAAATATTCTAATTTTTAGGTGAATTGTTCCTTCACTGCCTTTAAAAACCTGACTGTTACTTAATGAAACTCAAATATGTTAAATAAGAAAGAGATACACACTTACAATGATGCGAGAGCGAGTACATTAATGTGCAATTGAAATTTCTGGGTCAACTACTCTTTTAAAGTCATCATAAAACAGAAGATTGATCTTTTTCCACTATCATGATGTACGTTCACTTGAAATGGTCCTGGAAAAAGTAGGGCGGTAAATGATTTCAGTCTTTGGGAAATAATTGAATTGCTAAAAGACGAACATTACTAAAAAAATGCCCTAAGGATAGCCCCTGCCTTATAGGTCTGATAACTTAGCCGTAAAGGTCTGACAGCTTTTCCCCCAAAGGTCTGATAGCCCTGCCCTAAATGATTGATAGCCCCACCCTAAAGGTCTGATATATCTTCCCTAAATAACTGATAGCCCCTCCCTAAAGGTCTGATAATTAAGCTGTAAAGGTCTGATAGCTATTCCCCTAAATGTCTGATAGCCCTACCTGAAATAACTGATAGTCCCGCCCTAAAGGTCTGATATCCCCATCCTAAAGGTCTGATAGCTCTGCCCTAAATAACTGATAGCCCCACTCTAGAGGTCTGATAACTCAGCCATAAAGGTCTGACAGCTCTTCCCCTAAATGTCTGATAGCCCACCCTAAATAACTGATAGCCCCACCCTAAATGATTGATAGCCCCACCGTAAAGGACTGATAGCTCTACCTTAAATAACTGATAGCCCCACCCTAAAGCTCTGATAGCTCTACCTTAAATAACTGATAGCCCCACCCTAAATGTCTCATAGCCCTGCCCTAAAGGTCTGATAATTCAGCTGTAAAGGTCTGGTAGCTCTTCCCCTAAATGTCTGATAACCCCGCCCTAAATAACTTATAGTTCCGACCAAAAGGTCTAATAGCGCTTCCCTAAATAACCGATAGCCCCACCCTAAAGGTCTGATCATTCAGCTGTAAAAGCTTGATAGCTATTCCTCTAAATGTCTGATAACCCCACCCAAAATAACTGATAGTCCTGTCCTAAAGGTCTGATAGCCCCACCCTAAATGTCTGATATCTCTGCCCTAAATAACTGATAGCCCCACTCTAGAGGTCTGATAGCTCTACCTTAAATAACTGATAGCCCCACCCTAAATGTCTGATAGCCCTGCCCTAAAGGTCTGATAATTCAGCTGTAAAGGTCTGGTAGCTCTTCCCCTAAATGTCTGATAGCCCCGCCCTAAATAACTGATAGTTCCAACCAAAAGGTCTGATAGTGCTTCCGTAAATAACCGATAGCCTCACCCTAAAGGTCTGATAGCTATTCTTCTAAATGTCTGATAGCCCCACCCAAAATAACTGATAGTCCCGTCCTAAAGGTCTGATAGCCCCACCCTAAAGGTCTGACAGCTCTGCCCTAAATAGCTGGTTGCCTCACTCTAGAGGTCTGATAACTGAGCCATAAAGGTCTGATAATTCAGCTGTAAAAGTCTGATAGCTATTTCTCTAAATGTCTGATAGCCCCACCCGAAATAACTGATAGTCCCGTCCTAAAGGTCTAAAAGCTCTGTCCTAAATAGCTGATTGCCCCACTCTAGAGGTCTGATAACTCGGCCATAAAGGTCTGACAGCTCTTCCCCTAAATAGTCTGATAGACCACCCTAAATAATTAATAGTTCAACCCTAAAGGTCTGATAGCTCTGCCCTAAATAACTGATAGCTCCACTTTAAATGTCTGATAGCCCAGCCCTAATGGTCTGATAACTCAGGCCTAAAAGTCTGAAAACTCAGCCATAAAGGTCTGATAGCTCTTTCCCTAAATGTCTAATAGCCACACCTTAAATAACTGATAGTCCCAGCCTAAAGGTCTGATAGCCTCACCCTAAATAACTGATAGCCCCACCCGAAATTTCTGATAGCCCCGCCCTAAAGGTCTGATAATTCAGCTGTAAAGGTCTGATAGCTCTATCCCTAAATGTCTTATAGCCCCACCTTAAATAACTGATAGTCCTGGCTTAAAGGTCTGATAGCCCCACCCTAAATAACTGATAGCCCCACCCTAAAGGTCTAATAGCCTAGCCCTAAATGTCTGATAACTCAGGCCTAAAGGTCTGATAACTCAGCCATAAATGTCTGATAGGTCTTCCCCTAAATGTCTGATAGCCCCGCCCTTAATAACTGATAGTCCCACCCCAAAGGTCTGATAGCCCCACCTTAAAAGATTGATAACCCCACCCTAAAGGTCTGATAGCTCTTCCCTAAATAACTGATAGCCCCACCCTGAATGCCTGATACCTTCGCCCTAAATGCCTGATAACCACGCCCAAATGACTAATAACTCCGCCCTAAAAGTATTCCATGTGACCAGAGGTGAAGAAGTCATTTTGAGAGGGTAGAATAGGTTATGGTATTTTAATAGTGTATGAGGGCAAATTATTATTATTATTATTATTATTATTATTAATATTGTTATTATTCACAATAATAATATTCACAATAATATTATTATTATTCATTATAATAAGCACTACTATATACACATAAAAATAAGTCAAGTAAATTTAGATGTCATGGCGACTTTAATCCAAAGCATAACCTCCAGATTAGTACTTCACCGGTCAGTCACAGTTTACAATGCTGCTTAGATTTACTGACCTAGAAAGAAGGCCTAGAATGATGTCATGCTGTTTGCTGTAAACACTTTTTAGGGCCACTTCATAGTGCTGTCCAATCTCACCCTGCAGGACCTGGAGATAAAGCGGCCCAATGTCATCCTTCAGCGCTCGGTGTAAAAGCGAGCCGTTTCTCAAGTGATCTCATCAGGACCTCCAAGCGTCCCGGCCGCTAGACATCACTCTTTTTCTGGCGTCCACGCTGTTTTCCTTTTCACTGAGATAAGTGTGAAGCTTCACAAAAAAAACAAACTTTTTCATGCTATAAATTATTGCTCATTTGATATAAAGGCTGACCGGAATGTGTATGGCAAGCTGGAGTAACATTAAGATATTAAAACTACTCATACCATTCCTGCTACTAGAAAAGAACACTTTATTTTTATGGTTACACGTGTTTCATGTACTCACCATAGTAATTACAATTAATAACATGCAAATAACCCTAAATCTAAGGCACATTCTATCCCTAACATGTGGCTGCAACACAGGCTCATTCTGAAAACGTAGCCCTACAGTATATGCATATTTGCTGACCATGTTTCTGACCATGTCCATCCCTTTATGACCACAGTGTACCCATCTTCTGATGGCTACTTCCAGCAGGATAACACACCATATCATAAAGCGTGAATCATCTCAGACTGGTTTCTTGAACATGGCAATGAGTTCACTGTACTCAAATGGCCTCCACAGTCACCAGGTCTCAATTCAATAGTGCACCTTTGAGATGTGGTGGAACAGAAGATTCGCATCATGGATGTGCAGCCGACAAATCTGCAGCAACTGTGTGATGCTATCATGTCAATATGGACCAAAATCTCTGAGGAATATTTCCAGTACCTTGCTGAATCTATGCCACGAAGGATTAAGGCAGTTCTGAAAGCAAAAGGGGGTCCTACCCGGTACTAGTAAGGTGTACGAAATAAAGTGTCCGGTTAGTGTATATCGATTCTATACCAGAAGCCGTGGTAACCTAAAAGTTAATTATTTGATATACGTTTTTAATAGTTTAATAGACATAAAATGCAGTTTTACTAAAAGGAATGATATCTCTACCCTCTTTATAGCCATCTACACTGTGATATAGCCTGGTTTGTTAGTGTTTCTCACTACAGTCAAACCACTCCGGAGTTCGCGGATCAGACCTCAATTGTGGGTTTCACATATGCCCAAGCCAACCAAGCTGAGGGAGGTGTGAAAGGACTTGCAGGGCTCGAAATTGCGACCATTTTGGTCGCATATGCGCCCGAAATTTAATCTATGCGACCTCGTAATATATTTGGGAGCATTTGTGCGACTGCATATAATGGTTGTAGTGCCACTTGTTTCGATTTTTTCTAAAAACGTGCTGAATCGGACTTCCCTGCCGCTATATTGGTTCATATTAGCTATCAATCATTCAAATTTCCGCTGTCAGATAACAGGGAGCTTATAAGGGCGCCAGCCAAGATCAATCGAGTGTTTCGGAGAGGGTGCCTGAATCTCGATGCGTTGCATTCACTGCGTGTTCAGCGCAAATGTCCGCTAAATGTAACACTGTACACATCATCGCCAAAGAAGCTCGCCTTTACTAAGTTTAAACTGAATCTGCAGCTCATAACAAAGAACGGTATTGCGCCGGTGGTCATCATCACGAGAATCCTGCTCTGCCCCGCTCATATATTGGGTCGGCTGGCTCGCCTGCTTTTTTTCACAAACACAGAAAAATGAAAATCAGCGCATAACGAGACCGAGCATTTAAAATGACACAAACCGAAACCAAAACTTTTAAAGAGTGGTAGGCTTGAAGTGAGACTTTTCTTACTTTCTTTGGTCCATTCCTTCTTGAGATGTATATTATTTTTCTATTTACTGATGACTGCTTTGCAGCTTTCAGCATTGGATTGAATGATTTATTATAATCTTACGTTTGTTTTGTAGCAGAAATATTATTTATTAAATTGACATGCATATAAAAACAATAGTGCAAAATAAATATTTCTTCCTGCAATGCTTCATTTTTGTTTGATGCAAACCATACATTTATTTTTCATAAAGTAACAGCAGGACCTTTTACAGTACATAACTCACATTCAAGCACATTCAGGGCAGCATGATAATGAGAAATGTTATTCATTGTAAGTATTATTGACATCATCGTCATCATTAATAATATTTTATAATTATTAGACATTGATATCTGTGCAATAATTCCAAAATGAATAAGTCATCACAGCATTAGTTAGTTAGTTGTTTCTGGTTTTTGTTAGTCCTGATTAATGTTGTTTTCAAATACAATAAATCCCTTAATATACAATTTGCAGTGGTGCTCATTAATTTTTAGTGGGTGCTCCTAAATTATTTCTGGTGCTCCTAAATTTTTTTTGGTGCTCCTAAATTTTTGAAGTTGGGAGCACCGGTGCTACCAAGTAAAAAAGTAAATTTCGAGCCCTGACTTGTCAAAGCATCTGTATTCTACTACTCTATAATGATTTGAAGTTCTTTTATCCTCATTTGTAAATTGTTTTAGATAAAAGTGTCTGCTATATGAATACATGCAAATGCAATGTCACTGTGTAGGAAACATGTCAAGCTAAACACCTTTCTCTCATGGAGCTCTGTTCTAACAAACTGGTTATCAAATCAGGGGGGTAAAAAGGAGAGACTTGCAAAATGTTGCTAAAAAAGCTTAAAATATTTTTATTTTTTTGTTAAAATTGGCTTCATAACATCTTTTTTCATCTATCATGCTTGTTTATTTCTTATCTAAGCTTTAATTTGAGCGTTTTGATCTGCTTGGCTGTGTTAATATCCCATCTCTTTGACATCAGTGTGGCACCATTAGCCTGAGCAAGAGAAGTAAATTACAACAGCAAGTGTCGCCGCTCGGATCCACAGCTGCTTATTGATTCAATCACTCCATTATTAACGCTTGCAGGAAAAGCTGCCCGGGGTGCATTTCTTACAACTCGGCTCTATTTCGTTAGCGGTGGCATGCTGTACCTCTCGGAGTGATTCATTTACCACAGATCTCCTGACCAACAAACAAACATCCACAGAGATTTGTCCCTTGAAGACACACAGAATCAGAGACACTCGACTCCTGAGGTTGATTGAAATGGTCTACAATCCATCGTCTGCATTCGTGGCTTTCAGAGAGTCTCAAATTGTATTTTGAACTTGTTCAACCATCTTCTCCTCAGATATAGACTTCATCTACTTTTTCAAGTCTATTTCAGCTGGGTTGTACTATATACATGTTGAGGTTTTCTGTCAGGGGTCTGGAAGGTGGACCCAAATGCAGAATGAGGATAAGGGGAGTTATTGGATAAAGGGGAAACAGGGGTTACTATATGTGGCACACAGTGCAACAGGTGATGGTGGATAGTGTAGGAGAGCCCTGAATAGTGTGGAAGACGCTAACAGATGGCAACTCCCTGGGAGACAGAACAGAGGTGACCAGCACAGGATGAAAGTAGCGAAGACCTTGGTTGAGGTGCAGCAGAGCACCATTAATGGAGGGTAGTAGGCAACCCAGGCTCATTACGGATACGTACCCAGGTATACATTTCTGAGGACAGCGAAATACAAAACTGGAGGTACGTCTGCTTGCAGTTTTTGTTTTTGCAAATCCACCAGAGGCCGCTGTGTACAATGTAGATTGTGTCAAAGCAGCTTCACATGGAAGATTATAGTGAATTGAACAGTGTCAGTTCAGTTTTCAGAGATTAAGTTCAGTTCTGTTTAGCTCAGTTCAGTGTGGGTTAATAATCACTACTGAGAGTCCAAACACTGAATAGCAAATCCATCGATGCGCAGCTCTACAGATCCCGAACCATGCAAGCCCGTGGCGACAGCGGCGAGGAAAAAACTTCACCAATTTGCGAAAGCGAAGATTTAAAAAAACCTCGAGAGAAACCTGGCTCAGTTGGGCATGACCATTTCTCCTGTGGCCAAACGTCTTGTGCAGAGCTGCAGTCTAGGCGCAGGAAGCTGGACCACTCCACGATGACCACCACAGCAGCTGCTCAGGATACGGCCTGGTCCAGAAAACCTTGGGATCATCTTGTCGCTGGTCTCTGATCGCGTCAGTGGCACTGCATAGTCTGAGGGCATCGAGATGAGTACCCCCAGGTGGAAATACAGAATAAAGAGGATAATTAGCGTAGCTGCTGTTCATAGTGTATATAAATGTGAACCAAAATCATGTGTGGGGCACATCATGCGTCATACCGCTATGTACTGCACTGAGTGTATGCTTTGCTAAAAAGATAGGTCTTTAATCTAGTTTTGAAGAGCGAGAGTGTGTCTGAGCCTCGGACATTATCGGGAAGGCTATTCCAGAGTTTAGGGGCCATAAATCAGAAGGCTCGACCTCCTTTACTCGACTTTGATATTCTAGGTACTACCAGAAGCCCTGAGTTTTGAGATCGTAAAGAGCGGGTTGGGTTGTAGCGAGACAGGAGGTTGGTTAGATAAACAGGAGCTAGGTTAATTAAAGCTTTATAGGTAAGGAGTAATATTTTAAATTCAATACGAAACTTAACAGGCAGCCAGTGTAAGGAGGATAAAATTGGGGTGATATGATCATATTTTCTAGACCTGGTAAGAACTCTGGCAGCTGCATTTTGCACTAGCTGGAGTTTGTTAATAGAGGATGCTGGGCAGCCAGCAAACAGAGCATTACAGTAGTCCAGCCTAGAAGTCATGAAAGCATGAACTAGCTTTTCTGCGTCTGATATAGATAGCATACTTCGCAATTTAGCGATATTTCTCAGATGAAAGAAAGCAGTTTTTGTGACATGGGATATATGATTTTTGAAAGTTAAATTGTTGTCTAATATGACACCCAGATCTCTTATAGTAGAGCTAACGCTAACTTTGTATCCCTCTAGTTGCAGGTCGAGTTGTGAGATCTGCTGTGTACAGGATTTAGGCCCAATAAGTAATAATTCTGTTTTGTCTGAGTTTAAGAGAAGAAAATTGTTGGTCATCCAGTCTTTAACATCTTTGATACACTCGGTTAGCTTAGACAGTTCAGACATCTCATTAGGTTTAGTTGAAATGTATAATTGAGTATCGTCTGCATAGCAATGAAAGCTGATCCCATGTTTTCTAATAATGTCCCCCAGGGGAAGCATGTATATTGTAAACAGCAAGGGGCCTAAAACTGATCCTTGAGGGACCCCGTACTTTACTGGCCTGACTTGTGAAAGCTGTCCATTAATATTCACAAATTGATAACGGTTAGCTAGGTATGACCTAAACCATTCAAAAGCCTGTTTTTGGACACCTGTAGAATTTAAGCGGTCTATGAGAATATTGTGGTCAATGGTGTCAGAGGGCGCAATACACACTTTAGCCGACGAGACCAGCTTGCTGTCAACTACCTGACTGACTGTCTGACCCGCCGTCTCTAAAACCAACCAATAGTGTTTTCTGAAGCTATCTAGAAAAAGAAAAGCAGTCACGGTCTTGTGATTTCACCATGTTTTCAGCCTCTTGTTTATTTATTTATTTTTTGCTTTGGTTTTATCTGCTTTCTGGAACCATTCTTTGCCAGACTCGAACCTCGTTGTCGCGGTCAACTCAGCTCCGTGTCCCAAGTCCATCGGTGTACAGGGTGAGCTACTGGGCCGTCAGTACGAGGTAAGGGGTAAGCTGGTAGAACTAAAATGAACAGAAGCCATCGGTGGCGTCATACCTCCCTCGTTGCCACGGTCAACTCAGCTCCGCATCCCGAGTCCACTGGCGTATGTGGCGAGCTACTGAGCAAACTTGTAACACCAGAGAAGCCGTTTGTACGAGGTAAGCGGTAAACTGGTAGCACTAAAATGAACAGAAGCCATCGGTGGAATACATTGTCATAGTAGCCTACATGTAAGTGTTTTCACAGTAATCCAGTTTCATGAACACTTGGAAACTTATGACAACATCTTGCCTTGCTTACTTCACAGGACGTGGTTGTCATGTGACAGTTGTGGCCTTATGGTTAGGAAGTGGAACAATGCATTTAAAAAAGGCAGGTTTAATTCCTGGACCAGGAATTGAAGATGGCAGGAATAAATGAACCACACTGTCTCTCATTGATACCCAGTTGAGGTGCCCCTGAGCAAGGCACCTTGTCTACTTCACAGCGATCGGTTGTTATGTGTAACCATGCAATGAAATTGTAAACATAGATTTCTATGAGGGTATGCACATCGGTGCCTCAATTCACTGGCTGTCCGTTGCCCCAGTGCCCAGCTGAGTTGCCCTTTCTTAATTGCTCCCCAGGAGCTGAAAGCAATAGTTGCCCACTGCTCCAGGTGTATACTCAATGTCTGTGTTTGTGTGTGTGTGCTCTCACTCCACACTCAAACAGTGTGTGTGCACTTGGATGGGTTAAAAGCAGAGGAACAATTTGACAAGGCTCACTGCTCTCAAAGTCAAGAAATGCTCTCTCGGCTGCTCTTAATGCTTTCTCGGTCTTGTCCTTAAACCATAAAACAACACTCATTCTTGTCTTAGGACAATTTTGACTTTTTTAATCGGATTTTTAGACTTTAAATTGTGCACTACTGTATAGTCATGTAACAGTATCAAAATTTCACGGTACGGTAATACCTCAGTATGAAAGGCGCGGTACGGTATTAATTGAATCATTTAAAGGAAAAACAAAACTAATGTAGAGACTTGGAAAAAGTGCCAGAAGTGTTTATTAAACAGTTTACCTGAACACTGAACATATCAATGGCATACAAATGATCTATCTGTAAACTTTGAAACAGGAACTTCAATATTTCAATTTTAATAACAAAAAAATTATTAAACCATGTAAAAAAAAAATTTATATTTCAATTTAGTATTCTTGAAAACTCAGGAAAAATAAAAACAGCAGCCTACTTATTGCAGCTAGACCATGTGCTGAATGAGTATTTGAGAACACTGACCTCATTCACTCACACATTCACTTATTCAGACAGAGACAATTAGCATACAAACATTATCTGGTAAAAGCTGCGCAAGTTGATCTCTGGGCATTTACACCAATTCCCCTGCAACAGAACAAACCCTCTCACTTAGGACTGAGACAGAGAGATATGACTTGGCTAAGGTAATGTTGTGCATTGTCTTTCCACCACTCGAGTGGACAAGCCATGAGTGAGATAGAGGTCTCTTTGCGATACAAGTCCGCATCTGCATCAATCTGAGCAGTGTGCTGTGTTCTGCTAACCCCTTAAAGAATCCCCATCATGTTAGTCGTATTCCCCGACTTGTATTTCACCATAGTCTGGCAGTACCTGCATACCGTTTTTTTCTTTGTCACCTTTTCTCCTTTTTCGTTTCTTTTCAGAGAAAAACCGAAATGCTTCCACACATCCGATTTAAAACCCGCTTTAGGTTCGACCATTTCCTACTACTAGCAGCACGCTCCATTTCCGCATTACTGGATCTGTAGCGACCACCCACCGCAAAGGATGATGGCCACGCCTGTGCTAATAGGAATTGTAGTTCCCGCTACCTCCCGTTCGCTCCATTCGCCTGAGCAAACATTTCTCAGAAGACCTATCGTTTTCGACCGCGGTAATATTGAAAAAATTTGCTGTTGGCATTTACAATACCGTTACATCCCTACTGCTGTATGTACCCTTGGCTACTTCTTCTTGCAGTTTTTGTGTTCAAAAATTCACTAGAAGGCAGCGTATACATTTTATGATGGCCACGCCTGTGCTAATAAGAATTGTAGTTCCCGCTACCTCCCGTTCGCTCTATTCGCCTAAGCAAACATTTCTCAGAAGACCTATCGTTTTCGACCGCAGTAATATTGAAAAAATTTGCTGTTGGCATTTACAATACCGTTACATCCCTACTGCTGTATGTACCCTGGGCTACTTCTTCTTGCAGTTTTTGTGTTCAAAAATTCACTAGAAGGACAAGCGTATACATTTTCGACAATCTCAAATACATTACTGGGGTATGTTATCTCATAAACGCCATTTCTCGTAAATCCACCAGAGGCCGATGTGTACATTTCTGCATATCTCAACATCCTTGTTGCGCACATGTCCCGAAGAGAAGCCAGTCAGATTGTTGTTGTGCATATTAGATCAGCTAGACTTTGATGACCCACACATCCCCTTCCCTAAACCCACCCAATAGGGTTTTCAAAAGCAAACTAGAAGAGAAAAGCCATTGCGACGATGTGCTTCTACCATGATTTCACACTTCCTTTTTTTAGATTTTGTTTTATCTGGTTTCTGGAATCAAGCTTCGCTGAACTCAAACCTTGGTCCCCTCTGTGTTCCAAGTCTACCACCCTGTAGCATTTGTTTTGCACACAAAACACAGCCATATATGTACACCTTCTCGGTTCTCAAAAATGTAACCCTATTCCCAGTGCTTAATTTGTGAATTGCGAGATCCCGGAACAGATCGTGGTAACGGATCCAGCATAGGGTTGTTGGTGCGGTGGATGGCGGAGGGTGTCACGGACGAAAGTGAGCGGCGCGGGAGTGTCGCGGACGAAGGTGAAGACTTGGGGAGTCGTGGGAGAAAGTGAAAGTGAACAGCGGACGGGGGAGGAGGGTGGTTGAGGGGGTGGGATCGGTAAAATGAGGTGATCAGATTTCAGAGGTGCCGGATCCGGCGTGTTCCATCACAAATTAAGCCATGCCTATTCACATTGACCCTGTGTTTTTTCAATCCCATATTGCACAATGTTAGTATTTACGCTTGACGTCAATTCAAAATGATTGCTGCATCATTCATATGAAAGTTGAGCGGAAATGCTTACACAGTGCATTATGGGATTGGAAGCAGCACGGAGAAAGCATTGAGAACAGCCGAGAGCTTCAGAAAATTTGGCCATTTTTCGTCTTTATGCAAACGGTAGCCAAACAACACCAGGCGACAACCAAGCGCGCCAATGGAAAAACACCATTAGAGTCGTCTTAAACTTTGCCTTGTTAAGCCGGAGTTATTCTTTCGCCTGGCGCCGCATCGCGCACCTCCGCGGACTGCGCGCGCACCTCGCGAAACGGACGAGGCTTTTATACTTGCCGCGTTCGCCGTTGTGATATTCTTTAAAACGACAGGGGGCGGTCAAAAGTAACTGACCGTAAAGTCAGACAGATAAACAGAGAAGTAGAAAGTTTCCGGAACTACGTCATATCATTAATATCATTCAAGATTTTTAAACAAATTATTTTTATTGTTTTTATAAATTATTTTAATGATTATAAGGATTTTTATAACCATTCAAGGTTTGTTTTAATCAAACTTTGATGCATCACTTGCTTTTGTTCATATCTCGGACAGTTTTACCTATCAAAGTTTATTAAGATATCAATGAGGAGAGAAAATGGGTTACTCTACAAATATATTTCTATTATGGCAAGAATAAAAGCCAAAAAAAAGCACACTTACTTAAAAATACAGATTTTTTTTTTTAGATTTAGCCTGCTCCCCAATTCACACATTATGTCTGGCTAGTTTCTGTCCTATACTTATGCTAAAAAGGCAATAATAGTCCAAACATTCCTGACCATTATCACCAATAAAGCCTAGAGAAACAGGCCATCAGTATATCGTAAACTGATAGGTTCAAATATTCTTTCCCAGTTATCAAAGAAATAATTTGATCCTTAATTATAGTTTTGTAATTATTAAATTGTTTTAAATTCATAATTGTAATATATACATCAGTGTAAAACCTATAAATGTTGGATAAACATATTTCTGTAATTGTGTAGCTGGGTTTCCACTTTTGCCATGGCCTCTTTTGGCTTTAACAGACTATCCCTCAGGTTTTTCCAAACTTTTTAACAAAACTTTCCTCCTTTCCCACGTCTGTTGCAATTTCTAGCGAAGAATTATTGATCATCAGGTTAACTCTATGATCACGGATCATAAAGATGTCTGTACAGGTGTACCTGTTTCAGACAAAATCTCTTCAAAGTGGTTCATTTCAACTCAAACCAGATGCGGCGCCGCGCGCACTGTTCGCTTGGGTCTCAAAAAATGCCGTGCGCACCGCCAGCCGAAATGATGTCGCGCGCACTCAAAGCGAACATCCGCAAACTCCGCGATGACGTCAGATTCTCCGCGCGCACTCAAGCGAACTAGCGGACGCGTAGAGTATAAACAAGGCTTTAGTGTCGAAATGTGCACAGCATGCAAAACTCTTTCAAACATCAACCAGTTGCAGTTTGTGTTTCAGCCGGATGAGCCTAATAAACTCTTCTGAAGTGCTATGAAACTGCTGCAGTTTATAGCTTATAAATCACAGTATTTATACTGCACTTGACCAAGGCAAGTTTAATGAAGCTTTAAATGACTGGAATGCTCTGCACGGCTGTTGTAACCGTGGGAGTTTAGTGTTGCGCAGACGCTTCACAGATTAAGTTTTTGAGAGGATACTGATTGATTTAATACTGCATATCAATCAACTTATGATCATTTTACATGTTAGATACAAATACAGTAGCATGGTGGTATTACTTATAGTGCTGTTATTGTAAAGGAAAACACTTAAAATAGTTAACTCACAGTGGAAACCTCAATAGTGTTAACAAAAGCTACTTTGAAAGCATACATTAACAAATACAACTTGCTTTTAATTGTATAAGAAAATATTATTTAATGCGCATGAGCTAACAGGTTTATTAACTAACGTTAGCAAAGATTAATGAATACTGTTAGAAATTAATATTGTTTATTGCTAGGTAATGATATATGTTGACTAATCCTACATTAATTAATTGAAATGAATTGAAAACAAATGCCACCAAGATAAAATCTAAATAAGTAAAACAAATAATAATAAAAAATAAAAATATACATATAGTTAGATAGAAATTATTCATACCCCTGATACATTCTGATGTAAAGTTATGTTTTTTTAAGCAGCAAACCTTTTAAATTTGTTTGGTTTGTTTATTTGACCGGAAGTGACACAGGCTTTTCCTAAAAGATATTAAGACAGTGTACAAGAGGCATCATTGTGAATGCATTTCTCAGCATTTATTTAACTTTTGAACAAAAAGTGGCATGTCCAAAATGATTCGTACCCTTTACAAACAGTCACAGTCTATGGGAAAATCCAAAGCTCTAAACCATTCCATATACTCCAAGCTGTTCTAAAGCATCAAAATTACCAGGATTTACTGGAAACAGCTGTTGTTGGGTCCAATGTCATCCATCCAACCAACTATCCAACCAACCAACTAACCATCCATTCAACCTACCAACCAACCATCCAACCAACCAACCATCCATCCATCCATCCAACTGACCAACCAACCAACCAACCAACCAACCAACCAACCATCTAAACTAAGAACCAACCAACCATCCATCTAACTAACCATCCATCCAACTGACTGACCAACCAACCATCCATCCATCCATCCAAACAACCAACCAACTAACCTTCCAACCAACCAACCGACCAACCAACCAACCAACCAACCAACCATCTATCCATCCATCCAACCAAACATTCATCAAACCAACTAACTGACCAACCAACAAACCATCCATCCATCCATCCATCCAACTGACCATTCATCAAACCAACCAACCAACCAACCAACCAACCATCCATCCATCCATCCATCCAACTGACCAACCAACCAACCAACCAATCAACCATCTAAACTAAGAACCAACCAACCATCCATCTAACTAACCATCCATCCAACTGACTGACCAACCAACCAACCATCCATCCATCCAAACAACCAACCAACTAACCTTCCAACCAACCAACCAACCAACCAACCAACCAACCAACCAACCAACCAACCATCTATCCATCCATCCAACCAACCATTCATCAAACTAACTAACTGACCAACCAACAAACCATCCATCCATCCATCCATCCAACTGACCATTCATCAAACCAACCAACCAACAACCATCCATTTAGCCATCTATCCAACCAACCATCCATTCATCAAACCATCCATCCATCCATCCATCCATCCATCCATCCATCCAACCAACAACCATCCATCTAACCAACCGACTAACCATCCATCTATCCATCCAACCGACCGACTGACCAACCATACATCTATCCATCCATCCAACCGACCGACCAACCATACATCTATCCATCCAACTGACCGACCAACCATACATCTATCCATTCAACCGACCGACCAACCATACATCTAGCCATCCAACCGACCGACCGACCGACCAACCATCCATCCATCCAGCCAACCAACCAACCAACCATCCATCCATCCAGCCAACCAACCAACCAACCATCCATCCATCCATCCAGCCAACCAACCAACCAACCATCCGTCCATCCATCCATCCATCCATCCATCCAGCCAACCAACCAACCATCCATCCATCTAGCCAACCAACCAACCATCCATCCATCTAGCCAACCAACCAACCATCCATCCATCTAGCCAACCAACCAACCATCCATCCATCTAGCCAACCAACCAACCATCCAGCCAACCAACCAACCAAACCAATCAACCAACCAAACCAATCAACCAACTAAACCCAACCGTCCAACCAAAGGTCCTTTTCTATTGAAGAAATACACAGTGCTCATTGTTAATTTAACTATGACGTTACAGTCTAAAAGAGCGCCATGGGCTAAAACAAACATTAAACAACACTAGATGGATCTTGGCTTGGCTGGTATCTCCGCAACAGTCTAAATGGAGGTTTAAGTGCTTGCTAACAGCAGACGAGCGCTACACTGAAAGCCATAAGTGTGTGGTGTGCTTGCCTTTTGATTAACAGTGTATTAACTGGCCATTAGTAGCACAAAAGCTCAGGCAAAAGAGCCTCGGTTGCCTCGCAATCAGTTTGATGTCAGTCAGCAATTACTGCAGTGATACAGGCCATTGAGGAGAGCTTTGTGTGTGTGTTTACTGAACACTTTAACACTCTCTGATGCAGGAGATGCTTGTTGCACAAAAATAGAAGCATGAAGTTATTAAGCTTTGCGGCAGAGAGCATATTTATTTACCTGACTTAGCTGTTGTTAGCAAAATTATAAACGTGGAAAGTGTATGTATAGATGATGTCCAAATTATTAGGTCCACCTAATAACGACCACACAGGGTCAGGATTTTACTCATGTTGCTTACATTTAACAAAAGTTACTTGCATAATTCACGCAGCACATCATGTGGCGTAGGAAAAAGTTGATAGAAGCTGTTAGTGTGGCTGTATGTGCTGTTGCCCGTCTGGCAGGATATTTGTTGGAGGGCAAGAACACTACAGCGGATTGATCCAGGAGCCAGAAGCTGGAGGTGTTGAGCGTTTAACCATCACAACATGATCAGAGCTGACAGTCCAGCGGCTCTACACCTGCTCCTCCAGACGCACAGATGTGAGCCAGCAGATGATCACTGACCACTGGGGAAAAGCTGGCACAGTGGCTATCATGGCGAGTGGAATTATGGGACAGGGTTGCACTATATAGAAGCTGGGTAATAACAGGTTATATGTTTAGATGCTTAAATACCCCCTGAATTATTGGCCACCCTGTATTTTTGCCTTGATTTCTTTTTAACAGAAAGACTTATTTTTCAACACATTTCTAAACATAAAAGTCTTAATAACTCATTCCTAATAACTGATTTCTTTTATCTTTGCCATGATGACAGTACATAATATTGACTAGATATTTTTCAAGATACTAGTACTCAGAATAAATTGAAGAAACACTCTTCTTTCTTTAAAAATAAATTCTTACTCTAGCAAATAATTCTCGGAACACTAACAATTTATTTGTATACTGTAATTAGCACTTCTTGTGCGTATTGCCTCTTCTAGCCGCCTTTCCACTGTCAGGTCAGTGCGAGCCAGGGCTTTTATCGGGCCGTGCCGTGCCAATAGCCCGGGAGCATGAGCAGTGAGGCTGAAATCATGTCACGTTTCCACTGTCGGGCTAGTAGCTCGCAGCGCATCATGCAAACTCAGCCCCCAGAACGTCCCCCGAATCAAACGTCACACAACCTGCCCAGCTCAGTGGAAATCAGGCAGGCAGGTAAAGCACACCATCGCATCATCACTAAATGATTAAAATGAAGACAACCGAAACAAACAACTGACACGTTACTGTACAGCAGGGCTATTCAATTAGTTTGTCACGGGGGCCAGTTCATGAAAAGCATCCCAAACGAAGGGCCGGAGAGATATGACTTGCAATATAAGTGATGACACAACTGCATATAAGAGCCAATATGATGTATTTTTGCTCCTTTAGACACCCACATTGTATTTGTCTACATTAAAATGTTAATATATTGTATTTTGAAACTATATAATATCACTGCATTGTACAATACGTTTTTTAACTTCAAATGTTGTATTTCACAGCACAACAAAATCAGTGTATTGCTTACAGTAAGCAGGCTTCTTCTACATTCAGATACGTTCATATGTTGTTTTGAACTGCATAACAATATGGATGCCACAATTATAGATTTTGGTTGTACGATTATAGTCTGAAGAATAATCAGTGTTTCACAGTTATCACGTCTAATGTAAATTTAAGCTTTATATTAGCTAGATTTAGATCTGGACATCCCGAAGTAATATTAAAAAACCTTTAAAAGGCATTTTCATTAGTAATAGTGGTCTCTTTCTACCTAAAGTTGATATCTCAAAAATGAGCTTACAGTCAGAATTTGTTTGGGTGCAGTACTAAACGTTCAAGACCAGTCACTCATAATATTTCATGTGCATTGCTTTTTAAAATTCGTGTAACAAATTAAATCCTTATGAGTCTGAGAATAATCTTGCTGCAAATTAATCAACTGTTTCTATGTCAACTGTTTTGAAAATCAGTCAACAAATATGGAAACCATAGTTTGTAAGCTTTCATCAATTAATTCATTCATTTTAACAGCAATAATGGTCTTTTCATGAGTTGCAATATTATTTTAATCTTAGTGAATGCAGGCCCTTTTGCGATGGTGTACGCGCTGCAGCAGTTGACTGACAACATCGTGATGAATAAAGGAAGGATTAAACAGAACATCTCGTGCTTAAAATGTGTGGGAAACGCTGTTAAGTTACCTGCAAACTCCGTCCCTCAGGCTTTACAGTGAATGGCTTTAGTCATTTTCATAGCGGACTTTAACACATTAGTCTTTTATCCACTCTTCGAAAAGTGTAAATGCTGGATTAACGTTCACCACATGATCACTGATCAGATGTGCCGTTATTTGTAACTTGTGTTGTTTTCATTCTCTCGTATCCAGACCTTTACATTTTCGCGGCTCGCGGCTGTAGCTCTCTGTCATCTGAACTGAGTGATTGACAGCTGATATTAACCAATCCATTCACGTTCAGTTCAAGAGCAGTGGGCCAATCAGAAGAGCTTTAAGACTGGGCAGGCATTGCAGGCTTTGTTTACTGCAGCAAGTTGACATGACAACTGTTTTAAACACTGCGTTTGGTGTTAAGTGCAAATATGCATTCTGCGTGAAGCTTGCATAGATACAATTTCGGGCACATATGCGACCAAAACGGTTGTAATTTCGAGTCCTGCAATTTCAAATTCAAGCAGGTTCAAGCACTTTGTCCAAAATTCAAGCACTTTTCTAACCTTGAAAACACTATATTAAAAAGCAAGCATTTTCTAGGATTTCCAGCACCCGTACGAACCCTGAGTGTAATGGCGGCCATCTTTACCAGACTCCACCTCACTTTTATGCAAAGTCTACCTCTCTTTCCACTCCGCCCCGAAGCCCCAGCTGGCCCTCTTTGGCCCAAGGTATTCGGCGGGCCGAAAAAGGCCGGCCGCTGGCCTCGAGGAAGCCCTGTTTGGCCCGATCAGGCCCCGGAAGTGACAGTGGAAACACAACTGGTCCTGGCTCGCCCTGGCACGCTCACCCTGGCATCCCTGCTGAAAAAACCAGCTTAAACCAGCCTAAGCTGGTTGACCGGTTTTAGCTGGTCGACCAGCCTGGTTTTAGAGGGGTTTTGGCCATTTCCAGGCTGGTTTCCAGCCATTTCCAGCCTGGTCTTAGCTGGTCAGGCTGGAAAAGGACCAGCTAAAACCAGCTTGACCAGTCTGGTTTAAGCTGCACATGGCTGGTTTTGGCTGGTCAAGCTGGTTTTAGCTGGTCAACTCGCAGCCTGACCAGGTAAGACCAGGCTGGAAATGGCTGGAAACCAGCCTGGAAAACCCCTCTAAAACCAGACTGGTCGACCAGCTAAAACCAGCCAACCATCTTAGTCTGGTTTAAGCTGGATTTTTCAGAAGGTATGATTAGTGGAAACGCAGCTACTAAATGTCTCCTCAAGTCGCTTTGGACAAAAGCATCTGCTAAATCAGTGGTCTCCAACCCCCAAGCTGCGGAAAGGTACTGGGCCACACAATTTATTAGTCTGAACTATCTTTTATTTTGAAAAATCGTTTATTTTGAAAAATGACCGTATCCTCTCAGTTACATTTTGGTCACTTGAGCAGCAAAATTTTACCCACAAGCTAGCAAAATGAGTAAGAAACAGATGTCTTTGAAAAGTTTCATTGCGAAGGGGAAAAGGCTCAGTGAAGGACCGGCAAACTGCCAAGGAATAGATCCACAACCCATTTGTCAACAAATCAGGTGAATCCAGCATGTCTGTGCAAGAGGAAGATCATCTGCTGGAGATCACTAAAGACAGTGGCCATTCAAATATCAAATCTTTTCCACACGCAAGTTTGTTATTTTCAATGGAGGTGTGTGGCTTTCACGCGCATATTGGGAGCAACGCTTCCAGGCACACCCATTTGAAAACATCTTTAGAATGTCGCAGGCGCACTCTAAGAGGCACGTTACAAGAACTGACAGATCAGCTTCATATTTTGTGTGAAATATACACATTTTGGTAGACTAATTATGACAAACACTGCAGTGCTTTTTAATTTCCCCAATAAATAAAACTTGCATCAGAGTTGCTGCAATGTTATGTCAGCTTGTCGTCCTCTGAGAAAATGGTTAATGATTGCCTAGCAATCAACGTACACTGCCCCCCCGGGCCAAGGTAAAATTGTCAAGCGTTGACCAGTCCGCAGTCATAATAAGGTTGAGACCATTATGCTAAATGACTAAATGTAAACGTATTGTAAATATGGATGCCGGTGTGTCTCTGTGAATTGTAAAGCCTATAATTCACTGTAAATCATCATCTCTGTCAGATATGACAAAACATACAGCTCATATTGTTCAGTGATTTTATCCTCCTGATTGGTCTACTTCACATAGATCGACTGGTCGGCTCAACACACCTGAAAAATTCAAGCCGACAGCTCCCAAACTTTTTGACAAGTTTAAATATGATTGGGAGCTCATGTAAGTTAGCAGCTTGTAAGTTCCTGTCACACAGTATGAGCCATAATCATACGAGCATTGGATATTTCCATACCACTTCTCCCTATGGAAAGAAATCTCATAATGAGCACGTATGACAGCAAAACATTGGGTCACACTTTATTTTGATGGTCATTTGTTGAATTTAAGGTACATTGCATCTACAAGCCAACTAATTCTCATTAGATTATAAGTAGACTGTAATGTTGAGGTTAGGGTTAGTGTAAGTTGACATGTACTTCAAAAGTTTCTTCAAATAATTAATTATTATTAATTATTATTATTATTATTATTATTATTAAGTCAGTTATAGTCTGTTGAAGGAGCAGTATCAACAGATATTAAGCAGACAGTCTACTAATACTCAAATGGACATTCAAAATAAAGTGTTACCAAAAATTGCACCATGTTGCTTAAGGAGAAAAAAGCATTTGCAAAACATTTGCACATTCAGAAGAAAACTTTGAATTTGCACCCAAAACATTTGTTTCCTCAATAGATATTAAGCTGTCTCAGAAATCTAGCTTTTGTGTGTGTACAGGGAGTGCAGAATTAATAGGCAAATGAGTATTTTGACCACATCATCCTCTTTATGCATGTTGTCTTACTCCAAGCTGTACAGGCTCGAAAGCCTACTACCAATTAAGCATATTAGGTGATGTGCATCTCTGTAATGAGAAGGGGTGTGGTCTAATGACATCAACACCCTATATCAGGTGTGCATAATTATTAGGCAACTTCCTTTCCTTTGGAAAAATGGGTCAAAAGAAGGACTTGACAGGCTCCGAAAAGTCAAAAATAGTGAGATATCTTGCAGAGGGATGCAGCACTCTTAAAATTGCCATGCTTCTGAAGCGTGATCATCCAACAATCAAGCGTTTCATTCAAAATAGTCAACAGGGTCGCAAGAAGCGTCTGGAAAAACCAAGGCGCAAAATAACTGCCCATGAACTGAGAAAAGTCAAGCGTGCAGCTGCCAAGATGCCACTTGCCACCAGTTTTGGCATATTTCAGAGCTGCAACATCACTGGAGTGCCCAAAAGCACAAGGTGTGCAATAGTCAGAGACATGGCCAAGGTAAGAAAGGCTGAAAAACGACCACCACTGAACAAGACACACAAGCTGAAACGTCAAGACTGGGCCAAGAAATATCTCAAATTTTTCTAAGGTTTTATGGACTGATGAAATGAGAGTGAGTCTTGATGGGCCCGTGGCTGGATCGGTAAAGGGCAGAGAGCTCCAGTCCGCCAGCAAGGTGGAGGTGGAGTACTGGTTTGGGCTGGTATCATCAAAGATGAGCTTGTGGGGCCTTTTCGGGTTGAGGATGGAGTCAAGCTCAACTCCCAGTCCTACTGCCAGTTTCTGGAAGACACCTTCAAGCAGTGGTACAGGAAGAAGTCTGCATCCTTCAAGAAAAACATGATTTTCATGCAGGACAATGCTCCATCACACGCGTCTAAGTACTCCACAGCGTGGCTGACAAGAAAGGGTCTAAAAGAAGAAAAACTAATGACATGGCCTCCTTGTTCACCTGATCTGAACCCCATAGAGAACCCGTGGTCCATCATCAAATGTGAGATTTACAAGGAGGGAAAACAGTACACCTCTCTGAACAGTGTCTGGGAGGCTGTGGTTGCTGCTGCACGCAATGTTGATGGTGAACAGATCAAAACACTGACAGAATCCATGGACGGCAGGCTTTTGAGTGTCCTTGCAAAGAAAGGTGGCTATATTGGTCACTGATTTGTTTCTGTTTCATTTTTGAATGTCAGAAATGTATATTTGTGAATGTTGAGATGTTATATTGGTTTCACTGGTAAAAATAAATCATTGAAATGGGGATATATTTGTTTTTTGTTAAGTTGCCTAATAATTCTGCACAGTAATAGTCACCTGCACACACAGATATCCTCCTAAAATAGCTCAAACTAAAAACAAACTAAAATCTACTTCCAAAAATATTCAGCTTTGATATTAATGAGTTTTTTGGGTTCATTGAGAACACGGTTGTTGTTCAATGATAAAGTTAATCCTCAAAAATATAACTTGCCTAATAATTCTGCACTCCCTGTATATGTATATATCCAAGATGGTTTGGGTTTACTCCCAAAAACGTTTTCTGTTCTCCTCAGAAACTCCATCCAGAATGACACTTCATCCAGTTTTTTTTGAGGAAATAAATTAATCCATTTTAGAATAACACTGTAGCATAAAAAAATGTGGAAAAAGTGAATACTCTCCGGATACACTGTAAATGCACTCTGTATATGCAAATTTTTATTATTAGTAGTCGATGACTATGCGTAAACAAACAATAAAAGAAGACATGATTTCAGTCACGGACAACTGTAAATGTTAATCTCCATGGACTGACAAGACCGGAAAATGACACCTTGGCTTTATTTATTCCACTCAGCACTGAAGTGTGTGTGTGAACCCTCGAGCTTAAACACACCGTGAGTGTGTTGAAACACAATCTCAGCCAGCTTTTCTCCATGACATGCTCCGAGTGCCTTGCTTTCAGGTGCAGCACTTTGTTAAAACAGGTGTTTAATTGGAAAGCACACACACACACGCACACACACAAAATAATGTCAGGCAGCCGTAGAGAATCGCCGTAAGCAGGTCGTCGGCACACAGGAACGAGAAGCTTTGATCCGGGCTTTGTGGGCTGATTTGCAGAGATTAAGGTTTTTTCTTCTCCTCATTGTTCGGCATAATGGGACGGAAATTTGCGTGTATCCAAACGCTCTGACTTCTATAGTGTGTGTCGGTGAAGTGCAAGTCATGCGGTTTTACAGGATTAGCCGGTAAAAAGGGTCGGGCAGGAGATATTGGCGTATCAAATAGGACAAAAGAGGTCTGATATTCGGTTACACTGTCTTATTAAGAGAGACACACACATACTCGTTTTAATTTAATACATAACTCTCTTGTTGTCTTAAAATTGGGTATACACCTTTCGGATCAAAAATGAACCACCTTCACGACACCTCTACAATAAAGCAGCTCAATTTAAAGGGCACCTATGATGCAAAATCAACTTTTGGAAGCTATTTGGACAGGATTGTGTGCATTTATAGTGTGTCCACAGTCATATTGGTGTGACATAAACACAAGTCTCTTTTTGTAAATATCCTGACATGAAAATAGGATCCAAATTTCAGTAATTTTGAGGCCCACCTGCAGTTTTCCCGACCCAAAAAACTTGACTGGCATGCATGTATTACAGATCCCCTAGTATTTTCGCGATTCCACGATCGCTGAATCCAACGCAAAATCAACAAAAAGTCACAAAATTGTTGCGATCCTGCAAAATTCTCAATTAAGCGCAAATGTAATGTAAATAAACTCATAAAACTTCAAATTCCAAACCATATAATCAAATTATATTTATTTCAGTTTGCAAGTAAATGTTTTACATGACTTATAGACGTTGCATACGCAGCGCACGTGATGTATTTGAGTGTCTCTCGAAAAATGACGTCTCACCTGCGCCCTCACAATCATTGCATTACATGGAGACGGGGCCTGTGCAGTAAGCAGACGCGGATGTAGCGCCGGTGATTTCAAGAGTTCGCCCTTGCAGATGATTGATTATAATGCGTATTTGGCATGCTGTCCCGGGAGAAAGCCCTGAGCTTGTGAGATCCTCGAGCCCGGGGCTCCCTCCCGTTGCAGGGCGAGAGGGGAGTCTGAGCTCAGGTAGGTCTCGAGAGCTCCCCCTGCTTGATAATGGTAAATGTAGATTGTAAGAGCTATGGAGGGTGTATATGAATTAGAGCTTGTCTATGATGTCAATTTAGTTTTGTCAATTTACTTATGTTACATGTTTTTGGTCTGTGGGAGGAAACCGGAGAGCCCGGGGAAAACCCACGCAAACACGGGGAGAACATGCAAACTCCACATAGAAATGCCGACTTGGCTAGGTAAGATCTGAGCCAGTGACATTCTTGCTGTGAGGCAATGATGCTAACCATTGGGCCTCCGTGCTGCCCTGACAAGGAAAGGGGAGGAGTAGGGGTGGAAGGGGGGGATTCTTCAAGACGAAGATGGCTAAGGTAAGATACTCTGGTTATTTATAGTGGTTAGGAATCTTCCGATTGGTAGATCGTGCATTAGCTAACGAGGATCAGCTGCTATCAATCATAAGCGCGTGCTCCTCTCGAAATTAGTTTATAAATAAACTTCACTTACGTGTGAAGTCAATGCAAGTTAGACAACCTGTAGCGCAAATTGGGCGTTTTGTGTGTGAAATCGATAAGTGATTTCGTTTAACTCTTTTCCTGCAGTTAACGAGAGAAAACCAAAACCCTTCCCTGCGACGAGTTTTACGGCAATCCGTGATTTAGGTGTTTTACGACAGGGGAGGCCCTGAGTTGAGGTACATGCCAGATGCTCCGGGGAGTGAAATCTGAGTGAGAAAAAAAATGTAAGTTCGTGCATAAAAATTATACAACCTTCCTTTGGCTTAATCCCTACCGATTAAGATCTTGAAAAACTAGGGTGTCTGGTATTAATATGTCTCCATACTAATGCATATAAACAGATCTACAGGACAGGATTTGCTAAGAAACTGGGATTAAAAGATCTGTTCCAACTCTCTGTGATCAGCTGCAGCTCAAGAATGAGTTTTTAAAACAGTTTGTGTTTGTAATAAAGTAAAGACAGTAAAATCACTGCGTCATTCATAACCGCTGGAATCAGCCGCATACTGTCAGTACAACAATATACGAGGTGCAACAATATATACGAGAGCCGAAACAGTACAAATTTCAACGTGTGTGTATGTGTGTTTACTGCAAACTTTGTAAGGACATCTGTGTATGACTGATCATTGCAGAAAGCAACACTGATGCCAAGTTGTTCAAACTGCATGATTTTAGCCCACAGACAGGTTTTGAGAAGTCACAGACAAATGCCTGAAATCACAGGCAAATCTGTGCTTGTTCGCGTGAGTAACAATCACACAGTGTGAACTATTAAAGATGCGATCTGAGAGAATCACAGATGAGTCGCTGACACCCGTGAGATATAAAATCATGCCTTATGAAATGTGTTCTGATTGAAAATAACATTGGCGATTACCTACAGCCAATGAGAAAGCAGCATCCAGGTCACCGGGGAGTTGGGGAGTAGTTAAAAGGGCTTCTTTTTTGTCTATTTGGACCCAAGAAATGGGGGAAAAACTAGTGGAAATTTGGCAATACCACAACCGGGTCAAAAAAGAAAAAAAGTTCGAGATAAATTGCTAATTCCCTTCAAAACCCAGGTGAGCAAAATAAGTTCATTTTCTACCTCACTAAAGGTTTCTTTCTCATGATCAAAGTCAAGTCAAAGTCAGCTTTATTGTCAATTCAACCACATGTACAGGACATACAGAGAATCGAAATTCCGTTACTCTCAGACCCTAGGTGCCTAACATATAATATTAATACAAAAATACAGAAAGTAGAGTTGTAAAAAGAATATTCAATAAATACAATTATAGAAAGTAGTCTAAAAAATATACGCATTAAAAAAATAAAAAAATAAAATTATATATATATATATATATATATATATATATATACATACATAAGATGTGCTCTAATCTAAAGATTTACGTAAAAAATAAAATTTTATGAGCAATACAATTACAGTTAAGGGCATATGGCAATGAGTGCAAACCAGAGTTGTGCAGATGTAAACAATGTAAACAATTGATGTAGTTAATGATGTACTTAATAACAAAAGATATATTACGTGACCTTACAATGTTTCCATGTCACTTCTTGCATGTGTTTGGCTGTGAGACTTAGGTTGCGGATTGAGAGAAAGTTGACGGCGATTCTTCCTATTGTACATGCAGTGTGAACCCCCCTGTCGCCGTTCCATCCTGCAGCATAAACACAGCAGTGACAGAATGCTACCCCAGATAGTCATGCAGTGTGAAAACATCTGTGACGCAACTATTTTGAAAATTGTGCCGTCTGAACTAGTAGCAGTGCTACTCTAAATGTGTCCAGCCATCACCATTAAAGTCATCAAACTTAGTTTTTTTTTCTTTTTTTCTGCTGTTAAAATGGTGCCCGGTCAGTTTGATCTAACCCTAACCTCAACCCCATTGACTTACTTTTTAAGGCATCAGTTACACAATAATACACTGTAAAACATGTTGGTTTCCACACAACTCCTTTGAGTTGTCCCAACATAAATCGATTAAGTTAACTTAAAGGTGCAGTAGGTGATCTGCCACAATGCTAACCTGTTAGCATGGTTAGCATAAATCTCTGAAACACAGTCCCTCCCCTGCCGTCCAAAGCCACGCCTCCTGAAAACACAACCGCACACCCTAAAGATGACAGCAGAACCCTCTCTCATGTGTTGAGCTAAAGCTAAAGCTTGGCCGGCGGCATGCAGGAATTACACTCATTACAAAGCCACCCTGCTGAAAAAAACTGCTTAAACCAGCCTAAGCTGGTTGGCTGGTTTTAGCTGGTCGACCAGCCTGGTTTTAGAGGGTTTTTGGCCATTTCCAGGCTGGTTTCCAGCCATTTCCAGCCTGGTCTTAGCTGGTCTGGCTGGAAAATTACCAGCTTAAACCAGCTAAAACCAGCTTGACCAGCCTGGTTTAAGCTGGACATAGCTGGTTTTGGCTGGTCAAGCTGGTTTTAGCTGGTCAACTCCCAGCCTGACCAGCTAAGACCAGGCTGGAAATGGCTGAAAACCAGCCTGGAAATGGCCAAAACCCCTCTAAAACCAGGCTGGTCGACCATGTTCTAGTTGATCATTTGGTATCAGAAGTGGCTTATATGAAAGGCAAAGGCCTCTAGATTACGCTTATTTTACCAAAATAAAATATGATCATGCCTTGATTTTTAATTATTTAATTAAGACAGTAAGGTCTGACTTTGCTGAGACAAAAGTCTTGTCACTGAACAGAAATAATGTCCACTATATAATATAAAGTCATGCTGCAGTGGAAACAGAATGAATATTGTGTCTGACTCCCATGACCTTGGAGGACTGCATCCATACATCTTTGCAATGACTCAAATCACTTATTAATAAAGTCAAAGCAACAACTGACCTGCATATCGTAGGGCTCTGTTTGGTTTATGAACATTTAAAATCTCACATAAGTATGAAGGTGCAAGACCATTAACTGCATTAAAAACAAACAACAGTAGTTTAAAATCAATTCTGAACCTAACAGGGAGCCAGTGAAGAGAGTAAAGAACAGGTGTAATATGAAAAGAATAGGTGTATATAATGGTCTTGATGGAAACTGTGATGATCCTACTGTTGTTTTGGTGCCATGATAAAGCCAATAAATCCTAATGAATATATCCCCAAAGACACTTCAAACTATTAAAATGTACTGTACTGCTGCTGATGGTTAAAAATAGATGGGCTGTAATGGTATTTGCAGTGATATCTTTTTTCATTTCAGCAGGGATTTTAGACTGAAGATGTTAAAAACGACACCTGTCTGCAACACCTGTGTGTTTCGCCACAAACAGTCACTCATAATGGCCTGTAAAACACCTGGCTTCACTAAACACCCATGCGTTTACTGTAGTCGCTGTGCATTTGTAACAGAGTGCGTCTCGATGTTTGCCGTCAGGCCTAGAATTCTGCAGAATGAACAGAAGTTGAAATTATTATTTTTTTCATTACAGCGTACAAGTACTTGATAGTGTTTAAATTGTACCGAGCCAGGCGCATTCCTTTAATACAGCCCAATATGTGTGTGTGGGAAAAAAATTGAATTACGTGCTTTTGGCACAGCGTTCTTACATGATTTTTTTTTCTTTTCTGAAGCCCCTCAGCACCCACTCTTATTAACCCAAGGTTTCAGGAAAGCATCAGAAGCCTCCGCAACTCCAGATAACGCCAATCCCTCCAGGAGCCAGAAGTCAAGCTTCATATTAACGGCTTAGCCTCAACACTACTGTTCATTTTCATTTATTATTATTATTATTTGTACATCCCAGCCTGACTGTGAATTTTAATGGGGAGGAGTGAAGGCAGGAGCCGTGCCAACATTTTCCAGCCCAGTTCTGCCTGAGCGCTCGTCACTGATTAAAATGCAGCTCGGCTCTTGCTCCGGCAGGCTGAAACAGACATTCTGATAAAAAAAACTGAGGGACCAAATATTCATGAAGGTGGGGCTCTGCTTTTGGCTTAGGAAAGCCAAAAAAAAAGCCTTTTCATCAGCAGCGAGAACAGGCGTTTTAGCGAGGAGATGCTAAAAAAAATCCTGTTATTTACATTTATTCATTTGGCTGATGCTAGAAGCTACTTTGCAGTGCAACGTATACATTTTTAATCAGGTGCGTTCTTTGAAAATCGAACCCGTGACCTTGGTGTTATTAATGCTGTACTCCAGCGGCTGATCTAAAAGAAATTTGATTTCATTCAGCACAAACTGTGCTACGTTGATATGCAACAAAAGAGGGTGTATATGCTTGCATTAAAAGAAGTAAAGAATATGCACGGTTTGTAAATTTCCAGCCTGATCTCACGAGGAAACGTAAGTATTTTACGTTTTGTCAGTTTAGTGGCTAATTCGTACGAATTCGTACGAGTTCAGTCGTACGAAAATGTACGATTTTAAAAAGGAGGCGTGGCACCTAACCCCACCCCTAACTCCAACCGTCATTGGGTGATGGGCAAATCGTACTAATTTGTACGAATTAGATCGTACGAATTCATACGAATTAGCCACTAATCAAAAAGTTACGAATTGGCCGTGAGATAGCATTGAAATTTTGGGGAAATTAAAGTCACAGAAACAAAGCTAAAAAACACATACTAAATATTTCTGAATAAGACAGTTGAAAACAGGGTGTCCGCGGAGTCTTAAAAAGTATTCAGATATTCAGTATTCAGTTGATAAATCAATTATGAGAAAATTAAGGCACATAAAAAGGTATTAAAAAGGTATAATCCCGTTTTTACGAGGTCTTAAATTTTGTTCAAGCGTTGTCCAAAGTGCTTGACTCCAAAAAAGCATACATATATTTATTTTCCTTGATCGGTTCGGGCCGTGTGCGTCCGGCTAAGCTCTTCCGGTGATGTCACGTAATTTGCGACAAACGTAGGAAGGTGATTTGACGCTCTCCACATGTAGCAAAACGATAGAGCTGGGCTATTCAATTGCCGGCCCGCGGGCAATTTGTTCCGGCCCTCCGAATAATGTGACCAAGACATCAAAAATAAATTTAGTTCAGTCGAAAAACGGCCGCTATGAAGTGACGTGCGTCTGTTCAATACAGCACGAGCTGCAGTTGAAGGCTGCGCAGAGCGTGAGTCACATATTAAGCGAGTGAGTGGTGCGAGCAGCCGAAAACATTTGGATACTTAATCATAAAGGCTTCTCAATGCCCTGTTTCTGTTGCATGGAACACAACCATAGATATATACACTAGATATCGCATAGGGACCCTGAGCATGCGTCAATAGCGCCGCCACATTGGTACAGTGCTCCTAGGACAAACGTCATTCAACCGCACTAGTCAAGACAGTGTGACAATGTGAAGATGCTGAACTTTAGCGCTGTGTACGGGTGTAGTAACGAGCAAACAAAGAAAACAAAGCACAAAGTCATCACATTTCATAGGTAAGATTTTGTTTTTTATGTTTTTGTATGTTTTGAACTTTTTTGCTTAACAAGTAATGTTATTGATGATAATACAGTCTCTTGCTGCAGTGACCATAAGGCAAAGTAGCACCAACTCACACTAAATTCTAAGCTTATGCTAGTTTTGTTGAATAAAATAAGCAAACAATGTTATGAAATATGACAAGAAGACGCTGCGCTGCCAGAAACTTGTATTATTGTTGGCTAAGTGAACGAGTCGTTCATAACAGAGATTCATTCACAAACGAATCGCTCCCTCCGTCAGAATGAGAAGTGAAAGCAGGTGAGGGGTGTGTTTCAGGACACGGATGATCAAATTAAACAGGGAAGGAGGGTAATGCATTTCTATGCACACAAACACACGCTCTTTGTCAGGAATGCTCATGCGGTCACATCCATCAATGTAGAAAAGTGATGTAAAATTATAATATTTCGTAATTTAAAAAAATATTTGCATACTGACCACCGGGGAAAACTCCCGATCATAGATATATTTGTATATGTGCATTTCTCTGGCTTTGGATGGCCACAGTCCTCCACTTCACCTTGGTCCTGCATTCATTTCAAAGGAGCGCTACCCTGTACTAAAATGGCGGCTCTATTGACGCGTTCCTTCTAATAGACAACAGTAGGGTAGGCGACATCTAGTGTATATATCTATGGAACACAACTGCTGCAACTAAACAAAGTTATGCCACCTGTGCGCTAGTTTAAAGTCATGAGCTTATAGCTACACCAAGGCTAATATGCACGCATTAACTATAGCAGCGAGACGTTCACATATCGCGTCTTTTCCATGCGCAAGTTCGTTATTTCCAATATTAGAATATATGGCGATATGCATGCGCAAGCAGAGCGATGTGCTCGCGCCTTTCAGACGCACCGAGTAGAAAACATCTCACGCCGTAGCGGTGAGAGTTGTGCGTGGCTTTCAGTGCATTGTAAACAAAAGATATGTTAGACGAATTATTACAAATTATTACAATTATTATCTATGTATGAACACAGATGATAACAGCATTTCATCTAAATACTTACCTAATGTAAAGCTTAAATTTACATTAGACGTGATAACCGTGAAACCATGATTATTCTTCAGACTATATAATCGTACAACCAAAATCTGTAATTGTTGCATCCCTAACTGGTATGCAGTTCAAAACAACATATGCCTAGGGCAGCATAATAATGAGGGCGGCAAATGTGTCCCGCCGCCCAACATACTGACTTTCATCCGCAACAACCTCCCCCCCCCCCTCACTTTATGAACTGGTCAGTTTCGTTTTCACTTCCGGGTTGAGGGCGGCGTGATAGTCCTTTGCCTAGAGCGACAGTTCAGCTTGCTCTGGCCCTGGTCATATGAAAACATATCAGCTAATGGGGTAAACCGAAAACAAGATTATTCTACTTACCTTGTTAGTAGACTATTTAGGCCTTTTTAAAAGAGAAACCCCACTTCATTTTGACTTATTATCTTTAAAAACAAAACAATGCATATAACATGTCTATAAAGTGCTTCTTGATTTAAGAATTTTTAGATATTTAGACTAGAGATGAGACAAACACTCTTAAATGTAGGGGCAAATGTTTCATCCAAACGTCTTCTCTAATATGATCTCCATCCCTGGACGATCAACAGTAAACGCTCCATTGCTTCCGAAAGTTTATCTGCGAACGCTCTGCCAGTCTGAGTTCTGAAATTGTGACGGAGTAATAAACAAGATTGACTGTGGGACTCCATATTGATCTGGGCTCCAATGTGCTCCGATGATTTGTAATATTGCCACGACCGGTGCTGCAGAAACGCTCGGCTCAGCGGCAAGGCAAATTATGATATGGTGCGAATCAATTCATTCTCAAATTAAGCTTCCTGTTGTATGGTGGTCCGAATGGGAGGAGAGTGTGTCGGGGAGGAAAAAAAAAAAAGATCTATTAAAGTCTTTGTACCAGGCCATGAATGGAACCACAGTTTTTAGTCTGAGTTTAGTTTAATGTACATTTCATGGTGTTAACACACCATTAACTATGACTTCTAGCTCAATAAACTACTAATTAGCTGCTTATTAATAGTAATTTAGTAGTTGGGTTTAGTTTTGGGTAATGGGTTGGTCACGCTTTAAGGTCATGATAAGATCATAATTTATAGTGCTGCTATTTAATAGCTAGTAAGGTAGTAGTTAGGTTTGGGTATTGGGTAGGTCATACTTTAAGATCATAACAAGATCATACTTTATATTGCTGCTTATTAATAGTTAGTAAGGTAGTAGTTGGGTTTAGCTCTGGGTATTGGGTAGGTCATACTTTAAGATTATACTTTATAGTGCTGCTTATTAATAGTTAAGGTAGTAGTTGGGTTTAGGTCTGGGTATTGGGTAGGTCATACTTTAAGATCATAACAAGATCATACTTTACAGTGCTGATTATTATAGTTAGTAAGGTAGTAGTTGGGTTTAGGTTTGAGCATTGGGTAGGTCATACTTTAAGATCATAACAAGATCATAATTTATAGTGCTGCTTATTAATAGTTAGTAAGGTAGTAGTTGGGTTTAGGTTTGGGTATTGGGTAGGTCATACTTTAAGATCATAACAAGATCATACTTTCTAGTGCTGCTTATTAATAGCTAGTAAGGTAGCAGTTGGGTTTAGGTTTGGGCATTGGGTAGGACATACTTTAAGATCATAATAAGATCATAATTTATAGTGCTGATTATTAATAGCTAGTAAGGTAGTAGTTAGGTTTGGGTATTGGGTAGGTCATACTTTAAGATCATAACAAGATCATACTTTATATTGCTGCTTATTAATAATTAGTAAGGTAGTAGTTGGGTTTAGCTCTGGGTTTTGGGTAGGTCATAATTTAAGATTATACTTTATAGTGCTGCTTATTAATAGTTAAGGTAGTAGTTGGGTTTAGGTTTGGGTTTTGGGTAGGTCATACTTAAATATCATAACAAGATCATACTTTCTAGTGCTGCTTATTAATAGTTAGTAAGGTAGTAGTTGGGTTTAGGTCTGGGTATTGGGTAGGTCATACTTTAAGATTATACTTTATAGTGCTGCTTATTAATAGTTAAGGTAGTAGTTGGGTTTAGGTCTGGGTATTGGGTAGGTCATACTTTAAGATCATAACAAGATCATACTTTACAGTGCTGATTATTATAGTTAGTAAGGTAGTAGTTGGGTTTAGGTTTGGGCATTGGGTAGGTCATGTTTTAATACCACTAAAATCTCATACTTTATAGTGCTGCTTATTAACAGTTAGTAAGGTAGTAGTTGCATATTGGGTAGGCTTTAAGACCATCATGAAATCATACATTATAAGTGCTAATAAACAGTTAAAATAGGCAGGTAATAAATCAGTAGTAAATGGCATAAATTAGTACTTAAACTCCTGTAAAGTGTTAACGTGTGTGTGTTTATGTCATGCATCAATGAAATTAGATTTGTGCAGTGAAACGATGTCGGGGCAGATTCTGGTTTTGTTTTAACAGGGAATGAGAAAGTTCTACTTGTAATTCAGAGATAACAATGCGTGCCTCATTTAGCATAATCGCTGTTGAGCAGCCATGTCGACTGCGGCGCGGGAGGTTGGCACCATGCTTGCGAGATACTGCTTTCAAAAAAAAAAATAAGATGAAAAAAAGGAGGGAGGGAGCGGCTGAAATCTGTGTCCCGCTAATGTTAACCGTTGCTCAGAGATTGACTGACATTAACCCTAGTGTGCTGTTGGGGATGTTTTCATTCACTCTGGGGTGGTTTTGACTCTTAATTTGGCCACAAGTTTCTCTGTGTTTCAGCAAATGCAATGAATTTTTCTGACAAATCTTATTTTGACACATAATTTGGGAAAATGCTTTGCAGTTTTTCAAAAACTCAACAATACACTTTGGGCAAATTTACTACCCTTTTATTATGTTGGGAGTTGTTTTTACGCCATTGACTTCCATTCTAATGACATTTTTTAATTGCAAAGCCACGACTCCATATAACCATGCATTTTTGATTTGAAGTAGTTTTCCTTGTTGGGAAGAACCATGTGATACAATATTACAAACGTGATGTAATAATGACAACAACGGAGCCATTAGATTAGAAATAGGAAAATAATATCTTATGATAAGCACATGAAGATCATATAACTCAAGATAATCTGGAAATCCACAAAGAGCAGCTCCTCTGCCAATATATAGCGGTAAATAAAACTGTTGTCATGCCAACTTTTTTACTATAAACAGAAGGTCACAGCAGTTGCCCCGCCCCCGAGCTATTATGATTGGTCTACTGCTGTTAAGCTGACGTTGATGAACAGCGATGCGTATGAAAGTTGAAGATTTTTTAACTTGATTCGGCATCTAAAAAGTGGCGCTCATGTGAGGAGGCACTTCAATACATACGAGAGGCAAACGTAACGTTCGCACAATCGTCAAGCACGTTCAATCATTCTCTTTTCGGCTTAGTCGCCACAGCGGAATGAACCACCAACTTATCCAGCATATGTTTTACGCCGCAACCCAACACTGGGAATCAACCATACACTCTTGCATTCACACACATACACTACGGCCAATTTAGCTTATTCAATTCTATATCCTATAGCGCATGTGTTTGGACTGTAAGGGAAACCGGAGCACCCGGAGGAAACCCACGCGAACACGGGTAGAACATGCAAACTCCACACAGAAATGCCAACTGACCCAGCCGAGGCTCGAACCAGCGACCTTCTTGCTGTGAGGCGATCGTGTTACCCATTGCGCCACTTCATTTGAAAAAATTTTTGAAACGTAGGATGTTGGAAAGGAAAAACGTATTCTGTGTGAACAGTCCCTTGGGGTGTCTTTCCGAGCTCCGAGCCCTCTCCTCGAACGCCATGCTAAATATGCATATTCTATTCATTAATATATCTGTAAATGTGAACTTATGACTTAATGAATAAACAATCATAATTATCATTGAAAATGAACAATTGGCACTGAGGCAATTTTGGTGAAAGTTTTTGGTCTTCGACTGTAATCAAATGCAAAAATAGTTTAATTGATTGATTGATTATTTTTGCACCCTGTGCTATTTACACTTATCCCGGACGAGCCCCCACATTTTTATTGACTTCACCATATCTTTTCCTCAAAATTTCTTTCTTTCTTTCTTTGTACTCTTTACAATTATTCCATAAATAGCTTTTTAGTTCACCTCAACAAACTCTACTTTTATATTTCATTATTCTTTCAACCACGTTATTAGGGACCGAGCACCGAAACGGTGCGTAGGCCCTATTGGAATTGCTCCGTTTCTTCTTCTTCCGCGGAATGAATCGTGATTTTGAGGGGCTAAACATGCCCGAAAACTCACGAAGCTTTGCACACGCCTCAGAAGTGGCGAAAATTTACGTTTGTTATAGGCTTCGGAAGTGGGGTGTGGCAAAATGACTCGACAGCGCCACCTATACACTTGTGACGGACTAGCCCCTGAGCTACGAATCACGCACACGCACGGAAATTGGCACACACCTCAAACATGCCAAACCGTACAAAAAAAAAGTCTCTTGGAGCAATATCTCAAACCCAACAGGAAGTCGGATATTTTTAACTTCCTGCGGCGAAAAAGCGGCATTTTTGCCATTTCCAGGCGTTGTATTTGAACAAACTCCTCCTCGGGATTTCATCCGATCAACACCAAAATTGAGTTTTGTCATCTAAAGGCCTTGGCGATGTTAAATTGCAAAGATCTAGAGTTTTCGTTGTTGGGCGTGTCCGTGGCGGCCTCGCAAACTTTGGAAGTTGCTATAACTCAGGCATGCATTATCTGATCTGCCTCAAAATTCACACGTTTGATAACCGTCCTGACCTGAACACGTTTACATGCCAATATCCAGTTACAGTTATAGCGTCACCTGCTGGCAACAGGAAGGGATGTGTTTTACAGCATAACAAACCCCTCGCACAAATTTTATCGTATCAGCACCAAATTTAGGTGGTGTTATTTGAAAGCTCTAGTGTTGATATATTGTGAAGATCTAGAGTTTTCACTGAGGGGCGTGTCTGTGGCGGCCTGACAAACATCAACGCTTCGCCATGGAACAGGAAGTACTTATAAATCATTCACACAATGTCCAATCTGCCTGAAACTTCACATGGTTGATAAGAGTCCTCTCCTAAAGACATCTACATGCCAATATCCAGTTACAGTTATAGCGCCACCTGCTGGCAACAGGAAATCACTTATAACTCAGCCAAACAATGTCCGATCTGCCTGAAAATTCAGATGTTCGATAAGAGTCCTCTCCTTAAGACATCTACATGCCAATATTGAGTAGCAGTCATAGCGCCACCTGCTGGCAGAAGGTAGTTTGGCTTATAACTCAATCACACAATGTCCGATCTGCCTAAAAGTTTACATGGTTGATAAAAGTCCTCTCCTGAAGACATCTACATGCCAATATTGAGTCACAGTCATAGCGCCACCTGCTGACAAGAGGAAATTTGGCATAAATCTGTGATTTTTCTCAGGTTTTTGTATATATCGGCTTAAATTATTATTGTTCGCTGTTCTCTGTCATCCTGAGGCCACCGGGCAGCGGTAAGCCCGGGGTGCGAGGTCCCTATCATCGCTGCTTGCAGCTTTATTATTATTATTATTATATAAGTCATCTCGGACGAGCCCTGGACTAGACACTGCACTTGAACCCTTATCACTATCTCTTGACAAGGGAAATAACACGAGTTTGGTGTCCCAAATATCTGTAAGTGTAAACTCGTAAATGAATGAATAAACAATCGTAATCGGCATCGAAAATGAACAGTTGCCATTGAGCCAATTTTCACGCAATTCTGGATTTCGCCATGAGAAAAATGAAAGTGTGCAGACAAAGAAGGCAGTATTTGGTCTGAGACTGTAATCAAATTCAAAAAAAGTTTAATTGACTGATTATTTTTGCACTCTGTGCTATTTACGTATCCCGGACGAGCCCCCCAAATATTTTATTGACCCTCACCATATCTTCTCAGCCAAATTCTTTCTTTCCTTGTACTATTAACAAGTATACAATTATCCCATAAAATAGCTTTTTAGTTACCCTCAACAAACCTTACTTGTATATTGTCTTGGACGAGCCCTGGGATAGACACTGCGCTCGGACCCCTGTCACTATCTTTCTGAGCACATTCAAATATCTGTAAGTGTGAACTGGTGATTTAATGAATTAATGAATGAACAATTGTAATCAGCATCTAAAATGAACAATTGGTGCAATTCTGGATTTTACCATGATAAACATGCAAGTCTGAGGCGCAGACAAAGAGGGCAGTATTTGGTCTTAGACTGTAATCAAATGCAGGACTAAGAGGATACGACATGCCAGACTGGAGGACAGTGCTTAAGATCCACGGAAGAAAGAAACAAAAGGAAATGCTTACTTGAGGAGATCCCTGAATGTGGGATTGCTGGAAAAGACCGTCAAGACCTTGAACAGAAAAACAAAAAATCAAAAGCAGAAAATCTGCTCACTGAGACGAGACATCCAGAGACAATGCAGGGTTTCGGAAGTTAGGAGAAGATATGAGATGAAAGCACAAAAGATCAGTGTTTCTTTTGCTGAACTTCCAGTCTTGCATTCAAGGAAAAAGCTCATGTCATTTCAAATCCATATGACTTAAACCTCCATGAATTTACAGTCTTGTGAAGGAGCGGATTAAAATACAGTTGAAGTCAGAATTATTAGCCCCCCTTTGAATTTTTTTTTCTTTATTAAATATTTTCCAAATGATGTTTAACAGAGCAAGGACATTTTCACAGTATGTCTGATAATATTTTTTTGTTTTAGAAAGTCTTAATTGTTTTATTTTGGCTACAATAAAAGCAGTTTAAAAAATTTTAAAAACCATTTTAAGGTCAAAATTATTAGCCCCTTTAAGCTATATATTTGTTCTCGATAGTCTACAGAACAAACCATCATTATACAATAACTTGCCTAATTACCCTAACCTTTTAACCCAATTAACCTAGTTAAGCCTTTAAATGTCACTTTAAGCTGTATAGAAGTGTCTTGAAAAATATCTAGTCAAATATTATTTACTGTCATCATGGCAAAGATAAAATAAATCAGTTATTAGAAATGAGTTATTAAAACTATTATGATTAGAAATGTGTTGATAAAATCTTCCCTCCGTTAAACAGAAATTGGGGAGAAAAAATAAACAGGGGGGCTAATAATTCAGGGGGGCTTATAATTCTGACTTCAACTGTAAATGATTCTAGAGTGAGACTCTTAAACCTCCATGAAGTCTTGTGAAGGAGCGGATTAAAATAAATGATTCTAGACTATCTTTATGGTGCTATTCTGTGTGGTTATTTAATGGGAATCAACATAATGAGGAATTTCATGTGAGGACAAAGATCGCTCTGTTCTGTGTCACAACATTTAAGTTTGTCACAGAAATTTTCCACGTTAACCAACAGAAAGCTGCTTGATTTTTTTTAGGAGGCTCCTATTAACCACAGACTCATGCAGGACTTGGACTATTGCAGACAAAGTCTGATGAGCTGTTTTATAGTGATAAACCTGCAGCAATTTATTTCACAGTGTTATTTTTTTCCATGTACTATTTAAACATGGAGTTTAAACTGCTTTCCTGAGACACTGGAGCTGTTTTAATTAAATATATAAAATATTCAAAATTAATTGTGTCCAATTTAAATACACAAATAAGTCAGATTTTTGTAACATGGTTTACTTTTATTTTGATAGTTTTAAATAAAGGTGGCTTGGTGGCTCAGTGGATAGCACTGTTGCCTCAAAGTAAGAATGTTGCCGGTTCGAGTCCTGGCTGGGTCAGTGAGTGGAGTTTGCATGTTCTCTTTGTGTTGGCGTGGGTTTCCTCTGGGTGCTCCAGTTTCTCCCACAGTATAAAGACATGCGCTATAGGTGAATGCGAATTGAATAAACTAAATTGGCCGTAGTGTATGAGTGTGTGTGAATGCGAGAGTGTATGGGTGTTTCCCAGCACTGGGATGTGGCTGGAAGGATATCTGCTGTGTAAAACATATGCTAGAATAGTTGACAGTTCATTCTGCTGTGGCAACCCCTGATAAATAAAGGACTAAGCCGAAAGAAAATGAATGAATAAATGAGTTTTGAACAATATTACACCCATTAATTGTTCTATTAACAACTTCGACTAAGAACTCTAATAAACAAAAAAAAAAAAAAACTATTATAAACCAATGATACTTACAAATTGTTTGTTTCAACATGCATGACTATTATTATTGTTAATTGTTATTATTATTATTACGTACTACAGGTAACTGATTTAATTGACTGATAATTTTTTGCACTCTGTGCTACTTAAGCTTATCCCGGACGAGCCCCCAATTATTTTTATTGACTTCACTATATTTTCTCATTAATTTTTTTCTTTCTTTTTTCTTCCTTTGTAATATTTAGAATATAAAATTATTCTATAATATATATATTTTCTATTTACCTCACAAAATTATCTTTTTCCTACTTCTATTTCATCATCATTTTAACCATTCATTTATTTTATTTTTGGCTTAGTCCCTTTATTATTCAGAGTCGCCACAGCAGAATCGTCTTAGTCCCTTTTTTAATCAGGGGTTGCCACAGTGGAATGTGTAAAACATATGCTAGAATAGTTGACAGTTCATTCTGCTGTGGCGACCCCTGATAAATAAGGGACTAAGCCGAAGGAAAATTAATGAATAAATGAGTTTTGAACAATATTAAACCCATTAATTGTTACATTTCTAATGCATTTCTATTAACAACTTCGACTAAGAACTATAATAAACAAAACAACTATTATAAACCAATGATACTTACAAATTGTTTATTTCAACATGCATGGCTATTATTATTGCTAATTGTTATTATTATTATGTACTTAAGGTAACCAATTTAATTGATTGATAATTTTTTGCACTCTGTGCTACTTAAGCTTATCCCGGACGAGCCCCCAATATTTTTAATGGACTTCACTATATTTTCTCATTCATTTTTTTTCTTTTTTCTTTCTTTGTACTATTTAGAATATACAATTATTCTATAATATATATTTTTTATTTACCTCACCAAATTCTCTTATTCCTACTTATAATTCATCATCATTTTAACCATTCATTTATTTTATTTTCGGTTCAGTCCATTTATTTATCAGGGGTCACCACAGCAGTATCGGCGTAGTCCCTTTATTAATCAGGGGTTGCCACAGTGGAATGTGTAAAACATATGCTGGATAAGTAGGCGGTTCATTTCGCTGTAGTGACCCCTGATAAATAAAGGGACTAAACCAAAAGAAAATGAATGAATTAATTATTAGTATTATTATTTTTATTTTATTTTTTATTTTTTTTATGTTGTACAAATGTCATAAACAAATATCTTAGGGGCTCATCCGGGATGACTGTATATAATAATAATAATAATAATAATAATAATAATAATAATAATAATAATAAATTAAATTTTTTTAAATAATAATAATAATTACAATGACGATGTTATGTGAAAGGGACGCTGACAAAGGAGGTGCGGCTCCGAATCCAGGTTTATTAGAAGAATGGTCAGGCAAGCGATGGTCAACACAGGGGCAAACAGATGTATACGGGCAAATCCAGAGTTGTGTTCATGAAACAGGTGAATGGTCAAAAGGCAGGCAGCAGACAACATAAATAAACAAACAAAACAAGGGTCAAACACAGAAAGGCAAACAAAGGACCGCGTCAAATTGTCACAAACAGGTAAACAAGACTCAGCTAAGAGCTGTGCATGTGTGCTGTGTATATAGTCCATGTAATCAGTTCATGAGCAGCTCCCAGCCGTGAGTGTGTGAAATCAACAGAATGAGGAACAGGTGCGTGTGGGCAGTGCATGACTGAAACTTGTAGTCCATATAACGGAAGATTTGTAGTCTTTTAGCGATCTGCGTGTATACCAGCGATCTGCAAGGATAGATCGCTGGTGATGGTGACAGACGATGATAATAGAAATATATTATTATTATTTATATTATTATTATTATTATTATTACTATATACAGTTATCTTGGACCACCCCCTATGATTTATTTATTTTTTTCTTTGCATGACGTTTAATCCTTAGTTTTCCACTTATATACTTCCTGTCATCGTTCACTTATTTTGCCATCAAGTCAACTCATCTCGATTATAAATACATATCACAGGAAACATTTAAAATTCAATTTGAGGAAGATTACAAGCATGTACTGTATTTACACCTGCTAAACACAGTTACCTTGCCAAAACGCCTCTCCAGGAAAGTTCTCAAAGGTTTCAAGAAAAATAACACGGCACAATAGTGTAGTTTGCCATGAAATGACTTCATAATTCACCCCTCCCATCCACAATGATGGATTGTAATAAATCTATAAAAGCAGTATTTTTTTTCTTCTGAGCGTCAAAGCCCTCTACATCCAAGTAATGTTCACCGTTCTTCAATTTCTGATTAAACCCCTGTTGCCCGTGTTTCTTTGCCCTGCAATTTTGAAGCTTAACCTGCTTATCTGAAACCCTGAGACTCCATCAGTCTCCTGCTACCCCGCGAACAAGCGTGAAAATAACCCACAGACGCTACTTTAAATATAAATGGATTTACTAATTGCTACCTTTTAGGGTGGAACTTGCCGATGGATCCTTTGAAATGAAAAATCTACGGCATTCTCGGCTCCTTAAACACATACAGTTGAAGTTAGAATTATTAGTCCTCCTGAATTATTAGCCCCTCTGTATATTCCCCCCCCCCCCAATTTCTGTTTAATGGAAAGAAGGGTTTTTTTTTCAACACATTTCTAAACAATAGTTTTAATAACTCATTTATAATAACTGATTTTTTTTTATTTGCCATGATGACAGCACATAATATTTCACTAGATATTTATCAAGATGCTAGTATTAAACTTAAAGTGACATATAAAGGGTTAACTAGGTTAATTAGGCAAATTATTGTATAACAATAACCATATTTCCATCCAAAGATGCTAATTAAATTTAAGGAAAAAGCACCATTTCCATCCAAGAAAACAATATTGTAACTTCCAACCCAGGCTCATTCTGATTACCCCTATATATATTTCTGGAGAGCGCCAAATACGTCCCAGGAGGTACGTTTTTTTGCAGTTTTTGTTTTCAGGAATTCACCAGTGGCCGCTGTGTACGCTTTTTGATATATCAAATTTCTCTCGCAAGTGCCATTTGTGCCTGCTGTTCTCACATAAATCCACCAGAGGCCGCGGACGACTGACTGACTGACCGAACGGCTGACCCACCCTCCTTCCCTGAACCCAACCGATAGTGTTTTCAAAGGAACAGATTGACCTGGTCACCCCCTTAACTAGACCCAACCGACAGTGTTTTCAAAAGCAATCCAGAAAAAGTTAAGCCCTTGCGGCAGCCAGTTTTTTTTACCACGTTTTCAGATTTTACCACATTCTCACCCTGTTATTTACTTGTTTATTTAAAAAAAATTTTGGCTTTTGTTTTTGTCTTACCTACTTTTTGGAACCATTATTCGCCGGACTCAAACCCCGTCGTCACGGTCAATTCCGCTCCACGTCACAAGTCTGCTGACGTATGGTGAAAGCCACCGGCCAAACTGGTAAGAGCGGAAAATCCGTCCATATGGAGGTAAGCGGTAAGCTGGCAAGTGTGAAAAGGAACAGCGTGATACCGCCCCCATAGCATTCGTTTTAAAGAGGAAATGCAGCCATACGTTTCTCTGGCTACATAATTCAGGATCTTCAGAAATGTACATAGGGCTACGTTTTCAGAATGAGCCTATGTTGGTCATTTCCTGATAAACCACCTGCTTGGTTGAACTAGGTATTGCACTCCTGGATCAAAATAGACGCAGATGCCAGATTAAGTACAGGAGCGAGTGATTTAAACTGTGTTCTAACTAAAAGCAACGACACGCAATAGAGGGAATATTCTCCATATTAAAAGGAGTTTTGGTTCTAACCAACACCTAGAATTGATATATTAGAAACGGTTCCTGTTTCTCACAGCTGAACATGTGAAACCTATGACAGTGACCACCTCAGGTAAACCTCGTGTGCTTCATTCAGTGCTAACAATGTGAGTTTGAATAGATTCTAAACCTTACCGTTTCGTGAGTGAGTGCTTATTCTGTGCTTCTGAAAGGCGGTATTTAAATTTCTGTTGTGTTTCGTCTGGTGCAAACAGCCAAACTGCTTATTACTGCGTATCTCGACACAAAGTGTGTTGTTAGGACACGCGGTTACAATGTAACCTGCTCACCTAATGTTTACGCTCGTAATGTTTATATCATTTGCTAATTAATAACCTCATGTGGAACTGAATCGGTCTCATTTTGATGTCTGATACTGTCCATTTCGGTCACAGACGCATGCTTTCAGAGCCTTTCTGACTGAATGAATGAAATACGGTGTTTTCCAACAAGGCAACCTGGAGTGCTGAAATATAATTGGCTAAACTGGCATTGTGCAGTTAAATTTACCTAAACACAGACAGCGTTCCGGCACAGAAAAACCATTTTCAAAGCAGAATATCTGACTTCAGCATTGTTTTTCAGTTAAACAAGTATGTTCACTTGATGTTCCTTAAATATCTGCACACATATTATGGTATTTGTATGCTTTAGAAGAGTCAAAAACTTACATACAGCACCTTTAACTAATATGAAGGAATACTCTATTAAATGTACTGTTCATTGTTAGTTCATGCTAGTAAACGCATTAACTAACACTAACAGATACAACCAACACAGGCTCATTCTGAAAATGTACCCGTATATACATTTCTGGAGATCAAGAATGATTTCGTCTTTACAACCAACGCTACAGGGTGGTACGAAGCCGTTCCTTTTTTCGCGCTTACCAGCTGACTGCTTATCTCCGTATGGAAGGCTTTCCCGCTGTTACCAGTTTGCTCAGTAGCTTGCCATGTATGTCGGCGGACTTGAGACGCAGTGAAGAGTTGACCACGATCAGGGGCGGACTGGGAAAGCATTTTCAACCGGGCAAAAGTAACTGTCAGTCAGGCCACATCTGATGCGATCTAGAAAGTGAAGAGCGGGTAGGGGGCATGGAGGGGTGCGCGGAGATGCACGGCAGGCCAGAGTCCTGGTGGCAGGCCACATCCAATGCGGGGGAGTGCGCGGCAGAATCACGGTGGCAGGCCAGATTGACCGTCAAGCCACCGGGAAATGTCCCGGTGCTCCCTATGGCCAGTCCGCCCCTGACCACAATGACGGGGTTCAATTCTGGCGAAGAACAGTTCCAGAAAGCGCGTAAGACAAAAACAGACGTAAAAAATAAAATAAACAAGTAAATAACAGGTTGAGAATGTGTTAAAATCTGAAAACGTGGTAAAAAAAAAAGACGAGGGCTTTTCTTTTTCTGCATTGCTTTTGAAAACAATGTCAGTTGGGTTTATGGAAGTGAGTGGGCGGGTCAATCGGTGCTTTTGAAAACACACTATAGGTTAGATTTAGGAAAGGAGGAGGGTGGGTCAATTGATCGATCAGTCAGTCAGTTATTCGGTCAGTCAGTCAGTCAGTCGACGGCGGCCTCTGGTGGATTTAAACAAGAACAGCAGGCGAAAAATGCCTTAAGAAAGATCTTTTAAAAAAAGCGTACACAGCAGCCTCTGGCGGATTTGCGAAAACAAAAACTCCTGGGACGTATTTGATGCTCTCCAGAAATGTATATAGGGGTACGTTTTCAGAATGAGCCTGGGTTGAATACAACCTTATTGTAAAGTGTGACCACTGAAGCTACACAGCCATATTAATAACCATATTAATCTTTCAAATGTTCTAAACTGAACTCAAATGTGTGTGTATGTAAACAAATATAGATATTAAGACATGAAAATGTACAAAAATAAACCCAACAGTTGGTTTTGGCCATATTTCGCATCATTAGGTTGAAATATCCAATCGTTTTTGTGTGTGCCTTTGTGTGTGTGCAATAATTTATAATGGTTTTATAATTAACACATCTATTTAATTAACAAAGGTGGCGCAGTAGGTAGTGTTGTCGCCTCACAGCAAGAAGGTCACTGGTTCGAGCCTCGGCTAGGTCAGTTGGCGTTTCTGTGTGGAGTTTGCATGTTCTCCCCGCATTCGCGTGGGTTTCCTCCGGGTGCTCCGGTTTCCCCCATAGTCCAAAGACATGCGGTGCAGGTGAATTGGGTAGGCTAAATTGTCCGTAGTGTATGAGTGTGAATGTGTGTGCATGGATGTTTCCCAGAGATGGGTTGCGGCTGGAAGGGCGTCCACTGTGTAAAACAAATGCTGGATAAGTTGGCGGTTCATTCCGCTGTGGCGACCCCAGATTAATAAAGGGACTAAGCCGAAAAGAAAATGAATGAATCAATTTAATTAACAAGTAATCACATTGTTATTACATTTTAATTTCATTTCGCAATATGCTGGCTATATCTGACTGTACGGTTGGCTGAAAAAGAGACTCTGTGCTTGTGGTTTTGCTTCATATTGGTATTAATAGTGAAGCTGTGTGATTAATGTGTGATTATATTGTTATTGCATTGTAACAATCATATTAATGTTTAAAATGTGGGATATGATTAACAGTGGTGACTAATAAGTATAGGAAAATAATAAAAATTGGACAGAATTTGCTTCAAATGACGTAATAGTAAAACCAAAGTGGATTATTTGATCAATATTACATTTGCATTTGTGGTCCGACTTTCCTTAAATTATGCTGTGTGTAATAAATAAGCAGTTACGTTATAATAATCAATTACATGCAATATAGTAAACCAGTGGCAACTCTTCTAAAGGACACGTTGCCCTTGTTTAAATGCATTAAAGCTCCATATGTATCAGATAACTTCATTGAGGGGTCAAGATTATCTCTGCAATTAAACCAGGCCGAGTGCAGCCTTTGTTCCACCGCTGATAGTACAATCTACAGCCAATGTAAATACAAACGGATAAACCTTTTGTGGACATCAGCATCGTATAATGTTTCCAGTCTAATATCCCATAAGCCTTGCTGTGGAATGGCTGATGAGATTCTGTCATGATAGAAGTTTGAACCTAAAACAAGCTACTCATTACGAGTCATTATCGTGAGGTGTGTGTTCTTAGTGTGTTTTATGATTCTAGATATTTGAATGTTTTATCTATTTTGAATACATCCCCATTCCCAGTGATGAGTTGCAGCTGGAAGGGCATCCGCTGCGTAAAACATGTGCTGGATAAGTTGGCGGTTCATTCCGCTGTGGCGACCCCAGATTAATAAAGGGACTAAGCCGAAAAGAAAACGAATGAATGAATACATCCCCAAATCAGGAAAAGTTGGGACCATATGGGAAATGCAAATAAAATAAGAAAGTAGCGATTTCTAAATTTTCTTTGATGTGTATTTCATTGCAGACAATATGAACACAACATATTTCTTGTATCTTAAATCTACACCTCTCCTGTAATTCAGACTTGCAACACATTCCAAATAAAGTCGGCACAGGAGCAGTTTAGGGCTAGTAATCAGGTAAGGATCGCCTGCCTGCAGTCCCGACCTGTCTCCAATAGAGAATGTGTGGCGAATTTTAAAGCGCAAAATGCGACAATGAAGACCGCATGCTGTTGCCCACCTTCAGACTTCTTTGTGTATATATAATAATGGGACAAAATTACACCTGAAACACTTCATCACTTGGTGTCTTTAGTCCCTAAACTGCTTTAAAGAGTAGTTAAAGCAACGGCAGCATTACAGTCTTTCTTTGTGTGTGTAAAGCACTAAGAATTAAGTTTTAAAGACGCTGTATAAAAATGAATTATAATAATTATTCTTATTATTGGTTGTGGTATACTGTTAGTACTATGATGGTATTTACTTACCCATATGCTGGTCCAAAATAAATCATACATTTTATCCACCTTGCATATCCAGCCTGATCTCACGAGGAAACGTAAGTATTTTACGTTTTGTCATTTTAGTGGCTAATTCGTACGAATTCGTACAAAAATGTACGATTTTAAAAAGGAGGCGTGGCACCTAACCACACCCCTAACCCCAACCGTCATCGGGTGATGGGCAAATCGTACTAATTTGTACGAATTAGATCGTACGAATTCATACGAATTAGCCACTAATCAAAAAGTTATGAATTGGCCGTGAGATATCGTTGGCTATCATATTTAGGATTCTATACTTATACAGTTCTTAAAGGAACTTTTTTATTTAATTTACAGATCAGCTTCAAAAACGCTCCTTCACAAACTGGATGTTATTTATCATGCAGCAATTCGTTTTGTTACTGGTGCACCATTTAATACTCATCACTGTCAACTGTATTCTTTACTGAATTGGCCTTCTCTTCAATCACGTCGACAAATTCATTGGTTTCTGTTCATTTACAAAACTCGTATCGGAAAAACTCCACTATATTTACAGTCACTTCTTAACATTCAGGAAACATGTCGCAATCTAGTAGTTTTATTAACCTTTGCATACCCAAAGTTCGCACTTTATTTGGTCGCTACTCTTTTCAGTTTTCTGCTGCTGATGCTTGGAATCATCTGCAGCACACCTTAAAACTCAGTACTTTCATTCCACTATCATCTTTTAAAAGTTCAATCCAGTCAACAGTACAAGATCACTGTGCTTGTTTTTAGTTTTTCGTTGGTTTTATGTTATTATCTGCATTTTGTGAAATTGTTATTGTGTCCTTGCTGCTTTATACTGTAACTGCTTTTTATGTTGCCTCTTGGCCAGGTCGTCATTGTAAATGAGAACTGGTTCTCAATTGACTTACCTGGTTAAATAAAGGTTATTAAATAAAGGTTATTGTAATTATTATTATTATTATTTATGGCCCATTTCCACTGAGTGGTACGGTACGCTTTTATGGCCGTTTCCACTGTCAAAAAGCGTACCGAATCGTACCGCACCCCTTTTTTGGCACCCTTTCGAAAGGGTACCAAACACGAGAAAGGGTATCAAAAGGCGGAGCTAGACGCGCAGCTGAACGCTATTGGTTTACAGAGATACGTCATTCAACAAGCCAGAATGAAAACAAAGAAGCCGCCATGTTTTAATACACAGCCGAGACATTACAGCGTTATGATATATACATATAATAACGAGCCGTGTTCGACCCGGGCTCAAACGAAACTTGTCGTCGTCTTGATGAACAGCCACAAAGCCAAAAAGAAGAGCAGATTTTACCCTGTGCCCCGTAGTTTTTTACGAGCCAGTCTGAACCGCGAGCAGTTTCGCTTTCTTGCTTGCGCTCGCCGCGCGTCTATATTTGAAATAACAAACTTCTTGAGCTGATGATAATAACGTGCGCTTGATTATTGACGTGCTTTTGAAACCCAATACTGTCAGAAACTGACAAACGCGAGAGTGACGTGCGAAAAACCAACAAAAGGAGAAGCCGGAAAAAAGGAGCACATTATTTTTTCAGCAAACAAGAACAAACTGCCATGTTTACCTATTATCATCAAGTTTTGGACTATTATGAACTACAGACACATTTAATCATGAGAGGTTTGCACTGACTGTGGGCTATATTTCGTGTTGTTTTGAACCTAAATAAAGACTAAATGTGTGCTGTGTGTAGTTTTTCTGTATGTGGTAACATATCAGAGACTGTAAGGGTCTGTATGTGTTCATATATGTTGCATTTATTTATTTATTTTATATAATTGCAGACGTTACAGTAGGCTATTTCACACTGTCATTGATCTGCAGTTATAATCACCTCGTGTTCATAGAAAAGTTAGTAATAAACATTTATACAGAAGTATTTATGTGTGTAAAGCATCTGTTTTGTGAGAAGTGCTGCTCATATGATATGTGAGCGACCCGTACAGGTTTACTTTAGACATTTTCTCGAGCGAAAATGACGTCGATTGCAACTTTCTGTCGTACACCACGCCCACCAAAAGAGTACCATTGGTACCCTTTTAGCAGTGGAAACGCAAGCCTGATAAAGGTGACCCGTACCGACCCGTACCATACAGTACCAGTCAGTGGAAACGAGCCATTAGAAATAGGCTGATTTTACAACTCTCCTAGGTGAGTTTTATCATTTTTGAATCCATTTACCTGATTTCCAGGTCTGGTGGGAACACTTTTAGCTTAGCTTAGCATAGATCATTGAATCGGATTAGACCGTTAGCATATCAATCAAAAATATTGATCATTTTCCTATTTTAAGCTTGACCCTTGAAAATTGCTATTTTCTAGGCCCATACGTCTAGGAACTATTCTTTCATTCTGGGTGTAATAATCAAGATATTTTACTGCTGCACCATGGCTGAGGCCGGCACAATGATAAATAGTGCCTGAAAATAGTCCCTACACTGCAAAAAATGCTTTTCTTACTTAGATTTTTTGTCTTGTTTCTAGTCCAAAATACCTACAAATTCTTAAATCAAAAAGAATTTTCTAGACAAGCACAACCTATTGTCTTGTTTTCAGAAATATGCCAATATTAAGTGAGTTTTTCCTTAAAACAAGCAAAATAATCTGCCAATGGGGTAAGCAAAATAATCTTATGTCAAAAGGAAAAACAAGATTATTTTGCTTACACCATTGGCAGATTGTTTTGCTTGTTTTAAGGAAAAACTCACTTAATATTGGCATATTATTTCTGAAAACAAGACAATAGGTTGTGCTTGTCTAGAAAATGCTTCTTGATTTAATAATTTTTTAGATATTTGGACTAGAGACAAGATAAAAATCTAAGTAAGAAAAGCATTTTTTTTGCAGTGTAAAGTTCAATTGTAAACGGTTTATTTTATTTTCAAGATCCGAGGTGAACTATCTGCTGCTGCGTTCAGTAGTATGGCAATAAATGTAATCTGAAATGGCATTCAAACTCGCATCATTAACATTTAACACTGAATAAAGCGCATGAGGTGTACCTGAGGTGATCCTTATCAGTCTTCTAAAATATAAATTTCAGGTGTTGATTAGAACAAAACTCCTTTTAATGTGGAAAATATTCCTTCTATCGCATGCCGTTGCTTTTATTTAGAACACGATTTAAGTCAGCCTTTAGGCTTGATAGTCAGTCATGCTCCTGTTGATGTCGACAATCAGGCAGCCTGTGCTTGTGTGTTTTTTTTGAACCAGGTGTGCAATATCTAGTTTAACCACTGGGTGTCAAACTTACTTAATGCACCTTTAATTCAATTCATTTCACCTTCATTTCTATAGCGCTTTTACAATGTAGATTGCGTCAAAGCAGCTTCACATAGAAGATTATAGTGAATTGAAACAGTGTCAGTTCAGTTTTCAGTGTTTAAGTTCAGTTCAGTTTAGCTCAGTTCATTGTGGTTTAACAATCACTACTGAGAGTCCAAACACTGAAGAGCAAATCCATCGATGCGCAGCTCTACAGATCCCGAACCATGTAAGCCAGTGGCGACAGCGGCGAGGAAAAAACTTCACCAATTGGCGAAAGTGAAGAATTAAAAAAAACCTTGAGGGAAACCAGGTCGATCATTTCTCCTATGGCCAAACGTCTTGTGCAGCGCTGCAGTCTAGGCGCTGGAGGCTGGAGAATGCTGGACCTCAGCGAAGACTCGTCTTTCCCTGGAGTGTCAGAGTGGTGTCTTCCAGAAACTGGCAGTAGGACTGGGAGTTGAGCTTGACTCCATCCTCAACCCGAAAAGGCCCCACAAGCTCATCTTTGATGATACCAGCCCAAACCAGTACTCCACCTCCACCTTGCTGGCGTCTGAGTCGGACTGGAGCCCTCTGCCCTTTACCGTTCCAGCCACGGGCCCATCAAGACTCACTCTCATTTCATCAGTCCATAAAACCTTAGACAAATCAGTCTTGAGATATTTCTTGGCCCAGTCTTGACGTTTCAGCTTGTGTGTCTTGTTCAGTGATGGTCGTTTTTCAGCCTTTCTTACCTTGGCCATGTCTCTGAGTATTGCACACCTTGTGCTTTTGGGCACTCCAGTGATGTTGCAGCTCTGAAATATGGCAAAACTATTGGCATCTTGGCAGCTGCACGCTTGACTTTTCTCAGTTCAGTTATTTTGCGCCTTGGTTTTTCCACACGCTTCTTGCGACCCTGTTGACTATTTTGAATGAAACTCTTGATTGTTCGATGATCAAGCTTCAGAAGCTTGGCAATTTTAAGAGTGCTGCATCCCTCTGCAAGATATCTCACTATTTTTGACTTTTCAGAGCCTGTCAAGTCCTTCTTTTGACCCATTTTGTCAAAGGAAAGGAAGTTGCCTAATAATTTTCCACACCTGATATAGGGTGTTGATGTCATTAGACCACACCCCTTCTCATTACAGAGATGCACATCACCTAATATGCTTAATTGGTAGTAGGCTTTCGAGCCTGTACAGCTTGGAGTAAGACAACATGCAGAAAGAGGATGATGTGGTCAAAATACTCATTTGCCTAATAATTCTGCACTCCCTGTACATTGGTATGAATCAGCCACTAAATTGACAAAACGTTAAGTAGTTTCCTTGTGAGGTCAGGTTGGGTTATCCTAACAAGAAACCAACATTTGCTAATTCATGATATCAAGGACGCTGATCCAGGAGCAGTTTAGTGTGCAGCGTTCTGAGGAAATAGATTTTTCAGAGGAAGAATTTATTCCAGAAGTTCATGTCAAGATCACACTAAATATGCTCTGCTCTCGTATAAACATTTATAGCAGTGGCCCAGACGGTGATTCACATTTTTATAGGACACTGACTGATGTATCAAGTGATCTCAAATCTAAAACCCGTCTCGCTGGCTCTTCCTGTTCCCAGCGCGTCTGGCCCGCTCTGGCCCTGTCCTGGAGCCCATCTGCCAGCAGTCATTCACAGCGATTTTTTATTTTTTTTTTATTTTGGTGGGGCCGGCTCTACTCTCTTCTTCCCTTGCCATCGGAATGGATTGTTGCTGGATTAACAGTCAGTATATTTACATGGACACCAATACTCAGATTTAAATACGATTAAGACAACACTCTGACTAAGAGGTGCCATGTAAACAGAGATTTTTGATGACCTTAATCTGATTAAAGTCATCGAACTAGCATTGAACTGTTAAGTCTGATGGCAGTGCGGAGCGGAGTCACACAGTTTTATTACTGCATCCGTGAAGTTTGACGTTTGAGATTATATTTTGTTTATTTTTATTTGTTTATGTATCTCTGAATGAAGATTAAAAGACGACTGTAATACAATTCACGGCCACCTGGCCGCCGGGAAGAAGGAGGCGGAGAACTAGTTTTAAAATATTTATTAATAAAAGGGACGGCAGCTCCTCACGGAGACTGCCGTCTAAACCAAAACAAACGGACGGCAGCTCCTCACGGAGACTGCCGTCAAACTGAAAGCAAAAGTAAAACAATATGTCCGGGCCCGGTCCTCTCTCTCTCTCCTCTGCCATCGTTCCTCCTCTTATAGTCCAGAGCTCCTTCCGTGGGATTGGAGGCAGGTGCGCGCCACAGGTGTTTCTTATCTGTGGCGGGCCTCGTTTCGCTCCCACGGCTCTCGGCCACGCCCCCTCGCCACATACCCCCATCTCCCATCACAGGCCGGGGGCACCCCGTGGCTGTGCATACTCCGGGGGGGGGGTGGGGGGGTTTGGCGCCACAGCACCCGCGAGACCTATATGAGACGGGCCGAGAGAAAAGGAGATGGAGAAAAAAGGAGGAAAGACAGAGTAGACAGAGAGGGGAGAGAGGAAAAAGAAAGAAAAAAAAAATTGGGGTTCGGTTCTCCAGACACGCTGCCACTCGGTCCTCAACCAGCCGAGAGATGCAACGACGTGTTGGGAGCCCTGTGGAGGAATCTATCCACCCGTCCGTCTTCTGGTGTCCGGCGGCGGTTCTCCTGGCTGGCTGGCGGCATTTCTGGTCTCCTGCTCCGCTCCCGCTTCGGTGGAGGACGCAGGCTTCGGCATCATGGCGGATCACGGCGACTCCCCCCGGGCTCTCTGGGATGGCTCCCTTCAGCTCTTTCCCATCCGGTGGGGAGCCCCGCGTCCCCTGCTCCTCCCCATGCTGGGAGACGGTAGCAGGCAGATCCTTCCTCGCCAGCCTCAGGCCGCCCCGGCACTCTGGCAGACGAACGGGTTTCTCCCCCACTCGGGTTAACTCCCGAACACTCGCCCTCCCTCTCAGCGGCGAGGGCAACTGGACAACGTGTCCCTCCTTCTCCCGGGTTTTCGGCACCACTGTAATACAGTTTACGGCCACCTGGCCGCCAGGAAGAAGGAGGCGGAGAACCGACGAACTTTTAAATATTTATTAGTAAAAGGGACGGCAGCTCCTCACGGAGACTGCCGTCTAAACCAAAACAAACGGACGGCAGCTCCTCACGGAGACTGCCGTCAACCTGAAAGCAAAAGTAAAACAATATGTCCGGGCCCGGTCCTCTCTCTCTCTCCTCTGCCATCGTTCCTCCTCTTATAGTCCAGAGCTCCTTCCGTGGGATTGGAGGCAGGTGCGCGCCACAGGTGTTTCTCATCTGTGGCGGGCCTCGTTTCGCTCCCACGGCTCTCGGCCACGCCCCCTCGCCACAACGACATCTGACAAGAAACGGACTACATGCACTACTACATTTCTACATTGGACTAAAACTGAAACCAAGGTGCGCACTCATAACTGGAAAAGCCGTCTGTACGGAGGTAAGCACTAAAAGGAACAGAAGCTGTCAGCGGCATCATACCGCCCTGTAGCGTTCATTTTAAAGACGAAATGCAGCCACGTACGTACCTCAGGCTACATAATTCACGCTCTCCAAAAATGTAGATGGGGGTGTGTATCCACAATGAGCCTGTGTTGTATTTGTCTGTAGCTCTGTCTTGACCAGGACGCCCTGGCAGAAGAGATAATGTATCTCAATGGGACTTTCCTGGTTAAATAAGTAAATAAATACGTGACTTTGGGCGCTTAGTTTTTTTTAAATTTGCCGACAAGTTCAACCACAGTTGAGTTCTCACATTATGCGTGCAAACAGACGACAGTGGATTAAAATTCTTTAGCAACAGGTTACCTCTGCCATTTCCTTTACTAATATTTCATTCATGCCCCGCGACAAACTCAGAGGCACTTTATAATGTACACTTCTTCCAGAATTCCCAGCATAATCATCGTAGTTTCCCGCTCGCACCAAAAATGTGTAATCTAGCTTGAAGCCATTCTCATTTGTTTGGCGTCAAACGCACTGCCGTGTGTGCATCCTGTCGCAAAATATAGCAAAAAGTACAACAAAATGGTATTTGATTGTGGTGTTTACATGGATGTACTGCACTTCAGTAATCCGTCTAAAATAGGATTACTCCGCATGTCCTAATTCCAATTCTGTTTAGTTCGATTATGACTTTAGTCGGATTAAGATCATCGAAAATCACCGTTTACAAACTAGACTCGATCAGAGTATCGTATTAAAAGTGGAGTATTGGTGTCCATGTTAAAGTACTGAGTGACACGGCGTTATTTCTTACATCATCCGCAGTGCTTCTTCAAGAATTCAGTGACTTTGCGAACCACACATGCTTCTCCTGTAGGTGAACACAAATAATTCAGGGGTTCAGGGGTTTTATTTTTTTCGCTACATGACACAATGAGACCACGGGTGCCAGGCTGGAGATCCTGTCTGGGTGTTGCTGTCTGTTTTATATGTCATCATTCTGTCTTTTGCTGAATAAATGAGGAGGGTTTTTTTACAGCACAGAGCGAGTGTGCTGTAAAATTGGTGCACCTCAAAATTAAATCATTTACACAGCAATCCCATATGACATTTCGCTGGGTAAAAAAAGATTATTGTGCACTAGCTGCGTAGTTCATATTTTAAAAGTTTAGTTTAAAAACAGTACGTGTATGTGTGTATATATATATATATGAGCAATTCCATGCAAATGTCAACCTTGCCATGAAGAAAAAAAATATTTTTCACCAAAATAGTCAAACAGTTTGGTCACACTTTATTTCGATGGTCCGTTTGTTGAATATAAGTTACATTGCATCTACATGTCAATTAATTCTCATTAGATTATAAGTAGACTGTTGGGTTGGGGTTAGTGTAAGTTGACATGTACTTGCAAAGTTTCTTATAGTCAGTTAAATGTCTGTTGAAGGACTGTTAAATGTCAGTATCAACAGATATTAAGCAGACAGTCTACTAATACTCAAATGGACCATCAAAATAAAGTGTTACCAACCGTGTCTACACTTTTTTGTGTAAGGAAGTATTTTACAGTACTTTAGAAATACTCAAAAATGTCTCTGTCAATGTTTCAAACTATTATATTTGATTTACCAAAGTCACACAAGTGGCAATTTCACATCCGTCACATCCATAACGGAGAGATGTCACATCTTTTCCCCCTCATAAATGCAAAAATGTCAAACAAAATAAAATCAACGATGTTTCTTCTATAGAGAGCCGACTCTTATCCCTTTGATTAGCTTCATTTATTTTGGCTTGTGCTGTTTAATTTTGAGAATTTCCACAAAGTATGTTGTGTACTGTAAACTCGCAGACTTTTTTTGTCACATCCGTAACGCATGTTTATTTTCCACATTTAAAATATAAAAAATGTTTACAGATTGTTATTTTTATGATCCTATAACTCTGTGGTTAGTTGTTTTGGAAAATATAAACAGATGCTTCAATATCAAGTTAACATATACTTTCTATGTGAATTTATATTTTGAGTTTTTACTGCAAACGTCACATCCATAACACTGGAATTGCTCATATATATACACAGTTGAAGTCAGAATTATTAGCCCCCCTGAATTATTAGCCCCTCTGTTCCCCCCCCCCCCCCCCCCCAATTTCTGTTTATTGGAGAGAAGATTTTTTCTACACCTTTCTAAACATAATAGTTTTAATAATTCATCTCTAATAACTGATTTACTTTATCTTTGCCATGATGACAGTAAATAATATTAGACTAGATATATTTTTTCAAGACACTTCTATACAGCTTAAAGTGACATTTAACTTAACTAGGTTAATTAGGTTAACTAGGCAGGTTAGGGTAATTAGGCAAGTTATTGTATAAAGATGGTTTGTTCTGTAGACTATTGAAAAAAATCTAGTTTAGTTTAAAGGGGCTAATAATATTGACCTTAAAATGTTTTTTAAAAAAAAATAAAAACTGCTTTTATTTTAGCCAAAATAAAACAAATAAGACTTTCTCCAGAATAAAAAATATTATCAGACATACTGTGAAAATCTCCTTGCTCTGTTAAACATCATTTGGGAAATATTTAAAAAAGAAAAAAAAAATCAAAGGGGGGCTAATAATTCTGACTTCAACTGTATATATATCATAGACTGTAAAAAATATGGACGTAGTGTCCGTGACGTCACCCATAGGTTTCTGAACACTGCAAAAGAAGCCACAAGTAGGCGCGGCCAACCGTCGCCATTTTGTTAGCGCGTCATCGCGCCAAACGCGGGATACCAAATAAGGGCAAAGTGGCGGAGAGTGAGCGGAGCTACAGACACATGCTGGATTCTCAGCTTTTTGCTTAGACGTGGCTTAAAACAGACATTACTTTGGGAGAACGTTTAATACTTCATTACCTGTGACTCGTTTTTTGTTCTGACCACATGTGCTTGGTTGTACACTATATCAATAAAGTGTTTAGACTTTTAAAAACACTGTTGTAATACATTGAGCCACTAAACATTGCTCTTATGACGTTTTTCGACAGGAGGAAAACGCGAATGACTATCAAACACTTCAGATATCGTCTGTGTTAGTAAATGCAAGGCTATTTATAAAATCCAGCACTAACACTGAATGACAACGCTTCAGATGACTGTTTTATAGCCTACAGCTAATCAATCTGTCAGATTCTGGAGTGCAATACTGGTCTAAAGAACATTTAAAGAATAAATGATCTTAAATAAAACAAATACATTTATAGAGATGGTATAGAAGTATATAATTTCACTCACCTGTGAAATGGAGGCAACTTGAACGGTTTGTGAGCACAATTAAGTCCACACATCATGCCATATCATCTGATAATTGCAGGAAATAATTCCAAAAGGCAACTGACAGTGTAAAGAAACATTAACCAAAACAAAAACACGATGTATCTGCCGAGATCAGCGGCTAATTAGCCAGAATCAGCGGAGGTGACGAGACAGCGACCAGCGAGGGCTAGCTGTCACTCAAGTGACCACGCCCTTAATTATGCAAACTTAATATAACCTAATAAAAACGAAACGGATGAGTTATAAAAAAATTCACCCCCCTCAGAGTTGTCATGAAGAGTAATCATAGCTATATGCACCAAAGCCATCGTTTGTACCAGGCTGTAAACATGTTTTTATCAGCTGTAAAAATGGCCAATTTACCAATGCAGAAAGAAAGCCCTTGGACTTCCTGGAGCCAGACCCCCAGGCGAGTCGATGAATTGCAGTTTTAGTTACTTCCGTATTGGCTTCCCGAGGGAGAGCGGGAGGTTGCCGCTTGATATATATATATATATATATATATATATAGATCCACTCACTGGATCTTTTCTTTTTTTTCTCTGTAAATTCTCCGTAAACCCTAGAGATGGTTGTGCGTGAAAATCCCAGTAGATCAGCAGTTTCTGAAATACTCAGACCAGACCGTCTGGCACCAACAAACATACCACTTTCAAAGTCACTTAAATCACCTTTCTTCCCCATTCTGATGCTCGGTTTGAACTGCAGCAGTTCTTCTTGACCACGTCTGCATGCCTAAATGCATTGAGTTGTTGCCATGTGATTGGCTGATTAGAACTTTGCGCTAACGAGCAGATGGACAGGTGTACCTAATAAAGTGTCACTGTTTTGGAGCACACTAGCTAACAGATATTCTTACAAATAACAGACTGAATCTAACATCTAAAAAAAACTTGCACAAGAGCTTTAAGATTTCTTCTTTTGCAACGACAAGGTAGCTAAACTTATAGAGTTGCTCTATTATCATTTAAGTGCATTTATATACCAAAATATATCAAAAACACCAGTGCAGTAAAAGTGAGTCAGACTTTGCAACATGCAGCTCGAATGAACCCCTCAAGGAAACGTTCACCTGCGTTTGCTCTTTATCTCTTCCGTTTGCGTCCTACAGCTCTTGGCCTCCATAGAAATTGAAGAAACATCGCAGTGACATCAGACATCTATTTCCACTCCTGACAAATCCATCTGACTAATAGTCGTCGCCCGTGGGACGGTTTATATGCGATATGGAAAACACCTTGTCAAAGCATCTGTGTATTAGTTAATGTCGCTGACCTCTTTTTCTGGAGACCAATCGCTGTTCATGAAGTGCTGCGAGATTGAATTTCCAAATCGATAGAAGATACGCAGACAGCAGAAATAGCCCGGCGGCTGCTCAAGTGAAGTATGTTGAGTATTATCACAGCTCAGTGTCAACAGTTTCTTACTGGAAATGAAAACTAAAGCTATTTTCATTGTGAAATGTACTGTACAGGGACTGGATAATTTGATCAGTCACTTATGACAAACCTATGAAGGTCCTGTGAAATTAGTTAGTATGTTAGTATCAGTGTGTTAAGGATATCTATAAGCTAGTGTGTTCCAAGACAGACAAACATTTGCTTTTAGAAGATATAAACATGGCGGCACGGTAGCTCAGTGTTTAGCACTGGTTTCCAGTTCGACCAGTCGGCATTTCTCTGTGGAGTTTGCATGTTCTCCCCATGTTAATGTGGGTTTCCTCCGGGTGCTCAGGTTTCCCCCACGGTCCAAACACATGCCCTATAGGAGAATTGGATGGACTAAATTGGCCGTAGTGTATGAGTGTGTGTGTATGGGTGTTTCCCGGTACTGGGTTGCGGTTGGAAGGGTATCTGCAGCATTAAGCATTTGCCGGAATAGTTGGCGGTTCATTCCGCTGTGGCGACCTTTGAAATAAACACTAAGCCGAAGGAAAATGAATGAATAAAGATATAAACATCCAAAGTTTGCAGTTTTTCACTTCCGTCCTAAATGGATTAATGATTTTTTATGACCTCATACTTCTTCTCATTGGCTTTTCACTTGATACACATGGACTCAATCAATCACTGGCAGAGCTGTGAGAGAAACAATATGCTATTGGCTTTTTTTTTTTAAAGGGGAGGAGCTACTATATGCCCCACCCTGTCGTCATGTTGCGATTGAAATAGCAGCAAACATTCAATCAAAATTTTTGTTTAATAAGCTGCACAATAAGCCCTTAGAGGAGAAAAACTCAGCATCATTTCTAACTCCAGCTGATCAAATCAATATAAAACTGGTAATTGACACTCTAAGTCGATCTCTCTCTTGTGTATGTTGTAGTGCTGTATTTATACCACAGTAATCTGGTAGTGTTTGCTTTGCTTTGGCTTTTCAGAGTTAATTATTGTGATATCCTGATTATTGCAACAGAGAAATACTGGGAAATCTCTGTAGACTGATGGCATTTCATGCCGTTCAGACCTATAATCTTAAAATGTGAGCAAAAACTCCTGTTTTGTCATCACTTTGAATATAACGCTAGAGAATCATTCAAACACTAGCTCTAAAGTGACGTTGGTGAAGTAGCAATGGTTTCTGTTGTTCTGACGTTAGCTGCAGATGTGAATGGGTCAGTACTGGGTTGCAGGCTGGAAGTACATCCGCTATGTAAAACGTATGGATGGATAAATTGGCAGTTCATTCCACTGTGGCGACCCCTGATGAATAAAAGGACTATGAACGAATGATATATATGGAAGTAACTAAAACTGCAATTCATCGACTGGCCACTGGGGGCTGGCTCCAGAAGCGAACAAATTCTCATAGGCTGCCATGTTAAAATGACCAACTTTACAGCAGAAAAAAAAGTTGTAAATCGAGAATATTTTATTAAATAGATTTGTAAATATTATTGTGATATCCTGATTTTTGCAACAGAGAAATACTGGGAAACCTCTGTAGACCGATGGCATTTCATGCCGTTCAGACCTATAATCTTAAAATGTGAGCAAAATCTCCTGTTTTGTCATCACTTTGAATATAACGCTAGAGAATCATTCAAACACTAGCTCTAAAGTGACGTTGGTGAAGTAGCAACGCTTTCTGCTGTTCTGACATCAGCTGCAGATGTGAATGAATGGCGGAAGAAAGTAGTTCCTCATACAAAAGGGTTTTTTAGACACTCCGTGTTTGATTTTCCTTTTTATATACACGATTATGCTGTCAAACTGTTGTATAAACAAAATATCACACGAGTAGCAGTGCGATATGGCTGTATATCATCACTGGTGGGACACTAAGGCTCTTGGCCTCCCACCAGTGCAGATATACAGACATTTCCCTTTTATCTCACAACTGCAAATACATTTTTGAAAGTTCCCCTCTCATTACTTTATATTTTGCACTTCTGACTTCCACCCCCTGAATTCTAAGTTAAAATGTTGCTATTTTGACTGTGCACTCTGAATTTTGAGATTAATACTTTGAATCTTATAAATATTTGACTTTTGTTTCTTTTTTCAAAGCATTATCTTTCAAGTTATGCCTTCATTTCTTGTAATTCTCACTCTATATATATATATATATATATATATATATATATATATATATATATATATAGTCAGAATTATTAGTCCCCCTTAGATTTTTTTACTTTTTTAAATTTTTCCCAAATGATGTTTAACAGAGCAAGGAAATTTTCACAGTATGTCTGATAATATTTTTTCTTCTGGAGAAAGTCTTATTTGTTTTATTTCGGCTGGAATAAAAGCAGTTTTTAATTTTTTAAGAACCATTTTAAAGTCAAAATTATTAGCCCCTTTAAGCTATATTTTTTCAATAGTCTACAGAACAAACCATCATTATACAATAACTTGCCTAATTACCCTAACCTGCCTAGTTAACCTAATTAACCTACTTAAGCCTTTAAATGTCACTTTAAGCTGTATAGAAGTGTCTTGAAAAATATCTAGTCAAATATAATTTACTGTCATCATGACAAAGATAAAATAAATCAGTTATTAGAGATGAGTTATTAAAACTATTATGTTTAGAAATGTGTTGAAAAAATCTTCCCTCCGTTAAACAGAAATGGGGGGGGGGATAAACAGGGGGGCTAATAATTCTGACTTTTATATTATTCCTTAGAATATTATTCAGTCACACATGTTTCAAAAGTAATGAAGGACTAAAAAATAAAATAAATAAATAATAAAATATCGGCCAGCATTAAATTCAGCTCTGTGAGTGTTGTTAAACCGACACAGCGTGCGAATCAGCATCCGTCTCTGATTTCCCCGATAAAGAGCTTGGACACTGTGACACTCTAGACACAGTCGGGAGATTCACAGATTCTGCTGAAACTGGAGACAAACTGAGACTGAAGGTTAATTGGTGAGATTACAAGAACAGGTGCGAGTTCAGTCTGGGGCTGAGACACACCTGTAGAGCTCTTAGTCTTCAATATATGTGCTCATGCTTCTGAAACTACTAGATATCTATTAACAACAACTACTGACTGTTATCTATATTTATTTTCTCTATAATGAGCAGTTGAACAGATGGATCTAATAAAGAGTGAGTGTGTTTTACATCTATGAGTGATTATATATCAGCCAGAAAAGGCAGAAAAACTAAATTGTGCTTAGTTAGAAGACGTATTTAGTTATAGACACACATTTTGTTATATGGCAATTTTAGCCTGATCTCACGAGGATCTTACGTTTTGTCAGTTTAGTGGCTAATTCGTACAAATTCGTACGAGTTCAGTCGTACGAAAATGTACGATTTTAAAAAGGAGGCGTGGCACCTAACCCCACCCCTAACCCCAACCGTCATTGGGTGATGAGCAAATCGTACTAATTTGTACGAATTAGATCGTACGAATTCATACGAATTAGCCACTAATCAAAAAGTTACAAATTGCCGTGAGATAGCGTTGGGCAATTCATAAATGTTTTACATTTTGGTGAATTGGGGGAGAATTTGTACAATTACTAAAATTAATCTCTAACAGGAAATACTTTGTTGTAATTACATTGTAAATATCCTCTTAATAATCAATCGAGATTTATTGCAGTTATTTTACTCTCTTTTTAGCCTGTATCAAGAGTACTCATGTTTGGAACGGTCTGTTTTAAAATAGGACAAATGTTAATAATGACTAATATTATACAGTTACCCTCGTTAGTAATTAAAATGGTCATTTTTAGAGATCAAAATTGATTCTTAAAGGGGTAGTCCACACTAAAATGAAAATTCTGTCATATTTACTACAAAAACCTCCATCATTTGTTCCAGTATTGTGTGTGTGTCTATATACTGTATATAAATATGCTTCATTTCGAACTGACTAAATTAATTTGTGATTTTAAGTGTACAGTTATGGATAAGGTAAACCGTGCAAACTTTTCTGTAACCGTAGTAGTGCTGTGCGCTATTTGTTCAAGGTGACATGCTGACTGACTCTCTGACAGACTGACTGACAGGTGCGTAAGTCTAGCAAACACCGCGTAGCTTTCAGTTAAGATGAACACAGTTTCCATAAGTATACTTTATTGATAAAGGTCAATGGCTTTGCATACAATGACTTTATCTTGCTGGAGTTTAATGCCGTTTCACTTTACTTCAGGACGCGTTAATGTCGGAAAACGCACAAAAACGCACTAAATCGCGCTTCAGCAGCGCTTACTGGAGAGCGCACAAGAAGATCTGCACTTGAACGTGTAAATTTGAGTGCGTGCAAGAAGTTCTGTGCTCGAACAGAGGAAATCGGCGCGCAAGCAAAGAGATTCGCATGCTCGTATTACATGAATGCTATCTCGACTTGTAATACTGCGTGTAATATTTGTCTTTGAAATAGTTGGCAGATCTGTGTAAAAAAAAAGTCCTGCCGCCACTGCTGGAAAAAATCCTAGAGGAAACACTGATATATATATATGCACACGCATTTATGCATTGTGATTAATTGCATCCAAAATAATAACTTTTATTTACGTGATATAATGTGTGTACTGCATATTTATTTTGTGTATATATAGATAGATATATACCTTGTGATGCTGATAAGGAAGTAACTAAAGCTGCAATTCATCAACTGGCCACTGGGAGCTGGCTCCAGAAGCGAACAAATCCTTATAGACTGCATTGTTAAAACGTCCAATTTTACATCAGAAACAAAGTTGTAAACAGCCTGGTAGAAAAAAGGATTTTGGTGTATATAGCTAGTATTACCCTTCATGACAACTGTGAGGGGGTGAATTTTTTTTTATAACTCATCAGTTTATTTTAGATTAAGCTTTAAATGTCTGCATAATTAAGGGCATGGCCACTTGAGTAACAGGTCTCATGCTGTTCGCTGTCACGTCACCTCAGCTGATTTCAGACAGTGAACTCATATATATATATATGCAATTGGGGATCTCTAGCTCCGCCCACACCTGGCCCATTTTTGATTACCCCAGAGTGATGCACAATTGGCTGATGAGGCTTGGACAACATGGTGATGGTTGGCCCCAACGGCCTTCATTCAAAAACCTTTACAGGTTCAGTGTTTCCTCTAGGATTTTTTCCAGCAGTGGCGGCAGGACTTTTTTTTTACACAGATCTGCCAACTATTTCAAAGACAAATATTACACGCAGTATTACAAGTCAAGATAGCATTCATGTAATATGAGCATGCGAATCTCTTTGCTTGCGCGCCGATTTCCTCTGTTCGAGCACAGAACTTCTTGCACGCACTCAAATTTACACGTTCAAGTGCAGATCTTCTTGTGCGCTCTCCAGTAAGCGCTGCTGAAGCACGATTTAGTGCGTTTTAGTGCGTTTTCCGACATTAACGCGTCCTGAAGTAAAGTGAAACGGCATTAAACTCCAGCAAGATAAAGTCATTGTATGCAAAGCCATTGACCTTTATCAATAAAGTATACTTATGGAAACTGTGTTCATCTTAACTGAAAGCTACGCGGTGTTTGCTAGACTCACGCACCTGTCAGTCAGTCTGTCAGAGAGTCAGTCAGCATGTCACCTTGAACAAATAGCGCACAGCACTACTACAGTTACAGAAAAGTTTGCGCGGTTTACCTCTAATATGTTTTGGTGCGATTATAATCCGCTATAAAAAACACGACTAAATGTTTAAAATAAGAAGCTGTAATGTAGCCGTGGCGGGATGAATTTTGGCGTGGCGGCCCGCCACGGATGAATGAATGTAGCGGAAACCTTGGGGTGACTTCATGGACACTACATTCATATATATATATAGCGACACAGTGGCTCAGTGGTTAGAACTGTCACCTCAAAGCAAGAAAGTCGCTGGCTCGAGTCCCGGCTGGGTCAGTTGCATGTTCTCCCTGTGTTTGCATGGGTTTCCTCCGGGTGCTCCAGTTTCTCCCACAGTCCAAAGACATTGGGTACAAGTGAATTGAATAAATTCAATTGGCTGTAGTGTATGTGTGTGAATGTGAGCATGTATGGGTGTTTCCCAGTACTGGGTTGCAGCTGGAAGGGCATCTGCTGTGTAAAGCGTATGCAGTTCATTCCACTGTGGCGATCCCTGATGAATAAAGGGACTATGTATGAATGATATATATGAAAGTAACTAAAACTGCAATTCATCGACTGGCCACTGGGGGCTGGCTCCAGAAGCGAACAAATTCTCATAGGCTGTCATGTTAAAATGCCCAAACTTACAGCAGAAGTAAGTTGTAAATCGAGAATATTTTATTAAATATATTTCTAAATATTTTGGTTTTGATTTTATACATTTTTTATTTATTTATACACAGTGTACACATACATAATGTAAATACAAACTTATAATAAATAAATAACATAATAATAATTATATATATATATATATATATATATATATATATATATATATATATATATAATTATTATTATGTTATTTATTTATTTTTTGCAAAGGAAAATACTGCATACTGGTCTTGAACAGAGTCTACCACTCATTTACACCCATAATAGCCTATTTATCCAACTATGGCAGTAAATGATGACAGAATTTTTCACTTTTGGGTGAACTATGCCCTTTAAACTCAAAACAAAATCAAAAGTGCACCTACTGTATATACTGAAGGTTCTTTTGACATAAAGTGCCATTATTAATTTGCCTTTTACATGTAAGTGGCATATGCTTATTCTGCAAAGATTGTCAGTTTCAAACATTCTTGCGGTCAGCTCATTTATTTATGCTAATATTCCTGCTGTAGAGCATCCGTGCAAAAATTCCACTGCTACAGTACACACACACACACACACACACACACACACACACACACACACACACACACACACACACACACACACACACACACACACACACACACACACACAGAGAGAGAGAGAGAGAGTATACTGTGCGTGACATGCTCTTACTCGTGCGACAGTTCACTAGTCCAGTGGGTTTAGGGGTTTATATATTTTATCCATGTTGCATGGTTCAAGTTGGAGAGTTTGGCTTCTCTACAGCTCATAACTCAATAAACCAGGCTGTGTGACGATGAAAAAGGATTACTGTAGGAGTCGATTGGCATGGACATGTGAGGGAAAGACTCAGCAACCTAAAACTGTTTTCAACTTTTTTTAAATATATGTATTAGAGTTGGCTTATTTTTTTTAAGACCCCATTAACATGATTTCATTCGATTACTTAAAATGACTTCAGCTATTTTAGATTGCAATACTATTGCGGGAATATGAATATCTTGCTAAATAAATAATGTTTGAGGATTATAATGAAACAGATGTACGGGGTGTCATTTTAGAAGAAAAATAAGACTGCATTTGATATTTTGCTTTTAAAAATATATCTTGAATTTGAAATACTAGCATAGGCACACACAAAAAAAGAATGGGACCCATTTAAATTTGTAAAAAAAAGGTAACTTAATAATTTTGTGTTGAGACAACATAAAGGAATAGTGCTGGTGTAGCTGCTTGGGATTGGATTAAGAGTGGAAAATGTTGTTGTAAAAGTAATGTTAGGTGTTTTAAACCAAGAGAAAGTCTTGTTAGAGTTTAAGCTTCACTTAGTTTGAAATTTAGAAGAGTTTCCAGTAAGGTTTTGAGGTTACCACCTTGCAAAATAGTAGCAATCATGCTTTGGTTGTTGGTAGATTTATTAACAACAGTGTTTGTTGCTTCACGTAGTGAGCCATCATACTGTCAAAGCTAGTTCTGAGATCAGTCTTAGTCAATAGCAAGCATTAAGAAAGCAGTTGTTATTTTTAAATTGGTATAAATAGCAGAATATTATGGTTGTCCAAAGTAAAAGATTAAAAACTTAAAGTAAATTGTGTTCCAGGCAAGTTTATTCACTAGGTAATTCAAATAAAAGTGGTATAGTATTATTGGTTCAAGGTGAATTTTGCTCTTGGGTTTCATTTGCTTAAATTAAGTTGAAATAACTGAATTCAAATTAGTAGAAATGTGTGTCACAATTAAGGTAAATTACATCAAGTGTAGTCCGTTACACATAGCATGCATTACATAATTGTTTGGCAATGTTTAACAATAGCTTGCAGTCGTGTCTGGTCACCCCACTTCTAGCCATTACTCTCGTTCTGTCTTCTGTGGTTTTCCATTTTCCAGGTATTGCCGTCTCGAAGATCCCCTGTGCAGTGAACCAGAGCGAGCAGTGATTGAAGTAGTTGATCCAGATTGCTGCCAACAAGGTCGAAGTCAAATCCCAGGTAGATGATATATCAGTATTGTGCTCCTGAAAACCCTACTACCATCCAGGATCCCTGCAGAGAATCATTTCTGCCATCAACGCAGTCATTTCAACTGCATCTTTGAAGAGTAGCGTTTGTTGAAGTGCCTCTATTACATGTAGCGCGCAATGTAGCTGGATATGAATATAAAAAAAAGTCTGCAAAGTTTCAATGATCAAAAATAAATGGAGTTTCTGTCTCTCAAAAGAAGGGAGGGATTCTGAACTGCCCAAATGTGTTATCACTAATTCCAGTTCTATAAACCTTTGTTGTTTTGTAACTAATGTTTATAATACCAGCCTATATGGTCTTCATTGGCTGTTTCCAAACAGTCACCATCTGGACCACTACTATTAATAACAAGAGATTGGGCCATCTGACCAATTAGAGCAAATTAGAGCCATCTGACCAATCAAAGCATAGCAGAGTAGAGAATTGATTTTTGCCCAATAACGACAGACCGGGCCATCTAACCAGTCATAGCAGAGATAAGCTATCTGACCAATCAGAGCTGAGCAAAGTAGAGAAGTGCTATGTGCTCAAGAACAACAGACTGGACCATCTGACCAATAAGAGCAGATTAGAGCCATCTGACCAATCAAAGCATAGCAGAGTAGAGAATTGCTATTTGCCCAGTAACAACAGACTGGGCCATCTAACCAGTCATAGCAGAGATAAGCTATCTGACCAATCAGAGCTGAGCAAAGTAGAGAAGTGCTATGTGCTCAAGAACAACAGACTGGACCATCTGACCAATAAGAGCAGATTAGAGCCATCTGACCAATCAAAGCATAGCAGAGTAGAGAATTGCTATTTGCCCAGTAACGACAGACCGGGCCATCTAACCAGTCAGAGCAGAGATAAGCTATCTGACCAATCAGAGCTGAGCAAAGAAGAGAAGTGCTATGTGTTTAAGAACAACAGACTGGACCATCTGACCAATAAGAGCAGATTAGAGCCATCTGACCAATCAAAGCATAGCAGAGTAGAGAATTGCTATTTGCCCAGTAACAACAGACTGGGCCATCTAACCAGTCATAGCAGAGATAAGCTATCTGACCAATCAGAGCTGAGCAAAGTAGAGAAGTGCTATGTGCTCAAGAACAACAGACTGGACCATCTGACCAATAAGAGCAGATTAGAGCCATCTGACCAATCAAAGCATAGCAGAGTAGAGAATTGCTATTTGCCCAGTAACAACAGACTGGGCCATCTAACCAGTCATAGCAGAGATAAGCTATCTGACCAATCAGAGCTGAGCAAAGTAGAGAAGTACTATGTGCTCAAGAACAACAGACTGGACCATCTGACCAATAAGAGCAGATTAGAGCCATCTGACCAATCAAAGCAGAGCAGAGTGGAGAATTTCTATTTGCCCAGTAACGACAGACTGGGCCATCTAACCAATCATAACAGAGAAGAGCTATCTGACCAATCAGAGCTGAGCAAAGTAGAGAAGTGCTATGTGCTCAAGAACAACAGACTGGACCATCTGACCAATAAGAGCAGATTAGAGCCATCTGACCAATCAAAGCATAGAAGAGTAGAGAATTGCTATTTGCCCAGTAACGACAGACCGGGCCATCCCACCAGTCATAGCAGAGATAAGCTATCTGACCAATCAGAGCTGAGCAAAGTAGAGAAGTGCTATGTGCTCAAGAACAACAGACTGGACCATCTGACCAATAAGAGCAGATTAGAGCCATCTGACCAATCAAAGCATAGCAGAGTAGAGAATTGCTATTTGCCCAGTAACAACAGACTGGGCCATCTAACCAGTCATAGCAGAGATAAGCTATCTGACCAATCAGAGCTGAGCAAAGTAGAGAAGTGCTATGTGCTCAAGAACAACAGACTGGACCATCTGACCAATAAGAGCAGATTAGAGCCATTTGACCAATCAAAGCAGAGCAGAGTAGAGAATTGCCATCAGACCAGTAACAACAGACTGGGCCATCTCACCAATCATAACAGAAAAGAGCTATCTGACCAATCAGAGCTGAGCAGAGTAGAAAAGTGCTATCTGCTCAAAAACAACAGACTGGACAATGGTTGCATCAATTAGAGCAGATTAGAGCCATCTGGCCAATCAGAGCAGAGTAGAAGAGTGCCATCTGCTCAAGAGCAACAAATTGGACCATCTGACCAATCAGAGCAGAGCAGAGTAGAGAGGTGTCATCTGACCAGTAACAAAAGACTGGACCAGCTGACCAATCATAGTAGAGCAGGGGTATCAGACCAATCAGAGCAGATCAGAGTAGAGAAGTGCCATCTGACCAGTAACAAAAGACTGGACCATCTGACCAATCAGAGTAGAGAAGTGCCATCTGACTATTAACAAAAGACTGGACCTTCTGACCAATCATATGAGAGTAAAGTCATCTGACCATTTCCAACAGACTAGGCCATCTGACCAATCAGAACAGAGTAAAGGAGTGATGTGTGCCTAAGAACTACAGATTGGACCATCTGACCAATCAGAGCAGAATAAAGCCATCTGCTCAAGAACAACAGATTAGACCATCTGACCAATTAAATGATGTAGAGACTGGACCATCTGATCAATCAGGGCAAAGTAGAGGAGTGCCTTATAACCAATCATATGAGAATGGACCATCTGACCAATCAAAGGACCACCGGCCAAGTCTGCAAATTTCAAAGATCAAAAATAAATTTGAGATTGAAAACAGTGGAGCCATTTCACCAATCAGAGCAGAGTGGAGCCATTTGACCAATCAGAGCAGAGTGGAGCCATTTGACCAATCAGAGAAAAGTGGAGCCATTTGAATAATCAGAGTGGAACCAGTCAGAGGAGTTCCATCTGAACAATTACAAGACTGGGCCATAAGACCATGACATGTTTTCCCAAGAACAGATTGGACCATCTGACCAATTAAACGAGAGTATTCTGGCCAATCAGAGCAGAAATTCAACTTTAAAACAAATGCTACAGTGCAGTGTGATGTCATCGATGGCTTCTGTTTCTTTTTGTGCTACCAGCTGACCACTTAACTCCGTGTGGGCGGCTTTTCCGCTGTTACCAGATTGTTCAGTAGCTCGCTGCATACGTTGGCGGACTTGAGACACAGAGAGGAGTTGACTACAACTACGGGGGTCGAGTCTGGTGAAGAACAGTTCCAGAAAGCAGGGGAAACAAAAACAAAAAGGCAAACAAATAAAATAAACTAGTAAATAAAAGAGGTGAGAATGTGGTAAGATCTGAAAATTGTTTTTGAAAACACTTTCGGCTGGGTTTAGAGAAGGGGATGGATGGGGGGATTGGTCAGCCGGTCAGAAAAAAAACGTACCTCCTGGGATGCATTTCGTGTTTCCAGAAATGTATGCCAGGGTACGTATTAATAAAGAGCCCGGGTTGTACTAATCAGAGCCAAGTAGACCAATCGGAGTCGGTAGAACCATCTGACCAATCACAACAGACTGAGCTATTTACCTAATCAGAGCTGTTCAGAGATATCTGTCCAATCAGAATAGAGTAGTGCCATCTGACCAATACCAACAAGATGCACTATTTGACCATCACCAGAGCATAGTAATGCTTTCTGGCCATTCACAGTGAAGTAGAGCCCTTGAACTCTTGAACAGGAAGGCTTTAGAGAGACCGTATCCTTGAACAAACCATTATAGACATTTAACCTGAAAAGGGCTGATGCTGCAATAGATATTATGAGAAAATTAAAGAGGATTTTGACCTTGCATAGATGTAAAGCAATCGAAGGAGACCTCCAAAACAAAATTAAGAGCCTTTAAAAGAGCATAATAGGGGCACTTTAAATGGCAAGTTACGGTGTGAGCCGCTGTAGGTCACAGTGTGGTTTGAAAATCACAGGTAATGTACTGGCTGTGCATTTGGTGAAACCTCTTACTGTCTGCATCTAATGGGGCCATGAAAACTTTGTAACTGATTTACAGCACGCAGATTCATCAGATTCATTGGACATTGTTGGGATGTTGGCCGGCGCGATAAAATTTGAGAAGGCCAATGCGGGGGGAAAAAAGCTCACACCAGTTTCAAACTGCATTTCATTTTACCTCATGGACTTTCTGTAGACTTTTGTTGTAATTTATTGCAAAATGTATTATTAATGAAATATATTGTCTTGACAGAAACACTTTATGGTAATATCCATCTCTGCAAGGCTGCATATTTTGTAAACACGATCCATGAGCCGTTGGCTTGATTGATGAAGTGTTGAAATGCACTAAGCGAGTGCTGAGACGAATGCAGGGCCTCTGTATGGTGCTTATATGTTATGGAGATAGTGAATAATTTGACTGTCTGGTTCTGGGCAACGCTACTAAAAGAGCTCTTCTTGTGTTCGGTTCATCATATAGATCATGTACACATGACTCTGGGTCTTAAATGTCCAGTAGTACCAGGAGATGTTCAAATCAATCAGTTTGTAAGACTCCTACTGTGACTGATGTTTGAAATACCATCTATTTCACCACCGCTGAAATCATTACGTAAAGAACAGCTGATATTGTCTTTAGTGCAAGAGAGAGTATAAGACACTGAAATGTCAATACAATAGAACTTTTAGAATGGTAGTTGTATAATATTAAGTTATTCCCTCTTGGGTGGCACCAAGGTAACTCCCGACGCACCAAAACAAAAACAAACTACAATAACTACAAGAAAAATGTATTAAATTGTCTGCATTTCTCACTCAATAAAAACTGGGACAGGACCCATCAGGCACAGGGCGTCAACATGACGTCAGATTGACACATTGCAGTTTGTTTGGAAATGAAAATCGGGTTGACGTCAGAATTTAGTGTCAGTACGACGTAAATGTCCAACATCGGACAGATGTTACATTTTGGTTACTTTCCAACGCAACCTCAAAACAACAAAATATCAACGTCTAATGACGGTACTGTCATGCTGGTAGACAAGACGGACAAGGATGGTTATCTTTTATGGGTTTCATTCAAAATAAAGTCACTGAATTAAAGTGAGGAAGCAGGAACGTGGTGTAGTGGCTGTTAGCGATCTCATCAACAGCTCACAAGGTAAACATCTGATGTTAGCAATCTCACACACAGTTCTTGGGAACATCAGAAGCTGAGTATTCAAACACAGAGTTCATCAGGTTAATAGTAGATCTTCAGGTAAACACCGTAATAGTGTAATCACTTCCCTCATTCAGGTGATGAAGGATCCGAAGGCACAAAGGAGACGTCCGTGGAAGAAGAGAAGAAGACGAAGGAGCGAAGATGAGGACAACCATCCGACTTCGATACCGGCCGATGAACAAGAGAATGAGGTGAGTCTTTATAGTTATCCTTTGATTGAGTGAACAGGTGCAGATGATTAGAAGGCTGGTGATGGTTCGCGGGATTGGAGAGAGGTGGTTTGTGAGGGAGAGCGGTGATTGAGGGAGCAGGAACGAACCTAGAGTGTGACAGTTACAGCTTGTGGACGTTACCAAGATGACGTCTATCAGATGTTGGAGGTTGGTTGCCATACATGACAAATAAATGTCAGTATTTGACATCAATATGACGTTGGTTTAAGATGTTGGCTCAACATTGGATTTTGGTCACTTTCCAACACAACCTAAAATCAACCAAATATCAATGTCATTTCACGCCGTTAATGGATGTCAAAATAACATTGTTCTTAGACCCTGGCGACCTTAATCTAACCTAATATTAACATCTTATGACGTTGTTTGTCTGCTGAGTATATACACAAACTGCAATTAAACCTGCACTAGCTTACCATTTTGAGGATGGATAATGTTGATTACTTTCTTCATTCTAGACTGCCTGCTTTTACCACTTTGCTTTTAATTGAAAGTGAGTGACGTGACAGTCAAGTGTAGTGACCAATTAACAGAATGGCACTTCACAGATCAAAACAAACAGACATCCAGAGCAGTGGGTAGCCATTTTGTGCCAAGCAGGGGCAGTTTAAAATGGGTGGCACAGGATTTTTAAAGGTACACCAGTCATGGAAGAGAAGACACCTTCATTTACACCTTCCAACGTACAATTCCAGAAGGTACTTGGAATTAATAATAGTAATAATAATTCCCTACATTTATATAGTGCTTTTCTAGATGCTTAAAAGGCTTTTATACGTTTCTGGGGGAATCTCCTCATCCACCACCAGTGTGCAGCATCCACCTGGATGACATGATGACAGCCATATTGCGCCAGATCACACACCACACACCAGCTAATTGGTGGGAAGTAAACAGTGTAATGAAGCCAATTATGATATGAGGATGGTTAGGAGGCCATGATGGACAGAGGGAAATTTGGCCAGGTTGCCGGGGTTAAACCCCTACTCTTTTTCGAAGCACATCCTGGGATTTTAACAATCACAGACGGTCGGGACCTCGGTTTCTCACTTCTCATCCTAAAGATGGCACTCACTAAGCAGTATAGAATCCCCGTCAACATACTGGGGTGATACTTCGGTGATCCAAACAGACCGCAGGTTGAGCACCCCCTGCTTGTCACAAACACCACTTCCAACTAGCTTTACCATGTGGTGTCCCATCCAGGTACTGATCAGGCACAACCCTGCTTAGCTTCAGTGGTGCACCATGTGAGAGTTGCTGAGAGTTAGCTGCTGACAAAATTAACCTAGAACCTTTGGGTTATTTGCTAAACTGAGCAATCAATGCAGACTGATGTCATTTCAACATGCTCAGTCTACCCTTTTCTGAAGGGTCATTCCAGTGCTGAAAATGCAAAACACACCACAAAAACCTAATCTAACATTAGGGGATGGCTTACCATCAGCTTTACGTGCCCCACTATTAAGAAAAAGTTGTCTAGATTGCAGAGTATGCAATGGTTTGAATGGATGACCTCAAAGTCACGTGCCATGCAACAACAATGGGTGACCACCATTCTCCCTGGTGCCCTCAGGAAGTTGGCATCCCAACCTTGACATCTTCAGTGTTTTAGGGAGCAGGGATCTCAGACCCTGCATTGGGAAGAAAGCAAACTTCTCTTGCTCTTTTGCCCCCACACCTCCAACACCATTAAACAGGAGGATGGATGCAGAGGCTGTCTTTTCTCAAATACCTCTGCTCCTGGGGGATTTAGCAATAGTTTACCAAGACAGAATGCACCTGTTGCTTGTAGCCGTATTCATGGCTTGGTTATGGTTCTTATATCTCTCCTGGACAGCTCCCCATGGCATCTTCCCTTTTGGGGGGATCTTCTTTTCTCAGGTGCATGGCTTGATTTGTGTGTGTGTGTGTGTGTATATATGTATATATATATATATATATATATATATATATATATATATATATATATATATATATATATATATATATATATATATATATTTGTATCATGGTACGAACAACTTCATGGTACGAATGACTTTACTGCCTGGTTGGTTCAGCGCTGGACCAAGAACATCTTAGGTAGGCTTAGCAAGCTATCTCAGTAATCCACATGACAACTAATGAAGATTGTGTAGGAAGAGCATCCCTAGTTCATAATTTTGTATGTCAGGTGCTCTTAACTCTGGCCTATGATGTCCATTTTTTATAGAGTTTAGCTCAAATCTTGATCAAACTCATGGTACTTTCTAATAATCCTAATATCCTGATTAACTTGTTCAGGTTTGTTTGTTTGTTTGTTTAGGGTTTTGTCTAGAGTTAAACTCCACAGGAAAATTAATCTTGAGGGCCAGAGTTGAGAAGTACAAGTGTCAGTGCTAGTTCTAGTAGGTAGACCTAATGCTATGTCAGACCTAATGCTATAACCAATAGTCAAGATGTATCTATAAGCAGGCCATTTGCTCTTGCATTTATGGCATTGAAGTTCACTCATTACCCTCCTCAACACCACCAGGTTGGCCCTGTCCGGGGGGTAGGCTCTGTCCCTGGCTTTGTCATCTGCAGTGATGACTGGACCTACAAACTTCTGACACCTTTTATAATTTGTATTTTAGTACTTAAATTGATTCTGTAAGTGCGTCCATCCAGTTTGGTCAATGACCAGTGTTCACTCGTGGGTAAAGTTGTACTGCATGTCTTAGCAGTGCACAAAGTTATTTAACTTGAATTTAACTATAATCAGGCTCCATTTTATTACGTCCTCAAGATTTGTGTTGAAATGCCAAATCGTTTGTTGATCACGTTTGTAATTACTTGATTGATTACCCCTTTAACTCTTATCTATTACGTTCACACATTCCTATTTTATGTTGCTCTATGCAATAGAATTTGATTAGGGTGGAATAAAAGTTCCTTATGGGATTATTTTATTTCTGCAAGATGCTCATTTGACCTCTGGTAGTCAGCTTCAACGAAGTTTCTGACTCTTAAAGTATCTGTTTTTGCATTAGCAATACTTATAAGAGTAGGAAAGTTGCACGGCTTTTGAGGATCTTTCAAATCGAAACTCAACCTATTTAGACTTGACTCCTGGTCAAAGTATTCCTTCATCCTTGACAAGATCGTATTTACCAAGATGCACACAAGTGGTCAACTTTTAGGGCTTCTTTCCTCCACCATCTTCATCAACAGAGCAAGAAAGTCTTCATTTGCTGTGTCCAGTCCAGGTGCTTAGGATTTGTGTGAGCCAGTCAGGCATAAATCTAACCAATTATTGGAAGCTCTGGTGAGCACAGAAGGATTCTGCAGTCACAAATTTGTCCGGCATGCAAGACTTGTGGGTTATCATCCACTGCAGGACTTTCACAACTCCCAGGTGTGGATCTTTTAAGGTGCTATCTAAGGGGACGCATTTGTAAGATGTTTGTTCTGCAGAAGGGTGATCCTCCTTACACACATTCATAAAGTTTTATATGAATTCAACAACAGACTTGCAATTCCTTTCGGGTTCATCCATTATTCTAGTTCATACTTTTCCGCAGTGTTCTTGCGGAGACATCATTTCACTGTGGTAACATTGGTATTAATGCTCCCACATAGAAGATACAGTGTTGAGTTCCCTCAAAAGGGAACATTTCTGGGTCCTAATTCCCAGAGAAGGGAATAAGATGCTGTGTCTGGATGCCATACTTCAATATCCCTGCGTGTCTTCCATTAGGCTGTTAAAATCTGATGACGTCTTGATATGCTACACTTCATCGCTTGACCTCCCTTGCCCTATATAAACAATCCTTCTCCTCCATTTTTTCCCTTTCAAAGGCAGCAAAAGACACAAAACCTCCCTAAATGAAAGACTTTTTTTCATGCATATTCATTGATCTCGAGAGGCAGCGAGACGAATGAGAACATGATGTACGAGTGAGCCAGTGTTTATGGTCCTTCACACAGATGATGGGATTGTCCTCTGTTCGGAGTCTAAAAGCTGGTAGATTCTTTAACACACACACACACACATTTGTATAAATGCTTTATCCGGACTCCATAGGTGTAATGCATTTATTCTGTAACTGTTTATTATATGGGGTGGCGCAGTGAGTAGCAGAATTGCCTCACAGCAAGAAGGTCGCTGGTTCGAGCCTTGACTAGGTCAGTTGGCATTTCTGTGTGGAGTTTGCATGTTCTTCCCGTGTTCGCGTGGGTTTCCTCCAACCCTCACAGCAAACTATCCACATTTTTAGATTTTCAAAATACTTAATTCTGCCCAATGTATGAGCTATTATCCTCATGAGGAACAAAACTACTCATAAGGTCAAAAATTACTGGTATTCCTATACTTGCGGGGACATATGGTCTTTGTAACATTAGGAATACTAGGCACACATCAAGACAGATGAGCCGCTCAGTGCAGGATAAAAGGTCAGGCTAGTGTCTTAACAGCTTCCCTGTGCTCTCCAAGACTGATGGACTGACTCCTACTAAAGAAAAAAAAACATGAAATAAAGATCCAGGTTTTGTTTTATCTTTTGATGGGAATACTTTGCAATTCATTAACAAGGAAACACTAAAGGGCGATCTCCCACAATGCACACCTCTAACGGTTACTTGCATCACAGCGGACTAAATGCTACCAAATGTGCTCTCTGTTCTCCCTGAATGGCCTGCAGTCTCCTCTTTTCTGTCTTTGATTAGCTAAGTGCTACAACATGATAGAAATGTTTACTCTAAGTATTAAGATTTGAACACCCAGACAACCCTAGCAACCACCTAGCAACACCTTAACAACTGCCTAGCAACCACTAACAGCACCCTCGCAAATGTTCTATCTGTTCTCCCTGTATCGCCTGCAGTCTCCTCTTGTCTGTCTTTGATTAGCTAAGTGCTATAACATGCTATACATGTAACAACCCAGTGTACTCTAGCAATCACTCAGACTAACATAGCAACTGCCTATAAACTGCCTTATCCACCACCTATCAACGCTTTATCAACTGCCTAGCAACCACTCAGAATACCCTAGAAACTGCCTAGCAACTCCATAGCAACCGGCTAGCAACTACTCAGAATACCATAGCAAGCCCCTAACAACACATTAGCAACGGGATGGCAATGTTTTATTAACTGCCTAGCAAACACTCAGAGCACCCTAGCAATCTGCCAACTCCATTGCAGCTGCATAGCATCCACACAGAACAACCTAGCAACCACCTAACAACACATTAGCAACCACCTAGCAATGCCTTATTAACTGACTAGCAACCACTCAGAACATCCTAGCAACCACCTAGCAATGCCTTATTAATTGCCTAGCAACCATTCATAGCACCCTAGCAACCACCTAGCAACTCCATAGCAACCACTAAAAACACCCTTGCAACTACATAACACATTTGCAATCGAATAGCAATGCATTATCAACTGCCCTGCAACCACTCAGAACACCCTAACAACCACCTAGCAACTGCCTTGCAACCGCTCACCATCCTAACAACCACCTAACAACACCTTAGCAACCACCTAGCAATGCCCTAACTGCCTAGCAACCACTCAGAACACCCTAGCAACCACCTAACAACACCTTAGCAACCACCTAGTAATGCCTTATTAACTGCCTAGCAACCATTCATAACACCCTGTAACATCCATTGCAACTGCCTAGCAACCTCCTAACAACACCTTAACAACCACATAGCAATGCCATATTAACTGCCTAGCAACCACTCATAAAACCCTAGCAACCACATAACAACACATTTGCAATTGAACAGCAATGCCTTATCAACTGCCTAGCAACCACTCAGAACACCCTAGCAAGCACCTAATAACACCTTAGCAACCACCTAGCAATGCCTTGT
>LR812540.1:46653099-46893099 GCA_903798195.1 Danio kyathit
TTTCCTCAGAAGAAAAAATATTATAGAAAATACTGTGAAAATGTCCTTACTCTGATAAACTGCAGATGAAAAAAATGTCACACTATAGGGCTAATAACTTTGACATTTATGCTTACCGGCCACTTTATTAGGTACACCCTACTAGTACCTGGTTGGACCTCTTTTGCCTTCAGAACTGTCTTACGGCCCATTCACACGGGGCGTCAGCTTCAACGCTTCCCATTCACTTTGAATGGGTGACGTCAGGCGTTGCCGAACTGCATTGTGGATCCGTCGGCGCCACTTCAGAGGCATTGCTCGCTGCAGAAGTTGGGACTTGCTCAACTTTTCAAGCGCCGACGGAAGCGTCAGCCAATCAGATTGCTGTATGCAAATGCACCAGCTCAGACAGTGGCCTATTGCTGACTTATTTCATTGGCTGGTGCTGCTATGACGATCGCGTCAGCCCCAACCTCAGACACGCCCTCTGTCAAGCGTTGACGCTGAAGCCCCGTGTGAATGGGCCGTTAATCCTTCATGGCATAGATTCAACAAGGTACTGGAAATATTCCTCAGAGATTTTGCTCCATATTGACATGATAGCATCACACAGTTGCTGCAGATTTGTAGGCTGCACATCCATGATGTGAACCTCCCGTTCCACCACATCCCAAAGGTGCTCTATTGGATTGAGTTCTGGTGACTCTGGAGGCCATTTGAGTACAGCGAACTCATTGTCATGTTCAAGAAACCAGATGATTGGCGCTTTATGACATGGTGCGTTATCCTGCTGGAAGTAGCCATCAGAAGATGGAGACACTGTGGACATAAAGGGATGGACATGGTCAGCAACAATACTCAGGTAGGCTGTGGCGTTGACACATAATGCTCAATAGGTATTAATGGATCCAAAGTGTGCCAAGAAAATATCCCCCACACCATTACACCACCACCAGCAGCCTGACCCATTGATACAAGGCAGGCAAGCTTTCATTTTGTTGACGCCAAATTCTGACCCTACCATACGAATGTTGCAACAGAAAACGAGACTCATTAGACCAGGTGATGTTTTTCCAATCTTCTATTGTCCAATGTTGGTGAGTCTGTGTGAATTGTAGCCTCAGTTTCCTGTTCTTAGCTGACAGGAGTGGCACCCGGTGTGGTCTTCTGCTGCTGTAGCCCATCTGCCTCAAGGTTGGAGGTGTTGTGCGTTCAGAGATGCTCTTCTGCAGACCTCAGTTGTAACGAGTGCTTATTTGAGTTACTGTTGCATTTCTATCAGCTGGAACCAGTCTGGCCATTCTCCTTTGACCTCTGGCATCAACAAGGCATTTGCGCCCACAGAACTGCCGCTCACTGGATATTTTCTATTTTTTTCTGATAATTCTTTGTAAATCCTAGAGATGGTTGTGCGTGAAATCCCAGTAGATCAGCAGTTTCTGAAATACTCAGACCAGCCCGTCTGGCACCAACAACCATGCCACGTTCAAAGTCACTTAAATCACCTTTCTTCCCCATTTCGACTCTCAGTTTGAACTGCAGCAGATCGTCTTGACCATGTCTACATGGTAACTCATCTCTAATAACTGATGTATTTTATCTTTGCCATGATGACAGTAAATACTATTTTACTAGATATTATTCAAAATACTAGTATTCAGCTTAAAATGACATTTAAAGGCTTAACTAGTTTAATTAGGCAAGTTAGACAAATCATATTATGGTTATATGCATCTAATGATGGTTTATTCTGTAGACAATCGCAAAAAAAAGTGCTTAAGGGGGCTAATATATTTGACCTTAAAATGGTTTTAAAAAATTTAAAACTGCTTTTATTCTAGCTGAAATAAAACAAATAAGACTTTCTCCAGAAGAAAAAATATTATAGAAAATACTGTGAAAAAATTCCTTGCTCTGTTAAACATCATTTGGGAAAGGTTTCAGAAAGATTCACAGGAGGGCTAATAATATTAACTTCAACTGTGTGTGTGTGTGTGTTTCCCATATGTAGCTGATGTGGGCGACTGAAATATACTGCAGACTCGAGGCTGTTTTTTTGCAGTCACCTCACGGCCACTCTTTCTGCACTTACTCAAGCGTGTCCTGTAAGATCTTCCAGCTGCCTGTTCCTGGTTTCAAGTGCCGCTCGTCCCGATTGACCGACGGTTCTGTGTTTCAGACTGCGGCCCCGCCGTTAAAAGCATCTAAGGGCTGCAGTGGGCCCACATCGCATTCCAGGTCCCCTTGTAAAACATGCGGGTCTACAGCAGGACCCCGTTTCCACATCCTGGACTTTTATTAGCGCTGCGAGCACACGTGGACATGCACACACTCAAACACACCTACCGCTGCGTGTTGAGTCCGGAAACTGAGAAGACTTAGCAAAAACATGTCCCAGTATATAACACCTACTTGTATGTGGGAGCTCGTTTTGATCAGAAATGAAAAGAGAGTTGGTTTGATACTGTAGATGTTAAACCTAAGTGTAAAGAGGTATATTCAGGTTTGAAAAGAAATGTCAATGGATATGCAAAGTGTACTTATTTAAAGAAATGTTGCTTCCCTGCTGGAAAATCTAGCTTAAACCAGCCTAAACTGGTTGGCTGGTTTTAGCTGATTGACCAGCCTGGTTTTAGAGGGGTTTTGGCCATTTCCAGGCTGGTTTTAGCTGGACATAGCTGGCTTTGGCTGGGCTCCCAGCCTGGCTAGGCTGGTCAAGCTGGTTTTAGCTGGTCATCTCCCAGCCTGACCAGCTAAGAACAGGCTGGAAATGGCTGGAAACCAGCCTGGAAATGGGCAAAATCCCTCTAAAACCAGGCTGGTCAAGCAGCTAAAACCAGCCAACCATCCTAGGTAAACCATTGGTGAACCTCAAAAACAGGAAGGCCAGATTAGAGTTGTAAAAAAGCCTTCACAGGGCTGGAACAACATCATCTGGACAGATGAGATCAAGATCAACTTTTACCAGAGTGATGGGAAGATAAGAATATGGAGAAGGAAAGCAACTGCTCATGAGCAGTCTAAGCAGTGAAGTATGGTGGTCGTAGCGAAATGGCGTGGGCATGTATGGCTGTCAATGGAACTGGTTCTCTTGCATTTATTGATGATGAGACTGCGGACAAAAGCAGCAGGATGAATTCTGAAGTGTTTCAGGCAATATTTTCTGCTCATATTAAGCCAAATACTTCAGAATACTTCAGAATTAAATGGCGCTTCACAGCGCAGATGTAGAATGACCCAAAGCACACTGCAGAAGCAAAAAAGAGTTTTTGAAGGGAAAGAAGTGAAATGTTATGCAATGGCCAAGACAATCACCTGAACCGATTGAGCATGCATTTTACTTGCTGAGGACAAAACTGAAGGGAAAATGCCCCAAGAACAAGCAGGAACTAAAGACAGTTGCAGTAGAGGCCTGGCAGAGCACCACCAGGAATGAAACGCAGTGTACTGGTGATATCTATGGGTTCCAGACTTCAGGCTTTAATTGACTGCAAAGGATTTGCAACCAAGAATTAAAAAGTGAAAGTTTGATATATGATTATTATTCTGTCCAATTACTCTTGGACCCTTAACAAGTGGGAAGCACATATGCAAACTGCTGTAATTCCTACACCGTTCACCTGATTTGGATGTAAATACCCTCAAATTCAAGCTGACAGTCTGCAGTTAAAGCACATCTTGTTCGTTTCTATCTATCTATCTATCTATCTATCTATCTATCTATCTATCTATCTATCTATCTATCTATCTATCTATCTATCAATTGGATATAAATGAGTTGTTTACAAGCCACAGCATTAAACAGTGAGCTAACAGAGTTATTTAACACTAGAAATGACATAACTGAGTATAAATAAATAGGAGACCCTCTGAGAGAGACCCTCACTTACGCTGCATGGCTGATTGGAGCCTGTCAGCGCTGCAGATTTCCCCATGTGGCAGGATCAGTCTCTCACCCGCGGTGTCTGGCAGCAGCACTGGACGTCCCTCTGTGGATGGCCTTTTACTTTCTGTGTCCCCTGATGGGAGACATCCTGGCTTATGGGCACCAGGGAGCGAGTCCCCTGCTCCTCTCCAACATAGCAGAGATCAGCAGGCCACAGAAAGCAACAAACGATAGCGACTAAACTGCTCCAAACTGTGGCAAATATATTATCTGTTCCCAGAGCAAGCTTTTCCAGCCTCAGCCATGAGCTCACTTCAAACATATTTTATGATTCAAAAATAATCATAATAATAATTTATTTTGCGCACGTGAATTGTTTATTTATATGTACAGTTGAAGTTAAAGATATTAGCCCTCCTGTGAATTTTTTCAAACATTTCCCAAATGATGCTGAACAGAGCAAGGAAAGTTTCACAGTATTTCTGATAATACTTTTTTCTTCTGGAGAAAGTCTTATGGCGTCACGGTGGCGCAGTGGGTAGCATGATCGCCTCACAGCAAGAAGGTCGCTGGTTCGAGCCCTTGGCTGGGCCAGTTGGCATTTCTGTGTGGAGTTTGCATGTTCTCCCCGTGTTCGCGTGGATTTACTCCGGGTGCTCCGGTTTCCCCCACAGTCCAAAGACATGCGGTACAGGTGAATTGAACAAGCTTAACTGGCATTCTGGTGTGGCGACCCTAGATTAATAAAGGGGCTAAGCCGAAAAAGAAATTGAATGAATGAATGCATTGTGAATAAATCATATAATTTATTTCAATAATATTGCTGAAATGAATTTAAAAACAGAATAAATATAAATGTACACATATTTACACAAGTAAATAAACAGAATCAATGATGGGCTGAAAATCTGAATAATGGGCCAAAACAGGTTTATTATTGGTACCAATTGTCAGCTATAACCCACATAGCAAACGGACTTGGCCCAAATGTGGCCTCATTATGGCACTGCTGGCGTGTTGCCGGCACTGGCATGCATAATGTCAGCCGAATGTGAGCCATGCATGGCGGCAAACTACATTTGGGCCACTTGTGGATGGGTGGTTTACATTGTTTAGGTAACATTAGGCTTGGTTTTGGCTCAGTTTTTGGGGTTTCTGGTTAAAGGGTGGTGTTAATATGGTAACTTATAGCTGAGAATTGGTACCAATAATAAACCTGTTTTGACCCAGTTCAAGGCCAGTTAAGGGTAATAAATTGGCTGACATTTGGGCCGGTTAGGGCCCATGTGTGGCCCTTGTCTTTAATCCAGTTATGGGCCACTTCAGGACCGTCATTGTTTGCGGTACTTTGGCCAAGGGAAATGTTATTGAGTGGCCCGGAGCTGGGCCAGAAAACATTTGCTATGTAGGAAGTTAACCATATCAACACCATCCTTTAACCAGAAACCCCAAGACTGAGCCATAACCCAGCCTAATGTTACCTAAACAATGTGAACAATCGCTACACTGATCTGGGCCACACACCTCCCATCCACAACTGGCCCAAATGTAGTTTGCCGTCATGCTTGCAGTGCCATTATTGCCATGCATGGCCCACATTCGGCTGACATTAGGCATTATGCAACACGACAGCAGTGCCATAATGAGGCCACATTTGGGCCAAGTCCGTTTGCTATGTGGGTTGTTATTAAAGCTACCCACATAGCAAAATTTCTCTGGCCCAGGTCTGGCCCACACAATCAGGTTTTGCTTGGCCCACATGCCGCAGTGAATTACAGAACATGACTGGACCAAGTCTGGCTTTCAGACAAGGGCCAAACATGGACTATATCTGGGCCAAGTTTCAGCCAAGTTAATTACTCATAACTGGGCCTGAACTGGGCCAAATTGGTTGGTGTGTCACGATTGCAATGAAATTGATAAACCCATGAATCATTGCGCTTATCATTGCTTTTTCTCGAAACAACCTGATTGGTAGACTTTTTTTTTCTTAATTTGAAAATAATAAAAATGTATTTTAAATGTGGGTCAAGACGGGCCAAACTTACGTGGCCCACATATCAATTTTTAACATCTTGTCTAAATACTACATTTTACATCTGGCCCAAATCTTGTATGCCACCTTAAAGACGGTGTCACCTCTGCCAAACTCGGGCCATGTTTGGCCCACATGCTGTATGCCAGTGCCGGATGAATGCCTGCTGTGCCAGCTTTATGCCAGATCTGGGCCAGAATTCTTTGCTACCTGAATAGTAGGTATAAAAATCTCTGTTAAACAGCAGCTGGAAAATATTAGAAAAAGTACCATGATTTCACAAGAGGCCTAATATTTTGTCTTCACCTGTATACATAGTATGGAATAATTTGCACCGATGAACCATAAAACCAGGAAAGTATCTCAGCACTACATTTAAAGCAAATCAAGTCCATTTTGACTTCACAATGACTTAAGAAATGCCATAAGAGGGGCATTTGAGTGAGCGTTAATGGGCTTTTCTTGTAAGTACATAATGACAGAAGCTCTTTAAAAGCAGCTTCATTAGAAGCAGAAATTAAATAGAGCAGATCAATACCACTGGGAGACGAATGAGACGTAAATGGATCCTAAACATGTTACGGTTTCGTTGTGGGCCATCCATTTTTTTTTTTAGCCCTAGTGAGATCTAAAGTGCCTATTGGAGGTGAAGGCCGGCCATTATCTGAAAGACTCTGACCTGTGGAGTTTGCAGTGCATGAAATAACCCAAAAGATGGTAGAATAGCAGGCCCGGAACGTTTCATTATCTCTGAGCTCCTCATCAAATATGGATAAGGAGCTGTAGACGAATGTGTTCATCACGGAGAAACCGCAAAGCACGGTTCTGGAGTTTTCAGACTCGGGTACTGCCATAGACACCCACCCGCACCAACTCCCAATCCCCCCATCAATCTCGTCCCAAGCCTGACAGAAAATCAATCTCCAACGCTTCCTAATAAAGCTGTGAGCTTGCTCCACCTCTCTATTTCCACTCTGTCAGCCGGGAGAACATGCGCTCTCTTCTGATCCATCCTGTTTTTGAATAGAATCTTTATTTATCGCTAGGAAAGCAGGGCCAGGGAAATCTGTTTCCAGGCAATGTCAGCAGAGGACTTTATTAGTAGGACAACACTGCTGGAAAAAAAAAAAACATGAGGCTCTATTTTAACAATCTACACTGGTAATGATTTTTGTAAATTACACAGTATTTAACTGTAATATGAACTGTACTTTACTGTAAGGCAGATATGCGGTATGTTACTGTATTTTAAAGTCGCGTTGAGAAAAAATTACTGCATATTTTACAGTAGAGATATACATAAGTCTTGTCACCTATCCAGATTTTAAGAACAACAAATAATAACTTGACTTCTAGTTCATTTGGTGTCAGAAGTGGCTAATATGAAAGGCAAAGGCCTCTAGATTATGCTTATTTTACCAAAATAAAATATGATCATGCCTTGATTTTGAATGATTTAATTAGGACAGTAAGGTCTGACTTTGTTTAGACAAAAGTCTTGTCACTGAACAGAAATAATGTCCAGTATAGAATATAAAGTCATGCTGCAGTGGAAACAGAATGAATATTGTGTATGACTCCATCATGAGCTTGGAGGACTGCATCCATACATCTCTGCACTTACTCAAATCACTTATTAATAAAGTCATCTGTAATGGCAAAGAAAGCGTTCTTGCAGGACTCCCAGAGTTCATCAAGAGTCTTTGGATTCATCTTCAATGCCTCCTCCTTCATCTTACCCCAAACATGCTCAATAGTGTTCATGTCTGGTGACTGGGCTCTCCAATCCTGGAGCAGCTTGACTTTGCTTTCAGGAGCTTTGATGTGGAGGCTGAAGTATGAGGAGCGCTATCCTGCTGGAGAATTTGCCCTCTCCTGTGGTTTGTAATGTCATGGGCAGCACAAATGTCTTGATACCTCAGGCTGTTGATGTTGCCATCCACTCTGCAGATCTCTCGCACGCCCCCATACTGAATGTAACCCCAAACCATGATTTTTCCTTCACCAAACTTGACTGATTTCTCTGAGAATCTTGGGACCATGTGGGTTCCAGTAGGTCTTCTGCAGTATTGTGCTGATTGGGATGCAGTTCAACAGATGATTCATCAGAAAAATCGACCTTCTGCCACTTTTCCAAATGATCAACTAGAAGTCAAGTTATTATTTGTTGCTCTTACAACTGGGATCGACGACAAGACTTTTGTCAGGTAGTGTAAATGGTAGTGATAAATGGTGCTGTAAATGTTTTGCTGTAATTAATTTGCAGCAAGTTACTGTAGATTCTACAGGACATTGTTAAAAGTGAGAGAGAGATTGGTTACTTTATAGTTCATGTCAAATTGAAGCCGTTTCGCCATCTAATCAATATCCAGCAGATCTTAATTGCCGAATATCCCATTGTGTCATGAATTCTGAGCAGGTCCGTGTCAATGAAATTTCCCAAATTAGATTATTGTTGCACATTGTTAAAACAGAGGTAGTTTTACCTCTGAAACAGTTCCCTATTTTGGGGTTTCATCATCAAGTTCTCTTGTTTTTAATAATGGCTGTTTTTTGACATTTTTAGCCTCTAATTAATTCCCTATGGATTCCAGTAGTTGAATATTCTGTTGCACTGAATATAAAACGTTGCTATTAGAGATGTGAAACAGATTGTAGATGTTTTATGGACATGAAGTTACCCAAATTCAATTATTGTTGCATGTTATTCCAACACAATCTCACGGCAATTCATAACTTTTTTATTTAGTGGCTAATTCGTATACATTTGTACGATCTAATTCGTACCATTTAGTACAATTTGCTCATCACCCAATGAGGGTCCCACGCCTCCTTTTTAAAATCTGACATTTTCATGCGACTCAACTCGTACGAATTCGTACGAATTAGCCACTAAACTGACAAAATGTAAAATACTTACGTTTCCTCGAGAGATCAGGGGTGCATTTCCCAAACAACGACGTAACTCGCGGCTGAACTATCATAGTGCGATGCATCGTTTGGCAAAAGAACGATGTACTGACGAGTGTTTCCCAAAACCCAGTTTCTCTGTCGCAGATCCATCGCTTGAACCCTGTTGGTTATAACGTAAAACGCCCATAATGATGCTCTAAACGGGGTGGAGTAACTTCTTTAGAGAACAACCCCATCATTTCTTTGTGCAAATTATATTGTTTTACACAAACACGCATTTAAAATAAAATCCAATATTAGTTTTGGTAAAAACATGCACTCGCTTTCACATATAGGGCCAATGTTTGCTTTACTAATTTGAGAAGTTGAACATTACATATTCTATTCTAAAACATAAAATCACTTACAAAAGCCAACACTAGTCTAATATCATATATAAATCATATAAATAAATAAATAAATAAATAATGAGGTGATTTATTATAAATATATTTACTTTAATAATAATATTAATGATGATGATGATTATTATTATTATTATTAATATTATTATTATTATTATTATCATTATTATTATTATTATTTAGGATATTGTTTATTTATTTAAAAAAAAATTACAATTTGACACATACAAACCACAGCAGAAAGTTCTAACCAACAGACCCATGTCATATACAGCAGAGAAACTTAATAAATAACCCACTATAAAATAAAATAATTAACGTATGTTTTTTATTTTCACAAGCTTTGAAGACGTACTGTAACATAATTTCTGCTTTTAAATATACCTATAGCTTTCGCCATGAGGCTGTGTTCAAAATGATATCAATGTTTTCAAAGTGCACTGCGAAGGGAGCACAATTGTAAACATGAAGATCGCTAAAACTGAACTGTAAAAATACTTTGAAAGTAAATTACACCTAAGAGAGATGACCTTAATGCTTTTTTATTCTTAATAATTCCAACTTTGAATGTTAGAATGTTCTAAATGAATAGGGCATAGGGGGGATAAGTGGGAATAGAACACAGTCAGGAACTATGCTTTTAACTACAGCTCCAGAGGTGTCGTTTCAAGTGCTCAAGTTTGCGATGCAGTTTGCGAATGTTCGTTGGAGCGATGGATTTGGGAAACAGCAAATCAACGAACTATGTTTGTAACGACGAAACTTGCGACCTTAGTTGGCTAACGATGCTTTTGGGAAACGCACCCCAGGCTGGTTATTTAATAAAAATGAGGATAATTCAGTTTACCTTTCAGGATGACATCATAAAGTCATTTTGTTCTTCGACCTGTTGCTCGGTAAAAATGTATAGCATTACACTCTCGGAAATAAAGGTACGCGAGCTGTCACTGGGGTGGTACCTTTTCAAAAGGTACACATTTGTAACTAAAGGGTCCATATTATTACCTCAAGGGTACATATTAGTACCTAAGAAGTACAAAAGTGTTCCTCTAAAAATTTGGTAATTTGGTACAAATATATGTATTTGAAGCACCAATTTGGACCCTTTAAGTACAAATGTGTATCTTTTGAAAAGGTACCACCCCAGTGACAGCTCGCGTACCTTTATTTCCGAGAGTGTATGATGAATAATGAATAAAAAATATTTTATGTTGACTAAATGTAATGTTGTCCAGAATTTAATTAGAATTGCACATAATTGCAAAAAAAAATTTGTTTCACCTCTAAAACAAGTAGTTATTTCAGCTCTGAAACAAGTTTTTTCTTAAATGTATGAAACCATTTTTATTAGCTCCTAATTGTTGAATGCTCTATTGCACAGTACAAATGTATGTCAAATATTTATTTATATGATTTTTTTTAATTACGTTAAGCTTACAGGGGAGCTATTATGGCCATTTTTACAAGATGTAAAATAAGTCTCTGATGTCCCTGGAGTGTGTGTGAAGTTTCAGCTCAAAATACCCCACAAATATTTGTTTTATAACTCTCTGAAACTGACCCTTTTAGGCTTTGACCAGTTAGCATGGTTAGCTAGCATTTGTAAATCGCTGGAGAACTACAAATATGTCACTTTAATGAACTACAGATCCCATCATACTCTCCACTCACACACCTGTCCCAGATTCCGGTAACACTTTATTTTGATGGTCCATTTGAGTATTAGTAGACTGTCTGCTTAATATCTGTTGATAATAACATTTAACAGTCCTTCAACAGACATTTAACTGACTATAAGAAACTTTGCAAGTACATGTCAACTTACCCTAACCCCAACCCAACAGTCTACTTATAATCTAATGAGAATTAATTGACATGTAGATGCAATGTAACTTATATTCAACAAACGGACCATCGAAATAAAGTGTGACCCAGATTCCCCTTGATTGCAAACACACACAGCTAAAGTTATTCTGGACTATAAACCCAGCACACACATCATGGCTGAGTCTTGTGATCTGTATGGGCTGATTTATACTTCTGCGTCAAGTGCTCACGTAAGGTCCGGAGCAGCCTTTGCGTGGTCGCATAGCTCTTGTTGTGGCTGACGCCAACGCGCACCTCTAAAAAAATGTAACGTGCAATGACGTGTAGCGCAAGCTCTGTGATTGGACGGTTTGGTAGCGGTGACGAGCAATAGTGATGTTGAGAGCCGCGAGCCCAACGGAGCAAGTGTTTACAAGTGTGGAGTCCCGTGAAGGAGCTCCAGATGGAAACTTTTGTTTTGTGTTTACCTTGTAATTAAAATTGATGCATGTCCGCCGGTTCCCGTCTCTAAATGAGCGAGTTTTAGTTAGTTGTAGTGTTCAAAAAAAAAAAAAAAAAAACACCCACGAAGAAACTCGATACAGAGGAACATAAAAACCCAATGCCAGCTAGCTTTTCTGAAGTGTTATTGCAGAGCAACACAAACCGCACGCAGAAGTATAAATGCACAACTACGCGTAAGACATGTGCCGTGGGTCACGGCGATCACTCGATGCAGAAGTATAAATCAGCCTTCAGTGGGCATTACTGAAGCCCTTGCCGTGTTTTTAACCTTTGCTTTGTTTTATTGTTGCGTATTGTTTTGCCGCCTGTCCCAACCATTCGCCTGTATTCTGACCACGCTTTTGGATTATCTGCATGCTCCTCTCTGTCCCTGTTGTTTGACCTTTGCCTGTCTGACGATTCTCAATAAACTGCATTTGGATCCTCAACTCCGTTGTCCCCGATTCGTTACACACAGGTGTCAACGACACATTGGCAATTCTCTCTGATCGCATTTTTGATCATTTACCTCTGATTTTAGGCTTTTGTCAGCCATTTTCACAAAACCCCTTGTGAGCAAAAATTGTGAAGTGTGAACTCAACTAGGTTGACTAATCACTTAAAGTTTCTGGCAACACTTTAAATCTCATTCACATGCTTTTTCGCTTCATGTTGCTTCGTTGGGATTTTAGGGATTGCATGTGTAAATTCGAACCTAAGATGGGATGTTTACCTGGTACAAAATCCTGTTATTGAATATATTTAACTTTATTATATTTATCTGATCATTGTGTTTCAGTAAAGAGGTCTTGCGCATCACCAGATATATCAAAGTGCATGTTTACTTTTAATATCTGATGTCTTTAAACGCCGTTCAAAGTTTTCCTTTAGTGGTTTGGATCATTTTCTCGGCTCTTGTTTGTGCAGGCTGGAATTAAAATAATTGTGCTGCGGCAGCAATTCGTTGGAGGATAAGCCTTATTAACTTCTCTTTGGGGTCGGAGATGAGCGCTGGACAACTAATTTCTGGCGTCGTCAGGTAGAGCCTTAAGAAAAGCCAAGCAACTTCACAGATGCAGAACTTCAGAGGGCCGAGGAACTGATGACTCACTGCTGCTCCTGCTGAAAATACGCTCACAAAATCCAGCTAATCCACATTTCCTGAGCCCAGGGGTAAATACTGAACATATACCAGCCCACAACCTCTGCCTACCGCCACAATACACAATCCCCAAACCTACAAGATTATAGAGTTTATCTCGCCAGGTGGCTTTGATTGTAGAAGTTGGTAGATTACGAACTCGGCTTCACTGGTCTGGGTGCTACAGTAACTGTTGAGGGCTAAGATTCAGCACAGATTTAGAGAAGATTAAACCGAATATATACAGTTGAAGTCAGAATTATTAGCCCCCCTTTAATTTATTTCCCAAATTGATGTTTAACAGAGCAAGGAAATTTTCACAGTATGTCTGATAATATTTTTTCTTCTGGAGAAAGTCTTATTTGTTTAATTTCGGCTAAAGCAAAAGCAATTTTTTTTAAGAACCATTTTAAGGTCAAAATTATTAGCCCCTTTAAGCTATATTTTTTTCCGATTGTCTGCAGAACAAACCATCATTACACAATAACTTGCCTAATTACCCTAACCTGCCTAGTTAACCTAATTAACCTAGTTAAGCCTTTAAATGTCACGGTTTATGGGTTTGTGCGTTCTTTCTGTATGTTATGTGTCATGCCTTATGTGTTGTCGTGTGCGAGGGTGTATGTTTGTTTACCTTTCTGTGTTGACGGCGTGCTATCGAATCAGCTGACTTATCAGCTGACTTAATCATCCTCCAGCTGATCCCCATTTCACTGGCTATATATTTCCAGCATGTGGTTACTGCTGGTTATCAGTCCGTTGTTGTTCTTGTTCCTGTCTGCTGCTCTCAGGATCCTTCGCAGTCTGTGTTCGGTTGACGTCTTCACTGTGGCCAGTGGACTCTCTTTTGTTTTGAACATTTCTTTGTTTCCGGAACATCCAGCGGTATCCTTTGATACTTATTTTATTTTGTCATTTAAATACTTGCTATTGGATCCTCTCTGTCTAGTGTCGTGACATTTAAATGTCACTTTAAGCTGTATAGAAGTGTCTTGAAAAATATCTAGTAAAATATTATTTACTGTCATCATGGCAAAGATAAAATAAATCAGTTATTAGAGATGAGTTATTAAAACTATTATGTTTAGAAATGTGTTGAAGAAATCTTCTCTCCGTTATACAGAAATTGGGGGGGAAAAATAAACAGGGGGGCTAATAATTCTGACTTTAACTATATATATATATATATATATATATATATATATATATATATATATATATATATATATATATATATATATATACAAGGTTTCCGCTACGTTCATTCTTTTGTGGCGGGCCGCCACACCAAAATTCATCCCGCCACGGCTACATTACAACGCATTTAAAACATTCAGTCGTGTTTTTTTATAGCGGATTATAATTGCACCAAAACATATTGAAAGGTAAGTGAATTAAACAGCGCAAACTTTTCTGTAACCGTAGTGCTGTGCGCTATTTGTTCAACCCTTTAAAGTGACATGCTGACTGACTGACTGACAGCTGTGTGATGTGCGAGGCCAGCAAACACGGCGTAGCTTTCAGTTAAGATGAACACAGTTTCCATATAAGTATACTTTATTGATAAAGGTCAATGGCTCTGCATACAATGACTTTATCTTGCTGGAGTTTATAGCCGTTTCACTTTACTTCAGGACGCGTTAATGTCGCAAAACACACAAAAACGCACTAAATCGCACTTCAGCAGTGTTTATTTGACAGCGCACATAAAGATCTGCACTTGAGCAGAGTATATTTGAGGGCGTGCAAGACGTTTTGTGCACGAACAGAGGAAATCGGCGCGCAAAGAGATTGGCATGCTCGTATTACATGAATGCAATCTCGACTTGATACTGCGTGTAATATTTGTCTTTAAAATAGTTGGCAGATCTGTGTAAAAAAAAAAAAAAGCCTGCCGCCACATCTGGAAAAAATCCTAGAGGAAACACTGTGTATATATATATATATATATATATATATATATAGACACACATGTACATTGTATACATTTTGACTTAGATGTGAAATGCTTTTGATGTTTTTGCACATATGAAGACAATATTACTAGCCCTCCTGTGATGTTTAGAGATTTTTTCAGACATTTTTAAACACAATAATTTAATAATGTATTTATAATAACTAAATCCTTTTGTCTTTGTCATGATGACAGTACATATTATTTTACTAGTTATTTTGCAAAATACTAGTATTCAGCTTAAAGTGCCGTTTTAAAGGGGGCCTATCGTGCCTTTTTTTTACAAGATGTAAAATAACTCACTAATGTCCCTAGCATGTGTATGTAGTTTCAGCTCAAAATACCCCACAGATGGTGTTTTATAACTCTTTGAATCTGCCTCTTTTAGACTTTGATCCCAATTGTGCTGATTGGGGGCTGTTGCTTTAAATTCAAATGAGATTGTGCTCTTTTCAAAAGAGGGCGGAGCTACAAATGCCTGCGTCAGCATAGTGGCAGATTCAAAAACAAGACTAATGCCCTATGCTAATGAGGGAGAAAACGTCACTAATGGGCGGGGCTTTCCCCCTCTGATGACACGTACAAAGGGAGAATGTCAATCAAAGTATTTCTGCAGACTGTTTTGATCAAGTGTGATTATAAAAAATAAAATTAATAAACTGTTACCATTAGAAGCTGGTTATATTCATAGACCGTTGCCACACAACTTTGTTTTAATGTTTTATAAAAGTTATTTTTGCATAATAGGTCCCCTAAAGGGTTAACTAGGTTAACTAGGCAAATTATTGGACAACAGTAGTTTGTTCTGTAGCCAATCAAAAAAAAAAATGTCATTGCTAAAAACTATTTTAGTTAAACTCTAAAAATAATAATCTAATATTTATATATTTTTTATATTTCAATATTTCTAAGCATCATTTATTATTTATACTTTTTTTGTTGTCCAGTTTTGTTAAATATTAAAAGTTTTACAATAAAAACATTTACAACAAAATATATTACAGTTGACCTGTGTCTCTCACTTTATCCTAAAGCTACATTAATATAGTATAGAATAGTTTAGAATGTTTTTTAAATAATAGTTAATTTAATTTAGTGTCCATTTTATTCAACACACAATAATTTTTTTGGACATTTTATAAAAACGTAATGCAAGAGTTACTCTCCTGGGTAATTAGTTACTTTTATAACCATGTAATTCAGTTACTAACTTTTTTTTTTTTTAAGAAGTAACTAACACTAATGCTGCGTTTACACCAGATGCGGAAGAAGCGTCAAGCGCGAGTGATTTACAAGTTAAGTCAATGCAAATGCGCGAATAGGCATCCCGCGCGTTAACCAATCAGGAGCTTGCTCTTGTGGGGGTATGATTGTGACGTAGCACCTGTTGTTAGTGTCCGGGGGAAATCCTCCAGCCGACACCGACAACAGTTCATCAAACTGGGCTTGGCTCAGTCAGAAGCACCGCTGAAAGCCTCCGTCATCCAGGTTAAGTTTCTGTAGGAGTTTATGAGCTCACAGAGCTGGGTGCACCTCTGAAAGTATCTAGTGGACTCAGACACTGCTCCAAACGTATCGACGCTGTTTTTCAGCCTTCATAAAGCACACAAACACATTTATTTTATCAATAAAATCCATGTTAGCCATTTAGCAACGAAGCTACAGTCACCGAGCAGACAGAAGCCCGGCCCATGATGCGAATCCGCGTCTGTTCTGAAGTGAATTTGACATGCGAATGAAGCGGAGTCTGACGCGCGAATGAAGCGAGTAAACTCAAATGTTCACGCGTCTATTTACGCGCGAATAGCGCGATTTAGCCGCGCGTTCCGGGTCTGGTGTGAACGCAGCATAAGAAGTAAGAACAACACTATTTACTTTTTTTTTTAAAATAACATGCTCATCACTGCCTTCTGTGTGGAGTTTGCATGTTCTCCCTGTGTTCACGTGGGTTTTCTCCGGGTGCTGCGGTTTCTCGCACAGTCCAAAGACATGCGCTATAGCTGCATTGTGTAAACAAAAATTGACTGTAGTGTATGTGTGTGTGAGAATGTGAGAGTGTATGGGTGTTTCCTGGTACTGGGTTGCAGCTGGAAGGGCATCCGCTGCATAAAACATATACCGGAATAATTGGTTCATTCCGCTGTGGTGACCCCTGATAAATAAGGGACTAATGAATGAATGAATGAGTGCTTAACAGTATCAAGTAATAGTTCCATGCTATTTAATAGTTGTGCACACTTTTTGCTAACTAACGTTACAGTAATATTAGCAAATTAACAAGCAAAGCAAGTTTGTGAATGATACTTTTGATTTTGATTGATGACTTGTAACTGAGAAACGTTTCTGATATTACTATATAGTATAAAGTATATGGCTTTGAAATGATCCACCATTGTGACTAGCGGTGCCATCATGCGTGTGCATGACGTGTTAATAGCGGGAACACAGAACCATAAACCAATCTCAGCACAATCTTTGATGCTATTTCAGGTCAATACGCTGTGTCACTGTAAATCAGTGAACTATCTGAAATTAATGGGATGTCCCTGTAATTGCCCATTAATCTTGTTAAAGGTAAATTTCCTTCTCTCATCTTGGTCAGCTAATGACATCAAATTGAATTGGTTCTGCTCTTGCCTACTGATGTATGGCTTTGTGTTTGGATTGAAGTGCTAACATTGTTAGCCGGTGACCTTCAGGAGCCGAGAGGACAGAACTGCCTCTCTGAGCAGAATGAGATGTAATGCATCAAAGTGCCGGGTTTTGTCTTGGATCACGTTTGAAATATTAGCATTTTCAACAGTTTTGTAGAAAATACAAGCAGTGTTGCCCATGCAGAGCTATTAAAGGGGAACTACTATGCAAAAATCATTTTTAAAAGGGGTTTAAACACAGCTGTGTGACAATATTCTGTGAATATAACCAGTTTAGTGGTAAACATTTATTATTATTATTTTTTAAATCAGACTTGATAAAAACAGTCTGCAGAAACACTTTGATTGACATTCTCCCTGTCATCAGAGGGGGAAGCCCCTCCCAATAGTGATTATCTCTCTCTTATTAGCACAGGACGTTAGTCTTGTTTTTAAATCTGCCACTATGCTGACACACAGGTGTTTGTAGCTCCGCCCTCTTTTGAAAAGAGCACAATATCATTTGAATTTAAAGTGACAGTCACCAAAACGCCACACTTAGAATCAAAGCCTAAAAGTTTCAGATTCAAAGAGTTATAAAGCATTCATTGGGATGTATTTTGAGCTAAAACCTCACATACTCACTCTAGAACCATCAGAAACTTATATCTAGTAAAAAGGGCTATAATAGGTCCCTTTTAAAGTGCTGTGAATGGCTGTCAGGGTGTTGCTACATGGATGTGGTATATATATATATATATATATATATATATATATATATATATATATATATATATATATATATATATATAGGCAGTGCAGAATTATTAGGCAAATGAGTATTTTGACCACATCATCCTCTTTATGCATGTTGTCTTACTCCAAGCTGTACAGGCTCGAAAGCCTACTACCAATTAAGCATATTAGGCGATGTGCATCTCTGTAATGAGAAGGGGTGTGGTCTAATGACATCAACACCCTATATCAGGTGTGCATAATTATTAGGCAACTTCCTTTCCTTTGGCAAAATGGGTCAAAAGAAGGACTTGACAGGCTCTGAAAAGTCAAAAATAGTGAGATATCTTGCAGAGGGATGCAGCACTCTTAAAATTGCCAAGCTTCTGAAGCGTGATCATCGAACAATCAAGCGTTTCATTCAAAATAGTCAACAGGGTCGCAAGAAGCGTGTGGAAAAACCAAGGCGCAAAATAACTGCCCATGAACTGAGAAAAGTCAAGCGTGCAGCTGCCAAGATGCCACTTGCCACCAGTTTTGCCTTATTTCAGAGCTGCAACATCACTGGAGTGCCCAAAAGCACAAGGTGTGCAATACTCAGAGACATGGCCAAGGTGAGAAAGGCTGAAAAACGACCACCACTGAACAAGACACACAAGCTGAAACGTCAAGACTGGGCCAAGAAATATCTCAAGACTGATTTTTCTAAGGTTTTATGGACTGATGAAATGAGAGTGAGTCTTGATGGGCCCGTGGCTGGATCGGTAAAGGGCAGAGAGCTCCAGTCCGACTCAGACGCCAGCAAGGTGGAGGTGGAATAAAGACTTTATTTCAGTTTGTTGATGTACTTAGTGTAAAACTGGAACTGAATATTATGTAAGGAGCTGAACTTTTTTTGCACACACACACACACATATATATATATAGGCGCCAGAGCCAGAGAAAGAGCGTTGCAACAACTCTGTTAACTCTAATGAAATATATACAGTGTATCAGGAAAGTATTGATAGCGCTTCACTTTTTCCATATTTTTTTATGTTTCAGCCTTATTCCAAATTGTGAATAATTTTTTTTTTTATTAAAATTCTACACACAATACCCCATAATGACAATGTGAAAAAAGAGTTTTTTGAAATTGTTGCAAATATATTAAAAATAAAAAATCACATGTACATCAGTATTCACAGCCTTTGCCGTGAAGCTCTAAATTGAGCTCAGCTACATTCTGTTTCCACTGATCATTCTTGAGATCAGCAACTTAATTGGAGTTCACCTGTGGTAAATTCAGCTGATTAGACATGATTTGAAAAGGCATACACCTGTCTATATAAAGTCCCAGGGTTGTCAGTGCATGTCAAAGCACAAACCAAGCATGAAGACAAAGGAATTGTCTGTAGACCTCCGAGACAGGATTGTCTCGAGGCACAAGGCTGGGGAAGGTTACAGAAACATTTCTGCAGCTCTGAAAGTTCCAGTGAGCACAGCGGCCTCCATCATCCGTAAGTGGAAGATGTTTGGAACCACCAGGACTCTTCCTAGAGCTGGCCGGCCATCTAAGCTGAGTGATCGGGGGAGAAGGGCCTTAGTCAGGGAGGTGATCAATAACCCAATGGTCACTCTGTCTGAGCTCCAGCGTTCTTCTGTGGAGAGAGGAGAACCTTACAGAAGGACAACCATCTGTGCAGCAATCCACCAATCAGGCCTGTATGGTAGAGTGGCCAGACGGAAGACACTCCCTGCCTGAAATTTGCCAAACGGCGTCTGAAAGACTCTCAGACCATAAGAAACTAAATTCTCTGGTCTGATGAGACTAAAATTGAACTCTTTAGAGTGAATGCCAGGCGTTACAATTGGAGAAAATCAAGCACTGCTCATCACCAGGCTAATATCATGCCTACAGTGAAGCATGGTGGTGGCGGCATCATGCTGTGGGGATGTTTTTCAGCAGCAGGAACTGGAAGACTAGTCAGGATAGAGGGAAAGATGAATGCAGCAATGTACAGAGACATCCTGAATGAAAACCTGCTTCAGAGTGCTCCTCAGACTGGGGCAACGGTTCATCTTCCAGCAGGACCCAAAGCACACCGCCAAAATATCAATGGAGTGGCTTCACAACAACTCAGTGAAGGTCCTTGAGTGGCCCAGCCAGAGCCCAGACCTAAATCCTATTGGACATCTCTGAAGAGATCTGAAAATGGCTGTACACTGTCGCTTGAGAGGTACTGCAAAGAGGAATGGGCAGAAATTCCTAAAGACAGGTGTGCCAAGCTTGTGGCATCATATTCAAAAAGACTTGAGGCTGTAATCGCTGCCAAAGGTGCATCAACAAAGTATTGAGCAAAGGCTGTGAATACTGATGTACATGTGACTTTTCAGGTTTTTTATTTTGAATAAATTTTGTAACAATTAAAAAAAAAAAAATTTTCTCATTGTCATTATGGGGGATTGTGTGTAGAATTTTGAGGAAATAAATGAATTTAATCCATTTTGGAATAAGGCTGTAACATTAAAAAATGTGGAAAAGGTGAAGCGCTATCAATACTTTCCGGATCCACTGTATGTATGTATATATGTACATATATATATATATATATATATATATATATATATATATATATATATATATATATATATATATATATATATATATATATATATTAAAGAAATTTGAGGCTAGGAAAAAAATAAAGAGACATGCAATCTACAAGATAAAAACCATCACTGCCATGTGGTTTACCACAATTTTACACAACTTTTTTGTTTGTTTTTGGAACTGTCCTTCACCAGATTCAAAGCCTGATCCGCTCTGCATCTTAACTTCGATGTTGTACAAAGCAAGCTACTGAGCAAACTTGTCATGCCTGAAAAAAAATGCTGTCCATACAGAGGTAAGCAGTCAGCGGAGTGAAAAGGAACAGAAGTTGTCTGTGGTAATATCGCCCTATAGCGTTCATGTTGCACACAAAATGCAGTTATACGTAGGTTCTCGGCTCTCAAATATGTAGGCCTGAACACATATCCCCAATGAGCCTGGTTTGATACAAAGGGACATGTTTTGTGGTCCTACATCAGTCTAAGTCTTTTTACTCATTGTATCATGTCAAATTAAATCATAAGTGTGATTGCTCAGAGAGTAATAGCCCATCTCTCCACAACAACCCACAAAGACCCAAAATAAACCTCTTCATGCACTCAATTACAAGAACTGCTGTCGTGAATGTGATTACATGAGCAATGAAAGGCTTTTCAAAGGAAAGAGCTGTAATGTTACCACAAACAAGCATACCATTTACCCCTCTGAACAAACCAAACAGTTGAGGACACTAGTTATGGTCAGTGCTCGAGTGTTTTCAATATTTCCCAGAGCCTTTTTTGGATGAGTGTCTTGATGTGCGAGTCTGTCACTGCTTTGCTTCAGAGGGAATTGAACTGGCGATTTGCCTCATGCAAGAAAAGGGGAGTTTTTAGAGTCATTTCGTAAGAATTGTATTTTTTTGATTGAAGAAATCTGCGGCAGGGGGAAAAATAAAGAGAGATGCGTGGAAGTGTGCAGCCAATGAATCAAACAGCTGACGTTTGAGAGAAAGCAGAGGCCAGAAGAGCAGGAGGTCTTAAAGCTGAGCTGCTGGAAGCAGACCGCAGGGCAGAGGTGTAATGAGAAAATATACTGGCGCTGAAGAATGGAAATTACGTCAAAATTTACTCAATTAACGGACCAAATATAGAGCCAGAATGTTCTTAGAGTAGGTGATTTCACAAGTTCTGTTTCTCAGATTAAGAAATGTGCATTTATTTTATGATGAATGGCTTGTAAATGGTGTTTAAACTGAATTTTGAATTTAATTCATTTATTAAGTGAACTAAATATATACTAGTTGCTATTCTTCACACAGTTGTTTTAACCCAGTGCTGGGTCAAATATAGAAGACATTTATGTCTAGGCTTTGCAAAAAAAAAAAAAAAAAAACTTGCCGATACTTAGGGTGCTTTCACACTTGGTTCAATTGCCTGGACCGTACCCAAGTTCGATTGTCCTCCCTTGCCACCTTCTCGGTTGGTTTGTGTTCACACTGTCTTTTTTCCTTCTGAACCCTGGTACGCTTGCGTCATCGAGCTGCTGTTTTGTTTACGGCTGTTGCAAGGTGACAGTCACGAAAGCAAAGCGCCAAAATGAAGATTTCCGCACATCGCGGTCGATTTGCTTTTACTGAATCATAAGTTTTGGACATACAGAAAGTGACTCGCGTCTGTCTGCCGCAAAAAATATTATAAACATTCAGAACATCACACAGTGTCTGCAGAAGCTGTTTCTGGAGGAGACAAGCAGACATCACTGTGTATCACTGTGCTTGGCTCAGTCCCGCTTGTCACAAAGGTACAATACGTGGCGCGCACACACACACACACACACACACACACACACACACACGAATGAACGTTATGAAAACGATAGTTTGTTGTACAGTTGCCGGTTCACTTCCGCTATTTGGTACGATTGCATTCATACTAGAAGTGAACCGTACCAGAGTTCGCATGAACCGTACCCCAGACCACCTCTTTCAGGCGGACTCGGGTACGGTTCACGGGTGCGCACCCGAGTTCAGAAGACACGTTCACACTAGCTAAACCCTAGAAAGCACCCTTAGAGATCCCACACATCCAGCTAGACATCTTTTCCCGCCTTTACCCTCAGGCAGACGATTTAAAGCTATCAGAACTAAGACTGGTGCTTCATGTTTTAAACTCTTCTGGCACAAACGTATCAGTATTTAATTATTTATAACGATTGTAATAATTTATGTTCAAATGTGTTTGTGTCTGAGCTTACCAATGAAATTACAGAAAGCTATGATGTTGTTTGTGAATGAATTAAAAAACGAATTAATAAATAAACAATAATAACAATAAATAAACCAACAGTTGAATTAAAAAATATAATTTAACTTTAAAAATTAACCCAATATTGGCCCAAGCAACCAAGGTTAAATCATCCCAACACTTTTTAGAGTGTAGTGTATAAGTATGTCCTTATTTAAACTAAACATTCATTCATTCATTTTCTTGTCAGCTTAGTCCCTTTATTAATCCGGGGTCGCCACAGCGGAATGAACCGCCAACCTATCCAGCACATTTCTATGCAGCGGATGCCCTTCCGGCCGCAACCCATCTCTGGGAAACATCCACACACTCATTCACACTCATAAACTACGGACAATTTAGCCTACCCAATTCACCTGTACCACATGTCTATGGACTGTGGGGGAAACCGGAACAACGAGAGGAAACCCACGCGAACGCAGGGAGAACATGCAAACTCCACACAGAAACGCCAACTGACCCAGCCGAGGTTCGAACTTGCGACCCAGCGACTTTCTTGCTGTGAGGCGACAGCACTACCTATTGCACCACTGCGTCGCTTAAACTAAACAATTTACAAATATTAATATATTGATTACGAATAAATTTTGAATGATATATTTATATATATATATAAATAAATGTGGCGACGCTGTGGCGCAGTAGGTAGTGCTGTCGCCTCACGGCAAGAAGGTCGCTGGTTCGAGCCTTGGCTGGGTCGGTTGCCGTTTCTGTGTGGAGTTTGCATGTTCTCCCTGCGTTCGCGTGGGTTTCCTCCGGGTGCTTCGGTTTCCCCCACAATCCAAAGACATGCGGTACAGGTGAAGTGGGTAGGCTAAATTGTCCGTAGTGTATGAGTGTGTATGGAGGTTTCCCAGAGATGGGTTGCAGCTGGAAGGGCATCCGCTGCGTAAAACCATAGACTGTAAAAGATATGGACGTAGTATCCGTGACGTCACCCATAGGTTTCTGAACACTGCAAAAGCAGCTACAAGTAGGCACGGCCAACCGTCGCCATTTTGTTAGCGCGTCATCGCACCAAACGCGGGATACCAAATAAAGGCAAAGAGGCGGAGAGTGAGCGGAGCTACAGACGCATGCTGGATTCTCAGCATTTTGCTTAGACCTGGCTTGGACAGACTTTTTACTTTGGGAGAACGTTTAATACTTCATTACCTGTGACTCGTTTGTATTCTGACCACACGTGCTTGGTTGTACACTATATCAATAAAGTGTTTAGACTTTTAAAAACACTGTTGTAATACATTGAGCCACTAAACATTGTTCTTATGAAGTTTTTCGACAGCAGGAAAACGTGAATTACTATCAAACACTTCAGATAGAGTCTGTGTTAGTAAATGCAAGACTGTTTCTAAAAATCCAGCACTGACACTGAATGACAACGCTTCAGATGACTGTTTTATAGCCTACAGCTAATCAATCTGTCAGATTCTGGAGTGCAATACTGGTCTAATGAACATTTAAATGATAAATGATCTTAAATAAAACAAATACATTTCTAGAGATGGTATATCAGTATATAACTTCACTCACCTGGAAAATGGAGGCAACTTTAATGGTTTGTAAGCACAATTAAATCCACACAGCATGCCATATCATCTGATAATTGCAGGAAATAGTTCCAAAAGCCAAATGACTGTTTAAAGAAACATTAAACAAAACAAAAATACGATGTATCTGCCGAGATCAGCGGCTAATTAGCCAGAATCAGCTGAGGTGACGAGACAGCGACCAGCGAGGGATAGCTGTCATTCAAGTGGCCACGCCCTTAATTATGCAAACTTAATATAACTTCATAAAAACGAAACGGATGAGTTATAAAAAAATTCACCCCCCTCAGAGTTGTCATGAAGGGTAATCATAGCTATATGCACCAAAGCCATCGTTTGTACCAGGCTATAAACTTGTTTTTATCAGCTGTAAAAATGGCCAATTTACCAATGCAGAAAGAAAGCCCTTGGACTTCCTGGAGCCAGCTCCCCAGGGCGAGTCGATGAATTGCAGTTTTAGTAACTTCCGTATTGGCTTCCCGAGGGAGAGCGGGAGGTTGCCGCTTGCATAAAACATATGCTGGATAAGTTAGTGGTACATTCCGCTGTGGCGACCCCGGATTAATAAAAGCCGAAAAGAGAATGAATGAATGAATGAATATTCAAATGTTATAATTTGTATAAGGACAATAGGATTAATAATGTCAGAGTATTAAATATAAATAAATCATTTTGTACACATTGTACAAATAATAAAAATAAGCATATAAAAATAAAGAAGTTTCCTATTTTGAAATAATTTAATTAGTTTATTATTGTTAGGGGTGGAGGAAATTCATAATTGTTAATTCATTAAATTTGCATAAATCTTTCAAATGATTATACATTTCAATATTAACAACTATTTGAGAAGTAAAATATTAAAATTAGTTAATGTTAGTTACTTGCTAACATGAACTAATAACGAATAATAATTGAGCAGTATTTATTAATCATAGTACAACATTTAGTAATGCATAAATAATATCATATGCATTATGCATAATCTATTAAAATCATATTCATGCTTGTTAACATTAGCTAATACACAGTGAGTTAACATGAACTAACAATGAATGTCTCATCAATTAACGTAAAAAAAAACTATAAATAATGTAATAAATGTATTGTTCATTATTTATTCATAAATACATTCATTAAACATTAACTAAACAATACTGTAAACTGTTTTAGCCATTTTTAATTACAAATTTGCAATATATATACAATATTTTGTATATTAAATAAGTCAAGAAGATTAATCAAACGTTAATTTATTAAATAAACAAATCATTTTGTTAAATGCGTAAAATTAAACGTTTAATAATGTAACAAATATATTTATATCATTTTAATTAAAAAGTCAGTTATTATTAATAAACAACATAAATAATTGTATTTTTTTTTATTACTTTTTAATAACCAGGTTGACTACTGATGATTGACACTGACAATTACAGTCAACGCTAAAGTTCCCAGTTGATTGATGCATTCCTTCATGTTAACACTTGAATCTCTCATAGAAAAGGGCAGGACCTTTTGATTCTAATAAGGGTTATCTCTATATATATTCACAACACTGGAATTCGGCTTTAGGCGCTTATGTCTTACTGTGTAACATTTGTAGAATAAAATGTCATAAATTACAATACAAACCTGACACAGGTTGAAACTTGACCAGAAAGCTCTCAGCGTATGTTTTACATCCCAAAAGCATTTTCATCTGTTTTTGAAGTATCCTGGTCATTTAAGATTGTAATCCGTTTTCTTCTTCCTCTTCTCCACATGAAAAAAGGTCTAGAAAGTATAAAGCTGTGGAAATATATGTGTAATATAATGTGTAACACTGTGCAACAATAATTACTATTTTTATGCTAGGCTACTAACATAGACATTAATAAAACACAATGTAGGCTCATGTGTAATTTAATAAGTAATGTTGCTAACTTCCAGCCAGAACTTACTCAAATGTTTTTGAAGCATACTCTATAGAGCAGGGCTATTCAATTGGTGGCCCGCAGGCCGAACCCGGACCCCGAGGCAATTTGTTCCGGCCCTCCAAATAGTGTGACCAAGACATCAAAAATAAATTTAGTGCAGTAGAAAAACGGCCGCTATAGTTATGAAGTGACGTGCGTCTGTTCAATACAGCATGAGCTGCAGTTGAAGGCTACGCAGAGTGTGAGATTAAGCGAATGGCGCGGGCAGCAGAAAACATTTGGATATATTTGTAGAAAAGGCCTTTTGTACAATGTACTGATATCGTAAATAAGGATGCAATGATTAGCCGATTTCACTATTAACCGCGCTTTAATTCATTACGGTTAATTAATCATAAGTGAAGTTTCATAAACTAATTTCGAGAGGAGCATGTGATATGATTGAGCACGACTGGCTGCTCATCTGTAATCAGTAATAATCTAATCAGAGTGATCCAAGCTTGCTATAAATGGATCGTTTTCTCCCTACTGATCCATCTTCGTTTTGGAAGAATCCCCGCTTCCACCCCATCTCCTCCTTTTCCTTCCTTTTCTAAGGGGGAGCTCTCCTACCTGATCTCGGATCCCCTGATATGCTTATTGATCGGGCGGGAGCCTTGGGCTCTAGTATCTCCCAGCTCAAGGTTCTCTCCCGGGACAGCATGGCAAACCTGCTAAGCATATCTAAGTGGGAACTCTTGAAAGGCTGCTCAACGCCGCGTTTCTGTTGCACTGAATAAAACTGCTGCGACTAAAAAAAAAAGTTATGCCACCTGTGTGCTAGTTCAAATTTCCGAGCTTATACTGAGGCTAATATGCACACACATTGGATTAACTATAGCAGCAGGGTGTTCACATATTGCATCTTTTCCGCATGCAAGTTCGTTATTTCCAATGGAGACATGTGCATATTGGGATCGGTGCGAGCACGGCTTGTAAACGGGCCGAGGCACTCGTGCTCTCCAGGCGCACACAGTAGAAATATCTCACGCTGTAGTGGTGAGAGTTGTGCGTGGCTTTCAGTGCAATGTAAACAAAGGATACATTAGCCGAATTATTACAAATTATTAAAATGATTATGTATGTATGAACGCAGCCCTGCTGAAAAAAACAGCCTAAGCTGGTTGGCTGGTTTTAGCTGGTCGACCAGCCTGGTTTTAGAGAGGTTTTGGCCATTTCCAGGCTGGTTTCCAGTCATTTCCAGCCTGGTCTTAGCTGGTCAGGCTGAAAAATGACCAGCTTAAACCAGCTAAAACCAGCTTGACCAGCCTGGTTTAAGCTGGACATAGCTGGTTTTGGCTGGTCAAGCTGGTTTTAGCTGGTCAACTCCCAGCCTGACCGGCTAAGACCAGGCTGGAAATGGCCAAAACCCCTCTAAAACCAGGCTGGTCGACCAGCTAAAACCAGCCAACCAGCTTAGGCTGGTTTAAGCTGGATTTTTCAGCAGGGAGATAATAAATTCTTAGCTAATATATAGCTTAAATTAGCATTAGACAAATACTATTTTTTATTTATTCCTATTTTTAATTATTTATTCATTGTTCTGTCATTTATTTTCATTGTAAAATCACTCATGTTTAAATCAAAAACTTTTTCATTTATTTTTAAGTCCAAAGAGAGAAATGGTCTATTGTTTGTTTTTGTGCTGTATTTGGTTACTGAGCAGCAATAAACAACACTTTAAAATATAAGCCGTTTTATTGTGATTTTATAAACTAGTCGTGTTTTGAAATTAATAAATGCATAGACTAATAATAGTGATAACCTTGAAACCATGATTATTCTTCAGACTATAATCGTACAACCAAAATCTATAATTGTTGCATTCCTAAATGTTATTCAGTTCAAAACAACATATGAAAGTGTCTGAATCAAAGAGCTTGGAATGACCAAGAGGCGACACTGCATTAAAGCTGAGATACAACCTGAAAGACGACAATACAACATTTACTATCACAATCATCAGCACTTTTAATAGTTTATTTTAAAGACTTATAATACAGAGGTGTAAAGAGTACCTGAAAACCATACTTGAGTAAAAGTACAGATAGCTTACTGTAAAAATTACTCCATTACAAGTTACAAGTCACTAATTCCAATAAGACTTGAGTAAAAGTATTAAAGTATCCGATTTTAAAAGAACTTGAGTATTTTACTCATACTGAATGTAGGCTCAAAGAACACCAAGAAAGGTTTTATTTTCCTAATATACAAATTAAATTGAACACCTCAATGTTTCAAAATGGCAGAACAAAATATATTAAAAAAAATAGAACAAAAAATCTGTCAAACTCAAATGTTCAAAAAAGGCACAAACAATAAAAAAAAAAAAATTAATAAAATAAAAAGTAGTAAAACGTAGTAAAAAAAAAAATCAGATTCACCTCTCAGTCTCAGAGGGGGGCAATATTATTATTTTAAGTAGTTTGTCAATTGATTAGGATGTTTTCTCTGTATTAAAATTAAATAAAGAGGAGCAGTGTTATTTTTCAACTTAGTAAACTACATATCAATTCAATGAAAAATACATCACAAACTCACAGCTAAATGCACCTGATCCAAAATGTATAATTTCAGTGATACATTTATTCATGTTGCACACAAAAAAAAAAATTAAGCTAAAATATAGTCATGTCATGTCGCAGTGGGTTTTGCCATATCAGTAACTGTATTAACTTTTGGTAACATTATGCTTACAATACAACATTAAATAGACTCTTACCCAGGGCTTAATTTTTGCCGGAACACGCCGGATCCGGATACGGCACCTCATTTTACCGATCCCCCGTCCACTGTTTACTTTCATTTTTTTCCGCGATACCCCTCCGCTATCCACTGCACCAACACCTCCCACCCTCCGCTCCCCACTTTCGTGCGCGACGTTCACATGATTTAGCTCATATATAGCATACAGTAGCTTCAGCACCCTGCAGATGGCGATATCGCCTCGTTCGCCCAACAAATTAGCCGTGGTAGATAAAGATGCCGACTTGTCGCGCACAATCACAATGTAATGAGTAACGGTAAGCATCCGTTCAAATGTAGTGGAGTAAAAAGTACATATATTCAATCTAAAATGTAGTCAAGTAGAGAGTAAAAGTTGCTTATATTTTTGATACTCAGTACAAGTACAAAGTAGACAAAAAAATACTTAAGTAAAGTAACGAAGTCCATTCACTCAAGTACTTTACACCGCTGTTATAATATGCTGCTGTTCTACTGGAATTTTCATTCCAAAATGGCCACCGCGCCATCTAGTGGCTGTTTCCCAAATCGCACTAGAGTGTCACCTCTTGGTCATTCTATGGTCTTTGTCTGAATGTAGAAGTACACTGATTTTGTTGTGCTTTGAAATACAACATTTGGATATGCTTGTAAAAAAAGCCACATTGTACAATGCAGTGATGTTATGTGTCTTAAGGAGCAAAAATACAGCATATGGGCTCTTATATTGCTGTTGTGTCATCACTCATATTGCAAGTCATATCTCTCCGGCCCCTCATTTGGGATGCTTTTTATGAACTGGCCTCCATGACAAACTAATTGAAAAGCCCTGCTTTAGTATTTGCAACAGTTTGTGAATGAATTCTACTGAGCTGAAAACCTGTAATACTGTAGTATACTTTAGTGTTTACCACAGTAAATTGTGGTACGTTGTATAATATACCCTATAGTTGTACAAAACAACAGTATTTAGTCATTTGTTTATATTACTATAGTCAATGTGTTACCATAGCAACTACAGAGTCACCGCAACACATTAATTCAAGTACAATACTACAGCAGACTTCAAAAACACTAGTATTTACTTTACATTACTGTGGTATTTCTTCATGTGGGTTGTCTGCTCGTCATCCATCACCTCGGGCTGCTGACAGGACTGTGTGTGAGGTGAGATTTGAGCCTCCGCAGGTCGAGTTTGTCCCGGGACTGTCATTTCTGTCAGAGTCTGTGTCAGTCTGGCGTTTCTGAGGTAATCGGCGGTAATCACGGGCTGTCAACAAACGCCACAATAACGGCACACTGACAGCGGCCTCCCATTGAGAGACTCGCAGATTAATGAAAAGAAAACAGCGTCGCCCTGTTGGAGTTGCTGTGTGGCGAAATTTCTATCAGTTTGTTTTTGTTAACACTCTGTCTGCGGCGCCAAAACTGAATCACACCCTTGATAATCAATGAGAGCGTCTGTACTTGAAGAGCCAGTTGCTGCATGTCTTTATCTCTGCTTGTGACGAGAAATATGGTCCGGTTTTAACACTGTGTTTTGTTCGAAACTGAACGATAAATTATGGCATGACATTCATTTGTAAGTAGTATAACACTTGTTTGAAGAAGAAAAAAAAACACTCTTGAAGGCTAAACAATTACATTACATTTTTAATCAATAAATATCAAAATGTTTATTGCATGTTTGTGTTTAGACTATAGTAGTTTTAAATATACACTACTATTTTAATCATTATACATCATATTTTTATTCTGAAGTTCTGGAGTTTAAAACTTAAAATTTGCAAGAATGAATGAAGATCAATACCTTTCCAGATAAAGAAACAAAGTTTATGTTGGGAAAAGAAATATAAAAAACTTTTGGATAATTAAATTAATTATTTAGGCAAATATGTTGATGTTTGTGGTGAAAATGATCCTCACATTTAGCAAAATCTATCTATCATCAAACTACAGTATCTATCTATCTATCTATCTATCTATCTATCTATCTATCTATCTATCTATCTATCTATCTATCTATCTATCTGTCTATCTGTCTGTCTGTCTGTCTGTCTGTCTGTCTGTCTGTCTGTCTGTCTGTAATACCAATTTACATAAAATTTGAAAATTATGGTTATTTTATAATTAGGCTATAATAGTTTTTAAAAATATGTTAGTATTAGTATTCATATTATTTTGCATTTAATGATAAATGTCAATAAATGTCTGGGTGTTTTTGTGACAAGAAAGGCCAGTCGACTTCCAATGCAAGTGTAAAATGCATGTTTATTAAAAAGAAAGACAGAAAGAAAGAAAAAACATTGTTCTAAAAAGGCAATATTGTTGGTTATTGTAAAAATCAAGTCATTACGTTTCCAGATTAAGAAACAAAGTTTATGTTGGAAAAGTATAATAGTATAATTTTTTTTGTATAAATAATTAATTAATTATTAATTGTTTGTGGTGAAAATGATCCTCAAATTTATATACAGTGCTTAGCATATATAAGTTCACCCCTCACAAATCTCTCTTTTAAATTAATATTTTTAATAGGAAGCTTTACAATATTATATGTGTGCATATACATTAGATTAGTCAGTACCGAAGCCAAATCTGGAGCTTATCTAACAAAATAATTTATGATAACAGTCCAAAAACTAGTAAACCCAAATTTATATATTATAGGAAAATATTAAACACAAATTTAAAAAGAGGAAAAATCAAGAGAAGCAAAAAAAAAAAAAAAAAAAAAAAAGTAGAATTTTTGTATGTTGTAATTTATTTTTGCAATATTTTGCTTGAATTTAATTGTATTTTCTTTCAAGTTCTAAATATGTTTGGTGACCAAAACATTATTTTATTAAATACATCTGTTTAATAAATCTGTTTTGTTTAAATGCACCCAAATACATTGCCTATACTCACTGAGAAATGGATAAAACATTTTCAGAATGGGGTGTACTGAATTTTAGCTGAGTACTGAGTACTATACATACAGTATATATACATTTGAGGATCATGTTAACCACAAACAACAGCAATATATATATAATTTTTTTTTTTTTTTACTTGAATAATTTACTTGAAATTTGAAAGTCTGGATGTGGGACAATTAAAAATAAAATCTGAACTCAAAATCTTCACTGTCAAAATTTTAAAATAAATCGGTTTGTTATGTTTTGCAAAGTCATCTTAATCTTCACAATAAAGATAAAAATTATGGTTATTTTAGAATTATGTTTAGGCAATAATAGTTAAAAAAAATATATTATTATTAGTATTCATATTATTTTGCATTTAATGATAAATGTCAATAAATGTCTGGGTGTTTTTGTGACAAAAAAGGCCTGTCGACTTCCAATGCAAGTGTAAAATTTATGTTTATTAAAAGGAAGGAAAGAAAGTAAGAAAAAAAAAAGAAAGAAAAAATATTGTTCTCCACTGTAAATTTGAAGGCAATATTGCTGATTATTGTAAAAAATGTAATTACGTAAAATGTAATCATGTAATTACTCTTCCAGATTAAGAAACAAAGTTTATGTTGGAAAAGTATAATAGTATAATTAAATTTTTTTGCATAATTAATTAATTATTTAGGCAAAATTGCTGTTGTTTGTGGTTAAAATGATCCTCAAATTTATACACAGTGCTCAGCTGTACAATATTATATGTGTGCATATACATTAGATTAGTCAGTACTGAAGCCAAATCTGGTGCTTATCTAACAAAATAATTTTAAAAAGAGGAACAATCAAGAGAAGAAAAAAAGATAGTTTAAATTTTGTAGGTTGTAATTCATTTTTGCAATATTTTGCTTGAACTTAATTGTTTTATCTTTCAATTTCTAAATATATTTGGTGACTAAAACATTATTTTATTAAATGTATCTGTTATCAATCTGTTACCATCAAAATTATGGTTATTTTATAATTATGGCTATAATAGTTTTAAAAATATTAGTATTAGTATTCATATTATTTTGCATTTAATGATAAATGTCAATAAATGTCTGGGTGTTTTTGTGACAAGAAAGGCCAGTCGACTTCCAATGCAAGTGTAAAATTATGTTTATTAAAAAGAGACATTGTTATCCACTGTAAATATAAAGGGAATATTGTTGGTTATTGTAAAAATTATGCCATCTGGCACAGTAAATAGCACGATTAATCACAGTTGCATGCTTATGTTTAGTTTATATATTATTTTATAATAACATTTAAGGCAACCCAGTGGCGCAGTAGGTAGTGCTGTTGCCTCACAGCAAGAACGTCGCTGGGTCGCAGGTTCGAACCTCGGCTGGGCTGGGTCAGTTGGCGTTTCTGTGTGGAGTTTGCATGTTCTCCCTGGGTTCGCGTGGGTTTCCTCCGGGTGCTCCGGTTTCCCCCACAGTCCAAAGACATGCAGTACAGGTGAATTGGGTAAGCTAAATTGTCCATAGTGTATGAGTGTGAATGTGTGTGTGGAAGTTCCCAGAGATGGGTTGCGGCTGGAAGGGCATCCGCTGCGTAAAATCGTGCTGGATAAGTTGGCGGTTCATTCCGCTGTGGCGACCCCGCAAGGGACAAAGCCGACAAGAAAATGAATGAATGAATGAATATAACATTTAAATCATGAATTTGTACAATATGATTTAAGAACTTAACTCTGGGTGTATGACAAGTAACTAAGTAAAAATAAAGCAAGTAACCAATAATAAGTAAATAAAAGAACGAGGTAAATATTTTCAAATAAAGAAAAAATTTTACACATGTAAAAAAAAAGATAGATTTGAGCTTCACGTGTGCATCTTTAAGACATATAAAAGTTTTATATTCATCTGATGCAAATGAAAGTTTCTCCAGCTACAGTATTTTAATAGTTCATAGATGTCTCCTTCTTCACTCAGTCGTTCAACTTTTCTGCTTCTCCGAGGCCTCTAGGTGTCAGGTCAGCTTTGATATAATCTGCGGTTGCTACAATAAAACAAAAGTCAACAATATGCAGGCCATTTATTGACACAGAGAATATCCCCCTTCAAAATACCTCAATAGACATGTCATGGGAGGGAATGAAAAACGGATTTCAAAAGTATGCAGCAAATCTAGTTCACAACAAACAAGCACGTTTCCCGCTTGGCAGCTGCTTTTTTTGTTGTTGTGCTAATTACCTTTAAGCTTCCTTTTCTCTCTCTCATACTATGAATAGTCATGTTTGAACAGGATAAACCTGTGAGGGCTAGTGAAATATTAAAAAGAGTCTTACCTTTTCCTTCTCTGCCACAGAAAGATAAATACCTGCAGGGTGTCCTTTGTACCTGGGAAGCGTAACACATGCTCACTCTGAGCAAGCTACGGTAGGGTTTGATGCATGCTTTTCTGATGTCCTCACCCTTTCAAATGCCACTTCAAATGCGCCTCGCAACTCAGCTTGTCATAATATTTATATTATGCCTGCTTTGCTTTCTGCTCTGCGCAGTTTTCTCTGCCCTTTCCCCGGCGGCACGCACGACAGCTCAATACCAAGCCTGAATGCAGAAATGACCCAATAAGCTGTGAGTGTTTCCAGCGTTACGTGTGTGACATTTGCAGTAAAAACGTGAAACATGAATTCAACAATAGCGTAGATGTGGAATGCATGTTGAAACGTCTGTTAATATTCTACAAAACAACTATACAGAGAGTTAAGGGACCAGAAACATTTCGATCTGTAAATTTGTTTTATATTTTAAATGACAGAAATAAACATGCGATATGGATGTGACCAAAAAGTATGCAAGTTTAAGGTGTACAATATACTTTGTAGAAATTCTGTGAATTAACAGGGTATACTGTATGTTAAGGGGGCAACGCAGTAGGTAGTGCTGTTGCCTCACAGCAAGAATGTCGCTGGGTCGCAGGTTCGAACCTCGGCTAGGCTGGGTCAGTTGGCGTTTCTGTGTGGAGTTTGCATGTTCTCCCTGCGTTCGCGTGGGTTTCCTCCGGGTGCTCCGGTTTCCCCCACAGTCCAAAGACATGCAGTACAGGTGAATTGGGTAAGCTAAATTGTCCATAGTGTATGAGTGTGAATGTGTGTGTGGAAGTTCCCAGAGATGGGTTGCGGCTGGAAGGGCACCCGCTGCGTAAAATCGTGCTGGATAAGTTGGCGGTTCATTCCGCTGTGGCGACCCCGCAAGGGACAAAGCCGACAAGAAAAGGAATGAATGAATGTATGTTAAGGGTGTGACGAGATGCTTTCCCCACGAGACGAGACACGAGATTGGGTTCACGAGAACGAGACGAGATTTTTACACTATTTTTAATAAATCTTCAGTGATAAAATACATGAATGGAAAATATTTTATTCAACTGAAAAAAATGCTTTTTTAAATCAACTTGTAATGAATGTCATTTTAGATTTGTTTTAATGAATTCTAGGCAGTAAAGGACATGCAAACACTGCAAAATATTTGCTAATATATGAATGGAAAATAGATTTTTATTCAACTGAAAAATGAAAAAATATATATATACATCACAAAATGCAAAACAATTTAGGTGTTTTTTTAAATCAACTTGTAATGAATGTTATTTTACATTTATTTTAATGAATTATGCCATAAATGACATGCAAACACTGCTAAATATTTGGCTATAAACTCTGGCTTCTCCCCTGTACAGTTCCATATGAGAATCGAACTTTTTTTCCACACATTTTTTCTTAAAGGTGCTGTATGTAAGTGTTTGACTCTTCTAAAGCATAAAAATACCATAATATGTGTGCAGATATTTAAGAAACATCCCAAGTGAACATACTTGTTTAACTGAAAAACAATGCTGAAGTCAGATATTCTGCTTTGAAAATGGGTTTTCCGTGCCGGAACGCTGTCTTTGTTTAGATAAATTTCATATGCACGATGCCAGTTTAGCCAATAATATGTCAGCATCCTGGGTTGCCTTGTTGGAAAACAGCGTATTTCATTCATTCATTCAGAAAGACTCTGAAAGCATGCGTCCGTGACCAAAAAGAACAGTATGGGAGACAGATGCAGTTCCACATGAGGTTATTAATTAGCAAATTACATAAATATTACGAACGTAAACATTAGGTGAGCAGGTTACATTGTAACCGCGTGTCCTAACAACACGCTGTGACGAGAGAGGCAGTGATCAGCTATTTGGCTGTTTGCACCGGACGAAACACGGCAGAAATGTAAATACAGCCTTTCAGAAGCACAGAATATGCACTCGCTCACGAAACGGTAAGGTTTAGAATCTATTTAATACATGTTAACCCTCTTTAACATCAATGTAGATGCTGAATCACTCATATGTGTTTAGTTCTAAAGTTCAATTTCAGACGGTTTATTGTATTTTCAAGATCTGAGGTGAACTATCTGCTTTCAGTATATGGCAACAAATGCCATGTCAAATGCATTCAAACTCGCATTGTTAGCATTTAGCACAGAATAAAGCACACAAGGCTTTCCTGAGGTGATCTAGCTGTCATAGGTTTCTGTTGTTCAGCTGTGAGAAATAGAAGCCATTTCTAATATATCAATTCGAGGTGTTGGTTAGGACAAAAACTCCTTTTAATATGGAAAATATTCCCTCTATCGCGTGTCGTTGCTTTTATTTAGAACACAGTTTAAATCACTCGCTCCTGTACTCAATCTGGCATCCCAGCGTACATTTATTATGATCCAGGAGTGCAATACCTAGTTTAACCACTGGGTGTCAATTCATTTCACCAAAAATGTCATGTCATTTTTGGTTTTTAATTTTTCAGCAGTTTTACTTTCTTTCGGCGTCAGCTTCCGTGTTTTTTTCCGGACAGCATAAACATGTGCTTGGTGATGATGATGATGATGATGACAACGGGTGTGTGTGTGTCTCCAGGAGTTCATTGTGTGTGCGCGCGCACTCGGAGGAGATGTGTGTTTGTGTGTGTGTTTGGTTCTTTACTGACTCGATGGGTGCAGAAAATAGTGTCAAACAGTCGTTAGTGTGTGTATGGCTTATCCTGTCGCAAAATGCAGCTAAAAGTCCTACACAACGGCAATAGATTGGTTACCGCGTTTACTTGTCTGTACTGCACTTCAATAATACGACTGAAATAGGAATACTCCACATGTCCAACTCGATTTGTGTTTACAACGATTATGGCTTTAAGCATATCTAAAGTGCTATTCCATCGCATGTTATGAGCCATGGTTAATGTGTGTGGCTGTTGTAGCAGCCTCTGCTATTGGACGCGGCAACCCTTGAACTCATAAACCGGTTACGTCACACTCACCCACCCAAGCAAACAAGTGGCGCGCAACTCCGAGGCCAGCCTGCATTGCCAGGTGTGTGCAAAGCACTTGATGTGCTGTTCAAATCCAATCGGGCGTCCAATCTTCAGTGCTAAATTCACCCTCACGCTCCATCATAACATCACAACTCACGAGACAATTTTTCACCTCGACGAGAAATCTCGTCACGATTTAGTCTCGCGAGATCTCGTAGCCCGAGATCTCGTCACACCCTTACTGTATGTGGGGTCTTAGAAATTCTTATTAAAATGTCTTAAATTTAAAAAACTAAATTTTAGGCCTTAAAAAAATCCTAAATTCACTGAAATCTTGTGTTGTAGGTCTTAAATAATTTTCAACAGGTCCTCCTCTTCCAATATTCCTCTGTCCAAGTAAAACTACCCAATCGGGCTGACATCCATCCAACCACCAACAAACCATCTAAATAAAATCAGGGAAAGAAAACTTAAAACAATTAAAGCTCGTACACTTTTCGTTTGCATTTATCGTCAGCGTTTTTTGAGACGTTTTTTCTGCACTCAAACCCAAGTGATTTTCACTGTCGTCGAGCAGAAGAGTATGCAAAATCACTCCTTGACGTTTGATGGCGCTACACAACTTCTGACACTCGCTTGTAATACAGAAGAAGAAGACAGAAAGTTGACACGATTGTTGTTAAAGTTACTGTCAATTTGAACAAGCATGGATGGTTCAAGTAGCAGCTCTAGCGATGAAGAAATTATTATTGTAGTTATTCTATTCAAAGCAGCATTCACGGACGCGAATTTATTCTCGAAAACGTCACAAGATAAGCAAAGCATGTGTTGTGCTCTGCACAAGACGTTTGGCCATAGGAGAAATGGTCGTGCCTAACTGAGCCTGGTTTCTCTCGAGGTTTTCATTCTTCACTTTAGCCAATTTTTTCCTCGCCACTGGCTTGCATGGTTCGGGACTTGTACAGCTGCGCATCGATGGAATTGGTCTTCAGTGTTTGGACTCTCAGCAGTGAATATTAAACCACATTGAACTGAACTGAACTGAACTGAGCGTGAACTCTGAAAACTGATCTGTCACTGTTTCGATTTACTATAATCTTCTATGTGAAGCTGCTTTGACACAATCTTCATTGTAAAAGCGCTATAGAAATAAAGATGAATTGAATTGCGCAATCAATTTCTGATCCTTTGCATAATGTTTTTAATCAAAGACATGTAATTTATTTACTTTCGATGTGCTAAAATATTTGTCAAACAAATTTTATTTTAAAAAGCATATTAAAACTGTAAAACAGAATAAAGTGTAGGTCTAATCAAGGAAATTAATCCATTTCATTATTTAATGCATAAAATATGCTAGTCTTTCCTCAAAGTGTGTTTAATTGATCTGAAAGAATTAATTTGATTTTTTTATTTTTATTTAAAAGTTGCATCAGATCGATGAAAACAAACCTGAATACCTGCGTGAACAGGACCAAACTTAGTTTGTTTTTTTTTTACATTGGAACAATTGAAAACAGTGTCTTCTGTCAACATGACTGGCAAACGTGTTGAAAAAAAACTGCTGAATCTTCGTGAATATTTGGTTATTTAGAAAACAAATGTTGCCTGTTTTAGTAATGTTAGTAATGCACAGACAAATGCAAAGCAGAATTCTCCTGAGCTCATTAGCCCACTGACGACAGCCATTTTGTGGTGGCTTTTAAGGTGGTTAATGAGGTTTGTTGTGTTGTTTTGGGAAGTTTGGATTGAACAGGAGCAAAGGCTACCTGATTAACATAACATTCCTTAAAAAAAATGCTTGCAATCTAGACGCAGCTTGTGACGCGGTATGATCTGTAAACTCCGTCCATTAAAATAACAGCTTGGTCTTTATACTGTAAAATCACGACAATATTAATTTATTGATCGTGGGCCACAAATATTGTTATCGTGATAATAATATGATTAATCGTTCAGCCCTAACTACACATCTAATCTGTTTAATTGATGACTAGTTTTGAGCTATTCCTAGATGTCTATTAGATTTTCACTGACAGCCCAAGTTTAGCCTTGTTTTAGCCAAGCTCTCTACATGTTGATTAGACGTATACAGGGCTTAATTTGTGCCGGAACACGCCGTATCCAGATCCGGCACCTCTGAAATCTGGCAGCTCATTTTACCAATCCCTCTCCTCAACCGCCCTCCTACCCCGTCCGCTGTTCACTTTCACTTTCTTTCGCGACTCCACAACCCTCTTCACTTTCGTCCGCAACACCTCTCCATCCTTGGGTAACATGCCGGATCCGTTACCCCGATCTGTTCCAGGACCTCTCAATTCACAAATTAAGCACTGGACGTCTATTAAACACAAAATTGTTTGCTGGGATGTGAAATGTGGTACTAAAATTGACAGAGTAGTTTTACAGTACTGTAAAATACAAGCCTACACAAACAACTTAGAAAGGGTTTCACTATTAACTAAACTAAACTTTTACTAAACTTTTTTTTTCATGGCACGGTTGACATTTGCATGCAATTGCTCCTATGCAGAAATCACTGAGCAGAAAATTCTAGCGAGGCCTACCTTGGCAAATCCGGAAATTGAAGACCTAAACAAAACGCAATCTCAAAGCTTCCTCGGGTGCGGCTCAGGTTTACCTCCAAGCCCGGGATTACATTCTTTTCCGCAGCTGTTTCCTGGACTTGGTCACGGTCTCTCCCTCTCTCGCACGAGTGGGTTGAGAAGGGGCCAAAACCCCGATGTTGACATTGCCCCAGGCCATCCACTTCATCTCAGCCCCACAGCCATGGGAATCTGACATCCCAAATCAAGCATGCCGTGTAAATCTCTGACTGTTTTGTTTGAATGTTTGCTTCAGACTGCCTGCATCCCCGGCCAGTGCTATAATGACTCTGGTCTTGCTCTCTACAGGAAGTGTTGGATGCTTCCAGGGATCTGGCTCAAGCGAGGGGAAAGGATTGTTCATTTCCCCGCAGAGGGTCTGAGGCATGACTTTAGTGCAAGTGCTGAAATTTCCTCTAGCTGGAGCTTAGATGCGTCCATCCCATTCCGCTCACATCCTTGAGAACTATCGGACCCTCGCACAACAGTGATTTACTGTCTGGATGAGAGGACAAAATCAAAAGAAGGCTTAACATGTGCTATTTTTCATCAACAAACAGGTGGCGATAGGTAGCTGCAAATCCTCGATGACTGTGTTTGTTAGTCCTGGAACAACTTATCTATCAATCAATCAATCAATCAGTATATATGCGAAGGGGAGTCCAATCCTACCCCTGGAGGACTAGTGTCCTGTGGATTTTAGCTCCAGCCAATTTCAAGACGCTTACATATTTAGTACTGGGCAAAAGTCCTAAGCACTATGCCAGCTTTGTTAGCCTGAGACCTTAGGACAATATATAATCAGTCAGTCTCTTTATTAAAAACAAACAGAGAATATAGGAAATATGTACAAAAAACAACATCACAACATTTCCTCTTCAAGCAAAAGTCTGTTTAATGTGGCTTCACTTGGCACCAAGCACAGATTGAACTGTTTTGTTCTAACTGTCCAGACATTTTCTGAAATAATGTGCTGTGTAATATCAGGCTTCTTTTAGGACTTTCCAGAGTTCTTCTTTAGGTTTCGAGTGTCATATCTTTCTTTTTCTGTCTAATCCTCCAGGATTAGATTTTAACACTGCTGTTGTAGACTTTAAGTTTAGACCAGGAGTGTCTATTTTTGCTTCAGGAGGCCAAAATCTAGCTGCATCCATCTCCAACCTGCTCCAACATTCATAGATGTTTCTAGGATTCTGAAGATCTTGCTTAGGCCCGGTTTACACTCGGTACTAAGAGGGATCTTGTTTCTCTCGATGTTTTAATCTCTCTTTTGCTCACTTTTCTGATTTATTTTTTTAGATCAGGGTTTATAGCTGGGGGTGTATGCATGAGCTTGTTCCTGGCACTTTTATGTTAAAGAAAGTAACCACTTTTGGTTTGTGTTAGATTTAAGACTGGTAAACATAGTGTTTAAACCGTGTCTGGTAGTAGCAAAACATTTGTTAAATTATTAGGTAGTAGGTATCTGTTCAAAACACATTCTACCACATATAAAATTACCTGGAGATGTTGTCAAATGTAGACAAGCTCAAGTCATTTCAGACTGACGAAAATACCAAGTGTAAACAGTGATTTAAAGTGGTCCTCCAGTAGCAGGACTGGACAATTCTGGTTTAGGGCATAGGTTAAACTGGGATTAGGCCATAACCAAACATCTTAGCAGCTTAAAAATTCCTTCCAGGTTTAGGGGGGAGGTAATGGTTAGAATTTAAATGTGTGTTTGATAGGAATGTAATTAATTTGGTAAATCACAGTTCGAATTTCAATTTAAGGTCAAAAAACTTCTAGTGTACAATTACAAAAATCTCAACTGTGTTATCTCTAAAGAAAATCAAGGTATATGCATTTGCAACAGACTGTTTATTTCGTAGTGCTTGCATCTCTCTCCGGCACTATAAGGTCTCTGGTCTTGCTGTTGGATGCTTCCTCAGATCTGGCTGCAACAAGGGTAAGAGATTGTTCATTTCCCTACAGAGGTTCTGCGGCACTCCTTCAGTGCACGTAGTGAAATTTCCCCTAAGCAGGGATCAGCTACTTCTATCCAGTTCCATTCGCATGCAGATGAGAACTATCAGACCTGTGCGTCAAACTGATTTATAGACATGTGGACGAGGGGAGAAAATCAAACGAATGGTCAGCATATGTTCTTTATTTATCACCAACAAGAGTGAAAAATGAGCTCATCCTCTCCTCAGCTCACTCCCTGCGTTGCTCTGTCTGCGAGCATCTGGAATGGGTTAGAGTTACTCCATAAGGCAGAAGTACAGGAAAGCCGAGAGCAGGTCTTTAGTAAATTGTGGCTCTGGGTGAGGACTGGCCTCACGCAGTTATCACTCGCTGGTGTCTAATTCACCCATCTGTTTCACTGACGTCCCACTGTCTCTAAAATTGTTCCTGATGACTGTAACAGAAACAGTGGAGGTGTAACTAGCTCTCCTGAGAGGAACAATTTTGAATCATATTGGAATACTGTATCCAAGACTAAACCATTCAAGACTAACTTTGAAATGATTCATTTTGAACATTTAATTTTCACTGAACTCCAAGACCTATACATTATGGCAATGTATCTCTAAAGTCATCCCAGAGGTGTGAAATCCAGCCCCTGGAGGCTGACCTTCCTGCAGAGTTCAGCTCCAACCCTAATTAAACCTACCTGAACCACCTAATTGAAGTCTTCGGGATTACTTTGCTACATTTAATAAAAAAAGGTACCTCACAGCCATTAAAACGTTCTCTAAAATATCTATCTGTCTGGTGCAAACCAGACATACTGTTCTTCATCTAGCATGTTGTCAAATTCATGGGACATTTCAGGTGCATCAGGCGTTCCCAGAGGTTCTCAAATTCCCCAGAGGCCTCATTGGATGGAAATTTAGAATTCTACATTGATGCTAGTTATTTATTCATTTATTTATTTATTTATTTTGCCAGCATTCTTACCACATACTGCTTTTCATCAGATATATAGTAGAGAAGTAGGTATATTCAGACTATGAACTGCTAGACAAGGTTAATAAAGTAGGAAGTCAAAAATAATTTTAGTGTAAAAGACTTTAATTTGGGGAGTGTTATACACTCTTAGAAATAAAGGTACAAGAGCTGTCACTGGGGTGGTACCTTTTTGAAAGGTACATATTTGTACTTAAAAGGTCCATATCAATACCTCAAGGGTACATATTAGTACCTAAGAAGTACAAAAGAGTACCTCTTAAAGTTTGTAGGTACTAATATATACCTTTGAGGTACCAATATATACCCTTTAAGTACAAATGTGTACCTTTCGAAAAGATACCACCCCAGTGACAGCTCTTGTACCTTTATTTCTGAGAGTGTATGTCACTTTACTCAAAGCTGTTTGGGTTTGGGATCTCTAATCCAGAATAAGACCTGCTCTGGAGTTACGAAACTCAATCAAAACCTTTAGGTTTACCTTAAGTCACTTATCAGGTACTTTTATCCAAAACAATTTACATTGAGGAAGACATCAAGCGATTCATCAAGTGATTAAAGAAATAGTCCTCACATAAAGTGCTACTGCTTCTGATTTTGTTGGAAAAATACAAGCTAGAGTAGGAATTAATTTTTTAGGTGCCTTTTGAAAGTTGTTAGGGGTTCAGCAGTCTCTATGGGATTGAGGAGATTGTTCCACCCGTGAAGAACAGTAAAAGAAAAGGTTCTGGAAAGTGATTTATAGCCTCTCTATGATGATACCACCAGGCAGCGCTCACTTTCTGACTAAAGGCTTCTGGAGGGGATGTACAGTAAATTTGTGAAAATAAGTGGAAATAAGAGGCTGTTCTGTATGAAAGTATCAGAGTTTTGAATTTGATGTGAGCTTCGTCTAGTAATAACACAAGCAAGATTGTTACTATTGGAGGCCTTGGAACTGGGCACAAACTTGGTGTCCTTCAACCAATCAGTGTTGTCCTCAGGAGCATGCTTAACAGCATTTAAATGGCCATTTAAACTGCAATGACACAGAGTGTTTCCACAGGAGTATACTCTATATTCCCTCTAAAATCCCCAGTGTGTGACAGAGGCAATGAAATTACAAAATTAATTAAGATCCAGCACTGAGATAATGGGATTACGGTACATTTGATGAAGATGGGCAAAAGTGCAAACGAAGATATTGTTGATACCGCTGCTATCAAGCTGTACAAAAGCAAAAACAGCCCTTTGGGTTACATTAGGATGCTTTGGCTCAGAGTTTTCTGTCTGTTCAAGGGAAGAATGGGCTTGGCTGCAAACTCTCGGTGCCTCTCTTATTAGGTATATGTGATCAGCACTTAACGCCACACCAGGGAGAGTGGATGCTATTAATTTGAGGAACTCTCTTTTCCTGCTCGGAGCTCTGTTGTCTCTGCTCTTTTGCATGTAAAAGTCTTGGCACAGCACTCACACACTGCAGGAAGGAATTTAATCTCTTTTTTCGCAACCCGGGCTTATTGGGAACACGTGCTTAGGTGTATGTTTTTGCAAAAACACGAAGACGTACGTCAAAGTTTCTAAGTAAAACGAATGCTGTGGGACAGTGTGACTCCAACAGATTTTGTCAACATAGGCTCATTCTAAAAATGTAGCCCTATATACATTTCTGGAGATCGCGAATTATGTAGCCAGAAGTATGTATGGCTGCATTTTATCTTTAAAACGAACAATATGGGGTGGTATGACACCGTTCTATTTCACTCTTACCTCCGTATGGACGGCTTTCCTGCTGTTACCAGTTTGTCCAGTAGCTCGCCACGTACCTCGGTGGACTTGAGCCACAGAGAGGAGTTGACCATGATGACAGGGTTCGAGTCCGGTGAAGAATGATTCCAGAAAGCAGGTAAGACAAAAACAAAAGCCAAAAATTTAAATAAACAAGTAAACAACAGGGTGAGAATGTGGTAAAATCTGAAAATGTGGTAAAAATCAAGGGGCTTTTCTTTTGCTGGATAGCTTTTGAAAACACTGTCGGTTGGGTTTAGGGAAGTGGGTGGGCGGGTCAATCTGTGCTTTTGAAAACACTATTGGTTGGGTTTAGGGAAGGAGGTGGGTGGCAGGCACGTGCACACATAGGGCTCAACCTGTGCAGTGTACATGCCTCCCCCTGTCTTCAGTTTAGTTAATTCGCGTTCTTGCCATGTTGTGCCCTCATCTTCAATTCTGCACATGCCCTTTGAAAAGCCTTTGCACGGGCCTGGAGGGTGGGTCAGTCGATCGGTCAGACAGTCAGTCAGTCGACAGCGGCCTATGGTGGATTTACGCTAGAACAGTAGGTGCAAATGGCACTTGCGAGAGAAATCTGAAATCTCAAAAAGCATACACAGCGACCTCTGTTGGATTTGTGAAAACAAAAACTGCAAAAAAAACACATAGCTCCTGGGACATATATAGTGCTCTCCAGAAATGTATATAGGTGTACACTTTTAGAATGAGCCTGCGTTGGATTTTGTTGCTTTTAACATAAATTATCTAAGAATAAAATATTATTTGGTAACACTTTATTTTGATGGTCCATTTGAGTGTTAGTAGACTGTCTGCTTAATATCTGTTGATATGCTCCTTTAACAGACATTTAACTGACTATAAGAAACTTTACAATATATGTCAACTTACACTAACCCTAACCCCAACCTAACAGTCTACTTATAATCTAATGAGAATTAGTTGGCATGTAGATGCAATGTAACTTAAATTCAACAAACAGACCATCAACATAAAGTGTGACCGATTATTTCCGTGTGTTATGTTGCACAGTACCAAAAAAACAAATCACAAAACAGCTTAAAAGTGTCTACAATTTGTAATTGTTCACCTCATTAGAATAACTTTTCCTGCAGTTTACTTAGTAGCTCACATGGAGTACCTGGACCAGAAAAGCAAAGTAAAATTTAAATTTTCTCTTTTTGTTTTGTTTTGAAAACATTATCGGTTGGGTTCAGGGAAGGGTTCAGGCAGGGGTCTCATTTATAAATGTGGTGTACGCACAACAGGGATGCAAATGTGCGTACTCGACTTTCCATGCAAAAGTTGTGATCTATAAAAAATAAAAACTTTATGGAATGTGCGCAGCTGTAAGTAAACTCTAAGTAAACTTATTTAACTAAAATATTGACTTAATTGAACTACTTTGATGCTGCGGTCACACTAGAGGTTGTGCGTGTGAAATTCTGTTGTACTGTACGGCGCTGCGAAAAGAGGTGGGATTAAACAAAATGATTAGACATTAAAAAAAAGCGAGCGATTGGTCCATGTTTTAAATTTCTGTCCAGAGAGGTCATGTTTTGATCCTCGATTGGTCTCACGCAATCGCGTGATGCACAAGCTTGCTGCACAAGCTTGCGTTTCCAGTCTGACCCATTCCCCATGGAAGTCTATGGGGAAAATAGTGCAGTGTGACCGCAGCTTTAATCACAATAAGAGCCATAATCATTAATAAATAAATTTCAAGAGTGCACACTTGATTGATTTTAAAGCTTGTTTGGCATGCTGTCCCGGGAGAAAGCCCTGAGCTCATAAAATCCTCGAGCCCAGGGCTCCCTCCCGTTTGCAAGGCGTGAGAGGAGTTTGAGCTCAGGTAGATTTTGAGAACTCCCCTGCTGTAGTAGCTGATGAACAGATAGTGATTGTTCTTAAGAGATAACTACTTACTAGGAGCATGTGTATGGTGCCGATTTGGATTAGTCAATTAACTTAAGTTGCGTGTTTTTGGACGGTGGGAGGAAACCGGGGAACCCGGGGGAAACCCACGTGAGCACGGGGAGAACGTGTAAACTCTGCACAGAAATGTCGGCTGGCTTGGTAAGGACTAGAACCAGTGACGTTCTTGCTGTGAGGCAACAGTGCTAACCACTGAGCCACCGTGCCACCCATCTAGGAAAGGAGGAGGTGAAGGGGGGGGGGGATTCTTCAAAACGAAGATGGCTGTCATATGGGATTTAGGGTATTTATAGTGGCTTAGGAGTCGTCTGATTAATTAATAATAAATTGAATAATGCGGGACCGGCTGCAAGCAATCATAAGCACGTGATCCTCTCGAAATTAGTTTATCAATAAACTTCACAAAAACTTTACTTTTAGGAAGATTTCTGTACAAATTTTAAAAATCAGAACCCAGATCAGTTGATCTGGGTGATTTATAAATGTATGACAAGCTGCATCTTCTCGTAGACACATATGAGACATGTAAATTGCACATATAAGAAAATGCAGCCCATTAATTCCATTTGATAATTAAAAAACAGCCAACAGCCTAGTGGATTTGTCATCAGAAGCTGCAAAGAAACCTCACTGCGGCAACACGTTTTGAACATCACAATGAGCCTGGTTTTTCCCTTTAAAAAAAAGCAGTGGATAAAGGACAGAAAACAATGAAGAGGGGCACAGTGATATTTGTCACAAGGCAGACTCTCATTTGGACTCTTATCCCCTATATGAGCACCAGCCACAGCTCCAAACCCATTTATTTCCAACCACAAAACAAAGCTGCTCCACTGCCCCTGCCACATCCTCTGCTACTGTTCACATTTAGAACAACAACAAAAATGTTTGCCGCAAATACTGCTTATTCCAAGCAAAAGCCGAACAGTTTATAATCACACTCTGTGTTTGTGTGCCTCCAGTGTCCCGGCTTCTCTGAAATCAATAGGCATTATTTATATCACTGCGGACTCTCCAGTGCTCACTGTATCCTGCTCAGATAAGGCATCGACGACGCCCAGCACAGCAGCCAGATCAACTTCCTGATTTATATTCGCCATTCTGCACTGCACTCCTAAAGCATTTAAAGCAGTAAATTCAGCTTTCCCCCCTAAGATACTGCCTTCCCCATTTATCAGCTCCCAGAGACGTTTAGAATACTAGCAAACTGCATTGCCTATTTATTGCGTGCATGAAATACTTCCTTTTGAAATATACTGCAGAATGACCCACCTAGCATTTCCTGACGACTGTGAAGTGAAAAATGCAGGTTCAGTTGTTTGAAGTAAGCATTTCGTCGAGACTGGATTTACAATATCAGTGTCTTTAACCCCGAAAGCTCTCGAAACATTCTGCATTGAAGCGTGACTGCCCTGAATTCTCGTTTTCGTGACAGATACCAGACGACTTTTGAGAGAACAGGACAAAAAGACACTGTGGTCTTGAAGGTTGACCTTCCCTCGGTTCAAAGGTCTGCTCCCTTGGGTCCATTAGTCCGGTAGTTAGTTTGTGTTTGTCTGAGGCAGCACAGAAGCGCTTTCCCAGGGCTGGAAGCGAGCGTGGATTTATGGACAAAAAAAGAGGGGGTAAGGATTTCACCTGACCTGAACCGTTTGGTAGGGCGGGATATAAAGAAGCAAGCATTTTTTTTTTTGTTTGCTGAAGATAAATAAGAGTGTTGTTGGTGCAAGTTTCTGGCCTGATTATTGTGGGTGGTTGTTCAAGTGTTGCACTTGCTAATTGCTCAGTGCTTTTATCTGCAGTTGATAGGGTGTTAAAGTGGTTGATAGGGCATTACTATGCCGCCCCTGAGTGTTATGAGTATTTTTCTTTATTAAACATCACTGCTATTCTTTTAGTTTGCTTGGTTTCTGGTATGTTGCATATTTGCAATATAATAAATAACGGTTGAGTTTACCACACCTGCAAATGTTTATGGGACAGTATACCCAAATGTGCAAATTCGGTCATCAATTACTCAGTCTTTACTTGTTCAAATCCGATTTTGGTCGCCCAATGAAGCAAAGCAGGCCTGGTTGCTGCCGGTGTGGTGAGAAATCGAGTCCCCCCTGTCAATTGGGTCCGCCTAGAATCCTATTGGTTCAGTGGAGTTGTATTAGGTATTAGGGATGCTCCGATCGATCGGCCAGAGATCGGTATCGGCCGATAATCACATTTTATGACTCGATCGGTACTCGCCAATCTAGCCGATCTCATGAACCGATCACAGGTGTCTGTTTACGAGTTTATATGCAGAGGAACCAGACATGCTAGTTAGAGAGCAAAATATTGGAATGGTCTTGCATGTGTTTAGACCTTTTTACATATATAAGAACTGAGAGTTCTGTGTTTTTGACAATATTGCCAGTTCACTAAAACCTGGCTGAAATACAATTAAAAACGTAAAAAAAAAAAATGTTTTAATTGAATATTTCATAATATACCTTTTTATAATATACTTACTGCAATAAATATATATTTATAGATGTGCATTTTAACATCTTATGCATCAAATATGTACTTTTTCTTGATTGAGACATGTCGAATTCTTCTTCCATCATTTGCAATGTTTCCAAATTGCTTTGTTAGTTGTTTTTCTTACCATTTTTTGTATCTGTTTTATCTATTATTTTCTTTAAAGTTGCTTCTGACCATGACATGTCCACACTAAATGGTTATAAGAGACATGTTTGAGGGATTATATGCAACATTCTTCATTTATTCTCTGAGGTGTAAGGCAAGATCTCCACTTAATTATCATACTTAGGGGGGAAAATGTGCTTCATGTATTATAAAGCTTGAAGCATCAGAATCGGTACTCAGTATTGGCCGATCACCATCACAAAGAATCGGTACTTGGTATCGGCTGCAAAAATCCTGATCGGAGCATCCCTATTAGGTATAGTTTGTAGCGCCTCTTTAAAATATATATATATAAATGCAGTGAAATCTCACTTAAATTCGTCATGTAAAAGAGCGTTATAATTACATAAAACTATTTTAAATTATGTATTTCGTATACTGATGTACAACTAAAGACATGTGTAAAGCTTTTGTTTTAGATAGCCTACGATGTCTTATGTAAATATATAATGTTACATATAAATCAGGCCCTCAGACTATGCAGCACCACTGATTCGATCCAAGACCAGCGACGAGATGATCCCAAGGTTCTCATAATCCTGGACCAGGCCGTATCTTGAGCAGCTGCGAGACGAGCTACAGACGAGTCTTCGATGAGGTCCAGCATTCTCCAGCCTCCGGCGCCTAGACTGCAGCTCTGCACAAGACGTTTGGCCATAGGAGAAATGGTCATGCCCAACTGAGCCTGGTTTCTCTCAAAGTTTTTATTCTTCACTTACGCCAACTGGTGAAGTTTTTTCCTTGCCGCTGTCGCCACTGGCTTGCATGGTTTGGGATCTGTAGAGCTGCGCATCGATGAATTTGCTCCTCAGTGTTTGGACTCTCAGTAGTGAATATTAAACCACATTGAACTGAACTGAACTAAACTTAAACACTGAAAACTGGACTGACACTTTCAATTCACTATAATCTTCTATGTGAAGCTGCTTTGACACAATCTACATTGTAAAAGCGCTATAGAAATAAAGGTGAATTAAACTGAACAAAGACTTAAAAACGTCAAAAAGACATCATTTAATGTTTACAAACATTCAATTATTTTAACAATGAATATCTTTAACTTGTAGTTACCGATAATAATGTTAGTAATATGATTAGTCTTGTTAAAATGTCAAGACTGAGAATAGACTTTAAAAAGCACCAAATATGATTATGAATAGTTTTTGATCAGGCATTCAACGCAGATGATCCTTTGGGGTCCTAAGCGGACTCGATTGCAGGGAGGACTCGATTTCTCATGACACCGGAAGTGGTGTTAGTGAGACCAGCAGGGGGTGCTCATCATGCGGTTTGTGTGGGTCCTAACGCCCCAGTATATTGATGGGGACTTTATACTGCTCAGTGAGGGCTATCTTTCGGATGAGATGTTAAACCTAGGTCTTGACTCTCTGTGGTCGTTATAAAATCCCAAGATGTTATAAACCTCGCCTTCTTGGCCAAATTTGCCCATAAGCCTCTATCCATCATGGCCTTCTAACCATCCCCATATCATAATTGGCTTCATCACTCTCCTCTCCACCAATCAGCTGGTGTGTGGTGTGCGGTCTGGCGTAATATGGCTGCCGTTGCGTGATCCAGGTGGATGCTCCACAGTGGTGGTTGATGAGGAGATTCCCTCAAAAATGTGTAAAGCACTTTGAGAAAATCGTTATAAAAATGTAAGGAATTATTATTATTATTATTATTATTATTATTATAAGTAGCTGGCAACCATTAACTTTCACAGTAGGAAAACAAAGATACTTCAAAATATTTAGTTTTCTTTTGTTTTCAACAGAGGAAAAACTCTCATAAAGGTTTGAAACCACAAATGATGAGGTACTTTTCATTTTTGGGTGAACAATTTATTTAAATATGAATATCTCATGAGAACTTGCAAGAAAATAAACATTAAGGTCCATCTCCGATATAAAATCCTAATATAATCTGGTCATAAACTGCATATAAATCAAGGGTCACCAAACTTGTTCCTGGAGGGCCGGTGTCCAGAATATTTTAGCTCCAACCCTAATCAAACACACCTGAACAAGCTAATCAAGGTCTTACTAGGTGTACTTGAAACACCCAGGCAGGTGTGTTGAGGCAAGTTGGAGCTAAGCTCAGCAGGGACACCGGCCCTGCAGGACCGAGATTGGTGACCCCTGATATAAATGGACTACAATGTTTGCCAAAACATGTAAGAACTACAAATTGCTATTGGAATATATTGGTATGACTAGGGTAATAGCTTGAAAAGGGTGAATACAGCATTTTCTTGATTTTGATTTTATATTTTTTATGCAAAAATCATACATCAAAATTTAGATTATGCAGCAAAGTTTGGTCCTTACGGGATTTTTGGGATCAATACCAACTAATACTAATTTTTCCAAGAGTACTACTCAGCATAAAACTTCATTCTTTGCTTTGCAAAACACTTTTTGACTCCAAACTCTAGCATAGAGTATGCTTTCCTGTACTTTCAGTCTGCACTTTTCCAGGACTTTCTTTTCAGAAAGTGGTTGTAAATCTTTTGGCCTATAAGAGGAGCCCTAACATTACATTCCCATGTTCTTGTTCTCTTCCTTGCTCTCTGTGCCCTGGGCTACACAGACTCAGACTCCTAAATCCGAAAACCTCAAAGAAAGACTGCACAGCTTAAAAGTGCTTGCGACAGACTAAGGAACACTATTAAAATTGCATCAAATACACTTGATACATTACTTATGCGCTGCCAATCACATGCGACAATAACACGTCTGATATTTTGAGGCCAGAAGGTCAGGCCAGCCTTAAGAAAACATTCAAAGAGCTCTAGCTATGCGTCTTTTGTCTTGCGGACTAAGCGTGGCCATCTGGAGAAAAGACGCTTTCTAAGGGTCTTTTGTACCCTTGACCCCACACCGCCTGAGGTTAGCGCACACTACTGAGGCATGACGTCTGGGCAACTAGACAGTGCACTAAAGTCATAGTAATACTAGTGGTATCTAGTTTATCGCACAATGGGACATCGGTCTTGCTACGCACTTGAGGTTGTCAATAAACTTGTTAGGCTGGAGATAAGAGTCGGGTTTATTGATTTTTTTTTACTTTTATTTTGTGAGGGGAAATTAAAACATTGTACACGGGAGGCACACCAGGCACAGGCCTAATTCCTTTTCAGCCCGAACATGAATTATACGCTGTCCGGCTTTAATGAAACAGCCAAATTCTCAAATGTATAATATACATGCGACGGCGCAATGCTAACAATGGCTCAATTCATTACAAACCCGCTGAAAGCTAAGAGTCAACACAGCTGAATTTGCTGCAAATCAGCCACGCGGTGATTAATTACCTTGCCACTATACAGCAGGATAACGAGTCAACGTTGCACAACTCTACAAGTGTTACATACATTTAAACAGTCCAAACACGCAGTTCCACCCGGTTGAAAAAGCCACCTGTAACATGAATCAATGGCTTTATTTAATATCAGATGGAATGTAAACGAAATACTCTCGTTCTCTGAACACCAAACTGCTGAATAATTAAAGCCAAGTGGGGAGGGGTATTTGGAAAGTTTGTGAATATAAGTTTATTGAATGGATAGGCTCTTGAGATGTAACAGCTCATTTTTGAAACATAGGCTCATTCTGAAAACGTAGCCCTATATACGTTTCTGGAGATCGCCAATTATGTAGCCAGAGCTACGTATGGCTGCATTTCATTTTTAAAATGAATGCTACGGGGCGGTTTTCATGCTTACCAGCTGACCGCTTACCTCTGTATGAACGGCTTTCCCGCTGTTACCAGTTTGTCCCGTTAGCTCGCCATGTATGTCGGCGGACTTGAGACGCAGAGAGAAGTTGACCACGATGATGGGGTTCGAGTCCGGTGAAGAGCGGTTCCAGAAAGCGGGTAAGACAAAAACAGAATCCAAAAAATAAAATAAACAAGTAAATAACAGGGTGAGAATGTGGTAAAATCTGAAAACGTGGTGAAAATTAGACAAGGGCTTTTCTTTTTCTGGATTGCTTTTGAAAAGTGTTGATTGGGAGTGGGAGTGCCTGGGTGGGTCAATCAACACAATTGGTTGGGTTTAGGGAGGGAGGATGATGGGTTCAGTTGATCGGTCAGTGAGTCAGTCATTCAGTCAGTCAAACTGTCAGTCGAGAGCGGCCTCTGGTGGAATTACGTGAGAACAGCAGGCGTGAATGGCACTCGCGAGAGAAATCTGAGATCTCAAAATGCGTACACAGTGGCCTCTGGTGGATTCGCGAAAACTGCAAAAAACGTAGCTCCTGGGACGTATTTGGCCTTCTCTAGAAATTTATATTGAGGTACCTTTTTTAGAATGAGCCTGGGTTTCAGTTTTGAGGGGGTTCTGGAAACGCAAATGAGGAATTACACAATGCAAATAATAAAACGTCCTTACAAAAACACTATATGCAAATATACTATTCTCCTAATATATAATGGTGTACAGGAATGCTTCAAAAGGACTGTGCATTATAAAATAATATATACTTTGAAGTACAAATCTAACAAAAACAATAGTAAGCTAGAATGTTACAATATTACACAACCTAAATAATAAAATATTTTTGTTCAAAAGCCAAAACCAGCTATGTCCAGCTTAAACCAGGCTGGTCAAGTTGGTTTTAGCTGGTTTTAGCCAGTCATTTTCCAGCCTGAACAGCTAGGACCAGCCTGGAAATGGCCAAAACCCCTCTAAAACCAGGCTGGTCTACCAGCTAAAACCAGCCAACCAGCATAGGCGGGTTTAAGCTATATTTTTCAGCATAGATGCTTGTATGCAAACATACCAGTACCATGCTAACTCATACTAACAACATGCAAAAAGCAAGCTATTGAAACTATTTTAACCATTTAGGGTAGATTTCCTCAAGGCAACATCATAGTTTGTATACAATTATCTAGGACTTTATTATATAATACAGTATTAATAGTAGTAGTAGCAGCAATATTATAAGTAAACATCATTCTAAGCAAATAATTGTAAATCATAAAGATACTATTCTTCCACCTGATATGAGCTAGTTTAATTTATATAACCTAATAAAGTGAAGCTGAACAATGTTCTGCAATAAAAGTCCTTCTTAGGGGCAATAAAAGCCAGTTAATTAAAAGCAGTTCATTTAGATGTTACCTGCCCAGACACATTTTCAGTTACCTGACAAAACATTTATAACCTGACCATGTAATAACAGTAAAAAAAAAGACAAAGACGAAAAAAAAAACATAATAATAATCCAAGCGTGCAATGTGTAATTATCTCCACTGAGCTGCGTTCACTGTACGTCTCATTATGAGAGCGGGAAAAGTGCTTTATCAACCATCTAGGCCGGTTAAATGAGAGCTATTTTTATCAGCTCCGCAACTGTGATGATGGTGCAACTGTAATTCCTCTCTCTTCTCCGCCTCCTCTGGCGCGGAGTTTGTGCCGCATTCGCACTTTGTGCTCTATCTCAAATCCTTTTCTTCAGTTTTAGCTGGCCGCGCAGCCCTTTGTTTGTTTTGTTGATTTATGCGCTACAGAAACCGGTTTTTGAAAAGGACACATTTGGCAAGCGCAGATTGTTTCTGGGCTGGTGTTTGTAAATGTAAATTAACTAGATGTGGATTACTGGGTTAAGATGGAGGCTGCCGCTGGTGAGGGGCGGGGGGTGGTGTGGGTGGAAACATGAAGAGATGCCAGACTAAGCTTTCAGTCGGCATCTCTTTTAAAGCTCGATTTTAAATAGCAGTAATACAACCTTGTTTTTTATATCTTCATTTTGGTGGCTGATGACATAACTGACTAAAACCTAGACATAGCCCACTCCTTCATTCCTGCAAAAAGAAATTATGTATTTATCCTCACGAGTATGACTTTTGTTCTTGTGTTGAAGATACTTTGGTCACACTGTTTCATTAGCTAATGTTAGTTAATGTAAAGGAACAAAGAACATTTATTACAGTATTTATTCTTCTTTGTTAACATCCATATTAACTCACAGTGAATTAGGTTGTAGTAGGAGCACTGTTGTTTAAGATTGAAGGACTTTATTCTGCCAAAACAACCGTCCTGGATGTATTTTATCTCTCTACTTGCCACAAAACATTGTTCTTAGCCATAACAGTTTTATTAATGTTTCAATTAAACACAAAAGTGACAGAAACTAAAACAGCTGAATGGAGCATACACAAACCTGCACATTATTCAGCCACAATATTGCACCAAACAGTCAAAAACGCAAATCTGACAAACAAAAACAGCTAAATGGAGCATACACTAACCTGCACAAGATGGTGCCAAACAGTCAAAAACGCAAAGCTGACAGAAATAAAAAAACAGCTGAATGGAGCATACACTAACCTGTGCGTTGTTCAGACACAAGATGGCGTCAAACAGTCAAAAACGCAAAACTGACAGAAGTTAAAAAACAGCTGAATGGAGCATACACTAACCTGTGCATTGTTCAGACACAACATGACGTCAAACAGTCAAAAACGCAAAGCTGACAGAAACAAAAACAGCTGGATGGAGTATACACTAACCTGTGCGTTATTCTGTCACAAGATGGCGCCAAACAGTCAAAAATGCAAAGCTGACAGAAATAAAAACAGCTGAATGGAGCATACACTAACCTGTGCATTATTCAGTCAAAGCTAACTGAAAAACAGCTGAATGGAGCATACATTAACCTGTGCATTATTCAGTCAAAGCTAACTGAAAAACAGCTGAATGGAGCATACATTAACCTGTGCATTATTCAGTCAAAGCTAACTGAAAAACAGCTGAATGGAGCATACATTAACCTGTGCATTATTCAGTCAAAGCTAACAGAAAAACAGTTGAATGGAGCATACACTAACCTGTGCATTATTCAGTCAAAGCTAACAGTAAAACAGCTGAATGGAGCATACATTAACCTGTGCGTTATTCAGTCTAAGCTAACAGAAAAACAGCTGAATGGAGCATACACTAACCTGTGCATTATTCAGTCAAAGCTAACAGTAAAACAGCTGAATGGAGCATACATTAACCTGTGCATTATTCAGTCAAAGCTAACAGAAAAACAGCTGAATGGAGCATACATTAATCTGTGCATTATTCAGTCAAAGCTAACAGTAAAACAGCTGAATGGAGCATACACTAACCTGTGCGTTATTCAGTGAAAGCTAACAGAAAAACAGCTGAATGGAGCATACACTAACCTGTGCGTTATTCAGTGAAAGCTAACAGAAAAACAGCTGAATGGAGCATACACTAACCTGTGCATTATTCAGTCAAAGCTAACAGAAAAACAGCTGAATGGAGCATACATTAACCTGTGCATTATTCAGTGAAAGCCAACAGAAAAACAGCTGAATGGAGAATACACTAACCTGTGCATTATTCAGTCAAAGCTAACAGAAAAACAGCTGAATGGAGCATACACTAACCTGTGCATTATTCAGTCACAAAATGGCGTCAAAGAGTCAAAAACGCAAAACTTACAGAAACAAAAACAGCTGAATGGAGCAGACAATAACCTGTGCATTATTCAGTCAAAGCTAACAGAAAAACAGCTGAATGGAGCATACATTAAACTGTGCATTATTCAGTCAAAGCTAACAGAAAAACAGCTGAATGGAGTATACCCTAACCTGTGCATTATTCAGTCAAAGTTAACAGAAAAACAGCTGAATGGAGCATACATTAACCTGTGCATTATTCAGTCAAAGCTAACAGAAAAACAGCTGAATGGAGCATACACTAACCTGTGCATTATTCAGTCAAAGCTAACAGAAAAACAGCTGAATGGAGCATACACTAACCTGTGCATTATTCAGTCAAAGCTAACAGAAAAACAGCTGAATGGAGCATACACTAACCTGTGCTTTATTCAGTCAAAGCTAACAGAAAAACAGCTGAATGGAGCATACACTAACCTGTGCATTATTCAGTCAAAGCTAACAGAAAAACAGCTGAATAGAGCATACATTAACCTGTGCATTATTCAGTCAAAGCTAACAGAAAAACAGCTGAATGGAGCATACATTAACCTGTGCGTTATTCAGTCAAAGCTAACAGAAAAACAGCTGAATGGAGCATACATTAACCTGTGCGTTATTCAGTCAAAGCTAACAGAAAAACAGCTGAATGGAGCATACATTAACCTGTGCATTATTCAGTCAAAGCTAACATAAAAACAGCTGAATGGAGCATACACTAACCTGTGCATTATTCAGTCAAAGCTAACAGAAAAACAGCTGAATGGAGCATACACTAACCTGTGCATTATTCAGTCAAAGCTAACAGAAAAACAGCTGAATGGAGCATACACTAACCTGTGCTTTATTCAGTCAAAGCTAACAGAAAAACAGCTGAATGGAGCATACATTAACCTGTGCATTATTCAGTCAAAGCTAACAGAAAAACAGCTGAATGGAGCATACATTAAACTGTGCATTATTCAGTCAAAGCTAACAGAAAAACAGCTGAATGGAGTATACCCTAACCTGTGCATTATTCAGTCAAAGTTAACAGAAAAACAGCTGAATGGAGCATACATTAACCTGTGCATTATTCAGTCAAAGCTAACAGAAAAACAGCTGAATGGAGCATACACTAACCTGTGCATTATTCAGTCAAAGCTAACAGAAAAACAGCTGAATGGAGCATACACTAACCTGTGCATTATTCAGTCAAAGCTAACAGAAAAACAGCTGAATGGAGCATACACTAACCTGTGCTTTATTCAGTCAAAGCTAACAGAAAAACAGCTGAATGGAGCATACACTAACCTGTGCATTATTCAGTCAAAGCTAACAGAAAAACAGCTGAATAGAGCATACATTAACCTGTGCATTATTCAGTCAAAGCTAACAGAAAAACAGCTGAATGGAGCATACATTAACCTGTGCGTTATTCAGTCAAAGCTAACAGAAAAACAGCTGAATGGAGCATACATTAACCTGTGCGTTATTCAGTCAAAGCTAACAGAAAAACAGCTGAATGGAGCATACATTAACCTGTGCATTATTCAGTCAAAGCTAACATAAAAACAGCTGAATGGAGCATACACTAACCTGTGCATTATTCAGTCAAAGCTAACAGAAAAACAGCTGAATGGAGCATACACTAACCTGTGCATTATTCAGTCAAAGCTAACAGAAAAACAGCTGAATGGAGCATACACTAACCTGTGCTTTATTCAGTCAAAGCTAACAGAAAAACAGCTGAATGGAGCATACATTAACCTGTGCATTATTCAGTCAAAGCTAACAGAAAAACAGCTGAATGGAGCATACATTAACCTGTGCATTATTCAGTCAAAGCTAACAGAAAAACAGCTGAATGGAGTATACACTAACCTGTGCATTATTCAGTCAAAGCTAACAGAAAAACAGCTGAATGGAGCATACATTAATCTGTGCATTATTCAGTCAAAGCTAACAGAAAAACAGCTGAATGGAGCATACATTAACCTGTGCATTATTCAGTCAAAACTAACAGAAAAACAGCTGAATGGAGCATACACTAACCTGTGCATTATTCAGTCAAAGCTAACAGAAAAACAGCTGAATGGAGCATACACTAACCTGTGCATTATTCAGTCAAAGCTAACAGAAAAACAGCTGAATGGAGCATACATGATCCACACATGCACAGTCGCATGACACAGTCTAGTGGACTAGTTTTTATAGGTGAATTACAATGAATCCAAACCAATATTATGAGAAAAGGTAGAAAGCTATACAAGCCAAAGTTTTGGCATTTTGTGTTAAAAGCATACTATTTAGAAAGTAATTTATGGAAATGAGAAGGATGGTCCATCCCTCAAGGTTGTGATTTCACCAAGTCTTTATTGATCCTGGAACTACAGTCCAATCAGGCCATCAAAATTAAGGGATATGTTTACAGTTCTTGTTAAGTTTAGGCTTATGGTTATGGTTGAGTACTTCTACATGACTGTTATCCAACTATTATTCCCCTCTGATTTTTGGAAAAATCTACAGTTGTGGCTGGGTTTAGGGCAGTGCTTAATTTGTAAATTTCAAGGTCCCGGAACAGATCGGGGTAACGGATTCAGCATCTTACCAGAGGAGGAACAGGCATCACGGACAAAAGTAGATAGCGGGTATGGGTTGGATGGATTAGTTTAGGGCAGTGGTGGGCAAACTTTTTAGACCCGAGGGCCACATCAAGTTTTGCAAACCAAGTGAAGGGCCACATGTCAAATCCTTCCAAATATAACTTTTATTTATAGTGGCAGTATGCATGGAATAATATGTAATATCAGACAGAATCATGTCACATTAATACAAAACCGATTATGTTAATAATAGTTATAATTGAGTCAAATTTACAAGTCAAATTAATTTGCACTGCTATTTATATTTACTTATTAATCATCATAAAACAATAAAGTATAATAATACTATCAATAATAATAATAATGTAATAATTTTTACAGTGGAGAATAGAAAAGATATTGTTTGATAGAAAAAAATCTCCTATTAACACATTAAAAATAATTCTTAAAGTTTACTATTCAGTCAAATGTAGATTAATCTACTTTGCACTGCTTTTAGAATATAGAGATCAATCATCATAAAACTTGATGAAAACACAAATCTTTGATAAAAGAACTTTTTAAAGTGGATGTATGCATGGAAAATATATTCTATGACAAAAATTAACACATTTAACCATCAATTATTATACAATTTGAGTCAAATTCACAACAATCTTATTTGAGCTTGTATTATTATGCTCATATCAATCATAAAACTATGAGATAAAACGGAAGAAGAATCTGAGGGCGTACTCACACTATGTACAGTTGCATTAAACCGGGCCGAAGCATGCTTGTCCCCTCTCCCGTCTCCCCCGTCATCGATGATGCGCTGTTCAGTTTAAGAAACGCTCTCGCAAAAAAAAAGAGAAGCGCATTTTGCGTGAAAGTGCATTTTAATATCCGAGAGCGTGTTCTAATTCTACTGGTTGCGCTAACTGTACCGCGTGCAATACTGCCACCAAATGGCTTTCACTTGTATTGCATCATTAATTCACTAGTTCTGAAACAAACCACTCAGAAGCAGCATTTTAAAAACTCCCTCGCGGGCCGGATGAAAGTGTTCAGCGGGCCGCATCTGGCCCGTGGGCCGTAGTTTGCCCACCTCTGGTTTAGGGGGTGGTATCACGGACGAAAGTGAAGAGCATGGGCAGGGGGCGTTGGTTGGTTGGGGGGGGTAGCATCGCAGACGAAGGTGAAGAGGGTTGGGGAGTCACGGAAAGAAGTGAAGAACGGGGAGGAGAGGGGATAGGTAAAATAAGGTGCCAGATCAGATTTCAGAGGTGCCGGATTCGGATCTGACTTGTTCCGGCATGAATTAAGGGGTAGGGAGTAGGCATGGATTACATTATTGAACAAAAATCGTATTTGGCAAAATCACAGTCACTCATCCCTCAACCTAATAGTTAGTGGGGCATATGCAGATCATATGAAAAACTTATGATTGAGATCATACATATTTAGATACTAATTTACATAAATGTTCTGAATACAACCTCCCACAACTAATCGGTAATTCAGAATGTCAGGCAACAAACATCTTAGCTTTGATTACAAACTTACCATGTTTATTTTAATAGCGTTTAGTATATTTTACTTTGGTTTCCCAGCGCTGGGTTGCGGCTGGAAGGGCATCCGTTGCATAAAATATATGCCAGAGTAATTGGCGGTTCATTCCGCTGTGGCGACCCCAGATTAATCATGGATTAAGTTGAAGGATAATTATATTTGTATCTGTTCTCCTCAACAAAGTGATCATGCAATACAGCACGGTTTAGCAGTTGTGTTGGTGTATTTTCGGGGTGTGTGTTTGGATGATCCGTTTCTGCATTCCTCTGGCTCTATTGTTCTCTCCTACATGTGGTTCTCCTTGTCCTCCTCTCCATCGTATCAAGGGTCTAGTTCTTCATCTCTCCTCCCCTTCTCTCTGGTGAGAGATCTGGCTGTCGCCCAATTTGCCGGTGCCGTGTCGTAATTGCTTTTTGTTGGTGGGAGAAAAAAAAAGAAGAAGATAAAAATTGATTCCTCGTGGTGCCTCCCACTATCCTACTTTCCCTGTCTATCTTTTCTCTCGATGTGAAGGGCAGTTGTCTGAGCAGAAACTCATCAACGATACAGTCGCTTTTTTTCTCGCTGTTTACTTTTCATTTTTCACAGTGGCACCGTTATAGACTTTCTGCTTTCCTCGCTCTTCATTTCTGCTGCTCGTTTCTTGCCGCCTTTGTTTTCCTAAAGGATCTCAAAAGATGGCAGTTTTACAGCGTTCTCTCGTAATAGGCAGAAAACATATTGGTTTCTAGTTGCTGAGTGAGATGTATGATGTCGGAGTTTTGCTTAATTGGGAACAGACGTATTACGGTTGATTCTGTCACAGTGTGAATATTGCCCACAACGGCTCTGTTCTTTCAATAAGTAATGTGATGTAAATCCATATCTGTGCTATCTCAATGCTTTAATTGTCCTGACATTTAAGACACATTTACATGACAACAGCAATCCCTGTTCCCATGGATTCAATGCTAAATGACTAAAAAATGGGCAGCATGGTGGTGCATTGGTTAGCACTGTGGCCTCACAGCAAGAAGGTTGCTGGTTTGAGTCCCGGCTGGGCCAGTTGGCGTTTCTGTGGAGTTTGCATGTTCTCCCCGTGTTGGTGTGGGTTTCCTCCAGGTGCTCTGGTTTCCCCCACTATCCAAAGACAGTACTGGGTTGCAGCTGGAAGGGCATCTGCTGTGTTAAACATATGCTGGATAAATTGGCGGTTTATTTCGCTGTGGCGACCCCTGATAAATCAGGGGCTAAGCTGAAGGAAAATGAATGAATGAACAACTAAAAATGCTGTAATCTTCATGCCAGACCAGTAGGTGGCGATGATAGTTTAAAAAAAATACATTTTGCTTGTTAAAATCAGCATGAAACAGAAGTTAACATTGTCCTTTTTTCTATATTGTGACATACATTCAATTGAAATGGTCATCATTTCGAAAACGAAGCGGTTTCATTTAGCCCCACCCTAAATGACTGATAGCTCCGCCCTAAATGACTGATAGCCCTACCTAAAGGACTCAAAGCCCATAGTCCCACCCTAAATGACTGATAGCACCACCCTAAAGGACAGATAGCTCCACCCTTAAGGACCAATAGCTTATAGTCCTCTCCTAAATGACTGATAACACCACCCTAAAGAACAGATAGCTTCACCCTAAAGAACCGATAGCCCATAGTCCCATCCTAAATGACTGAAAGCACCACCCTAAAGGACTGATAGCTGCGCCCTAAATGACTGATAGCTCCACCCTAAATTACTGATAGCTCCACCCTAAATGACTGAGAGTCCCGCCTAAAGGACTGATAGCTCCACCCTAAAGGACTGAGCCCCGTCCAAAGGATTGATGGCTCCACCCTAAATGACTGAAAGCTCCGCCCTGAAGGACTGATAGCTCCGCTCTGAAGGACTGATAGCTCCATCCGAAATGACTGATAGCACCACCCTAAAGGACTGAGAGCTCCACCCTAAATGACTGATAGCTCCGCCCCAAATGACTGATAGCTCTACCCTAAATTACTGATAGCTCCACCCTAAATGACTGAGAGCCCCACCCAAAGGACTGATAGCTGTACTCTAAATGACTGATAGCACCACCTTAAAGGACTTATAGCTCCACCCTAAAGGACAGATAGCTCCACCCTAAATGACTGATAGCACCACCTTAAAGGACTTATAGCTCCACCCTAAATGACTGATAGCTCCACCCTAAAGGACAGATAGCTCCACCCTAAATGACTGATAGCACCACCCTAAAAGACTGATAGCTCCGCCCTAATTGACTGATAGCTCCACCCTAAATAACTGATAGCACCACCCTAAAGGACTTATAGCTCCACCCTAAAGGACTGATAACCCATAGTCCTGTCCTAAATGACTGATAGCACCACCATAAAGGACTGATAGCTCCACCTTAAATGACTGATAGCTCCGCTCTAAATGACTGATAGCACTGCCCTAAATGACAGATAGCTCCACCCTAAATGACTGAGAGCCCCACCCAAAGGACTGATAGCTCTGCCCTAAAGGACTGACAGTCCCGCCTAAAGGACTGATAGCTCCACCCTAAGGGACTAACAGCCCTGTCCAAAATGACTAATAGCCCATAGTCCCATCCTAAATGAGTGATAGCACCATCCTAAAGGACTAATACTTCCACCCTAAATGACTGATAGCTCCGCCTTAAAAGACTGATAGCTCTGACCTAAAGGACTGATAGCTCCGCCCTAAATGATTGATAGCTCCGCCCTAAATGTCTGATAACTCCACCCTAAATGACTGATAGCCCTGCCCAAAGGACTGATAGCTCTACCCTAAATGTCTGATAGCTCCGCCCTAAAGGACTGACAGCCCCGCACAAAGGACTGATAGCCCTGCCCTAAAAAAGTCATTTTGTAGGATGAGGGACGGTTATGACATTTGATCAAAGATTATGGAGGCAAATTAACTTTTACAAAATAACGAAGTGCACAGATACATCGTTTATATACACATAAAAATAAGATTTCGTTCACTTTGATTTTGTGAAATGTGTTCCTTGTCCTGAATGTCTGTCTGTGTTTTGGTTTCTATAACCTGCCCACTGCCAGTTTACCCAATTATATTTCAGCACTCAGGCTTAGCAGCCTCTGAAATCAGATGCAGATTTAGCGTTATAAAATCCACATGAGCTAGTTTTTTAATCTGCAAACAAAACAAATACTACATACAGTAGGCTACGTAAACATTAGCGGATCTAGTCAATCTGGTAACCTTCGTGTGCATCAAGTCTGGGGAGGGGAGGGGTCGTGTGCAAAAACAAAACTACATTATTCAGCCACTAGTTTGTAATTCACTGCCTCTTTATGTTATTTTATAGATATTTAGCTTTGTCGTAGCCTTAAAAATGTTCAAATATGCTATTTAGTACCATTTATTTCCACTGGTACAACTTTTTGAAAAACTACACAAATGCAATTATGTAAACAAAATAAAAATAAGTGATGCAATTTACAAGGTGTTATCGCCATCTACTGGCCTGGCATGCATAAAAATAACCCTTTTAGCTATTTCAGTTGTCAGATTTGGGTTAAAGGGGACCTATTGTGCAAAAATTACTTTTATAAGGGGTTTAAACACAGTTGTGTGGCAACAGTCTGTGAATATAACCAGCACAAATTAATTAATTTAGTATTTTATAATCACACGTGATAAAAACAGTCTGCAGAAACACTTTGATAGACATTCTCCCTTTGTACGTGTCATCAGAAGGGGAAAGCCCCGCCCACTAGTGACGATCTCTCCCTCATTAGCATAGGACTTCAGTCTTGTTTTTGAATCTGCCACTATGCTGACACACAGGCATTTGTAGCTCCGCCTTCTCAAGAGCAGTCTCATTTGAATTTAAAGCGACAGTCACCAAAACAAAATAATTGGGATCAAAGCTTAAAAGGGGCAGTTTCAACGAGTTATAAGACATTATGTGTGTGGTATTTTGAGCTGAAACTTTACATACACACTCTAGGCACATCAGAGATCTTGTAAAAAGGGGCATAATAGGAGTTTAAAGGGGATTGTTTCATATTTTTTAATATAATTTTAACACCCTACATTAAAAAAAAAAATCCCCTAAGATAAAAGAGGAATGTTTGTTGCATGTGCCAACCACTGAGACAAATGGATCAGTTTTCCAGGTGTTTTTGACCTCACTGGGTTAACCGATGTCGTGACACGGCAACTTTGAATATGCAAAATGCATTCATATGGGATAAATATTACCTATGGGTGAAATAAATGACATCAAACTTTGTTTTCAAACCCACCGTCCTCTAATCTACCATGAAACTCTCCTCTTCCTGGGCGTGTTTGGCTTGGTTTTACTCCCCATGGTTCAGCTGCATCGGTTTCAAACCAGACGTTCTCAAACTTTAACACATATTTCAAAAGAACCGCACTACTTTCTGATACTGTAAACATGCACTCGATGTTATAAATCACTCTGTGCGTCGAACTGCATCTGAAAAACAGCTGTGATCTTCTGGCCCCGTGTATTAAAAGGGCCCCTTCATAAGACTGCAGCTTTCTTTCATGAGACTATATGTGGGATCAGAGTTACCCGGGCGGACGGGCGACTTTGCTTATCTGATAATAAGCTGCTTGTCATCGGGCTGTCAGCGAAATCTTCTTTCTCCTCAACTGGCACGTCAGATATTTGGTGTTGCACTTCAATCCGGCGATACATCAGGGTGTGTTTACACTGGAATCTAAGAGTCTTGCAGTTTCGGTATTAATCACACTTAAGCGAAGACTTCTTGTTTGACTTTTTGGGATTTTTCAATTTTAGATTAATAGGTAATGCTTTATTTTGATGGTCCATTTGAGTATTAGTAGACTGTCTGCTTAAAATATGTTGATACTGCTGCTAAACAGACATTTAACTGACTATTGTTATGACCCTGGTCTTGGTCAAGGAGGTAACATAAATAATGCACTTGACAAACAAAGAGTCGGTTCCGTTTATTTGTCTTTTTTTTTTGTCGTTTTTCTTTTTATTCACCCAAAAATGTGAAGCCTATTACCTCAGGGAGGACCCACCAAACATAACAAACAAAAAAGCACACTCTACCTAAACACCCACAATAAAACTAGGGGAGCGCGGGGCACAAAGTAACGCGGGGTTAAATGTAACACGGAGTTTTAAGGTATTTGCTCAGGGTTAATCATGGCATGCTTCCGAGGTTTTCACCGCAGTGTCGGCAGACGTCTTCCTGCCAATTATTAAACATTTTCGGCAAAATTTGGATGAGAAACACAGGAGAATCCATTTTTGCAGCATAAAAGTATTTTTTATTATAGTCGATATTGTTTTATTTTGAAAAAATCGGGGAAAGTATGAACGTAAAATCTTATATTGTCGTGATCACCGTCTTCTAGGCTAAAAGATGAAACCATTTTAAAAGATGTAAAAAACACACAGTGACTGCTAGCCAGCTTTGAGTAAAACATGACACAGCGGGGCTAGTTGTAACAGGGTGATACAATTAAGCCACACACTGTTAAACACCAACTTAACTAACAAATTATTTTTTTGAATTTTTAATGTAATGTTGAGAACTTTTTAAATAAAAATGTTTTTTAATAGAAAATATTTTTTTTATAGAAAAAAAAAATATTTTATTGCTAATAATGCAAATAAACGCATTATAATAATGAATAAATGGATAATAATGCAAATAGATTCAAATGTGTTTATCCAATAAACAAATAAATAAATAAACATACTGTGCTATGTAGAATAAAAAAGAAATCAGCCAAATACTGAGGAAATACAGCTACTATTTAAAGTAAACTGAATTTAAATTAATAGTGTGAAATCTGCCTTTATAAACATGTGTTACAACTAACCCTCTGTCTGTTACAACTTACCCCGCATACGGGGTAAGTTGTAACATTTCACTCCTGGCGCTTTTGGCAATATTGTAACGAAACGGTGAGTCCGATGGACATGCAAATTGTGCTAATTTGTAGGAGAGGCTTTTATTTTATCTGTATAAAAATATCATTTGTCTTACCCTATTACTTTTGGTCGATAATTAATCAAAACAAAAAGTGTTACTTTGTACCCCGCGCTCCCCTACCTACACCCTACAAAGAAAATAACAGAAATAAAAACACAATACTAAGCCTAACTTCCTACCTATTTCTAAAAACAAGAGAAAATATGTACAATAAAGAAAAAGTGTGTAAGCCAACCCCTACTGCTTCAAACCGTGTATATACAATATTTTTACAGTGATGACCAACAAAACCAAAAACAAAACTTACAAGGGAGGGGGGAGGGACACCGGAGGGATCACAATAACACGAAAACCAAAGTTACACACAACACAGGAACACACTGCCAACAAGTATCACAAACAATAATATTTTCTTAACAACGAATCAATTTTTCAACAACACCAACAACTCCCTCTCCTCTCTCCCCGACCGTTCCAGTTTTTAAAAGAAGCCCGACGTCACTCCAGCCAATCCCCCGGTGCCAATTTTGGCAGATATTTATATTTTTTTTCATGGAAAGTGTCAACAATGATTCACTAACAGCCTTTCCAAAGTCACTAGTAGATTTATAAATTGTATTATATATAATATATTCCACAAGTAATGGGATTATATATATATATATATATATATATATATATATATATATATATATATATATATATATATATTCATTCATTCATTTTCTTTTCAGCTTAGTCCCTTTATTAATCTGGGTTCGCCACAGCAAAATGAACCGCCAACTTATCCAGCACATGTTATATGCAGCGGATGCCCTTCCAGCTGCAACCCATCACTGGGAAACACCCACACACTCTCATTCACACGCATGCACTACGAACAATTTTAGCTTACCCAATTCACCTGTACCGCATGTCTTTGGACTTGTGGGGGAAAACGGAGCACCCGGAGGAAACCCACACAAACGCGGGGAGAACATGCAAACTCCACACAGAAACGCCAACTGACCCCGCCGAGCCTCGAACCAGCAGCCTTCTTGCTGTAAGGCAACAACACTACCTACTGCCTTAGTGCTCAGCATAAATGAGTACACCCCCCACAAATCTCTCATTTAAAGCCATTTTTTTTTCAAAACAAAATAACTTACAATAATGGTTCAAAAACTGTTAGGGAAAATATTAAATAAAAATGTCAAAAATAGCAAAAATCAAGAGACACAAACAATATATACAATTTTGTTGAAATGTTGCATTAATTTAAATGTATTATCTTTCAATTTCTAAAGATGTTCTGTGACGAAAATGGTATTTTAATAAATATATAACAAGGTTTCCGCTACATTCATTCATCCGTGGCGGGCCGCCACGCCAAAATTCATCCCGCCACGGCTACATTACAGCTTCTTATTTAAAACATTTAGTCGTGTTTTTTATAGCGGATTATAATCGCACCAAAACATATTAGAGGTAAACCGTGCAAACTTTTCTGTAACCGTAGTAGTGCTGTGCGCTATTTGTTCAAGGTGACATGCTGACTGACTCTCTGACAGACTGACTGACAGGTGCGTGAGTCTAGCAAACACCGCGTAGCTTTCAGTTAAGATGAACACAGTTTCCATAAGTATACTTTATTGATAAAGGTCAATGGCTTTGCATACAATGACTTTATCTTGCTGGAGTTTAATGCCGTTTCACTTTACTTCAGGACGCTTTAATGTCGGAAAACGCACAAAAACGCACTAAATCGCGCTTCAGCAGCGCTTACTGGAGAGCGCACATGAAGATCTGCACTTGAGCAGAGTATATTTGAGGGCGTGCAAGAAGTTCTGTGCTCGAACAGAGGAAATCGGCGCGCAAGCAAAGAGATTCGCATGCTCGTATTACATGAATGCTATCTCGACTTGTAATACTGCGTGTAATATTTGTCTTTGAAATAGTTGGCAGATCTGTGTAAAAAAAAAGTCCTGCCGCCACTGCTGGAAAAAATCCTAGAGGAAACACTGTCATATATGTTTAATAAATCTGATTGTTCAAATGCACCAATGTATATTACCTATATTCACTGAGAAATATTTATTTTCAAAATGGGGTGTACTCATTTTATGCTGAGCACTGTGTGTATATATATATATATATATATATATATATATATATATATATATATATATATATATATATATATATATATATATATATATATAGGATTTGCAATTGCATTTTCCATATGTGGACGCATAAATTGTGTCATAATCCAAATGCAACTGCAAATTCTACATTACAGTTTGCATTTGGCTTTCGTGTACGCACAGTGACTGCCACATTTCAAATGAAAAAGCAAAGTCACTGCGCATTCGCGAAAGCGGACATGCAAACGGTAATGCGGAATTTGCAATTTCATTTGGATTATGACACAATTTATGCATCCACAATTTGCAATTGCATTTAAAAATGTACCGGGATATACTTCCATAGCAAAAAAGCCCATCATCATCATTCGATTCGATTCTTATTCATTTCTATAGTGTAGTGTAGACTTCCTGCACCTAGACTGCAGCTCTGCACAAGACGTTTGGCCAGAGGAGAAATGGTCGTGCCCAACTGAGCCAGGTTTCTCTCTCGAGGTTTTTTAAATCTTCGCTTTCGCCAATTGGTGAAGTTTTTTCCTCGCCGCTGTCGCCACTGGCTTGCATGGTTCGGGATCTGTAGAGCTGTGCATCGATGGAATTGCTCTGCAGGACTCTCAGTAGTGATTATTAAACCACACTGAACTGAGCTGAACTGAACTGAACTTAATCTCTGAAAACTGAACTGACTCTGTTTCAATTCACTATAATCTTCTATGTGAAGCTGCTTTGACACAATCTACATTGTATAAGCGCTATAGAAATAAAGGTGAATTGAATTGAATTGAATAGATTGTGTCCCAGCAGTGAAATGAAATATGAAACCATCATATTTTTGCGGTTCAAAATGAGCGACTTGCAGAACAAAACCCCACTCCAGCGAATACCCATCAATTGGCTTCCACGTTCTCAATTTTAGCTTAATTGGCTGCTGTATATCTTGGTCGGCGGCCAGCGAGCGAGTATTTTTTTTTCCACAGAAAGTACTTGTGTCAACAATGGCTCAATAACAGCCTCGCCAAAGTCACCTTGACAGCTGCTCCAACACGGCGCTTGTTGATTTCATACTAAATTTAATTTGGACCCAGCTTTGCGATTGGTTTGGTCTGGACCCAGCAGTATGGAAATAAACAGTCTCTCGCTCACTCTGTTTATTGTCTTTCTTTGCACAGTTGTTTACTTATAGCCTTGTTTTTTTGTCTTCCCTTTATTGGTTGAATCTCTTATGTATCCACTGGACTCTGTTGATGAGCTTTAGCTTTGCTGTTTCTCTCTTGTCTTCTCACCCTGGATCAACACAGATTAGTGATTTACCTCTAATGTACACAAACCGCCAGCACAAGGGGACTGGAGAGCTTCTCTGTGTGTTTGTGAAGGAGTTTTCATGTATTTGTTGAAGTAATGCGGTTTCTCTGACTAGCACATTAGCTTAGCTTGGCATTCGCTGCTATGAGCTCTCAAAACAAGCTTGATGTTGACTTTTGTTGCAGTTAAATTTTGAAGTAATGCGGTTTCTCTGACTACCCTGCTGAAAAATCCAGCTTAAACCTGCCTAAGCTGGTTGGCTGGTTTTAGCTGGTCAACCAGCCTGGTTTTAAAGGGGTTTGGTCATTTCCAGGCTGGTTTCCAGCCATTTCCAGCCTGGTCTTAGCTGGTCAGGCTGGGAGTTGACCAGCTAAAACCAGCTTGACCAGCCAAAACCAACTATGTCCAGCTTAAACCAGGCTGGTCAAGCTGGTTTTAGCTGGTTTAAGCTGGTCATTTTCCAGCCTGACTAGCTAAAACCAGGCTGGAAATGGCTGGAAACCAGCCTGGAAATGGCCAAAACCCCTCTAAAACCAGGCTGGTCGACCAGCTAAAACCAGCTAACCAGCTACATTAGCTTAGCTTTACATTCGCCGCTAAACGAGCTCTCAAAACATCCCTGCTGAAAAAACCAGCATATGCTGGTAAGGTATGTTTTGATGCTGGTGTAACCCCGCTGGTCTTATGCCACCCAACCCGCTCCAAGCTGGTATCGAACTGGCGACCTTCCGCATGGGAGTCGGTTGCTCTAACAAGGAGGCTAAAGACCATGGCCTCTAGCGTCTGTCGCTAGAGCACCTTTAGAGGTCAGAGGAGTGAGGTTTACCTGCACAGCACTTACAAGCTGGCCTCCGTTACACTGGTATGCTAGCCTTACTGGTTTCAATGCTGGTCTTGCTGGTTTCAATGCTGGTCTTGCTGGTTTCAATGCTGGTTTTGCTGGTCTTGATGCTGGTTTTAATGCTGGTCCTGCTGGTCTCATTGGTTTTGCTGGTCTCAATGCTGGTCTTACTGGTTTTAATGCTGGTCTGCAAGCATTGAGACCAGCACTGAAACCAGCAAGACCAGCATCGAGACCAGCATACCAGCATCAAAACATACCTTACTAGCATATGCTGGTTTTTTCAGCAGGGATGCCTGTTGTTGACTTTTGTTGCGGTTAAATGTGTATGTGTGTGTGTGTTTGTTTTTACTTGTAAAGCTAATTTTTCAAGCTAAATTTACATAATGAGTCTGGTGAGCTTCTCTGTTTTTGAGGGAGTTTTCACGTATTTGTTGAAGTAATGCGGTTTCTCTGACTAGCACATTAGCTTAGCTTTACATTCGCTGCTAAGCAAGCTCTCAAAACATCCCTGCTGCAAAAAAACAGCATTTGTGGTAAGGTATGTTTTGATGCTGGTATGCTGGACTTACTGGTTTTAATGCTGGTCTTGCTGATTTCAATGCTGGTCTTGTTGGTTTCAATGCTGGTTTTAATGCTGGTCTCCCTGCATTAAAACCAGCTTGACAAGCCAAAACCAGCTATGTCCAGCTTAAACCAGGCTGGTTTAAGCTGGTTTAAGCTGGTCTTTTTCCAGCCTGAACAGCTAAGACCAGGCTGGAAATGGCCAAAACCCCTCTAAAACCAGGCTGGTCGACCAGCTAAAACCAGCCAACCAGCTTAGGCTGTTTTAAGCTGTTTTTTTTCAGCAGACCAGCAAAACCAGCATCGAGACCAGCAAAACCTGCATTGAAACCAGCAAGACCAGCATTGAGACCAGCAAAACCAGCATCGAGACCAGCAAAACCAGCATCGAGACCAGCTAAACCAGCATTGAGACCAGCTAAACCAGCATTGAAACCAGCATTGAGACCAGCAAAACCAGCATTGAAACCAGCAAGACCAGCATTGAGACCAGCAAAACCAGCATTGAGACCAGCAAGACCAGCATTGAGACCAGCAAAACCAGCATTGAGACCAGCATTGAGACCAGCAAAACCAGCATTGAAACCAGCAAAACCAGCATTGAGACCAGCAAAACCAGCATTGAGACCAGCAAAACCAGCATTGAGACCAGCAAAACCAGCATTGAGACCAGCAAAACCAGCATTGAAACCAGCAAGACCAACATTGAAACCAGCAAAACCAGCATTGAGACCAGCATTGAGACCAGCATACCAGCATCAAAACATACCTTACCAGCATATGCTGTTTTTTTCAGCAGGGATGCCTGTTGTTGACTTTTGTTGCGGTTAAATGTGTATGTGTGTGTGTTTGTTTATACTTGTATATATAATTTTTCAAGCTAATTTTACATAATGATTCTGGTGAGCTTCTCCTTTTTGAGGGAGTTTTCACGTATTTGTTGAAGTAATGCGGTTTCTCTGACTAGCACATTAGCTTAGCTTTACATTTGCTGCTAAGCATCTCTCAAAACATCCCAGCTGAAAAAAAAAACAGCACATGCTGGTAAGGTATGTTTTGATGCTGGTATGCTGGACTTACTGGTTTTAATGCTGGTCTTGCTGGTTTCAATGCTGGTCTTGCTGGTTTCAAGGCTAGTCTTGTTGATTTCAATGCTGGTTTTAATGCTGGTCTCCCTGCTGAAAAATCCAGCTTAAACCAGCCTAAGATAGTTGGCTGGTTTTAGCTGGTCGACCAGCCTGGTTTTAGAGGGGTTTTGGCCATTTTCAGGCTGGTTTCCATACATTTCCAGCCTGGCCTTAGCTAGCAGGCTGGGAGTTGACCAGCTAAAACCAGCTTGACCAGCCAAAACCAGCTATGTCCAGCTTAAACCAGGCTGATCTAGCTGGTTTTAGCTGGTTTAAGCTGGTCTTTTTCCAGCCTGATCAGCTAAGACCAGGCTGCAAATGGCCAAAACCCCTCTAAAACCAGGCTGGTCGACCAGCTAAAACCAGCCAACCAGCTTAGGCTGGTTTAAGCTGTTTTTTTCAGCAGACCAGCAAAACCAGCATCGAGACCAGCAAAACCTGCATTGAAACCAGCAAGACCAGCATTGAGACCAGCAAAACCAGCATTGAAACCAGCAAGACCAGCATTGAGACCAGCAAAACCAGCATTGAGACCAGCAAGACCAGCATTGAGACCAGCAAGACCAGCATTGAGACCAGCAAAACCAGCATTGAAACCAGCAAGACCAGCATTGAGACCAGCAAAACCAGCATTGAAACCAGCAAGACCAGCATTGAGACCAGCAAAACCAGCATTGAGACCAGCAAGACCAGCATTGAGACCAGCAAAACCAGCATTGAAACCAGCAAGACCAGCATCAAGACCAGCAAAACCAGCATTGAAACCAGCAAGACCAGCATCGAGACCAGCAAAACCAGCATTGAGACCAGCAAGACCAGCATTGAGACCAGCAAAACCAGCATTGAAACCAGCAAGACCAGCATCGAGACCAGCAAAACCAGCATTGAGACCAGCAAGACCAGCATTGAGACCAGCAAGACCAGCATCAAGACCAGCAAAACCAGCATTGAAACCAGCAAGACCAGCATCGAGACCAGCAAAACCAGCATTGAGACCAGCAAGACCAGCATTGAGACCAGCAAAACCAGCATTGAAACCAGCAAGACCAGCATCAAGACCAGCAAAACCAGCATTGAAACCAGCAAGACCAGCATCAAGACCAGCAAAACAAGCATTGAAACCAGCAAGACCAGCAAAACCAGCATTTAGACCAGCAAGACCAGCATTGAGACCAGCAAAACCAGCAATGAAACCAGCAAGACCAGCATCGAGACCAGCAAAACCAGCATTGAGACCAGCAAGACCAGCATTGAAACCAGCAAGACCAGCATCGAGACCAGCAAAACCAGCATTGAGACCAGCAAGACCAGCATTGAGACCAGCAAGCCCAGCATCAAGACCAGCAAAACCAGCATTAAAACCAGCAAGACCAGCATCGAGACCAGCAAAACCAGCATTGAGACCAGCAAGACCAGCATTGAGACCAGCAAAACCAGCATTGAAACCAGCAAGACCAGCATCAAGACCAGCAAAACCAGCATTGAAACCAGCAAGACCAGCATCAAGACCAGCAAAACCAGCATTGAAACCAGCAAGACCAGCAAAACCAGCATTGAAACCAGCAAGACCAGCATCAAGACCAGCAAAACCAGCATTGAAACCAGCAAGACCAGCAAAACCAGCATTGAAACCAGCAAGACCAGCATCAAGACCAGCAAAACCAGCATTGAAACCAGCAAAAACAGCATCAAGACCAGCAAAACCAGAATTGAGACCAGCAAGACCAGCACTACAACCAGCAAGACCAGCATACCAGCATTGAAACATACCTTACCAGCATATGCTGGTTTTTTCAGCAGGGATGCATGTTGTTGACTTGTTGTGGTTAAATGTGTATGTGTGTGTGTTTGTTTTTACTTGTAAAGCTAATTTTTTCAAGCTAATTTTACATCAGTTTTGATACAATAACGAGTCTGGAGAGCTTCTCTGTTGTTAGAGGGAATTTTTTTTTTGACATATGCAATACTACATTTTTTTACTAGTTGTTTTCTATAAAACATGTATTATTTTTATTATTTACTATAATTTTTTATATTGTTAATGTTTTCATATATATATTACGAAAATGTTATTTTTGTATCATTTGTTTTTAATCATTAGCAATTCAAAGTTCCTTATGCAAAAAATTGTTTAGCTAAAATTATTTATTATTTACTTATTACGTTACAATAACATTTCAACATTCAATTTTTCGATGCTGCGTTTATGCATCCATTTAACTGACATTAAACAAAACATTATATATATTTTTATAATATATTTTCTACACTGTAAAAAGATATGCCAAAAAATCATAACAAGTGTTTCAGTGTTACTTTAACTTATTTTAATACTAAATGTTAAACTAAATGTTCTCAGTTATACAAAGCTTAACTTAATATTTTTAGTCAGTTTGATTATATAAGTTGAGATTATAACATGTAAAAAATGTAAGGCAGCAACATTTTTTTACATTCATTTTCTTTTCGGCTTAGTCCCTTTATTAATCTGGGGTCGCCACAGCGGAATGAACCGCCAACTTATCCAGCATATGTTGTACGCAGCGGATGCCCTTCCAGCCGCAACCCATCACTGGGAAACATCCACACTCATTCACACGCATACACTACGGACAATTTAGCTTACCCAATTCACCTGTACAACATGTCTTTGGACTGTGGGGAAAACTGGAGCATCCGGAGGAAACCCACGCAGACATGGGGAGAACATGCAAACTCCATACAGAAACGCCAACTGATCCAGCCGAGGCTCGAACCAGCGACTTCTTGCTGTGCGGCATGAACCAACTTCCTGCTGTGAGGTGACCATGCTACCCACTGTGTCACCGCGTCGCCCCATTTTTTTACAGTGTATAATAATGTCAATGTATAATGTGTTGTCCTTTCCTACTTTCCACAGGCTTTGAAATGATTGCGATAAAGTGCACACATAAAACACAAAGATCAGTGTTGTATAGCATTGTACGACGGCAAACTCTTCACTCACAATTTAAATAACAATTATTTTTCAAAGGCATTTGACAAAGCTGCAGTGCAATCACGGAGAGCTTTGGTGCAGAGCTTCTTTCATTAACTATGAATAAAAATGAATCAGCATTTGTATGTGTCCGTGCCCAGTTTATCAAAAGCTGGAGAAAAAAATAAATAAAAAAAATCATCAAACCGTGATCAACTTTAAAAAGTTTAATAGTGCTGAAATCCAAGGCTACTATCTGCACCATACTCAGAAAAAAGGCCATTGATTTCATCAGGAGAACATGTGAAGTGGATTATTGGATGATAACTGCTTCATAGTAACAACAGATCGATGCAAAATGACATTAGACCTTGTTTGTTCGTAGACCGATATACAGTAGTCCGAGAGTGATAAAACAATGGCATGTAAAACTCTCAAGATCTTTAAAAGCTAGAAAAGGTTTACCCTTAAAAAAACACAAGATTTAAAGGGGTCCTATTATGCCTCATGTTACAAGATGTAAAATGAGTCTCTGATGTCCCTATGAGTGTGAAGTTTCAGCTCAAAATACCACATAAATAATGTTTTATAACTCTCTGAAGTGGACCCTTTTAGGCTTTGATCCTAACTGTGGCGTTTTGGTGACTGTCACTTTAAATTCGAATGAGATTGTGCTCTTTTCAGAAAAGGGCGGGGCTAGAAATACCTGTGTGTCAGCATAGCGGCAGATTCAAAACTCTAACGGCGGATGGCTGCTTCTCGCTCAGGGCTGTTTATGCTAATGAGGGAGAGAACGTCACTATTTAAAAAAAATATATATATTTATTTATTGGGTTTTAACAATACATTTGTATTAATAATCATAACATTGGATGACATTAAGAACAATAGTAGACAATGCAAAAAAAGAAATTTAAATAAAAGTAAATAAATAATAGATGAATTACCGGTTTGTAAACATTCAGGATGCGTGTGCAGCGAGGTTGCAGAAAAAAACCGGGAGCGCTAGCATTTACAGCGAGGGGAATGACATCCGATGCGTTACAAAGTTGGTTGTTGTATTAGAGATAAGTTATATTGATTATATATTATATATAATATTTACATAATGCTTTCAGCGTATTATAACAGCTCGTCACCCAGTGATAAGCCTAGTTATTTGGCAAAGTTAACGTTAAAGTGAGCGGCATTCGTCTGACAGGTCCATTTGCGATAGCACCCTCCCAATGGATATTGGATAAGACGAAATGACCAAGCATCCAGCCCCAAATATACAATCTCCTTGAATCTCCAAGAGACAAGTTAAAGGCCTACAAGTCTTTGGATGCCAACCAGGGGCGCCGCTAAGGGGGGGGAAAGTTATGACGATTCTAAGGGCCCATGCACTCAAGGGGCCCCCAGAGGTCTGCTTTATAATTAATAACAGCACTATAATGTAATATAAATTATGAATGTATCTCTAAATTACAAGTAAAACAATTTATTAGAAATAAAAACACGGCTTATATCTGCCTCTCGTGTCTGTCACTGTCAAATTGCACCCCCACCTCCTTTCACTATATGGTTCAGTCCGTCAGTAGCGGGAAGAGAGTTGACGCTTTGTTGAGTGCGATCGTCAGGTAAACTGTAAAAGCAGCGGTGTCCTCGAGATTAACAAAGACTAAATCCGGTCATCAAAAACGAATAGAGAGGTTTCAAAAAGCAGAGAGAGAGAAAAAGGGACGGCAGTTGCTATCACAGTTTTTTTAAAAGAAAGGTAACGTTATGTTTATTCACAGAGCTTTCTTTTAAAAGCTTAAATTTACTTTGCTAATGATGAGCTCTGTATGTCTACCTCATACATAGATGCAGATTCGCCCTCACCCGCTGTTCCCTACGAAGTTCCCCAAACTCATCTCACAGTTAAAGAAGCAGGTAACAAGGATATCACTGAGATCCTGCGTTTAAAAATAGCATATGCATTGCAGTCTGCATTTAAGTATTAATTTCACTATGATATTAACTTAATTGTTGACGTGGCCACTATTAAATTACTGCTATTTTTCCACAATGTTGATTATGTAGAATGATAATAGGTATAACAGCAAAGCAAACATAAAACTAAGACACAATTTTAGCTGTGATTTTAAAGGCAGGCAGGGTGACAATTTATTAAGCTAGGTTTCCTTGAAAGATAATGATCTATTTCATTTTTTTTTTTTTTTTTTTTTTTTTTTCCCCAGTGGACCATTTCTAGTAATATAACTGATTAGTCAAACTCATACCATATCAGCAGAATAGTATAAAACAACATCTCAATGTCCATGCAGACAGGTTTTAAATTATGTATCTTTTAAATATGTCATAGCCAGGATGCTCCTCAAGCCAGTCTTTAAACCTAGATTGTTAAAGTAGAGCCCATAGTGAATGGTGTAATTTAAATGTAATAAATCTGCAGAATTCTGTCTGTATTACTTTACTGCATGTACTCAGTTACACACGCATGTGCCTAAACACACACACACATACCGATATTCGCCCCTCTTTGAATTTTTTCTTTCTTTTTTAAATATTTCCCAAATCATGTTTAACAGAGCAAATTTTCACAGTATGTCTGATAATATTTTTGCTTCTGGAGAAAGTCCGATTTGTTGTATTTTGGCTAGAATAAAAGCAGTTTTTATTTTTTTTAAAAACATTTTAAGGTCAATATTATTAGCCCCTTAAAGCTAATTTGTTTTGATAATCTACAGAACAGACCATCATTATACAATAACTTGCCTAATTAACCTAGTTAAGCCTTTAAATGTCACTTTAAGCTGTATAGAAGTGTCTTGAAAAATATCTAGTGAAATATTATTTACTGTCATCATGGCAAAGATAAAATAAATCAGTTATTAGAGATGAGTTATTAGAATGATTACAACACCAGAATGACAAAAGAACATTTCTTATTTATGGGTCTCATTGAAATATAATTGTGTCTTATTGATTTTTGTCACTGTTCCAGTGTATTGCACATTGTATGAGACACTATTGCAGTACAGTTATTTAAATAGTTACACATTGGTGTTTTGTGTGTTTAAAAATGTTAAAGTTTCAGTGAATATTTGATTACTGTTCCTTTTTTTGTACTACATTTACATTTAAACAGTAAATCGTCTGCTAGCTACAGCCATGGTCGTTCTCTTACTAAAAACTGATAATAGTGGATAAAATCAATAATAAAATGCATAGGTCAGTATAACTACATTGCAGACAAAGAGTTTGGATAGCTAGCTTGGTAGTAGGGGGCCCATCCTCATATTTTTTCATGGGGCCCAAAATTGCTAGCGGCGCCCCTGATGCCAACAATTGTGTTCTGTGTGGTCATGTGCAAGAAATAATGCTCCATGATTACCATATTCAAAACTATGCAGTGCTAAAAACCGAGGCTCTGGCTAGCCAAAGACAAGGAAAGAAGACGGAGCTATACAAGGCCTGGGTAATCATCAACAAGCAGAAGAACTGCATTCTGACAGCGAACTGCGCCTGTACGGCAGGGTATGTGAACTTACATGTCTACATTTCATTCTAAGCATTCAGTGTCCGCAGTTTAATTCACCATATTTAACTGAAATCATTGCTGCAATCAAAAACGAGTAATGTGTATGATTCAGCATAGCGTGAACTTACCTGATATGAAATGAGAACTGCAGAGTCGAGCATTTTTAATTAGGTCCTCACTCCATTCAGCTCTTATGATGGCTGTTAGCCCAAAGACGTCTGCGGTTGGCATTAAAAGCAGTGTGGTGTACGGTAAAATTTAGCTTTTCTATTTTTGGACTCGAATTTGGCACCCTACCGCACAACATGACATGTTTGCTATTGCAACGGGTGTTTATTTCCGTGTGACGTCATGTGTGAGGTAGGTTGGTAATTCTGCTATACTAAAATAAAATAATATTAGAAAACAGGATACTGAGGAAAAATGATCAAATTGTTTTTACACTTTTTTTAACTATTAAAAAAACTAACTATTAACAATTTGTAATGTAGTAATTAAACAATTTAAGTCACAAAGAAAATTCTGCAAATTAGGTAATGATGACAAAATTGTACATTTGTGGATATAATATTTACCCATTAAAATAAATAAATTGCCTATAAATTCTATGTTATGTTTGTCATGAGAAAAGTAACAAATGATATCACCAGGGCTTGACATCACTGTTGCCAACTATTTTCAACGAAAAGGCGCTAAGCTCTTCTCGAAAAGTCGCTAGATTACGTCATACGCTAATTTGCATATTACTGACGTCATCATGTTCTACCATTTCTGTCTGTTTAACAGCCTATGGTCAATAAATGGGGTATTTATATTTGCACTACGCTTTATGTAAGCATGTCAATTTAAATAAATTTATTGCTGTTTGAATACAGTATATCATTATAGATGTGTAGTGGATGTGCAGTGATCGCTCAGACGTAATAAACTCAGACAAGTTCTGAAACTCTCACTTAAAACATCTCTGATTGTGAACAAGAAAAGAATAAACAGTCAAGTTAAATTGTTAAAATAAAGGAGAAGCAGATCGGTTTGACTGTACAAGGGAAATACCTTCACACTGCCGGTGCTAAATCATTTGCCGTCGGTACGCAGAGGGGTGATCTGCTGTCAGGCTGCAGGTGGGAGAGGCTGCTGTACGAGGACTGGGCCGCCTGTCAGTGCTCTGAGGCGGGGGAGGGGCCGGCGGCATTACCCACAGCTCATTGAGAAGAGTAGGAACGGTACAGTAATGGACAAACGACAATCTATAAACATCTCCAGTAACACACAAAAAAAGTAGCTAGATTTGTCGCTAGTCGCTTTTTTGAAAAATTGTCGCTAGGAGAGTCTGAAAAGTCGCTAAGTTGGCAACACTGCATGACATTAACATAAAAAAGATATAGTTAACATAAAAAGATATAATTAATATTTTTTTTACCATTGGGAGCTGGTTATATTCACAAACTGTTGCCGCACAACCCCTTATAAAAGTGATTTTTGCATAATAGGCCCCCTTTAACTACGGAGATTATATGTTGGTCAAATTTAAGAAGGAATCAACAAGAACTGGCAATTTCTTTCACTTTTGGGTTTATATTCATTCATTCATTTTCCTTCACCTTAGTCTCTTTGTTCATCAGGGGTTGCCACAGCGGAATGAACCGATGGGTTTATATAGTATAAATGAATAAATACATGAATTGGTATTTGATTGTTTGCAAGGCCATCTTAGGGATGTCGCCTTCATATCTCTGCTGTCTTATACAACAGAAAACTTTGGACAAATATTTCCTCCTTACTCTGAATTTGTATACTCTCTCTGTTGTTTTAATGATGAAACAGTTAAAGTCATTTTCAGCAGTGTTTTTCTTTTATATAAACAGCAGCAGATCACAGGATGAGTGCTAGACTCAACTACTTCATTTAAATAGTAAACTTTTTATATAATAAACTTATAATAAACTTTTTTTGTTCAATTTAATTTAGTTTTAGTTCGTTTGTAACCATTTTTAGTTTTTATGCAGTTTTAATTTTTCATTTAATATCATTATTAATATCATATCATTATATTATGATTTACACACTCACCGGCCACTTTATTAGGTACACCTTACTAGTACCCGGTTGGAGTCCCTTTTGCTTTCATTACTGCCTTCATCCTTTGTGGCATAGATTCAACAAGGTACTGGAAATATTCCTCAGAGATATTGACGTGATAGCGTCACGCAGTTCCTGCAGATTTGTCGGCTGCACATCCATGATGTGAATCTCCCGTTTCACCACATCCCAAAGGTGCTCTATTGGATTGAGATCTGTGGACTGTGGAGGCCATTTGAGTACAGTGAACTTATTGTCATGTTCAAGAAACCAGTCTGAGATGATTCATGCTTTATGACATGTGTTATCCTGCTGGAAGTTGCCATCAAAAGATGGATACACATAGAGGGATGGACATGGTCAGCAACAATACTCAGGTAGGCTGTGGTGTTGACACGATGCTCAATTGGTACTAATGGGTTCAAAAGTGTGCCAAGAAAATATCCATCACACTACACCACCAGCAGCAGCCTGAACCATTGACACAAGGGAGGATGGATCCATGCTTTCATGTTGTTGACGCCAAATTCTGACCCGACCATCCGAATGTGGCAGCAGAAATCAATACTCATCAGACCAGGCAACGTTTCTCCAATCTTCTATTGTCCAGTTTTGGTGAGCCTGTGTGAATTGTAGCCTCAGTTTCCTGTTCTTAGCTGACAGGAGTGGCACCCGGTGTGGTCTTCTGCTGCTGTAGCCCATCTGTCTCAAGGTTCAAGGTGTTGTGCGTTTGAGATGCTCTTCTGCAGACCTCGGTTGTAACAAGTGGTTACTGTTGCCTTTCTATCAGCTGGATCCAGTCTGGCCATTCTCCTCTGACCTCTGGCATCAACAAGCCATTTGCGCCCACAGAACTGCCGCTCACTGGATATTTCCTCTACTTCAGCCCATTCTCTGTAAACCCTAGAGATGGTTGTGCGTGAAAATCCCAGTAGATCAGCAGTTTCTGAAATACTCAGACCAGGCCGTCTGGCACCAACAACCATGCCACATTCAAAGTCACTTAAATCACCTTTCTTCCCCATTCTGATGCTCGGTTCGAACTGCAGCAGATCGTCTTGACTGTGTCTACATGAGTTGCGGCCAAGTGAACGGCTGATTAGAAATTTGCGTTAACGAGCAGTTGGACAGGTGTACCTAATAAAGTGGCAGATAATTGTAGTTTTAGTTGCATTTTGCTTGTATGGTGGCTCTGAACTGCCAAAACTCCTCTCAAAATGCTTTTTCAGATGCAAAAAAACAAGGAAAAAAATCAAACCCGAGTTAAATTTTTTAATGGCGGACGAAGGTTTTTAGAGGGAGTGTGTTAATACGATTGACACAACATAAGGTCGCATTTATTGTATTTATTTATTTATTGTTAACTTTTCGGATTCAGTGTGCAATGACCTTTACTCTCCGTCTACATTAAAACGGTGAAAACGCACATCAAGTGACAACACACACTCTGGCATGCACTGCAGTGTGCTTTGAGCACACACACACACCCACATGAGAGCTGTGCATGTTGGACTGTTCATCACGAATCTCCCGCTGGATCTAATCTCACTATATTTGTTAAACGTGATATTTAATTCATCTTGTTGTCTATATCTGACGACATATTCCCCGACTTTGGTCTTTTGAATCTATCACTTGTTCTCAGGTAACGTGTTTTGGCTGAGCCCAAGGATAAGTTAGGTTAATATCCTAATTAATGTAACCGCGGACACCGATTCTGCACATCTTTGCCTTTATTTTCTCTATTGTATAAACTTATTGTACGTTATACTTTTATGATGGCCTTTATTGATCATTAAAACGGATATTCAGTGAAAGAGAGGGTATGTTTCGTATTGTCAATGAAAATGAAAGGAAGCAGTTCTGTTATAGACTCTGTTTTGTTATAAATATGTATAAAGATGACGCTCATATCATGCAGCTACACGACGCCTCAACATTTTTGATGTCTGTTGTTGCTAATATCAAAGTGAAAATAGGCAGTTCCTCACATCATGTTTTACTTTTATTGTTAAGAAAGTGAAACAGCATAGCCAGGGTGATGTGAATGACTTTATAAAGTACACACTCGGGAGTTTGTTTTCCATATCAAACTTGCGAAGTCTGAACTTACACGGAGAGGATGAAGACTGAACTGTGTGAAGGCTACTTAATATTGAGGAAAAGCCCCAATCAGATAGACGAAAGTCTGCAGCCACGCCTGTTTTCAGATGTCTCCGTTTCCCCCCATCCACACTGAGACGGAGCAGCAGCGTTTCAGAATGAAAACGGACTCTCCAGCGTTTCCAAAACGCTCCGTTTTCGGGGCTCAAAAACTCCGGCGTAGTGTGGACGGATGGCGTAACCGTAGCAAAACTTATGCGTTTTAAAACTAAAACGTATTAGTGTAAACGGGGCCTTAGTTTCAGTCTCCGTTTATAAACTAGCATTGGATTTAGTGATGGTGTTGTTTTTTTTGTATTGAACGCAAAGTCAAGAAACAAGTTCTCCTATTATTTCCTTTTGAGCTGAAATGTGACCTGGTTATGTTATACGATTGACTTAACTAGCTCGTCTACTCTTTGAAGACGAAGTGAACATGTCAGCTTGTAAAAGACGTGTTCTTCACTAGACTAGAAATGCCTTTTTTACTCTATACCCAACTTCATGATTTATTTAAAACCTCCAATTCGCATTACAAAGAGGCGGATTTGTGTACCATACAAGAAGGAGAAACAGTCCCATTGAACTGTATAAATAATAGATCAGTGTTTGTTTGAAACATAGCAGAGACACAACGCAAGATGAATGATAGCATTGTGCAGACAGTACAAATAATGTATTCCTCTGGGATGTGTCGCCTCAGCGTTTATGAACAACTTCTCGCCTTTTTAGCTTTTTATTGGGAAACAAAAGCATATTGCATATTTAACTTAGCATACAGGTTAACAAATGATGCGGAATTGGAAAGTGAGGAGGCGTGTAGAAGAACAGTAACAGTAAAAACATCATATATTGTTAAAAAAGGCTTACAAATCATTCATTCATTCGGCTTAGTCCCTTATTTGCAGAGGTCGCCGCAGTGGAATGAACCGCCAACTATTCTGGCATATGTTTTACGCAGCGGATGCACTTCCATCCTCAACCCAGCACTGGGAAACACCCATACACACTCATTCACACACACAGGGGCGGACAGGGAAAGCGTTAACAACCGGGCAAAAGTAACTGTCAGTTAGGCCACATCTGATGCGATCTAGAAAGTGATAAGCAGGGAGGGTGCGCTGGCATGCGCGGCAAGCCAGTGACCCGCTCGTAGGCCACATCCGATGCGATATAGAAAGTGAAGAGCGGGGTGGGTGTTGAAATGATGGGGTTGATGCGCGGCAGGCCAATCTCCCGGTGCTCCCTATGGCCAGTCCGCCCCTGCACACACACACTCATGCACTTTGGCCAATTTAGTTATATTTAGTATCGTATTTAGTATAGTGCATGTCTTTGGACTGTGGGGAAAACCGGAGCACCCGGAGGAAACCCACGGCAACACGGTAAGAATAGGCAACAAAGGAAATGCCAATGCCAAAAGAAATGCCAACTGGCCCAGCCGGGACTTGAACCAGCAACCTTCTTTCTGTGAGGCGACAGTGCTAACCACTGAGCCACCGTGCCACCCGGCTTATAAATTATAATTGTTTGATAAATACCACGGTGACAAATAATTTCAGATCTCTTAAAGCAGGGTGTCCGCGGGGTCTTAAAAAGTATTAAAAGTTGATAAATCTAATATGAGAAAATTAAGGCCCTTAAAAGGATTTAAAAAGTCTTAATCCCGTTTTTAAGAGGTCTTAAATTTTGTTTAAGCATTGTCCAAAGTGTTTGACTCCAAAAAAGCATAACAATATTTATTGTCCTCGATTGGTTCAGGCCGGATGTGTCCGGCCAAGCTCCTCTGTCCGGGTGATGTCATGTAATGACAATTTAGCTCACCCAATTCTCCTATAGTGCATGTGCTTGGACTGTGGGGGAAACCGGAGCACCCGGAGGAAACCCACGCCAACACGGTGAGAATAGGCAACAAACGAAATGCCAATGCCAAAAGAAATGCCATCTGGCCCAGCCGGGACTCGAACCAGCAACCTTCTTTCTGTGAGGCGACAGTGCTAACCACTGAGCCACCGTGCCACCCGGCTTATAAATTATAATCGTTTGATAAATATTATGGTGACAAATAATTTCAGATCTCTTAACGCAGGGTGTCCGCGGGGTCTTAAAAAGTATTAAAAGTTGATAAATCAATAATGAGAGAATGAGGGCCCCTAAAAGGTATTAAAAAGTCTTAACCCCGGTTTTATGAGCTCTTAAATTTTGTTTAAGCGTTGTCCAAAGTGTTTGACTCCAAAAAAGCATAACAATATTTATTGTCCTTGATTGGTTCAGACCGGATGTGTCCGGCCAAGCTCCTCTGTCCGGGTGATGTTATGTAATGACAATTTAGCTCACCCAATTCCCCTATAGTGCATGTGTTTGGACTGTGGGGGAAACCGGAGCACTCGGAGGAAACCCACGCCAACACGGTGAGAATAGGCAAACGAAATGCCAATGCCAAAGGAAATGCCAACTGGCCCAGCCGGGACTCGAACCAGCAACCTTTTTTCTGTGAGGCGACAGTGCTAACCACTGAGCCACCGTGCCACCCGGCTTATAAATTATAATTGTTTGATAAATACCACGGTGACAAATAATTTCAGATCTCTTAAAGCAGGGTGTCTGAGGGGGTCTTAAAAAGTATTAAAAGTTGATAAATCTAATATGAGAAAATTAAGGCCCTTAAAAGGATTTAAAAAGTCTTAATCCCGTTTTTACGAGGTCTTAAATTTTGTTTAAGCATTGTCCAAAGTGTTTGACTCCAAAAAAGACTCCTCGATTGGTTCAGGCCGAATGTGTCCGGCCAAGCTCCTCTGTCCTTCTGATGTTAATGACAATTTAGCTCACCCAATTCACCTATAGTGCATGTGTTTGGACTGTGGGGGAAACCGGAGCACCTGGAGGAAACCCACGAACACGGGGAGAACATGCAAACTCCACACAGAAACGCCTACTGACCCAGCCGATGCTCGAACCAGCGATCTTCTTGCTGTGAGGCGACAGTGCTACCTATTGCGCCACCGTGTCGCATCTGTAATATAATATAATATAATCCGTCTTTCGGATGAGATGTTAAACCGAGGTCCTGACTCTCTGTGGTAATTAAAAAAATCCCATGACACTTCTCGTAAAGAGTAGGGGTGTAACCCCGGTGTCCTGGCTAAATTCCCTCTCGGCCCTTACCATCATGGCCTCCCAATCATCCCCATCCACTGAATTGGACCAATAACTTGTATAACTATTTTGAGGAACTATTTTCACTTTGATATTAGCAACAACAGACATCAAAAATGTTGAGGCGTCGTGTAGCTGCATGATATGAGCGTCATCTTTATACATATTTATAACAAAACGGAGCCTATAACATCACTGCATCCTTTAATTTTCATTGAAAATACGAAACATACCCTCTCTTTCATTAAATATCCGTTTTAATAAATAATAAAGGCCATTATAAAAGTATAACGCACAATAAGTTTATACAATAGAGAAAATAAAGGCAAAGATGTGCAGAATCGGTGTCCGCGCTTACATTAATTAATATATTAACTAGTGCTGGGCCGTTATCGGCGTTAACGTGCTGCGTTAACGTGAGACTCTTATCGCGCGATAAAAAAAAATATCGCCGTTAATCTATTCTCAAAGTTGAGTTGGGAGCTGGGTCTATTTTACCCAAGCTGTGATAACTTTCACCTATTAGCGCGGATGGATACCTGACTGGTGAGCTGTCTGCCCTTCTGAATCAAATCAGCAGGCTGCCTGACTCCAACTGCAGGTCGGCAGTTTCATTTTAACTCACGGATATTTCATTCATTCCTTCGTGACAAACTGTGGTATTAGACGCAAATACGGAGAGAATGTTATGGAATTTAATAACGCATGCCAAATGGTAAGAAAAAAAACTTCCGCATTTCGCGATGTGTGTGTGTATGTGTGTATGTGTGCAGTCCTTTACTGACAGCCGCGTGTGGATCTTGTCGGCAAATATGGCGAAAGGTCCTAAAGACCGCCGTGTTTACTTCAATAATGCCACTAATATCTGCATACTCCACATCTTAATTCCATTTCTGTTTAGTTCAGTTATGACTTTAGATGGTTTAAGGTAATCAAAAATCACTGTTTGGAGCTTATGTGGGCCTACAGTTCAACATTGATGTTTAACTGAATCAACAGTTAGTAAACACAAGTACATATTATTGAACATCATTTATTTTCATCACTAATTATCATAGTAGAACAGTTTCTCAAGCAGTTTGTGATGCATTTTTGAAACAGGAGATGAGCCCCTGATCTAATGCGCCACCTGGCTTGAGAAACCTGTTCTCAAAGACTTATTATTTGGGTAACACACATATTTTGAATACCTTCGGCAGAATTCAAATGAGCCATTTTAATCTAGATTAAAAAAATTAATCTATGCCCACCTATAATATTAACCTAACTTATCTTTGGGCTCAGCCAAAGCACGTTACCTGAGAACAAGTGATAGATTCAAAAGACCAAAGTCGGGGAATATGTCGTTAGATATAGACAACAAGATGAATTAAATATCACGTTTAACAAATATAGTGACATTAGATCCAGCGGTAGATCCGTGATGAACAGTCCGACTTGCACAGCTCTCATGTGGGTGTGTGTGTGTGCTCAAAGCACGCTGCAGTGCATGCCAGAGTGTGTGTGTGTGGTCACGTGATGTGCGTTTTCACCGTTTTAATGTAGACGGAGAGCTGTTCAGAAACGCTGGGTGAAACGCTAGTGTGGACGCGAATCGTTTTCATTCTAAAACGCCGTTTTAAAACTAAAACGTACTAGTGTAAACTGGGCCTTAGTCTTCAACAGAAGAAAGAAACACAAGCATGTGTAAGCCTTTGACATACCTTCTTATTTCGGTCACACTTTACAATACGCTTATTTCACGCGACCGCCATTTTAGAACACGAAAGCGAGGCTGCGGTGGGAAGAAAGCCGGAAGTATAGGATCAGCACTGTAAACATTGCAACAACATGCTGTGTGCTATAAACCTCCAGCTGTTGCTGCGACTTCAAAATGCAGAAATGGTGTAAACATCACTTTAATATAATTCTGTTCAGTTTAATATAAACAATTAAAAACATATTAGGCATCAAACAACATCACAATCTCTTAAAGAGTGATACGCTTAAGTGTCCTCCTAGACTTCAGTCCAGGGCAGCAGGTAAACACCGTGGGGACGCTTCCCTGCTTCAGCCTATGTAACCCGGTGAGTGATAAAACAGTGCAGTCCTCTGTAGCACATCTTCGTGTTGTCTTTAACAGTGTTGTCACGGTACTGAAGTTTTAAAAACGTCAATTTCCCGCTAACATTTACGCGCCGCTGAGCGCGCTCATAAACAGCTGGTTTGCCATAGTATTCACCAGTGCTCAACAGAATGACTGTGAAGGTTATCAGCTCGCTGCTCTTCACAGATTGAAAACACACATAGACGGATATTGGAGCGTTTTAAAGCCGTGAAGATCAGCGGATTCATCAGTGGATCGCTCGTCTGTGTTTGCACTCAGTAAGCAGCGGTGAGGTGAACTGATGACAGCCAATCAGGGGTGCGTTTCCCAAAACCATCGTTAGCCAACTAAGGTCGCAAGTTCCGTCGTTACAAACATAGTTCTTTGATTTGCTGTTTCCCGAATCCATCGCTCCAACGAACATTCGCAAACTGCGTCGCAATCTTGAGCACTTGAAACGACACCTCTGGAGCTGTAGCTAAAAGCATAGTTCCTGGCTGTGTTCTATTCCCACTTATCCCCCCTATGCCCTATTCATTTAGAACATTCTAACATTCAAAGCTGGAATTATTAAAAACAAAAAAAGCTTTAAGTTAATCTCTCTTAGGTGTAATTTGCTTTCAAAGTATTTTTACATTTCAGTTTTAGCGATCTTCATGTTTACAATTGTGCTCCCTTCGCAGTGCACTTTGAAAACATTGATATCATTTTGAACACAGCCTCATGGCGAAAGCTATAGGTATATTTAAAAGCAGAAATTATGTTACAGTACGTCTCCAAAGCTTGTGAAAATAAAAAACATAGCATACGTTAATTCTTTTATTTTATAGTGGGTTATTTATTAAGTTTCTCTGCTGTATATGACATGGGTCTGTTGGTTAGAACTTTCTGCTGTGGTTTGCATGTGAAATTGTATTTTTTTTTAAATAAATAAACAATATCCTAAATAATAATAATGATAATAATAATAATAATAATAATAATAATAATAATAATAATAATAATCATCATTAATATTATTAATATTATTATTAAAGTAAATATATTTATAATAAATCGCCTCATTATTTACTTATTTCTATGATTTATATATGATATTAGAATAGTGTTGGCTTTTGTAAGTGATTTTATGTTTTAGACTAGAATATGTAATGTTCAACTTCTCAATAATATTAGTAAAGCAAACATTGGCCCTATATATGTGCCATTTACATATATTTTAATTAATATGGAAAGCAAGTGCATGTTTTTACCAAAACTAATATTGGATTTTATTTTAAATGCGTGTTTGTGTAAAACAATATAATTTGCACAAAGAAATGATTGGGCTGTTCTCTGAAGAAGTTACTCCACCCCGTTTAGAGCATCATTATGGGCGTTTTGCGTCATAACTAACTTAGTTCAAGCGATGGATCTGCGACAGAGAAACTACGGGTTTTGGGAAACACTCGTCACTACATCGTTCTTTTGCCAAACGATGCATCGCACTATGATAGTTCAGCCGCGAGTTACGTCGTTGTTTGGGAAACGCACCCCAGAGTGATTTCTGTTGAGCACGTGAACACAATAGCCAATCAGCGCTGTTTAAGAACTCCATGAACAGTGTCTTAAATGTTAACGAGAAATTGGCGTTTTTTTACATTTCATTACGGAAATTTTGTATGGTGACAAGTCTAATATAGTGAAAGAATCCGTTCATTAACTTGAGTTTGATGAATGGCATCTAAAATGTGTGTTTTTGGAAAGAAAACGTTAGCTAAGTAGTGCCATTTCCCTTAACTTAGCTGAAAATGAGGTCAAATATCCCTTTTTATTTTCACTATTCATTCAGAACGGACCTTAGGGTCACTCGGAAAGCGCTGAAATCATAAATTTGTGTCACTTTCTCTTCGCTGATAAGATATACAGCCAGGTTACCAAATATTCCTGTGTGACTCAGGCGATACTTCCGGGTTTCTTCCCACCGCAGCCTCGATTTCGCTGTTAATAATGGCGGCCGCGTGAAATCAGTCTATAGAGTGGAGGAACTATGACGTCAATTTGTATGCAAAAACCCGGAAGCGAGTTAGCATTTTAGCAGTTCCGGTTCCCTCGTCCCAAAGTCAATGGGTTTTTTGAATGGGATTTCAGTTAAATCGCTTAAATAAGGTTCGTGGCTAACACAAACTCAAGATACTTTCACGTTTTCTTCTACGACATAAAACACATCAGTTACAGCACACTCTTGATTTTTTAAATCGTTTACGCTTCTTTAAAAAGACGGTTGCTATCAATGTGCTAATCGGGACTACAGCAGGTGTCGAAGACATTATACGTCATTGAGCTGAACTGGTCTGGAGCGCACCTCACTTGCATTGGCATTTGGATTTGTCTGTGATTAAAGTATTTTCAGGAGTAGTATTTTTATAGTTTGTAGTATTTTTCTAATTGGGAATTCATATTGTGTGTAGATAATGCCTTCACTTGTAAAGACTTGCAAAGATCTGCTTATTTATTTTAATTAAACGATATTATGGGGATACTGCTTACCAGTGCTGCCTGTCTCTCTCCTGCTCTCAGTAACGCAAATGTGTGAATGAATGTGTAAAAATACAGACATGTTAATTGTCATTTTAACGTGATCAACTGATTTTTCATCATTTTTTTCTTCATCTGAACACATTTAACTCTGTCATATCAGCAATATTTAAACTCCTTCTTAAAATGTATAGCATATGTGACTGTATGGGCTGCTTTTCGCTGTACTCGATGACAAAAAAGAACATTGAATGTTGTTCTGTGTCCATGATGGAACTTTCAGGCATATATAACATTAGACTCGTCACTTGTACCTCACGCCTCATCTCCTCATTATGTCGTCTGTTAGGTAAGCGGGCTGTGTGCACGCGAGCAATACACTTATTTAAATATGTCTTATAATAATACTATGTAGGCACATTTATACATACAGTTTTAAAACTTTTACAACAACCGTAAAGCAAAACAAAATGTATTTCCCTCGTAAAAACAATCCAAAAGGTACTTAGGTCTAAGTGGTTTTGCGCATTTATTTGTTCATAATATATAGCGTGGATTATAATGTAATAAACCGAAAGTAAATCTTTGTCATGGATCACATTTCTAAGCTTGAAGAGTTGTCTGTAGCAGGGTGGTGCTGACGTCACAGACGAGCGCCCCCAAGGCTGTAGTCCGTTTGTAGCCTAATGTTAGCTTTTCAGGTCTTGCGTTTGCATTTAAGATCCAAAAGTGCTAAAAGTTGTATTTTCGTGTGAGGATTATCCGGCTGGACAAAACGTGTAAGTTTAATGAACAGTGTTTGAACACAGAGCTTATTATTTGCAATCTTCGAAAAGTCTATGGGAAAATCCTATAGAGATTTTATCGAGGGAACCAGTTTTATGCTAGCAGCCGATTCGCCTACAAGGTGACGTCATAGTTCCTCCACTCTATAAGGTTCATTAGTTAATGTTAGTTAATGCATTTACTAACATGAACAAACGATGAACAATACATTTACTACAGCATCTGTTCATGTTAGTTATTGTTAGTTAATGAAAATACAGTTGTTCATTGTTAGTTCATGTTAATTCATGGTGCATTGACTAATGTTAACAAGCATGAGCTTGGATGTTAATAATGCATTAGTGAATGTTGAATTATGATTAATAAATGCTGTACAAGTGTTGTTCATGATTAGTTCATGTAAGTAAATGCATTAACTAATGAACCATATTGTAAAGTGTTACCCTTATTTCAAACATCTCAAAATAGGGAACATTTAGCTCATTAATATTAAAACGATTCCACATAAATGCTTCTTAAGCGAGCAGCCCACCTCCAGCTCCACCTCCAGCCCTGGACGTACTGTAATGGCACATTCCAGATTAAATGAGAAGTTCCTGCAAAGCAACCTGAAGGTACGAAAACATCGGGCACCTCTCGCAAAGGTCTTAAGCCATTGATAAAAGGCCTTTTCTCTTGAGGAGCCATAAAGTCTGGTTTGAACACTGGGGGCTGAGTGACATGTTAATCAGGGGATCAACAAACCCCAGCAGACGTGGTCCAGAGGTGGAGCTGCACTTAGGCCTAATCCCCTTGTGTCCTACAGAGGTCTGGAGGCCAGCGGAGGAGCCTCAGAAACTCTACTTGTCCAGCTTAACAAGGGGGCAAGATGTGGTCCGAAACCACTAAACCATCTAAACCAGTCATCCTGGAAGCAGGATCATGGACATTTTGCACTTCGGACACTAGAAAGTTTAGAATTGTACTCGTCGCTGTTGTTTTCAAATGCACATGAACTGCAATACAACCTCCCAGTCATTACTGATATGGTCTCATTTACAATTCCAAGATGTTAAAAAATGATTATTTAGATCAGGGGTGTCCAAACTCAGCCCTGGAGGGCCGCTGTCCTGCATAGTTTAGCTCCAACTCCCTTCAACACACCTTCCTGAAGTTTCTAGTATACCTAGAAAGAGCTTGATTAGCTGGTTCAGGTGTGTTTAATTGGGGTTGGAACTAAAATATGCAGGACACCAGCCCTCCAGGACCGAGTTTGGACACCCCTGATTTAGATGAAACTAATCTAACTGATCTAAAAAATGTGGCATTTATACATATTAGCACCAGCGCTGGTCAATTTAGCTTGTTTTTTATGTAATAACTGTATTCATGCGCTGCTTATGTTTGTACTTGCTCAGCAATGACTTTCACTTTCACTCATTGAATTAGGGGCCTGTCCACATGCACATGAGTATTTTAAAAACATTTGAAATAATTGTATGCAATTTACTCGAAAAATACTTCATTCCCTGTTTGGTGTGAACTCAGCATAAAAGTGTCATTATCGTTCCCTGTTGGTTCGGCGTGCTCTTAACTTGCCTCACAGTGTGTTTTGCCAGCCTGATCTCACGAGGAAACGTAAGTATTTTACGTTTTGTCAGTTTAGTGGCGAATTCGTACGAGTTCAGTCGTACGAAAATGTACGATTTTAAAAAGGAGGCGTGGCACCTAACCCCACCCCTAACCCCAACCGTCATTGGGTGATGGGCAAATCGTACTAATTTGTACGAATTAGATTGTACGAATTCATACGAATTAGCCACTAATCAAAAAGTTACGAATTGGCCGTGAGATAGCGTTGGTTTTGCCAGTTTTATGTTAACAGAGATTTTTTTAGAAAGCCGGAAAAAAAAGACATGGAAAAACCTGTTTATAAAAAATACCTGTGTGCTTGTCCAGCTTAACATGGGGGGCTAGATGTGGTCCCAGACATTCAAAGGCATCTAAAACCATCTAAACCAGTCGTCCTGGAACTAGGACCCTGGACATTTTGCACTGTGGACTCACAGCAAAGTTAAGATTCTTTCTTTGTTTACTTATCCTCAACTTGCTCCAAACTTGAGTTTCTTTCTTTAGTTGAACATAAAAGCAGATATTAGTTTTAATAATAACTAGGGATGTCCAGATCTAATCACATGATTGAAAATCGGGCCCGATCACGCGGTTTCAGACTTGATATAAATTGGACGTTACCTCCCGATCAGGACTCGCATATATATATATATATATATATATATATATATATATATATATATATATATATATATATATATGAGCAATTCCAGCGTTATGGATGTGACATTTGCAGTAAAATCTCAAAACATAAATTGACAGAGGAAGTATATGTTAACATCATATTGACACATCTGTTTATATTTTCCAAAACAAATGACCACAGAGTTGTGGAAGCAGAAAAATATCAATCTGTAAACATTTTTTATATTTTAAATGTGGAAAATAAACCTGCGTTATGGATGTGATGAAAAAAGTCGAGTGCGAGTTTACAGTACACAACATACTATGTAGAAATTCTGTGAATTAAACTGCACAACCCAAAAGAAACAATGCTAATCAACAGGATAAGAGTCGGCTCTTTATAGAACAGACATGATTGATTTTATTTGATTTTATATTTTTACATTTATGAGGAAAAAGTTTCGTTATGGATGTGACACTTTTCTGTTATGGATGTGACAGATGTGAAATTGCCACTTGTGTGACTTTGGTAAATCAAATATAATTGTTTGAAAACATAAAAAAAATAAATAAATAAAAATGCAAGCCTACACAAAAAAACGCAAAACTTTTTGCTATTTTAGCGAAAGCTTAATTTTTTTTTATGGCAAGGTTGACGTGCTGGATAAGTTGGTGGTTCATTCCGCTGTGGCGACCCCAGATTAATAAAGGGACTAAGCTGAAAAGAAAATGAATGAATGAATGAATATATATATATATATATATATATATATATATATATATATATATATATATATATATATATATATATATATATATATATTATTAATATATATATATAATTATTAGCCCCCCCTTTGAATATTTTGTTCTTTTTTAAATATTTCCCAATTGATGTTTAACAGAGCAAGGACATTTTCACAGTATGTCTGATAATATTTTTTCTTCTGGAGAAAGTCTTATTTGTTTTATTTCGGCTAGAATAAAAGCAGTTTTTAATTTTTTAAGAACCATTTTAAGGTCAAAATTATTAGCCCCTTTAAGCTAATTTTTTTCCCGATAGTCTACAGAACAAACCATCATTATACAATACAATAACTTGCCTGATTACCCTAACCTGCCTAGTTAACCTAATTAACCTAGTTAAGCCTTTAAATGTCACTTTAAGCTGTATAGAAGTGTCTTGATAAATATCTAGTCAAATATTATTTACTGTCATCATGACAAAGATAAAATAAATCAGTTATTAGAGATGAGTTATTAAAACTATTATGATTAGAAATGTGCTGAAAAAATCTTCTCTCCGTTAAACAGAAATTGGGAAAAAAAAACACATATATATATATATATATATATATATATATATATATATATATATATATATATATATATATATATATACAGTATATATGTATGTCTGTGTGTGTGTGTGTGTGTGTGTGTGTGTGTGTGTATCTTCGTTACAGAAAATTTAATTTAATTACTTACTTATGAAAATGTTAAAGATTACAAATGGGGTTTTCTTTAAAAATGTTCTTTAAAAGTCTGGGATATGTTGAATAATATTAATCTGTTGCTTTGCCTGTTTTTGATATGCACGATGCCTTCTGCTAAGGCCGTTTATTAAAGCGGTGCCATTCTGCTTTAACTACATTTCTCAGTAGCGTGGCGGAAGCTTCGCTACTTTCTAAATCAAATAGATTTTCAGTAGTGAAGCTATTTTTTTTAGTCTAGTAGCGCAGTAGCGTCCACACAAGCTACATTTACCAATCGCGGATCAATAAGTGACGGCACCGACATTCATGGAGCGGTGGAGCCGGTGTGTAGCCGGTGAAAATAAAACCATATGACGGCGAGAATGCCGATTTCTTCTTCTTCCTGTTTTACGGTGGACGACAACAAACTTTTTGGTGCTTTACTGCCACCTCTCGCTCTAAAAATTTGCTTTATAGAAAGATGACTGAGGGAGAGGAGTTATATATATATATATATATATATATATATATATATATATATATATATATATATATATATATATATATATATATATATATATATAGTTTACTGTAGTAAAGGCTAAAATATACTACACTCTCAGAAATAAAGGTACGCGAGCTGTCACTGGAGTGGTAAGGCAAGGCAAGTTTATTTATATAGCACATTTCATACACAGTGGAAATTCAAAGTGCTTTACATAAACAAGAATAAAAAAACAAGTATAAGACAATAAAAAAGCAAATAATAAGAATGATTAAAAACAGATTAAAATGTGTTAAAACAGGTTATAAAAGAATGAAAAGAAAAGAACAATAGCACCTTTTCAAAAAGTACAAATTTGTACCTACAAGGTCCATAATAATACCTCAAGGGTACATATTACTACCTAAAAAGTACAAAAATGTTCCTCTTAAAATTTGTAGGTACTACTATATACTTTTGAGGTACCAATATGGACCCTTTAAGTACAAATTTGTACCTTTTATAAAGGTACCACCCCACCCCAGTGACAGCTTGCGTATACCTTTATTTCTGAGAGTGTATGGTATTTACTATTAGATTATGATAGTTACTAATGATACTACATTATGTAGTGTAATTTATTAATGAAGAATTGTAAATATATATACAATATAATAGAGTGGAGGAACTATGACGTCACCTTGTAGGCCCATCGGCTGCTAGCATAAAACTGGTTCCCTCTATAAAATCTCTATAGGATTTTCCCATAGGCTTTTCGAAGATTACAAATAATAAGCTCTGTGTTCAAACACTGTTCCTTACACTTACAAGTTTTGTCCAACCTGATAATCCTCACACGAAAATACAACTTTTAGCACTTTTGGATCTTAAACGCAAGAACTGAAAAGCTAACATTAGGCTATAAACGGACTACAGCCTTCAGGGCGCTCGCCTGTGACGTCAGCACCACCCTGCTACAGACAACTCTTCAAGCTTATTTTTAGAAATATGATCCATGACAAAGAGTTAATCTCTCGGTTTATTACATTATAATCCACGCTATATATTATAAACAAATATATACGCAAAAGCACATAGACCTACGTGCCTTTTGGATAGTTTTTGCGGGGCAAATACATTTAGTTTTGCTTTACGGTTGTTGTAAAAGTTTTTAAACTGTATGTATAAATGTGCCTACATAGTATTATCATAATACGTGTTTAAATAAGTGTATCGCTCGCGTGCATACAGCCCGCTTACCATAGTAACAGACGACAGAATGAGGAGATGAGGCGTGAGGGACAAGTCTAATGTTATATGCCTGCTGCAAGTTCCATCATGGACACAGAACAACAGTCAATATTCTTATTTGTCACCGAGTACAGTGAAAAGCAGCCCATACAGTCACATATGCTATACATTTTAAAGAGGAGTGTAAATACTGCAGTTATGACAGAGTTAAATGCGTTCAGATGAAGAAAAAACCGACGACAAATCTATTGATCACGTTAAAATTACAGTTAATATGTATGTATTTTTTTTACACATTTATTCACACGTTTGCTTTACTGAGAGCAGGAGAGAGACAGGCTGCACTGGTAAGCAGTATCTTTTATAATATCGTTTAATTAAAATAAATGATCAGCAAATGAATCGGTCTTGGCAGTCTTTACAAAGGAAGGCATTATCTACACACAATATGAATTCCCAATTAGAAAAATACTACAAACTATAAAATACTACTCCTGAAAATACTTTAATCACAGACAAATCCAAATGCCCACCGCAAACGGGCTGCGCTCGAGACCAGTTCAGCTCGATGACGTATAATGTCTCCGACACCGCCTGTAGTCCCGATTAGCACCTTGATAGCAACCGTCTTTTTAAAGATGCGTAACCGATTTAAAAAATCAAGAGTGTGCTGTAACTGATGTGTTTTATGTCGTAGAATAAAACGTGAAAGTATCTTGAGTTTGTGTTAGCCACGGACCTTATTTAAACAATTTCACTGAAATCCCATTGAAAAAACCCATTGACTTTGGGACGAGGGAACCGGAACTGCTAAAATGCTAACTCGCTTCCGGGTTTTTGCATACAAATTGATGTCATAGTTCCCCCACTCCATACTCATTCCTAAATATTCCCCTTTACTATAAATTACTATAGTATTTAAATGTGTAACACCTGGTTTTATTGGATTTTTAGTTTTTGCTGTTATAAACTGTCATTGGTTTCGGTTTAGTACAGCGTATTATTTGCAGTAAATAATTGAACTGAACGATTCTCCCTCATATGTTTCATTGACAGGTTTATTGACCACTAAGATGTAATTGATTTGGATTCAAGTTGCTTCAATTTAAAATTGAAAATTTCTAAAATAGCTTAGATGTATATTTTATTTTTTTGCAAATGCCACAAAAATCGCCCTGCACAACTAACTCAAATTTAGATTTTGTAACAACAGTAAACACTTCTTTGTTATAAGGTCTGGTTTTGTGGTGGCTGTACTTTAAAATTAAATGAATCTAGTCTTATTTCAAGTGATGAAAGATGAAATTCTAACAGTAAACAGAGCTACTGTAAGCTCACACCTGCATGGTATAAATGCTTGAAAATGATTTAGTTGAAAATATCCATTAACAACCTAAAAGTAATCAAAAAGTAATCCGATGTAATCGGTTACTTTACGTTTATAAAGTCATTGAAAAAGGTACACTACTTATTACATTTTAAATAGGGTTATTTGTAGTCTGTAATCGTATTACATTTCCAAAGTAACCTCCCCAACACTGTCAATTAGCACAAATTGATCCTTAAACTAAAGTGTGACTGTGGTATTCTTTATATCTCATTCATTCATTCATTTTCTTGTCGGCTTTGTCCCTTGCGGGGTCGCCACAGCGGAATGAACCGCCAACTTATCCAGCACGATTTTACGCAGCGGATGCCCTTCCAGCCGCAACCCATCTCTGGGAACTTCCACACACACACATTCACACTCATACACTATGGACAATTTAGCTTACCCAATTCACCTGTACCGCATGTCTTTGGACTGTGGGGGAAACCGGAGCACCCGGAGGAAACCCACGCGAACCCAGGGAGAACATGCAAACTCCACACAGAAACGCCAACTGACCCCGCCCAGCCGAGGTTCGAACCTGCGACCCAGCGACGTTCTTGCTGTGAGGCAACAGCACTACCTACTGCGCCACTGGGTTGCCCCTTCTTTATATCTGTATAATGTCATTTACTGTGTAATCTAGAGCAAGAATCAAAGCTTCGACAAAAGTTTTGGACAGTTTTTCTGAAGTAGGTTTCTTTCACCAAATTTAACTAGGCATTTCATTTATTCTGTGCTCCAGGATATTCATTTTATGAGTTTACACTTACATATAATCAGATGAAGCGATGAATATACTGATTATCGCTGCTGTCCAAGCTTTCTGAGCTCATAGCCCAAATCCAAAGTATCCCTTTATCCTTATCTGGGATAGTATTAATTGAGAGAGGAGTTGGCAGGAGGAGTAGGGATGATAAAAACTGTTGTGGGTCAGCGGTGTATGTGCAACTCCTATCATGCTAATTACGTTGGTTTTCTAAATGTTCCAATGGCAATTGATTGGTTATTTGAAAAAGTTCCTTAAGTTCCTCTCGTTTTTTGCTATTATATGAGCTTCTATGTATTTTTTTTTTTGCATGAAATACAACATCTGAACAATCAGTTATAGGAACTAATTAAAATGCCGGTCATAGAAATCTATTTTTCCCTCTCTTTCCATTTAAAGAGCCCCTATTATACATTAAATAGGGTCATATTTTGGTTGTAAGGGTCTCCAACAACAGTCTAATATGCATGCAAGGTCAAAAAACACTTTCATGGCCTTATAATCTGCATTTATTTTTACCTAATTTTCCCAGCGACTCCCATATGAATCGTTCAGTGATTCATTTGTTCCCAAACCCCTCCTTAGCGCGAAGCTAATCTGCGCTGATTGGCCCGATGACAGCCTGTTGCAATTGGTCGACAGCGTTCAGCACGAGACAGAGTGAAATGCCCAGCACAGCTTATCAACAATATAGAAGTAGTCAGAGTGCGTACACGCTTCATATTAGTGTAAGGCGTGGATTTCGGCAGTGGGTGAATGTAAATACAGACGATGGACTTGAAAATACTGACGACTAACTATTTTATGAGGCAAAAACTCCAAGAACTGAGGAGGAAATCGACTCGCGTCTCCTAGCCTGTCACACTCTACCTCAGTGTTGCCAGATGTAGCTGACTGATTCCAGCCCAAAAACTCTCCAAAACCCGCCAAAATGCAAAAAAACCCGCCCACTCATCTGGAAAACACGGTTGTGACAGTCGCGAAAAACACGATAAGTGTTTATACCCGCACAATCGAGTTAAAAAACAGTCTAATTAAGTGGGAAACCGCCCAATCTGGCAACTCTGCTCTACCTGCTCTTTTTTCACACAGACACACACACATTAACCTCCTCCTCAGAGGACACAACACCAAAATAAAAGTCCTTAACAGAAACATTCAAAAACAGAATACATAAGAATGTACATTAATGGGTAACACTTTACAATAACAGTACATGAATAATGATGTATTAAAGTGTAAACTAAACATTACTTTATTATGAATTAATGATGAGTTAAGGTATGCACTAATCATGAACTAACTTGAACTACAACATGAGTCACATGAGTTCATGTGTGAATAACGGCTACCTTATTTACTTGTTAGTACGTGTTGTTAATTAATGTATTAGTTAACATTTAAGTTTAAGCTAAATGTAACCAACATGAACTCATGAGCTGTTAATGTATGATTATGTCATGACTTGGAGGGGCACATCATCATTAACTCATCCTTAACTACTCATCAACTCCTGTTCATGCTGATGGTGACAGAACACTTTTCTTATGGTATTCAGTGTAAACTGACTAGTTGGACGTGCATAAGGAGTTCATGAGTAGTTAAGAATGGGTTAATGATGATGTGCCCCTTCAAGTAAAGTCACAACATAATTATATATTAACATATCATGAGTTCATGATGGTTAAATTAGGCATAAACTAATGTGGTAATTAATACATTAAATAACAAACAATCATGTACTAACAAGTAATTAAGGTAGCCGTTATTCACACATGAACTCATGTGACTCATGTTGTAGTTCAAGTTAGTTCATGATTAGTGCATACATTAACTCATCTTTAATTCATAATAAAGTAATGTTTAGTTTACATATTAATACATCATTATTCATGTACTGTTATTATAAAGTGTTAGCCATTAAAGAAACAACTTCACATTAGTTACTGACACCACAGAACACAGTACCCAGTTCTCATCAGTGTTATTAGGGTCGGCGCCTCCATAGAATAGTGAGGGCGGCGTCTGTGAACTCCCCCGGTTCTCCCGTTCATCCGCGACGCGCACCCCCTCCCTCCCGGTCCTCACTTTCCCCCAGTCTCCCGGATTTTTTGTGTGTGCATGAGTGCATTAAAACAGTTCAGTTAAACACTAGCATCTTGCTCTGTTATTAACAATGACACACATTCAGTATTAATCCACACAGTGGCAAAAGCTGAACTATTCTGAACCTTGACTGCCGCACGTGTGTAAGAACAGCTGACGGTAGCCATAGCCTTGACAAACGACAGGATTGCAAGCTCACAAACACGTTTAAACCCACAAAGAAAGCGGCACGCGTCGCGTTTTTAGCGTGGTTTTAGTCGCGATGTGTATAAGTGTTATATGTTCTCATGGCTTACCTGTACTCTGCTTTGCCCAATGATCACCAACCCTCATTACAAAATGGAGGAATAATCCATGAGCTGTGTACTGATAGTTCCTGTGGAGCTCTGTCAAAGTCTCATACATCAGTAGTCTTTCCTGATCCTTCCTTTTTTGCAAAAATAAACCTCAACCCCTGACTCTTCACAGCTTCATCTTTGGGTAGAGAATATAACACGAACTTCTCTCAAACTTCCAATAATATCCAGCTGAGCACAGCGTCTTCATGACTCATGACTTCAGGATCTGTTTATCTTCCTCTCTTAGCTGCTGTGTTAGTGGGCGGGGCCGCAGGTTTAAATTCGCGGGTCTGCGCGCGCAACCATTATGTTTCGTGTCTACGTCACGCCGAAACGGCTAAAGACTCGTTATCAAGATGATTCGTTTAAACCACTATGAGTCGACTCTTTTATAGATGAATCAATAGTTTTAAACACTGTCAGATTTAAGCTTTAGCTGGATATTTCACTTCACTTAGAGCTGTGTTACACACTACATAGAAGGTCATTTTCAAAAACCCATAATAGGGGCTCTTTAAGGGGTTGCATAAAGGTAACAGAAATAACTTTTAAACTCAAAAACTAAATATAGAGGATGTGTTTTTATTGTGTGTTATGGGATGTGTATATAATGGAGATAAAATGTAGGTTTGGTGGATAAAAGGAGCGAAGAGAAAGATGTAGCAACTTGTAGTGTGACATACCATTGAGGCTAAACAAATACTGAAGTATACAAAACAGCTGCAGACAAAGTCCACAAGTAAATGTTGCTCTATATGTATGCATGTATGTATGCATGTCTGTCTGTCTGTCTGTCACACTCACCGGCCACTTTATTAGATAAACCTTACTAGCGCCAAGTTGGACCCCCTTTTGCCTCCAGAACTGCCTTAATCCTTCATGTTCAACAAGGTACTAGAAATATTCCTCGAGATTTTGTTCCATATTGACATGATAGTGCAAGTTGCTGCAGATTTGTCAGCTGCACATCTATGGAGCAAATCTACCATTCCACCACATCCCAAAGGTGCTCTAGGATTGAGACCTGGGGACTGTGGAGGCCATTTGAGTACAGTGAACTCATTGTCATGTTCAAGAAACCAGTCTGAGATGATTTACGCTTTATGCAACGCAATCTCATTCAAATGTCGCAGCAGAAATCGAGACTCATCAGACCAGGCAACGTTTTTCCAATCTTCTATTGTCCAGTTTTGGTGAGCCTGTGCTAATTGTAACCTCAGTTTCTTGTTCTCAGCTGACAGGAGTGGCACCCGGTGTGGTCTTCTGCTGCTGTAGCCCATCTGTCTCAAGGTTGGATGTGTTGTGCAGTCAGAGATGCTCTTCTGCCGACCTCGGTTGTAACAAGTGGTTATTTGAGTTACTGTTGCCTTTCTATCAGCTGGAACCAGTCTGGCCATTCTCCTCTGGCATCAACAAGGCATTTGCGCCCACAGAACTGCCGCTCACTGGATATTTCCTCTTTTTCGTACCCTTCTCTGTAAATCCTAGAGATGGTTGAGCGTGAAAATCCCAGTAGATCAGCAGTTTCTGAAATACTCAGACCAGCCCGTCTGGCACCAACAACCATGCCACGCTCAAAGTCACTTAAATCACCTTTCTTCCCCATTCTGATGCTCGGTTAGAACTGCTGCAGATCGTCTTGACCATGTCTACATGCCTAAATACTGATTAGAAATTTGCATTAACGAGCAGTTGGACAGGTGTACCTAATAAAGTGACCGGTGAGTGTGCAGTATTGTAACTGGTTGCTATTATGCAGGTTAAGACCCTGCTCTGAACCTCATTTTGTCCCGTGAAACTATAACTAACATCATTTCCAGATCCTACTTCATCTAAAAAGCAGGTACGGCTGCAATATTTCTAGGAACTAAGAAAATGTTACCCTCCTGCCAAAGCTCAAAGTAACATTATGAGACTGCTGTTGTCAGAAGTAACACAAATATAATCTGTGGCTGTGGAACTGGGCATCAGTTTACTGTTTCATACCACATTGTTACAGTCCCTGCTGGAAAAACCAGCTTAAACCAGCCTAAGCTGGTTGGCTGGTTTTAACTTGTCGACCTGGGGTGCGTTTCCCAAACAACGACGTAACTCGCGGCTGAACTATCATAGTGCGATGCATCGTTTGGCAAAAGAACTATGTAGTGACGAGTGTTTCCCAAAACCCGTAGTTTCTCTGTCGCAGATCCATCGCTTGAACTACGTTAGTTATGACGCAAAACGCCCATAATGATGCTCTAAACGGGGTGGAGTAACTTCTTCAGAGAACAGCCCTATCATTTATTTGTGCAAATGATATTGTTTTACACAAACACGCATTTAAAATAACATCCAATATTAGTTTTGGTAAAAACATGCACTCATTTTCCATATTAATTAAAATATATGTAAATGGAACATATAGGGCCTGTGTTTGCTTTACTAATATTATTGAGAAGTTGAACATTACATATTCAATTCTATAACATAAAATCACTTACAAAAGCTAACACTACTCTAATATCATATATAAATCATATAAATAAATAAATTAATTAATTAATAATGAAGCGATTTATTATAAATATATTTACTTTAATAATAATATTAATAATATTAATGATGATGATGATGATGATGATTATTATCATTATTATTATTTAGGATATTGTTTATTTATTAAAAAAAAAATACATTTTCACATGCAAACCACAGCAGAAAGTTCTAACCAACAGACCCATGTCATATACAGCAGAGAAACTTAATAAATAACCCACTATAAAATAAAAGAATTAACGTATGCTATGTTTTTTATTTTCACAAACTTTGGAGACGTACTGTAACATAATTTCTGCTTTTAAATATACCTATAGCTTTCGCCATGAGGCTGTGTTCAAAATGATATCAATGTTTTCAAAGTGCACTGCGAAGGGAGCACAATTGTAAACACGAAGATCGCTAAAACTGAAATGTAAAAATACTTTGAAAGCAAATTACACCTAAGAGAGATTAACTTAATGCTTTTTTATTTTTAATAATTCCAGCTTTGAATGTTAGAACGTTCTAAATGAATAGGGCATAGGGGGGATAAGTGGGAATAGAACACAGCCAGGAACTATGCTTTTAGCTACAGCTCCAGAGGTGTCGTTTCAAGTGCTCAAGATTGCGACGCAGTTTGCGAATGTTCGTTGGAGCGATGGATTTGGGAAACAGCAAATCAAAGAACTATGTTTGTAACGATGGAACTTGCGACCTTAGTTGGCTAACGATGGTTTTGGGAAACGCACCCCTGCCTGGTTTTTGGCCATTTCCATGCTGGTTTCCAGCCATTTAAAGCCTGGTCTTAGCTGGTCAGGCTGGAAAATGACCAGCTTAAACCAGCTAAAACCAGCTTGACCAGCCTGGTTTAAGCTGGACATGGCTGGTTTTGGCTGGTCAAGCTGGTTTTAGCTGACCAGCTAAGACCAGGCTGGAAATGGCTGGAAACCCCTCTAAAACCAGGCTAGTTGACCAGCTAAAACCAGCCAACCAGCTTAGGCTGGTTTAAGCTGGATTTTTCATCAGGGGTATCACTGATTATAATAGTTTCTCTTTGATTTTGAGTAGTTTTTTGATACACAGACTCTGCTGAAACCCCTATGCGTCATTAAATTGGTAGCGCAGCAGTAGCATTTTGACTCTGCCATATGAGTCTCTAATACACACAGCTAACATGCTGTGAATTCATTTAACTGAACCGAACAGCTGTCAGGCTCCCAACCTACTGGCCTCAAAATGTTGACCTGGATTTCCCAAAATGCATTTTAATTACAGCAAGCTAAATGGCAGCTGTGGAGAAACTGTGTTCACGATTTAGGCCCGTTTTGCGCTAACTAGTCCTTTCAGCAGGTAGAGTTTATTTGTTTGTTCTGCTCAATCCCCAGCAGAATGAACGGACTTTAAAGGTTTATTTGTTGAATTTAGTGTCGCCGCTAATTTCTCGGCCTGTTCTCAATCTGTTAATCTCTCAACTCCCATCTCACTTAGCGGCTTCATTAGCGGCTCCACAGGTAGCGGCTAATTATCTGCGCAGGGCAGCGGGTTCATTACCAGCGCGTTTGGCAGGAGGACACATGCAGGAGCGAATGAACAACTTAAGGTTTCCCTCGACATCTGAGTCAAACCAAAGCAAATATGTATGCAGCTAATAGGTGGTATCCTTGTAGCCGAATGCTAATCTTTTTACAATTACTAAATTCAAGTTTGCCTCTGGAGGGAATACCTTGGCAGGCTATAACTAGGGATAGAAGGTTATTTTGAATCCTGATTTCTGAGTTAATGTATTGGGGCGTATGATAACAGATTGCTGTTGGGTTGAGAATTACAAATGAAACCAGCGGTATTGATTCGTACCCTGCTGGCGAACTAGATTAAAGAATCATTTGCTGGTTTTAACGGCGCACTGGTTGTGTAATTCGATGGCTTTAGAAGGGCTTAGGTACAAATTAGAAGATGGTGGGGTAAGTTGAGCCATATATTACTGGAAAAAAAATCAATGGAACTACAGTGGAGAAATCATAAGTGGGTCTAGAAAATTATGAAGAATCATTGCATGTTTTGTGTGTGGATTTCAGTGAATATGGATGTTATAGGCTACATGTATTGCTCTGAGAACTTTTGCTAACTTGCAGCTTTTTCTATGTGCTTTGGTCATTTGTCCACCTGCAAACACAGTATCAGGTTACTGAAATGTTTTTTTTTTTTTTGCCTTATGGGGCCTGTTTACACCTGAACGTTTCATGCATTTATTTTTATTTTTATTCTGATCGAATGGTGGATCTGAGTTCATGAAAACGCTTCCTTTACACTTGACCACATGAACGCATCTCAGCTGAACAGATATGATTCCGATCTTCAAATCAGGCGCTATATGCAAACACTGCAAATAGGTTACGTCAGCTAAACCGTCAGATAAATTCATTCATTAATTTTCCTTCGACCTACCCTGCTGAAAAATCCAGCTTAAACCAGCCTAAGATGGTTGGCTAGTTTTAGCTGGTCGACCAGCCTGGTTTTAGAGGGGTTTTGGCCATTCCAGGCTGGTTTCCAGCCATTTCCAGCCTAGTCTTAGCTGGTCAGGCTGGAAAATGACCAGGTCAAACCTGGACATAACTGGTTTTGGCTGGTCAAGTTGGTTTTATGTGGTTTAAGCTGGTCATTTTCTAGCCTGACCAGCTAAGACCAGGCTGGAAATGGCTGGAAACCAGCCTGGAATGGCCAAAACCCCTCTAAAACCAGGCTGGTCGACCAGCTAAAACCAGCCAACCAGCTTAGGCTGGTTTAAGCTGTTTTTTTCAGTAGGGTAGTCCCTTTGTTCATCTGGTATATCCACAGCGGAATGAACCACCAACTTAACCAGCATAAGTTTTACACAGTGGATGCTCTTTCAGCTGCAACCCAGTACTGGGCAACACCCATAAGGGCGTCGCACACCGGATGCGCCACACAGCGACACGGCACGCACATGACAGTTGGAAGTATCGCACACCAGACGCGCACATTCGCATGTTATTTAAAAGAAAACTATTCAGATGGCGCTCTGAGGTAAGGCAGAAATACAAACAGTGTCCTAAGTCGTAGCTGGGCACCGTGGACAGCCGCCGACTTGCGGCGCCGGTGTGTGTACCCTGAAATAAACCCATGTTTTTAATTCTAATGTCACTATGTGGCATGACGCCACGCTGAGCGCCGCATCCGGTGTGCGACCCCCCCTATACACTCTCACATTCACACACACTCATACACTATGGCCAATTTAGCTTACCCAATTCATCTATAGTGCATGTGTTTGGACTGTTGGGGAAACCGGAGCACCCGGAGGAAACCCACACTAACATGTGGAGAAGCAAACTCCACAAAGAAATGCCCACTGACCCAGCTAAGACTCGAACCAGCGACCTTCTTGCATCCGCTACGTAAAACATATGCTGGCGGTTCATTCCACTGTGGCGACCCCTGACAAATAAGGGACTAAGCCATTATGTATTAATTTATTTAGGGCGAAGTGTTTTTGTCAATTAGAGAGAGAAAAGTGTGTTTCTACAGGTGGTTTGTCAAGCCCACACACCTCTGGGAAGCACACTTCATAAATGCACAGTGTTTCTATTTTGCATCCCTGTTGTTAAGGCTGTCATTTCATATTAACTTTGTTATGATGATTATTGATTGGTCAAAAATATAAAGAAATAAAAAAAAGAAAGAAATAATCGTGGCGTCGTTTTGAGTGCTGCATTGGCGTCATTATATCCAAGTTTATCTTTTTACATTTTGGGAGGAGTCAAATGTACATATTCTACAATGTACAATATTCTATTTTACATATTGTGCCTTTTTTATACTGTTATAGTAAAAAAAAACTATTTAACTTCTGTTACAATCCTGTTATGAACTTAAAATAGGCTTAAACAGTGACCTCAACATGTAATTTTGATCTCCACTGTAAATAGTAAGTTGAAACAAACCACTTTCACAGCATTTACGGACTCGGCTTTTATTTAGCCCGTGCTGCTCAGACAATTACTCTAACACTTCTCCCTGTGTGTTGTCGGCAGATTATTAATGCCGCTCGTCTCTCTCTCTCTTTCTCCTGGCTCACAGCATGTCTTTGCTGGACTGGAAAGGCCTTTAGCGTGAAACTGTCTCATGCTTGAACACCTCACATTGCCTCTCAAGTGCCTGGGAATTGCACTAATTCATTTTTTTTTCTTTGTGCAGGTGCCTTCCTCATTTGACAATCAGTTGTGGGTGAAATTAGCCTTGTCATTTCCATGGCTTTGCTCCTCCGTTTCTGTCGCGCTCATTGTTTTGTCAGAGCTGCCGACAGCTGAATTCGCTAACTATGATTTATGCTTTCCCAGCCTTTGGATTATAGTTTCTGAAAGCTAATATTCAACTTGTTAAGTTTACCACGCATGTTCAGTCTGAATGGTTTAGTCTGTTCACATAGTTCTTTCGCATGCATCGCAGTAGGAGAGAGAAGGCTTCGTGAATCTTAACGTGTGCTAATGCTTATTGTGCAGTATGTTGACTGCATATCAAGCAGCAGTTGTGCAGCTGGATGTGAAGCAGTTTTTGAATAATTTGTTCCGTGAGTCTAAATAACGAAATTGCACAAAGGCACAAAAGTGGAATGCTGGATGCAAGTACCAAGTATACACACACACATAATACTGCCAATGCTATGTGTGTGTATTAGGGATGCAACAATACAGTTAGCCTACGGTTCAATACATACCTCGGTTTTTTAACGCGGTTTTCGGTTCGGTTCGGTTCTCATGGCTTGACACGTTTTTATTTTTTTTATTTTTATTTTTATTTTATGCTTAATGCAATAGGCAATAGGAGAAAAACATAAAAACATAAAAACGATTTATTGCAATACTCCTTTATTTTACTTAAAAGCCAAGAAAGGTACACTAGTTCCTGGTGTATTGTATAATAAAAAAAATGTTACAAGCAATGGCGGTTCTAGACCAGAATGACTGGGGGGGGCCGGGCAGGGGCCACTTGTGCTTTTAGGGGGCACACTTTAACATGCATCACAAACTACTTAAACAATTATTCAAAGTCATTTTTTTTCATGCATGACTCTGCAGTCTTCATAAACAAGAAAATTATATAACTTTGTATTAATTTATTAATTTTAAGGAACTTTGTATTGTAGTGGATAACACATTTCTAACATTCAAGTACATCAAGGCACGTTTTTACACCTGTAAACTTAGAAGTCAATTTTTTGCCCTCCCGTTAACTTAAAATAATGTTTTCCAAGTGATCTTTAACAAACCAAGGAAATTTTCACAGTATTTCCTGTAAAAAAAGAAGTAATAATAATAAATAATAAGTCTTTTTCTTATAGTTTATTTCTTAAATAAAAACAGTTTATTTTTTATTTTTAAAAATACTATTTTAAGGTCAGTATTATTAGCCTCCTTAAGAAATATTTGCTGTATATTTTTGATTGTCTACACAACAAACCAGTTATACTATAACTTCACTAATTATTCTAACTGTCCTAGTTAACATAACCTAGTGAAGTCTTTAAATTACACTTTAATCTGAATACAACTATCTTGCAAAATAACTAGTAAAATATTTTGGACTGACTGTCACCATGGGAAAGTAGTATTTGTAAAGTAGTTATTAGAAATTAGTTAGTTAAACTATTATGTTAAAAAAACGTGTTGTAAAAAATCATGTGTTGAAGACTCGTATGTCAGTACTGACATCTAAAATGAATGAAGATAAAACTAAACGAGTAGAATATTACTTTCAACGTGACTGAAAACTAAATTTGATCATTGTGTTACATCTGTTCTCCGATACTTGCCGACTGTTTGTAAATTCAAGACTGCATTTCCTACCGTAAAATATGTACACTCAGCTTCTGATTAATAATATGCAGAGCCGAGGACTTCCTCTATTAAAAGGTTTAAAATCGCTATTCAAAACAAAAGTCTAATATAATCAACAGTGGACATTTTGATAGTGTTTCACAACATGAACATGACTGAAGTTGAATCTTTTTATTACCTGTGTCAATTTGGGGGTTAACTTCTGAATGCGGGGAAATAATGCACAGAGAGAGCGTGACGTTTTCTACTTCTACGCCACTGGGGAGAGGGCATTGGATGGCGGCGGAGGGGTGTCGCGGACGAAGGACTAAAAGTAAAGAGCGTGGGGGTGTTGCGGACGAACGTGAAGAGGGTTGGGGAATCGTGGAAGAAAATGAAAGTGAACAGCGGACGGGGAGGAGGGCGGTTGAGGAGGGGGATCGGTAAAATGAGGCGCCGGATCCGGCGTGTTCCGGCACATATTAAGCCCTGGCTATAAGTGTAAAACAATGCTTGCAGTGCACAGTCATTTTTTAGCTTACTGTTTTTTCTTCCTGGGCATTATACTCAACGGCAAAACCGAAATGTCCCCACACCGGAGATTTGAAAGACACCTTTGCTTCCTCGTAGTGTTTCCTCTTCACCTCCACTCACCATGGCCGTGAAATGATGGTTAAGCGCCCCCTAACTTTAGAGCATAGTTATTGAATATATACTCGCGGGGAGGAGTTTCCTCAACTCAGCTCGTGGACTTGCAGGCACACACAAACAGTCAATTCGGCGAAATAAAACGCACATAAATTATTTAAACGTAAAACCGAGAAAACCGCAATTCATAAGCGCGTATTGAACCGTGGATGTCGTACCGAACGGTTCAATATTATATTGAGAATTGTGGCATCACTAGTGTGTATATATATATATATATATATATATATATATATATATATATATATATATATATATATATATATATATATATATATTCACATGGGGCTTCAGCATCAACGATTGACGGAGGGCATGTCTGAAGTTAGGGCTGACGCGATTGTCATAGCAGTGTCAGCCAATGAAACAAATTCGCAATTCGTTACTGTATGAGTTGGGGAATTTGCATAAAGCAATCTGATTGGCTGACGCTTCCACTGGCGCTTAAAAAGTTGAGAAATTCTCAACTTCTGCAGCGAGCAATGCCAGTGAAGCAGTGCCGACGGACCCACAATTCAGTTCGGCAACGCTTGACGTCACCCATTCAAAGCATCGACGCCCCGTGTGATCGGGGTGTTAGTGTGGACATCAGGGCTGTTTCTCAATATGCGTTCTTCAGCGGTCTTGCGTCCTCGTGTTCTCGTGTAACGTCATCATCAGCTGCCAAAGTTCAGTTCCAATACTCAAGATCGCAAGTACAGAGGACGCGTGAAACTTCCCGGATGTGTTCTTGATATCGAGGACGCACCGCTGCAGACTTGAGCACCGATCTCGCTCTAGAAGTCCCAGAAGTCATTGCGATTGGAGATGGGAAGCGCAGCATTTTATTTAGATTTATTATTAAAGCCCGGAGATATCACTTATTTACCTCAGGAGTTTCCCTAAATGAAACGGTGAATATAAACATTACCATGGACATCTTAATAAAGGAATAAACACATTAAGAGTGTTTGTTTGCTCAAATTCGTATTAAAATCAGTTTTATTTGTATTGTGCAACGTATATTTATAATGTTTTTATGCATAATATATATTTTGAAAAGGGGAAAAACAATAAATCATTGTATAAATGCTGTAATGTTTAAACAATTTTTTATTTAAAACGCGTGAAGGTCACGTGACCATCAGGAACAACCAGGGAAGAACGCAGCATCTCATTTCTCACAGGACGCGTTCTTTGTTCTCGTGGTCTCCCGAGTTCATTCTACCGAGGACACCTGGCAAGACCGGTCTTCACAAGAACGCAAGTCCGTTCTCAGCATTCTTGGAATTGAGAAACAGCCCAGGAATCCATTTCTGAATTTGCCTTTAACATCTTGAGGTTACAAAAAACCAAGAATGGATTATTAAAGTAGTACATCCTTTGTATAAACCTTCGGTGGAGTCAACGTGTACGAATGTCATTACCGGTCGCTGGCCTGAAAATTTAAATGCGTAATTATTTTGTCAATCATGATATTTGTGTTATTCCACGTTTATAAGTGGAGGTCAATTGGACGCCCAGCAGGGAGTCATAATTATAATATAACATGACATTCAGCCTGGTGGGCCTTGCCGTCTCACATCCTAACACAGAAAGCATTGAGCCTAATACATCAGACAGTCACTCAGCATTTAAAATGAATGTGTCTTGAATGATCAGGTGTGCAGGAGCACAAAGTCTCTCTCAGACATGCATTTCTTGCAACGGCCACTTACACCACAAAAATGGGTTCGATATCTCTGAGATCAGATTCCCTTTTGAGTTAAACCAGGCTTAAAAGTTTGCTTTCATGGTTGAAATCCACTTTGACTGAAGGAGGTGTACATACTGTATACAGAAAGACCAAAGCCTGTCTTGCTGAAAGAAAACAAAATAGAAGCCATAGAAGAGTTTCTATTATAAATACTACTACAAAATACTCTTTACATTACAAAGCGTCAAATTTAAACCATTTAATCCTGTACATTAGAATGGTTTCTACACAGGCTTGTCCTCTCTAAGGACATTTGAAATATTTAGATACGTTTTAAGTTCTTCTTTAAAAACACCATAATGTCCACATTCTCAGGCTTGATCTCTGTGAAGACAAAGACATAGTGATGCTCATTTTTAGTTGTCTAAGTTTTCATTTAGATAGATAGGTTTCCGTTTAAATTAATGAAAAAATATACATATAATGTGTTTGTAAAGTGCTTTTTACATGACATATTCATCAGTAAAATACATTGCAGCTTTGTCTGAAACTAATGTTACGGTAGTAGCCGTATATTGGTTGTATTTTGCCTCTCTCTCTTTCTCTCTCTCGCTCTCTCCATGCCATATCTGTCAACATTGGGATGTGAAAATAAGGGACCCCCCCCCCCCCCCCCCCCCCCCCCCCCAGAAAAAAAAAAAAAAAAAGAAAAAAACCCAAATAAATAAATATGTTCATCTGGAGCTGTTTCATTGAATATAAACTTCTGAAATGATCAGTAATACATTTTTATTATTATTTACAAGGGCTATAATAATTAGTATACATTAGAAAAAGCTGCAAATAAATTAGCAAACAGTTCAGCTCATTAAAACTATTAGCTATTATAAAGAAATAGAATCAAGTTATCAAATCTCATCTTTTCTTCACTGTATAATTTAAACATTCTGATTAAAGAGCAGCGAATGAATCTCTCATTTAGATTTTTTTTGGTTTGATCACATTAAATAACAGAGCTGTCACTTTAAAACTGCACAGATCTATAATGAAAGCATTTGACTGTTTTCCTTACTGTTTATGCTCATTTAAGACAAAATTTGTTGTGTTTAAAAGAAAACCCAACAAGATCGACATGTCTAGATGTTATTATTATTATTATTATTCATTCATTCATTCATTTTCTTTTCGGCTTAGTCCCTTTATTAATCTGGGGTCGCCATAGCGGAATGAACCGCCATTATTATTATTATTATTATTATTATTATTATTATGATGATGATGATGTGTATATGTCTGTTTAAACATGCACCCAAAACCCAGTGTCCACTTGAGCTCAGCATCAAATCCCATACGTACAGAATCCGCTTGGGAAACAGAGTCTATTATCACTATGGAGAGCATCAGCTGACAGTCATGCATCTTTATATGAACTGACTGTTTTGAGGATTGCATAGGGGCAATATATTATACATATGGCGCCTGTAATGAAAAGGAAATGAATCGCGCCGTTTTTACGTTCACTCCAAAGTGTTTCCATGCCTAAATAAAATGAAAGCACAGAACCGAATCACATTTAAGAGCAAGGGCGGCCCCTGGTGGTTCGGCGGTATGGGTTGCATATAGGGAGGATCGGCTCTTCTCAGAAAGATGAAAAATACGGGAGAAATTCGGGAAAATACCTTTACGGGATGACAGCGGGATAGAACTGTAAAATACGGGAGAATCCCGGGAAAAACGGGAGGGTTGACAGGTATGCTCCATGCCAGTCATTTCTGTATGTCCGCCTTCACGACAGCTGATTGGTCAGGAGACCGATCTGTCATCATTGGGTGTCGTGGCGCGGGAATGTAAAAAGGCCATCAGGAAAAGCGGAGGAGAGCGCTTCTTCCTTTGATCTCGTTTCTCGTGTATTTTGCTAACATGATTATGAATTTCGTTGTTTTTGCTTAACTTTCGTTTGGGCAAAATTATTTTGCATTACTTTTGCCCACTTTGAGATATTTTGTGATTTTTGTACATTTTTATTTTGATTGATTTGTTTGTTACTTTTTGGCTCAGCCCTTTCCCATCATAATAATAATAATAATAATTCATTTTATTTAAAGGCGCCTTTCATGACACTCGAGGTCACCGTACAGGACAGCAAGAACAATCAGTTTAATTAAAAACACAATAAAAGTCAATAGAATACAATACAAATTTTAAAAATGCAGTCGGGTTAAAGAGGATAAGCGGTTCTAAACAGATGTGTTTTGAGTTTGGATTTAAATTGTGAAAGAGAGTCTGAATTACGGAGATCAGGTGGAAGTGAATTCCAAAGTTGAGGAGCAGAGAGGCTGAAGGATCTGCTCCCCATGGTGACAAGGCGGACAGAGGGAACAGTGAGGTGAATGGAAGAAGAAGACCTGAGTGTTCGAGAAGGTGTGTGGCGATATGAACAAGACTAGTAAGGTATGGAGGAGCAAGATTGTGGATGGCTTTAAAAGTGAGAAGAAGTATTTCATAATTAATTCTGAAAAAGATGGGAAGCCAGTGAAGCTGTTGTAGAATGGGTGTGATGTGACAGATGGAAGGGGTTTTTGTAATAATACGGGCTGCAGCGTTTTGTAACAGTTGTAATTTATGAAGAGTTTTATTAGGGAGGCCAAACAGAAGGGAATTACAGTAATCTAAACGGGATGTGACTAAACTATGAACAAGAATGGCAGTTGAATGAGGTGTGAGGGAAGGACGTAAGCGATTTATATTTCGAAGGTGGAAATATGTGGACTGGGTGCAGGGCCGGAGCAAGCCGAATTGCCGCTCTAGGCAAAGGACTATCACGCCGCCCTCAACCCGAAAGTGAAAACTTAAGGAGACCCGGAAGGGACGTGATGGTGGAAAAAAACTGAGTGCGAGAAAAAAAATGGGTCTGAGAAAAAAAAAAACAGCGATAGGAAATTTTTTTTAAATTTTTGCGTTCCCTCGCAAAACTGTTTTTCCACAAACACTTCTGTTCACTTCATACATGTCAACCATACCGTTTTTGCCTGGATTATCCCGTATTTTACAATTCTATCCTGCTATCATCATATCATTCAGTATTTTCCCATATTTCTCACGTATTTTTATCTTGAATGCATGCTGAAATGAATATAAAAATGTCTTCATTCACTTTCTTTCCATTAAAGTTGTGTGTCGCTCATCACCCTTCATATGCAACCTCTGAATCAGCGAATGCAGGTATGAGCCAATGACTGGTATAAGCGCTGACTGACAGAAGCGCTCCGTATGATAAACTGATCCCAGATCAGCTTCTGTACACAGCATTTAAAGAGGAGCGAAAGTGCAGGGAATTTGGGGATATTCGGGTGTATGTTTAAACAAGACAAATACTCTTAATAATATGTAAACATGACCGTCCTGCGTGTTTTATTTTAAACACACCTAATGACAAACTAATGCACAAACAGTTACCAAAGCAATGGAATTCTTTCATTATAGATCTGTGCATTCTTACAGTGACACCCCTGTTATCAAATACAAAACGAGAGATTCATTTGCTGCTCTTCACTTGTTTAATAACAGAGGTGTCACTTTAAATGGTGTTTTCACTGTTTTTAGAAGCTGATCTGGGATCAGTTTATCATACGGAGCGCTTCTGTCAGTCAGCACTTATCAGTCATTGGCTCTGGCTCATACATGCATTTGCTGATACTGAATGATATGATGATAGCAGGATAGAATTGTAAAATCAGGGATAATCCAGGCAAAAACGGGAGGGTTGACATGTATGAAGTGAACAGGAAGTGTTTGTGGAAAAACATTTTTGCGAGGGAACGCAAAAACTTTAAATATATATATATATTTTCCTATCACTGTTTTTTTTTTTCTTCCACTCAGTTTTTTTCGGATGAGAGTCACTACGTTGGGTTGGGCGGCGGAGCGCGTTTGCCGCCCTCGCTATTGTGCCAGACCCCTATTATGCCAGTGTTGTGTTGATGTTGCGGATGAAAGTCAGTTGGGTTGGGGGGCGGGGCGCATTTGCCGCCCTAGGCGGCCGCCTAGGTCGCCTCAATGGACGCGCCGGCCCTGACCGGGTGACATTATTAACATGTGCAGTAAATGATAGGGTGCTGTCGAAGATGACACCCAGACTCATCTGTGGGAATAGAAAAGCTATGTGATTTGTTTAAAGTGGATCGTGTACCTATAAGCAGAAGTTCAGTTTTATTGTCATATTGAGCTTTACCTCCTCAAGTTCACTCTTTTCGCAACCCATCACTGGGAAACACCCATACACACTCATTCACACACACACTCATACACTACGGACAATTTAGTTTATTAAATTCACTTATAGCGCATGTGTTTGGACTGTTGGGGAGACTGGAGCACCCGGAGGAAACCCACGCCAACACGGGTAGAACATGCAAACTCCACACGGAAATGCCAACTGACCCAGCCGGGGCTCGAACCAGTGACCTTCTTGCTGTGAGGCAACAGTGAGCCACCGTGCCACCCCCAATTACAAATTCTATATAGCTTTTTTTTTTTACAGGGCGGTATTAGTGATAACCAACAGGAAAGCTGATATCTTTGAGATCAGTGTCTCTTTCAAGCTAAACCAGGCTTAAAAGCTTGCAAAAAAACCCCACTTTGACTGACGGAGGTGTATATGCTGTGTACATATTATGACACGTTTGTCTTGATGCTCCGTTTCAGCTCGCCAACACAAAACAGAGCAAAGCAGACGAACTCTCAAACTGGAGGAGATCTAAAAGCAGCGTTTGTCTCCGGGAAAAGCGAGCGCTGTCACGTTGACGTGTTTTGGTTTGTGCAGAATGAGTGGAGCTGAAGTCTGGCATTGTGTGGATCCGCTTGCCGCACCTGGATGGGGACGCTGAAGCACACCTGCAGAAGGAGAACACAGAGCGGGATTATTAGATCAAACGCTGCCCCGTGTGGCCAGCAGGTGTGAGGTGCCGATCATCAATGCTGAATGTCGAAGAGATGGGGGTTTGTGGGTGATGGAGGATTACGGGCGTTTTGGGATCTGATGTCAGAATCAATCAGTTCAATTCATCTTTATTTCTGTAGCGCTTTTACAATGTAGATTGTGTCAGTTCAGTTTTCAGTGTTGAAGTTCAGTTTAGCTCAGTTCAGTGTGGTTTAATTTTCACTGCTGAGAGTCCAAACACTGAAGAGCAAATCCATCGATGCGCAGCTCCACTAGTCCCAAACCAAGCAAGCCAGTGGCGACAGCGGCGAAGAACAAACTTCACTAATTGACGAAAGTTTTTCAATAAATAAACACATACATGCATACAAAAACCTAAAACAATTAATTTAATATACTGTACTTTTTGGCCTCTTTGGTTTATCTTGTTAATTAAACATGTATTGTAAAGTTCTTCTAATACATTCACTTTTTGACTCAAAAGAGTGCTCAAGAGGAAATATCTGTGAAATTAGAAATTACAACAAGACAACAAACACACCAGTAAGCGAGCAGCATCTTGTTTCCAGGCCAACATGTAATGTTATGGACTGGCCAGACCAGTGTCCTGATCATAACCCAATAGAAAACCTGTGTCTGACATCAAAAATGCTGTTTTTCTGAGGCCAAAACCAAGAAATGCAGAGAAATTGTGTAGGACATGTTCAAAGGTGCCAGAAGTCAGTCAAATCCATGTCGATGTGAATGTATACATACATACACACATAGACCAAAAAATCTAAATGTACTCGATAGTCTCTTTGATTTATCCTGTTAATTAGACTTTAAGTTTACATGTCGTCCTAATGCTGCGTTCACACCAGACACGGAAGAAGCGTCAGTTGTGAGTGATTTACATGTTAAGTCAATGCAAACGCGCGAATAGACATCCTATGGCGCGACAAGCGCGAATGGTGCGGCGCGAATGACGAGAATTGTGCGAATGGCGCGGGCGGAAATTGAGCGTTTTGTGCGTTTTACGCACTTACGCGCAAATCGCTCGAGTTCAAAAATCTGAACTTCTGTGGACATTCGCGCCGTGTTAACCAATCAGGAGCTTGCTCTTGTAGGGGCATGATTGTGACGTAGCACCTGTTGTTGGTGTCCCGGGGAAAATCCTCCAGCGGACACCGACAACAGTTCATCATACTGGGCTTGGCTCAGTCAGAAGCACAGCTGAAAGCCTCCATCATCCAGGTTAAGGCCTCGTTTACACTAATGCGTTTTCGTTTTAAAACGCATAAGTTTTTCTACGGTTACGCCATCCGTCCACACTACGCCGGAGTTTTCGAGCCCCCAAAACGGAGCCTTTTGGAAACGCTGGAGAGGTCGTTTTCATTCTAAAACGCTGCTGCTCCATCTCAGTGTAGATGGGGGAAAACAGAGACATCTGAAAATCGAGGCGTGGCTGCTGAGATTCGCTACCTGATTGGGGCTTTTGGGTCATTGCGTATCCTTCCCTTATTCGTCAAGCCCCTATCACATGACTATAACGCTACCGGAAGACGGCAGACCAGCCTTCACTGTAAACAACAACATGGACACAGAAATGGGAGCGTTGTTTGCACTATTGTCCGTTTTAGGCGCCATTGTGCAGTTAAACTCTGCCTTTTTTACTACAGCAGCTGCATATATTCGCAAGAGGCAAGCTATTGTTCGAGCACTCGCTAATCGCTCGCGTTCATCATCAACCAGCGTTTGTTGACTAATAATAACCAAATGCCGAGGGAGACACATGCTTCCTGAGTGTGCGAATGGTCACGTGATATATGTTTTTGGTGGAGTGGTGTGGACGGAGATATGTTTAGAAACGCTAGATGAAACGCTAGTGTGGACGCGGATCGTTTTTGATCTAAAACGCAGTTTCAAAACGAAAACGCATTAGTGTAAACGGGGCCTTAGTTTCTGGAGGAGTTTATGAGCTCAAAGAGCTGGGTGCACCTATGAAAGTATCTAGTGGACTCAGACACTGCTCTAAACGTATCGACGCAGTTTTACAGCCTTCATAAAGCACATAAACACAGTTATTTTCTCAATAAAGTCCATGTTAGCCATTTAGCAACGAAGCTACAGTCACCGAGCAGACAGAAGCCCTGCCCATCACGCGAATCCGCGTCTGTTCTGAAGTGAATTTGACGTGCGAATGAAGCGGAGTTTGACGAGCGAATGAAGCGAGTAAACTCAAATGTTTACTGGTGTGAACGCAGCATAATACAGTCACTTTTTGGCTTAAAATAGCTACAAATAATAACTTCAATCTAACGTAAAACCAATAAACCATGTTTGCACAAATATCTCGTTGTATAGGAATCCATAGAAAGTATTGTAGAAAGTTATATTGAAAAGTATGTTGATGTTGCTTTTTTAATATAAAATTCTGTTAAGATGTGTTCATTTATTTTAGGGCACTGTATATGGCAACTAATGAAAAGTGTGTGTGTGTGTGTGTGTGTACGTGTTTTTGTGACATATCAGGACACAAATCTGTATAATGACATAGGTATGACACAGGTATTACAAAAAGCAGGTGAAATATGAGGACATTGATGACGTCCTCACTTCTCAAAAAGCTTATAAATCACACAGGATGAGTTTGTTCAGGGAGTAAAGCTGTACACTGTCTCCTGTGATGGTTGGGTTTAGGGGTAGGGTGGGGTGAGGGCAATATAATATACGCTTTGATCTGTATAAAATGAATGGAAGCCTATGTAATGTACCCACTTTTCACAAAAACAAACATGTGTGTGTGTGTGTGTTCCGGACAGACACACAGGTCACAGTGATGATCTATGGAGCGTCTGCTGAGCTAATGCTCATTTGGGGTTTACACTGCAACAATAAAAAAGCTTTCAAGATGTGGACCGTAGTAAATCTCGAAAGGGTCCCAGGAAAAAAAAAGGAGGCAATAAACATAGCAGGAGATGAATATTTGTCTGTCCTGAACCCTGCGTCTGTCCCACAGGCCTCATCGGCACACATGAAGCCTGTCGCAGACAATAAAAAAGCATACATGTGAGAAATGATTCCCACAACCGCGCAGGACTGCTCACAGACTCCAGCGCTTCATTTTCGGTTCATTTCATGTCTGTCACAGCTTTAATCGTTTGACCTCTGACCTCTTGATGTAAATCTGAACTGAGGCCCCGTTTACACTAATGCGTTTTCGTTTTAAAACGGCGTTTTTTATCAAAAACGATCCGCATCCACACTAGCATTTCATCTAGCTTTTCTAAACATATCTCCGTCCACACCACTCCACCAAAAACGTATATCACGTGACCATTCGCGCACTCTGGGCATGCGAGTTCAAGTATAAACAGGAAGCATGTGTCTCGCTCTGCATTTGGTGATTGTTAGTCAACAAACGCTGGTTGAGCGATGAACGCGAGCGATTAGCGAGTGCTCGAACAATAGCTTGCCTCTTGCGAATATATGCAGCTGCTGTAGTAAAAAAGGCAGAGTTTAACTGCACAATGGCGCCTAAAACGGACAATAGTGCAAACAACGCTCCCATTTCTGTGTCCATGTTGTTGTTTACAGTGAAGGCTGGTCTGCCGTCTTCCGGTAGCGTTATAGTCATGTGATAGGGGCTTGACGAATAAGGGAAGGATACGCAATGACCCAAAAGCCCCAATCAGGTAGATAATCTCAGCAGCCACGCCTCCGTTTTCAGATGTCTCCGTTTTCCCCCATCCACACAGAGACGGAGCAGCAGCGTATTAGAAGGAAAACGACCTCTCCAGCGTTTCCAAAAGGCTCCGTTTTGGGGGCTTGAAAACTCCGGCGTAGTGTGGACGGATGGCGTAACCATAGAAAAACTTATGCGTTTTAAAACGAAAACGCATTAGTGTAAACGGGGCCTGAGTTTCCCATCAGAGCTTTCCTTTATACCAGTGGTCTCAAACTCAGTTTTACCTGGGGGCCACTGAAGGCCAAGTCTGGGTGAGGCTGGGCCGCATCAGGATTTCCACAAGAAATAATTATATTATTAATTATTAATTAGTTTATTTTTATTTTGTGTTAATAAAAATAAAGAGATTTGAGAAGATTGGAATTTTTTAAACATAACATAAGATGAAAAAATAAACAAATTAAACATTATTGAGAAAATAAATCAATCAGTAATAAATAGTAATACTACTAATAATAATAATTCGATTTACTGTTATCCGCCGCGCTGTTGTTACAGGAAAAAGAAGCAACACTGTGTTGTTGTCATTTGTTTTGACTACTTTTGCATCATTTAGAAAATGATGTAATGTTTATTGTGTGAGGCAATGCAGAAACAATGCAGGTAGAGCGATGCAAATGACCCACAAATAACGGTGCGACCCTATAATTGGTCCAGGTTACCGAGGACTCTTATTGCCGATGGACAGGTGTCGATGTGTGACTGCAGACGACTACATTAGGCTGCACTGAGTTCCTTACTCTTCTTTTTATGCCGCCGTGTACGCATCACTTTGACTTCTTTTCTGCTCACTGCGCGCGAAACAATCACCACCAACCAATGAGAGTGATTGTAAACGTAAGAAAGATGATTGGTTGAAAATATTGTTCAGGATCAATAGTTAAACGTGCATTTTGCTTTAACTAGCGCATGACGGTAGTGAACACACAATCCACACTGCATTCGCTGCACTCATTCTCTCTCTCTCTCTGCTATATACCCCTGCTATATACAATAATAGGTTGTTTGTTATTCAATTATTTATTATTTATTTTTACTTAATAATTTTAAAGGTTTTTCAGGTTGTATCACTGCACAAATAAATAAACATGTCACAAAGAATATGTATTATTATTATTATTATTATTCATGGTTTCCGCTACATTCATTCTTCCATGGCGGGCCGCCACACCAAAATTCATCCCGCCACGGCTATAGTACAGCTTCCCATTCAAAATATTTAGTCATTGTTGTTGTTTTTTTAATAGCGGGTTATAATCGCACCAAAACGTATTAAAAGGTAAGTGAATTATAACAGCGCAAACTTTTCTGTAACCGTAGTAGTGCTGTGCGTTATTTGTTTAACCCTTTACAGTGACATGCTGGCTGACTGACAGGTGCGTGAGACGTGAGACCAGCAAACACGACGTATAGCTTTCAGTTAAGATGAACACAGTTTCCATAATTATACTTTATAGATAAAGGTCTATGGTTCTGCATACAATGACTTTATCTGGCTGGAGTTTATAGCGGTTTCACTTTACCTCAGGACTGTTCAGCTCCTTCAGCTGTTTCACTTTACTTCAGGACGCATTAATGCCGCTCTGTAGGTCTATCGGAGACATTCATAAATATTCCTAGCAAATCTAATAAATGTTGGAGATGTACTCGTCACATAAACGCACTAAATCGCTCTTGAGCAGCGTATATTTCAGGGTGTGAAGTTGTGCACGAACAGAGGAAATCAGCGCGCAAGCAGAGATTCGCATGCTCGTATTACATAAATGCGATCTCGACGTGTAACACTGCGCTCACAACATGTGTCATTGAAATAACACCCATAGGTAGTTGGTACATCTGTGTAAAAATCCTGCCGCCACAGCTGGAAAAAATCCTAGAGGAAACACTGTTATTATTATTATTATTATTATTATTATTATTATTGGTATTAATAAGATTATTGGTGTTTTAAAATAATATAAATAAAGGTGCCTTAAGTATGCTTAAGGAACATTAACATTAAATTAAATTCAAAAAAGAACATTTAATCATTCACACTTGTACCATTTTTCTTCATTCTCAGTTTTTATATAGCTGCTGAATGTGTGACGTTTAAACACATCGTTACATTTGACAGCACGAGTGTAAATATTGCAATAAATAAATCCAAATACTTTAAAAAAAAAAGATATTCAAGGCAGAATTTAGTTTGTATTCGTTTTGCATTGTTGTTTATTTGTTTGTTTGTTTGTGTTGCTTTGATTGTGTTGACCTATTTGCTTTGCTTTGCTGCATTTGTTTTATTTTGCTTTATTTTGTTTTGGGTTTCTTGGATTTATTTGTTTTGATTAGTTGAAATGTGAATTGTAGCTTTACTTTTGCTTTGTTTTGTTTGGTTTGTTTACATTCGTTTCAAGTTGCTTTGTTTTGCCTTTTTGTTTTGCTTTTCTTCGTTTTAAATTAGTTTCCATTCGTTTAATTATATATATGAGCAATATCACACTCGTAGCACAACATCATATTAGGTTAGATTTAGGTCATGACGTCAGGTGACCAAAATTAAAAAGTCTAGCCAGCATCGAAGGACAATGTTATTTTGACGTCCAATAGCGATGTCTAATTACGTTGATATTTGGTTGATTTTAGGTTGTGTTGGAAAGTGACCAAACTCCAACGTCTGATAGATGTCATAGTGGTGACGTCCACACATCGTCAAGGTGTAACATGAGTAGACGTTGATACTTGGTTGGTTTTAGGTTGAATATTGGACATTGACGTCGGCCTGACGTTGGATTCTGACGTCAACCCGATTTTCATTTCCAATCAAAATCCAACATCCCCACGACGTTGGGGTACAACGTCAATATGACGTCAGGTTGATGTTCTGTGCCTGCAGCGTTAGTGTTTCACCATTCACGATATACAGCCATATCAACTACTTTCTTCCGCTATACATTCGCATCTGCAGCTGACGTCAGAACAGCAAAAAGCGTTGCTACTTTACAAACGTCAATTTAGTGCTAGTGTTTGAATGATTCTCTAGCGTAATGTCTAAAGTGATGACAAAACAGGTGATTTTGCTGACATTTTAAGATTATAAGGCTGAACGGCATGAAATGCCATCAGTCTACAGAGATTTCCCAGTATTTCTCGGTTGCAATCGGGATCTTACAATAATTACTTCTGAAAAAGCCAAAGCAAAGCAAACACTACCAGATTACTATGGTATAAATACAGCACTACAACATACAAAAGAGAGAGATTGACTTGGAGTCTCACTTACCTGCTTTATAATGATTTGATCAGTTGTAGTTTGAATTTGCGCTGAGTTTTTCTTCCCTAAGGATTTATTATGCGGTCTCTGTCGCCATCTTGTGGCGGAACATCAACCGTCTTTGCCCTCCACGTCTTACGTTGCTTGATGTGCTCATTTAATTTTACTTTTTCTTTTTATTTGTCTGTTTTGATTTGCATTCTTTTGCTTTTTTGTTTCCTCTTCTTTAGTTTTGCGTTCTTTAGGTTTGCTTTTTTTATTCCTTTGTTTTTGCTTTACTTGGCCTTGCTTCGCTTTTGTTTGCTTTGCTTTATTTTAAATATTATTTTCTTTCATTTCATTAAAGACATTTATACTTGGAACAGTATTGGCCCGTTTCCACTGAGTGGTACGTTACGGTACGGTTCGGTTCGGTATGCTTTTATGGCTGTTTCCACTGTCAAAAGTGTACCGAACCGTACCCTACCACTTTTTCGGCACCCTTTCGAAAGGGTACCAAAGACGAGAAAGGGTACCAAAAGGTGTAGCTACACGCGTCACTGAACGCTGATTGGTTTACAGAAATACGTCACGATCTCGTGGAGCTAGCCAGAATCAAAACAAAAGGAACTGCCATGTTTTTTTAAATACACAGCCGAGACAACTATATGCATATAATAATGATCCATGGATGACCCGGGATAAAAAAAAAACCTTGTCGTTGTCTTGATGAACAGCCACAAAGCCAAGAATCTGCCGTGTCCTGTTGTTGTTCTACAAGGCCGTCTAAAAGTGCGAGCGGTTTTCGCTTTCTCCAGGGAGCTCGTGATCGCGTCTTTATTTGATATAACAAACTTCTTGAGCTGATGATAATAACGTGTGTGTGATTATTGAAGCGTCTTCGACATCTGATCCATTCAGAAAAAAAAAGGACAAACGCGAGAGTGCAGCGCGAAAAAAAGGAGAAGCCTAACAAAACAAAGGAGCAAATAGTTTCGGCAACCTGAATCATGAACAAACTGCCACGTTTATCATCGCCGTTTGGACTATTATGAACTCGGAATGACAGAATTACTCTCTAACAAGAGGCTACATGTGCTGGTGAAGGTTAAAGATACAGATGAGAGGTTTGCTCTGACTGTGGGCTACTGTATATGTTGCGTGTTGATTTTGAACTCAAATAAGGACTAAATGCATGCTGTGTGTAGTTTTTCTCTAAGTGGTAACATATCGGAGACTGTAAGGGGCTGTGTGTGTTCAAATATGTTGCATTTTTTATTTATTTATTTACAGTAGGCTGTAACACTGTCATTGATCTGCAGTTATAATCAAATCATGTTCATAGAAATGTTAGTAATAAACATTTATACACAAGTATTAATATTAAAGCATCTGTTTTGTGAGAAGAGCTTGTCATAAATATGAACGACCTGTACGGCTTTACTGTAGACATTTATTCGAGCGAGAATGACGTCGACTTAAACTTTCTGTCGTACACCACGCCCACCAAAAGGGTACCCTTTTTTAGTGGAAACGCAAGCCTGATAAAGGTGACCCGTACCGAACCGTACCGTACTGTACCACTCAGTGGAAACGAGCCATATGATGTATAAAAAAATACTTACCCCTTTATAAATATCCACCCTGCATTTTTTAACATTTTCCCACATTACTAATTTCATCAGTGGCCTCTCCTTTGACCACATATTAAACCACAATGGCGTTGACTCTAATGGTGCCAGATGTGCACTTAACAAACAGACCTTTGAACTAAATATCCAGTCATTGGCATATACAGTAACGGTCTTCCTATCAGTGACTTGTATGTACACGCCATGTCTTGGTTTAGTCCTCTGTGGTTTCTTAGTCATTTGTAAAGCAAATGTCAAGGATGTGAAGTCATCTGGTAGTTTCTGCATGCGTGTGTAAACTCATGCAAAGAGTCGACAGCCGCTAAAAACAGTCTGAAGACGTTGAGCAGAGCATGATGGAGTTGAACGTGCAGCTCCAGACGGCACTTCACACTTCATAAAGAGCATTTATTTCATTCACAGGAGCTTTTGTTTTGCTGGAAGAAAGTCCTGGACAGAACTGGGTGGTCTGAGATTGAGACCCCTGACATTACATTATAATGGAGCAACAATCTTTTATTGTGTGCATTTGTAATGATTATATTATATTATATTATATTATATTATATTATATTATATTATATTATATTATATTATATTATTCATTCAACTCATTTTCTTTTCGGCTTAGTCGCTTTATTAATCTGGGGTCACTACAGGGGAATGAACCACCAACTTATACAGCATATGTTTTACGCAGCGGATGCCCTTCCAGCTGCAACCCAACACTGGGAAACACCCATACACACTCATTCACACACTTACACTACGGCCAATTTAGCTTGCCTAATTCACCTATACCATGTCTTTGGACTTGTGGGGGAAACCCACGCAAACACGGGGAGAATATGTAAACTCCACACAGAAATGCCAACTGACCCAGCCAGGCTCAAACCAGCGACCTTCTTGCTGTGAGGCGATTGTGCTACCCACTGTGGTACTGTTATGTCATATATTTTATATATATATATATATATATATATATATATATATATATATATATATATATATATATATATATATATATATATATATATATATCACATTATTATTAATTACAATTATTATTATTATATGTTTACTATTATTATTGTTATGCGTTTCTTTTTCTTATTGTTATTATTATAATTATTATTAGTTGATTATTATTATTATTATTTATTTTTTTATTAATTGATTGTTATTATTATTTTGGGTCACACTTTATTTTGATGGTTGTTGGATTTAATGTTTGCTTTGAATGTTAATGTTTGGTTTAATGTTGAATTTAAGTTACATTGCATCTACATGCCAACTAATTCTCTTTAGATTATAAGTAGATTTTAATGTTAGGGTTAGGGTTAGTGTAAGTTGACATGTACTTGCAAAGTTTCTTATAGTCAGTTAAATGTCTGTTCAAGGAGCAGTATCAACAGATTTTAAGCAGACAGTCTACTAACACTCAAGTGGACCATCAAAATAAAGTGTTCCCATCATTTGTTTATTATTATTATTATTATTATATTTGTTTATTAATATTATTTATTGTGTATTATTGTTATTTGTATTATCATTTGAATGTTATTTGTTTGTTTTTCATTTATTATTATTATTATTTGTTTATTATTATGATTAAAAAATTATTATTGTTTGTTTATTAGTATCATTTGTTATTATTGTAAAAAATAATATTTTTTATATTTTTATTAAAAAAACAAACAATTTTAATATATTGTACTCTATATGGCATTTATTTTACCTGTTAATTCAATTTCACGTTACATTTCATGTCCTTTTTTACAATGAAAATATTTTAAATCATATTTAAGTCAATTGACGTTGTTTGTTCAGCTCTTTTCATGAGTGACTTCACATTTATTATTATGACTTAATATTTACTCTAATTTGTCAATAATAAAAGGAATAATAATAATAAGAAAAAAGTCATAATGTTGTATTATGTAAAATTGTAATATTGTAAAATAACAACATAAAACTTAATAATAAACCCATTTTTCAAACTATTTATTTTGGTTTTACTTAGAACTATACAGAAATAGGATGTAAATTGCTTCAGTAGACTTGATTTATATTTTGTCCATTTTGTTTTCTCATTGGAGGTTAAAAGTTTGTCTCTGTTTTATGTCTTTATTGGCCATTCGGAAACTCATCTGGGGCACGTCAAATCTGCCAGTTTTTATATTGATATTTAAAGTAAACACCAGGCTTATTGATGATCACAATGCGTCCAGAAATGCACAAAAACAACATCCATTCAGCAAATTTTCCAAGTCTTTAGCTCTCTCCGGGGATGTTATGACAAAAGGCTCTGTGACCGTGAAGGATTGACCCCGTGTTTTTTTTCAGTCATAAGTAGGCCCACACGGAATCTGCGCGCGCAGAATTCCGCAGATTTTCAGCAGATTTTCCGCAGATTTCCGCAGATTTTTAGCCCATCATTACTTCTGTTTATTTACTTAAAGTTAACTATTTACAGTTAATCTAATTGGATTTGCATTTTAAACTTAAAATACAAGTTAAAAAGATATTAATTTTTATTTAACATATTAAGGTTTTAGTTATGATACTCCCAAAATAATTCAGCAGAAATCCGCAGATTTTTACCAAAATTCTCCGCAGAAATAGCAAAAAATGTCCGCAGATTCCGTCTGGCCCTGGTCATAAGACTGAAAAGAGCTGCAGGCAACCACCAAAGCGCCTTTAGACTTCATCTGTGTTGTTGACGTGACGTTGCATTTTTACTGTCGCACATGACAAAAATGATTGTAATTAATACTGGCATCATTTATCATAGGAACATAGCAACTTGATATATTTTGTCACTGAAAACCATTCTCTGGTGTGATACTGTATGCTAATTTTAAATCAAGCAATTGGAAAACGTTAATTAGTGGAAGGTGACGGCACGGTGGCTCAGCGGTTAGCACTGTCGCCTCACAGAAAGAAGGTCGCTGGGTTGAGTCCCGGCTGGACAAGGAGGCATTTCTGTGTGGAGTTTGCATGTTCGTGTTGGCGTGGGTTTCCTCCAGGTGCTCAGTCCAAACACATGCGCTACAGGTGAATAAACTGAAATTGGCCTTAGTGTATGAGTGTGTGTGTGTGTGAATGAGAGTGTATGGGTGTTTCCAAAACAATCTCATGACAATTCGTAAGTTTTTGATTAAGTGGCTAATTTGTATGAACTCGTACGATCTCATGCATACAATTTAGTACGATTTGCTCATCCCCCAATGACGGTTGGGTATAGGGGCGGGGTTGGGTGCCACGCCTCCTTTTTTAAAATAGTACGACTGAACTCGAATTAGGGCAACGCAGTGGCGCAGTAGGTAGTGCTGCTGCCTCACAGCAAGAACGTCGCTGGGTCGCAGGTTCGAACCTCGGCTAGGCTGGGTCAGTTGGCGTTTCTGTGTGGAGTTTGCATGTTCTCCCTGCATTTGCGTGGGTTTCCTCCGGGTGCTTCGGTTTCCCCCGACAAGTCCACAGACAAGCGGTACAGGTGAATTGGGTAAGCTAAATTGTCCGTAGTGTATGCGTGTGAATAAGTGTGTGGATGTTCCCAGAGATGGGTTGCGGCTGGAAGGGCATCCACTGCGTAAAATCGTGCTGGATAAGTTGGCGGTTCATTCCGCTGTGGTGACCCCGCAAGGGACAAAGCCGACAAGAAAATGAATGAATGAATGAACTCGAATTAGCCACTAAACTGACAAAACGTAAAATAGTTACGTTTCCTCATGAGATCAGGCTGGTGTTTCCCAGTACTGGGTTGGGGCTGGAAGGGCATCCGCTGCCTAAAACATATGCCGGAATTGTTGGCGGTTCATTCCGCTGTGGCGACCCCTGATGAATTAGGGACTAAGCCGAAGGAAAATTAATGAATGAATAATTATTGAAGGACCCCATTTAAGATCATGTGATTGAAGACTCTAGTTAAGCGGTAAAGTCTAGAAGGGATACTCACATCAATATAGCATAATTTTTGTGACACTGTACAACAATAATTACTGTTTTTAAATCACTGTGAAAGTTGGGGTTGGGGTAGATGTTACTAAAATACAATTTAATGGGTAATTTAATAAATAATAAGAATAAATACTGTTTTTACATTACTGTGATGATTGGGTTTAAGGTCGGGGTGCCCTAGACGTCAATAAAATACAAGTATTGGGTAATTTAATAAGTAATATAAATAATTCTTGTTAACTTTACTTTAATAATTCTGATTAATTAATTCTTGTTAAAACTTAAGTTTTTGTCTGAGAATTTTCCACATATTTGATTTTTTTTTTTTGAACCACTATAAAAATAATAATCTCATATAAATTCATAATTTCATATAAAATAAACAGCATTATATGAAGTGTCCAACAATGAAGATAAATCCAGGGTTCATACGGTCATGGAAAACCTGGAAAAGTCATGGAATTTTGACATGGCATTTTCAAGGCATGGAAAAGTTTTGGAAAAACAGAAAAACCCACAAAGTTTTGGAAAAGTCATGAAAAACAGATATCTGTATACTTGATTATGGGTTAGTTGTCTTTACTTCTTTTCTGTCCTTGGCCAATCACATAATCTCACATTATTAGTGCGGCGCAAGCATTATCTAAAAAAAAAATTACATAGATATAAATTTAAACTGAATAGATTGTTGCATGTTTTACGATATGCTGTAATAAATTTGAACATGCATTGTTTTTCTTTTATCACGCATATGTAGACATTGCATGAAACATCAGGTCATGAAAATGGACGTGAAAGTCTTGAAAAAGTCATGGAATTTTAGTAGTAAAAATGTGTATGAACCCTGTAAATCCCTCTCAGACTTTTTGAATATTATTATGATTTTTTTTTTTGCTACATTACCCCATAGGACATTTTTACTGTACAGTTTAGTAAAAGTTTAGTGGTCCATAAAAGGCTAAATAGGTGGCGCAGTGGCACAGTAGGTAGCACTGTCACCTCACAACAAGAAGGTCGCTGGTTCGAGCATCGGCTGGGTCAGTTGGCATTTCTGTGTGAAGTTTGCATGTTCTCCCTGTATTCGCGTGGGTTTCCTCCGGGTGCTCCGGTTTCCCCCACAAGTCCAAAGACATGCGCTATAGGTGAATTGGGTAAGCTAAACTGGCCGTAGTGTATGTGTGTGAATGAGAGTGTATGGGTGTTTCCCAGTGATGGGTTCCAGCTGGAAGGGCATTCATTGCGTAAACATATGCTGGATAAGTTGGCCGTTCATTCCGTTGTGGCGACCCCACATTAACAAAGGGACTAAGCCGAAAAGAAAATGAATGAAAAGACTAAACAAAGCAACAAATGGAAACAAACTAAATGAAACAAAGCAAAACCAAAACAAAACTAATCCTACTAATGGAAACTAAGCAAAGCCAAACAAAACAATCATGGCAAAACTGATAAAAACAAACCGATCAAATATCAATAGAGGTGCGATATCAAAAGAAAATCAAAGAAATACAAAGCAAAGCTAAATAAAACAAATCCACAAAAGCAATAATAAACAAAAGCAAATCAAAAGGCAACCAAAGCAAGGCAAAACTAAACAAACGAAGGCAAAACAAAGAAAAACTAAATAAGACAATGAGTAAAACAAACAACAACTACATCAATCAATCTTTAAAAATTGTATTTTAAAGGTAACACACACACACACACACAAATCTAGCCTTTGCATCTGAGCTTGTTTTGGATCTCGACTACTGCCCTAAGACCACCACCAACTTCCATGAACATCCCAAGAATTTTAATCTAAGTTTCTTTTTTGCAGCGTAAGAGAGAGAGAGAGAGAGAGAGGTTTCAGCAGAACCCAGGAGACGGGTCTGAGAGCGGGGATCACGGATAGATTCCTCTTTGTTTTCTCTCCTCCCTCCCTCCCGCGTTTCTTTCTCCAGCTCTCTGGCCTTTCCTATGGTAATCCCAGCATCCCTCTCTTCAGGTTACACCCTGCAGGAGTTTGGGGTGACCTATAAGCTATTGTAATCATCAGCTGCCATTATCTCCTCCATTGATGGACCGTTGGGTTTATCTGTGATGAAAGTATGGACATAGTCTGGATTCAGCTTACCGGCTGAATTATGCTTGAAGCGACAAATAATCAGAATTTCAAGTAAGCATAAGTAGATCATAAAAAATTATCGTGTGACTGATCTTAACGTTTTGGTCCTTAACTTAACTTTGGTCGTAACTTAAATAGCACTTGAAAGTTTTCATGGATTTAGAGACTGGGACTCACCAAGGCAATGGTCAGCCATTGGACTTTGTCTGTCTGGCTTGTTGGTTTGGTGTGCTTCACACTTTGTCTCTTGTTGGGTTTACGTCGGAGCTTGTTGGCCCAATTCAGCATGTCGAATTGGTTTTGGCCGAAAAGAGTGATCTGACTGGTTATTCAGCAACAAATCAGAGCCTGAGTGTGACAGTGAAGTGACGTAGCAAGCAAACAATTCAAGTTAAGAAGAGATACAAAGAGGCCAGCTGTAATTTCGCTACATTTATCAAATATTTGCAAATGATATGAATTATTAGACATATATTCAGAAGCAAATTCCTTTAAGAGACAAAAAAGGAATCCTTCAAGACAAATGCTCCCACACAGGGGCAGAATGTGCACTCGTGAATCAGTCAGCTGTCGTCCATTTGGTGTATTCCCAGGCAGCATTTTGGTCCAGACGGGACAAGGCACGAGCCAAAGCAAGGTGACAACACAGTTTGGTTTCATCTGCGCTATTTCGGCATTAACCTGGTGTGTCCCAGCCTTAAGAGTTCTCAAAGGATCCTATGTCCTTTGTTAAAAGTTTGAGGACAATCATCAGAAAGTCTTTGTATTTGTCAGATATTAGACGTTTGAGAAGTTTTTTAGGAACAAGGAGCTTGGCCAATTAGGTTAGAAGATTAGAAGTTTCACAAAATTTGAGGTTGTATATGTGAGCTTTGAGATGTTCCTAAGAAAATGGCTTGGTCTATGGGAGTTTGAGATGATCTTTAAGTCGAAAGGTTTCCAAGTTAAAAGTTTCGAAAGGTTCATGGTTGACTGGTGCAGGTAGTGTTGGTGCAAAATGTGCATGTTGTGTGGAGGTGCTAGTCACTACTAAAAGTTTGGGCTTTATTTAAGGCCTGTTAGCCCCAGGCCATCATCCCTGCATGCTGTCCTAGTGGACCCAGGGGGGCTGAATACTCACCACTTCCACAAATGACCGTTTGTTAACTTTGCAAGGTTGCCCAGGTCACCCTAGAACAGTTTGTAGTGGTCCCTTTTTGAGGCCTACTCTGGCTAATACAGAAATCGGGCTTCAAGCTAAATTTCCCCAAATTTCTCCAGAGAACTTGAGAGCCCTTGCCCAAATCAGCTGATTCTAACAAATATATTCCAGAGAATATATCAGGCTTCTACCAGTTTTCAATGCAAAAACCAAACCGATATTATCCTTCCCAAGGACGACTGTTAAGAGTATCAACCTTAAAAAAGAAGGATGAAAAACTAGTGACCAGGTGTTTGCATACAGCAGTCTTAAGGATAGTAAGTCACTAGTCTCTTTTCATTTGACTCAACCTGATTGAGGGTTGTTTTGGTGTGGCTTTTTTGATGTGTGTGCAGTTATCAAGTTGATCTATTGATTTCCTTTTTTGCAAATCGATTCATGAATATCGATGGCAACAGTTGATGGTAAAAGTTGATTCATGATGATAATGTTAACAGTAAAAGTGGATCTATGACCCTTGATCATGTAAAGTAATTTGTGATTCTCACTCGTTGAACGTTGGTGTGCGAATGCTGTCGATATCATGAATCAATGTGTGGATGTGTGGAAATCTGCAGGTTATTAGGTATATACAGTTACCTTTTTAAAGGGGTATCTTTGGTACCTATAGTTGGCCCATATGTTTTGGTCCATTGTTCATTCAAAGTTTGCATGTCGGAAGGCAGCTTTTGACTAATAGGTCTTTTTGGTTGGAAAGTTAGGGTTTCTTAAGTCAGTAAAGGTTATGGGTACTAGTATTTTGTCACCTGTGATTTGGGCGATGGAATTATTGGTTCGGGATTTGTTGTGTTCTTTCTATATTGCACATAGTTTGGATCCTGTATGACCTCTGGTCTTGAGTGCCCAAAAGAGGATGTGTGTGGCTTCTCAGAAATCTGATTACCAAGGACAGAGTAAGTGTGATAGTACTAGTCCTCTGAATGTGTGACAGGGACTAGTACTATCACAATAAGCTTTTGTAATGAAGAAGAGTGTGGGTATCGTTTTCCTTAAAAAAAAAATAAAAACACTTTTAGGTCTAGTCTGTTTGTATAGGGAAGATTGGTCATTTATTGACCATTATGTCCAGAAAGTCTATGTTATTGTAAATAGTGACAGACTTCACCCTTATGGAGGTGTGGTAGGGATTCATGAATTGTAGAAAACTGTTCAATTCATCTTGGCTTTATTGCCAAACTCCTCATATTTCATCCGGATACTGCAGGTAACAAAATGGTAGCCTGGCGGACTTGAGAAAGACTTTTTGCTTGTCTTTTGTGTATAATACCACCCCATAATAATTAGTTGACGGCTACTTGAATATGAGGTATTGAATCAGGGATACTCTATTGATACTGCAGGTTAAGGGCTGGGTATCTGTCTGGAGGTCCGTTCCATTGTTCTTGTGTATCTAGGATGTTCTGGTAGGTAAAGGGAAGGTCCCACTGTGGGGTTTGGAGTGTGGGGATTGTATCCCTAAGAAATAGTTGTTTTTTTCATTGATGGGGTGATAGTGTTGTTCCTCTAATTTCTGTATTTAGTTCTGGTGATAACAGTTGGTAAAAGTCTAGTGTCTGTGAATGTTAACTTGTCTAACGTCTAAATCTTTCAGAAGATTGGGTTTACATGTGTTGGACTGACTTGTTTGGTGGGTTAGGGTTAGGATTATTGGGACAATGATTATTGGGTCAAATGTTCAGAATATGATTCCATATAAGGTTATATTTTAGCACCTTGGAAAGTCTCCTATGTAGGAATTTGTGTAAATAAAGCATTTATTAACATACATAGTAAATACTACTTCATTCATTGAAAAATAAGATATATAAATTTCATTTTAATAATTTGTTAATCATTTACTTTCTCATTCTGAATGACCTAAAACTCACCAACTACTTTTAAATAACTGGTTCGTAAATAATGCACCACTTAATTTAGTAGTAAACCATTAATTATTAACAAGGTATGAAAACACAATCAATAAGCACATGATGTGATTCTAAGTAGGGCTGGGCGATAAAATCAATATCAGTATTAATTGACCAAACACCATTGTCAATATTGATCATTAAAAAAAAAAAAAAGATTCGGTATTAATTTCAGTATGAAGCGCTATAGTTTTATTAAAACGTGGCTGCTAAGTGCGCACCTTGGGAGCAATGCCAGTATGCTTAGGGTGTCAGTTTGTCATTTTCAATGACGGCATGTGCGCACGCATTTTCCAGGTACATTTAGTTGAAAAACATCTAAACTTTTCTGAATGCCCCAAGCACTAGAACTAACCAATTTGCTTCACACTTTGTATGGAATATAAACGTTTCAGTAACAACGACAGACTAATTACCTCAGACAAACACAAAGCACGTGCTCGCACTTCTGACTTCAGGTCAGAATAACAACACACAGGAAAATGACTGCCGTATAGCAGCAGTGAGGAGATTGTTAATAAAAAAGATGTATGGATGTCGTCAGAGTGGCTTTTTGGTTTCTTTTCTTGTGCATCCCAGCTACTGGATTCCCCACACTGTTTTATAATCAATTTATTGAATCTGTTTTATCTTTCTGTATTGTAGCTTGGTACGGTAATCTAAGTGTGTCAATTAAGAACAGGTTGAGTAGCCTGGTGAAGGTGACAAGCAAGATCATCGGTCTTAACCAAACTGGTCCAAGCGTAATTTACCTTAATTGTGTTTTAAAGAGAGCTCAGGGTATCCTATGTACCCCGGATCACCCATTGTACCCAGCCTGATCTCACGAGGAAACGTAAGTATTTTACGTTTTGTCAGTTTAGTGGCTAATTCGTACGAATTCGTGCGAGTTCAGTCGTACGAAAAAGTACGATTTTAAAAAGGAGGCGTGGCACCCAACCCCACCCCTAACCCCAACCGTCATTGGGTGATGGGCAAATCGTACTAATTTGTACGAATTAGATCGTACGAATTCATACGAATTAGCCACTAATCAAAAAGTTACGTATTGGCCGTGAGATAGCGTAGTTGTACCCTATGTTTCAGCTGCTGCCATCTGGACGTCGTTTTAGAGTTCCTATTTGCAGGACAAATAGAACTAGAAATTATTTTATAATGGTGGCCATTAGGTCATTAAATGAGGCCAGGGGGAGGGAAATGCACTTACAAAATGATGTTTTGTGTGTTGTGGTATAATATATATATATATATATATATATAATTTTATTTTGTTATTATTTTTTTTAATGTGTACATGGAACTTCGCCTGTGTTACGGCACCTTGCTGCAATTTTTGTTTCCCAAACGGGATAATAAAGTTGAGTCTGGGTACATCTGAAAGATTTTTAAGCATAGGGGTAATATAGTCATTCAACTTCACAATTTGGCAACCCAGTGGCGCAGTAGGTAGTGCTGTTGCCTCACAGCAAGAACGTCGCTGGGTCGCAGGTTCGAACCTCGGCTGGGCTGGGTCAGTTGGCGTTTCTGTGTGGAGTTTGCATGTTCTCCCTGGGTTCGCGTGGGTTTCCTCCGGGTGCTCCGGTTTCCCCCACAGTCCAAAGACATGCAGTACAGGTGAATTGGGTAAGCTAAATTGTCCATAGTGTATGAGTGTGAATGTGTGTGTGGAAGTTCCCAGAGATGGGTTGCGGCTGGAAGGGCATCCGCTGCGTAAAATCGTGCTAGATAAGTTGGCGGTTCATTCCGCTGTGGCGACCCCGCAAGGGACAAAGCCGACAAGAAAATGAATGAATGAATGAATGAACTTCACAATTTGTAATGTTGCAGTATGTATTTGAATATTGATGGCTGGTTCCTTTACTTAAATGCTCAGATCTGATGATCATAATTTGTTTTATTTACAGAGCTTGAGGTTTACTGTATCATTATTATTCACACCTTACAGATGTTGATCTGCCTTTACCATTGTACACACTTTGTAACATTTTATTCATCAAGTTTAAGAGTCTCTTTAACACTTATGTTTATTTTATCATGAAGAGATGAGCTATTTTGTTTAAATATTGTTGTCTTTGACTATTAAAACTATTAGTAATGTTGGTACATTAAAATAAGGTGGTTAAATAATGAAATAAAATAAATCCTAATATTCCTAAATGTATTGTTAAGAAATATTCAATAATTATCGATATCGAATGATATGAAACATGATGTTGTGATCATTTGTTTTGCAATATCACTCAGCCCTAATTCTAAGCCAACAATATAGCATTTGTCGCCGTATTTACAAACTGCTTACTAATGTCTATTATTGTAGAACTAATGCTGAAATGATGAACCATCTATTTGCTAATGCTTAATTAACAATTCATAGTGTGCAGTTATTATAAAGTGTTACATGACCCTTTTGCCTTCATATCACTTGGAAAAACTTGTCTTATTGCATAATAATAAAAGCCTAATCACCATTCTGTTTCAATCTCCCACATTTCTTAAACACCTTTTTTTTCCTTAATTAATTTAAATGTTCTGCGGTCTGATGAATGGTTCTTTAAAAGTACTAATATCCTAAGTAGTCTCTCATTAAGGCGAGCTCATAAAAGCTGCATGTACAATAATTATAAAAGAGTGAGCAAATTGCAGTTTAAGGGGGTTTAAAAGAAAAGAAAGCATAGGATGTCCACTTAAGAATTTCACCTCATCTACAATAATCCACTCAATACACTGTGGAGAAGTAGCCGTGTCCTCACGGGGCCATGATGAGACACTCTCCAGGGGTTATGAACTTATAATGTAGCTCGCGTACAGTAGATGTATAGACAGAAACAGCTGCACTGAATTTACAGTGGAACCATGAAAATATGTGTGTAAAGGAGACCCGGATAAGACATAAACCTGAGATATGTGGATATATTGACACGTGGATGAAGGCTTAAAGGGCTAGTTCACTCCAAAAATTAAAATTCTGTCATCGTTTACTCATCCTACACTCGTTCCAACCTGTTTGAGTTTTTTGTTTTGTTGAACACAAATAAAACCAGGCTGTCTATGTTTCCTGCAGACTCTCATGTCATTTCGGGTGTTTCATCTTTAATGTTTCGACTTTAACTGCAGTTCGGCACTTTCACTCATGAATATTTCATTCATGCCCCCATGACAATTTGGGGTATTAGACGCGAATATTTAGTAAGGACTGGTGGAAGATGTTTTAATGGGATTTGATCATAGACTGTAAAATATATGGACGTAGTATCCGTGACGTCACCCATAGGTTTATGAAGAACCCAAAAGAAGCTACCAGAAGGCCGACCGTCGCCATTTTGTTCACGCGTCATCGCACCAACCCCGGGCATACCATACAAGGGCAAAGAGGCGGAGCGTGAGCGGATCTACAGAGGCATGCTGGCATTCTGCTTAGACTGGCTTTCCTATGGGAGAAACGCTTAATACTTCATTACCTGCGACTCGTTTGTGTTCTGACCACATGTGCTTGGTTGTACACTATATCAATAAAGTGTTTAGACTTTTAAAAACACTGTTTCATAAGCAACGTCATAAGCGCAATGCTTAGTGGCTCAATGCATTACACATTGAGCCACTAAGCACTGTTCTTATGACGTTTTTCAACAGGAGGAAAGTGCGAATTACTTCCAAAAAACTTCAGATATAGTCTGTGTTAGTAAATGCAAGGCTAATTATGAAGTCCAGGCAGAACACTGTATGACAACGCTTCAGATGACTGTTCTAGAGCCTACAGCTAATAATCTGTCAGATTCTGGAGAGCATTACAGCTCTAAAGAACATTATAAATGATAAATGATCTTAAATAAAACAAATACATTCATAGAGATGGTATATAAGTATATAATTTCACTCACCTGGCAAATGGAGGCCACGTGAATGGCTTGTGAGCACAATTAAGTGCACACAGCATGCCATATCATCTGATAATTGTAGGAAATAATTCCAAAAGGCAGCTGACTGTGTAAAGTCACATAAAACAACACAAAAATACGATGAATTTGCCGAGCTCAGCGGCTAATCAGCCGTAATCAGCTGAGGTGAAGTGACGGCGACCAGCGAGATCTAGCTGTCACTCAAGTGGCCACGCCCTTAAGTATGCAAACTTAATATAACCTAATATAAAGGAAACAGATGAGTTATAAAAAAATTCACCCCCCTCACAGTTGTCACGAAGGGTAATATTAGCTATATGAACCAAAATCGTTCTTTGTACCAGGCTGTAAACACCTTTTATTTATGCTGTAAAGTTGGCCATTCTAACAGTGGGCTCAATAGAAATTTGCTCTATTATGGAGCCTGGACTAGCGGAATTTCGATGAATTGCAGTTTCAGGTACTTCCGTATTGGCTTCCCGAGGGAGAGCGGGAGGTTGCCGCTTGGATTTGATATCGCATGCCAAATAGAAAGAAAAAAAACTTCCGCATTTCGTGATCAGTGTTGCCAGATGTAGCTGACTGATTCCAGCCCAAAAGTTATCCAAAACCCACCAAAATGCAAATTCAAAAATCTGGCAACACTGCTCGTGGTGTGTGTGTGGGTGTGTGTGTGTGCAGCCTGATCTCACGAGGAAACGTAAGTATTTTACATTTTGTCAGTTTAGTGGCTAATTCGTACGAATTCAAATGTACGATTTTAAAAATGAGGCGTGGCACCTAACCCCACCCCTAACCCCAACCGTCATTGGGTGATGAGCAAATCGTACTAATTTGTACAAATTAGATCGTACAAATTCATAAGAATTAGCCACTAAATCAAAAAGTTACAAATTGCTGTGAGATTGCGTTGGTGTGTGTGTGTGCGGTCCTTTACTGACAGCCTTGTGTGTGCATCTTGTCGCAAAATGCAACGAAAAGCCCTAGATGACGGTAATAGTATGATTGCGGTGTTTACTTCAATAATGCCACTAATATCTGCATACTCCACGTCTCCACATACTCCAATTTGGATTACAAAACGAAAACACTGACTGAATCCTTTTTAAGAACCGGCGTTTGCTGATTTTTCCAATCATGTTTTTTTTTCGTCCGTCATATAAAAATATCAGGCTATTAAACCGATCACTCCACTGAAAATATGCATTTGATTAATGCTTCGTTGTTATTATGTCACAAACCCCCTTTTAGCATTATAATAGAAGTCATTAGTTTAAAGATTATGTCATAAAGACTTATTTCCTCTGTCTCGCTCGCAATCAGCATCAGCGCTTGTTTGTGTCAACTCGTCTGTCAAACTGTGACTAGAAATATTCTTCTTAGGGTTGGGTGATGTTGACCAATTTGGCATCGTACGATGTCTAACGTGAACATCGGCGATGGACGATGGTATCGTCGTCGTAGGCGGGGTGGGGGTGGTTGTTGTTAAATATCAATTAATTCATAACGAATTTAATAATTGTAGCCTATCGTTTTCACTATCTGACCCACATGGTCTTTGCTTCACCCATGACCAAACCATAAATAAATAAAGTTATACACAAATTACCACCTGTCAATCACTTTTTTTTTCCGCGGGACTCTGGCATGATCAGGCGGAGTGATCTGTGTCCTTATAATGGCTTTTTCCCACAGCTGGGGGAGGAGACGAGAGTTCATTTGGAGTTCACTGTAATTTGTATTGTGATTAATGATAACTTCCTTATTTTATTATTATTATGAGGACATAATAACAAGTAAAGATGCTAGGGCTCGACCGTTTTGGTCACACTTGCGCCTGATATTTTATGCGACCTAAAATATGTATTTGAAAGCATTTGTGCTAGTGCATAAATTTTTACCGTGCGACCTGTTTTCACTGCAAAATCCTCACCGCGTGCGCGGATTTAGGAGACATTTATGCAGAATGCATCTTTGCACCTAAAGACGCCAAACGCAGCGCTCAGGAACAGATTAAAACAGTTGTCATGTGAATTTACTGAAGTAAAAAAACCCGCAATGCTTGCCCCGCCTTTGTGCTCTTCCTATTGGCCCACTGCGCTAGAACTGAACGCGAATGGATTGGTTAATATCAGCTGTCAATCACTCAGTCAACGCCTTCTGCCTTCACATGACAGGAGCAACAGCCGCGGAAATGTGATGCGCTGAAGATGAGAGAATGAAAATAACACTGACAGATTTAGTTTTAGAAACCACCTAAAGTTAAATAATGGCACATCTTATTAGTGATCATGTGCTAAATGTTAATCCACCATTTACACTTTTCCAAGAGTGGATAAAAGACTTCCAGTGGCTTCAAGTCCGCTATGAAAATAACTAAAGCCATTCACTGTAAAGTATCATGACAAACCTGCGTTAGCAGCAACAGTATTTGTGTTCAGCTCAGTTCTTTGGCGCTCTACTGTAATACGCAGTGTATGAGCGACCGCCGAAATACATTGGCGGCTAGAATGACCGTTCATTTTGACTTGGCGGCTGGCCTGACTGCAGTCAGCGACTGCCACTGAATCTACACATTTTAAGCGCGAGAGGTCCTGTATAATCCTCACGACGTATTTAATCCTCACGATGCTGTCAGCCGTGCAAACAGCAGCTATAAGTATAATATAACACAGCTCATGAAAAGACGACATGCAAATAATAAATTATATATCAATATTAGGGGTGTAACGATACTTCGAACCGAACCGAAATATCACGATACACCAACCACGATATGAATCGCGAAACTCTCGTGGCGTACCGCGATACTCTCACGCCCCCTGCTGCCCATTGTTGAGGTTGACGTCACTTGTCTCTAACTAATTAAACCAAATTTAAGCACATATTTATTTGATCACATTTGATTAAATTGTATTAGTAATGACGTTTTGTTCTAAATATTATATTCTAAAGTTAGTATTTTCCAAGTGCATGTCATGTCTTGTGAGTGCGCGATCACTCGATTACTGCATGGTTTCCGCTACATTCATTCTTCCATGGCAGGGCGCCACACCAAAATTCACCCCGCCACTGACTGATGCTTGCACGCCGATTTTCTCTGTTGGTGCACGGGATTCTTGCGTGCCCTCGTGTATACTCTGCTCAAGTGCGCTTTCAAAAACAAGTAGCTGAAGTGCGATTTAGTGTGTTTACGCATCACGCATCAGTAACTGACTGACAGGTGCATGCAGCGTGTGAGGCTGGCAAATACGACCGCTTTCAGTTAAGATGAAGTTTCCATAATTATACTTTATAGATAATAGATAATGCTTTATAATACTTTAAAATGTATAGATGAGGTTATCTTGATGGAGTTTATAGCCGTTTCACTTTACTTCAGGGAGCATTTATGCCGCTCGGGTCTATTGGAGACATTCATAAATATTTCTAGCAAATCTAATGAAGGTTGGAGACATACATGTTACATAAACACACTAAGGAGCACTTGAGCGGAGTATATATGGGGGCACGCAGGAGTTTTGTGCATGGACGGAGAGAATAGGCGCGCAGGCAATATATTGACATTGCAGTTTTCAGCGCCGTGCACCGCATTCTTCCCTATACTGAACTGTAGAATAAAATAAATACAAATATGACGTTCACCTCTTACCTGATGTCTTTAACAATACATTTTCTACGTGTTTGCAAAATGGAAGTCATAAGACATCTTCCCTATCCACCTTACTCTGAGAAGAGAGTGAACTTGAGGAGGTATAGCTCATAGCCAACAATAGCTGAGCCAAAAACTAACAAACAAATCAATCAAAATAAAACTGTACAAAAATCACAAAAATATCTCAGAGTGGGCAAAAGTAATGCTAAATAATTTTGCCCAAATGAAAGTTAAGCAAGAACAACGAAAATCATAATCATGTTGACAAAATACACGAAAAACAAGATCAAAGGAAGATGCGCTCTTCTCCGCTTTTCCTGGCGGGCTTTTTATATCCCCGCGCCACGACGCCCAGTGATGATAGATCGGTCTCCTGACCAATCAGCTGTCGTGAAGGTGGATATACAGAAATGACAGGCACGTAGAGAGAGAGAGTGAGAGATAGAGAGTGAGAGTGAACGGGAGGCTAAAATACAACCAGCTAGAACCGTAACATTAGTTTCAGACAAAACTGCAGTGTATTCTCTTTGCTTGCGCCCCGATTTCCTCTGTTCGTGCGCAAAACTTCTTGCACGCCCTCAAATATACACGCTCAAGTGCAGATCTTTATGTGGGCTTTCAAATAACCGCTGCTGAAGTGCGATTTAGTGCTTTTTTGTGCGTTTTGCGACATTAACGCGTCCTGGGGTGGAGTGAGGCGGATATAGACTCCAGCAAGATAAAGTCATTGTATGCAGAGAAATTGACCTTTATCAATGAAGTATACTTATGGAAACTGTGTTCATCTTAACTGAAATTAACTGAAATATTTCATATGTTCTTAGAGAGGACAAGCCTGTTTATCTTTCACTATAGTCTACACTGCAGTTATTTATTTAATTTGAGTTTACTTTCTTAAGATGGCTGCACTAAAGAGAATTGTTTTTTCTGACTAGTCTATATTGGAGGTATTTATTTCATTTTTGTTGTTTACTGGTATCCTGACTGTACTAAAATGTGATGGCAAAGGTAATAAAGAAAATGTTTAGTTGTTCTTGTTATTAAGTGAATCTATTGTTCCTTAGCATTGCTGTTAAGATGACATCAACCCTAACCCCACAGCAAACAAAAACCGAACCGAACCGTGGCTCCAAAACCGTGAACCGAACCGAATCGTGCCTTTGGTGTATCGTTACACCCCTAATCAATATACATGTGGGGCGGGGCGATGGATCACGATGCCGGCTCAGCATCGTCAAGTTTATCAGCCATCGGCGATGGATGATGACATCGTCTATCGGCCCAACCCTAATTCTTCTTTCATTTTGTTTGTTAGACAAAATACGTCTGTAGGCACGTGTGGTTGCACGTGTTACCATCCCGCAAGTTAACAAATATTTGTTGCACATCAGGGGCCGATCCCAGCGAACGCGCTTTTCCGTTCCAAAAATGCGAGGCGCACCGCACCACACTGCCTTTTATGTTGACAAGACAAAAGAAGCACGGCGCTCTTTTCTTATGTCACTATAGGAAACGACTGAATCAGCTGGTCTATATTCATGATTTGTAAAGTAATATGCCTACAGCTCTGGCTAACTTGAAACTGCAACCACAAGTTTCTCCTCCATCATTAAAAAAATATCTGTCATCCTGACAACACAAATACTGCAGGCACCTCAACAGAACCCTGCTCTGCTTTCATTTGATTGAAGAATGAAAAAGATGCGACTGACGTAGCGCACTATTCCGCTCAGGGTTGAGTTTTATTTCAACCGCGAGCACACAGCGCGCAACAGCATAACGTGAGGCGCGCAGGGCGCATAAGCAGCGCGCAAAACAGTTAATAAACCATTTTAAAAATGCCCTTCTCAACGCAAAAAGCGAGTTCGGTGATTGGCCCCTTAAGCCTTGTTTATACTCAACGCGTCCGCTAGTTCGCTTGAGTGCGCGCAGAGAATCTGACGTCATCGCGGAGTTTGCTGATGTTCGCTTTGAGTGCGCGCGCCATCATTTCGGCTGGCGGTGCGCACGGCATTTTTTGAGACCCAAGCGAACAGTGCGCGCGGCGCCGCATCTGGTTTGAGTTGAAATGAACCACTTTGAAGAGATTTTGTCTGAAACAGGTACACCTCTACAGACATCTTTATGATCCGTGATCATAAAGTTAACCTGATGATCAATAATTCTTCTCTAGAAATTGCAACAGACGTGGGAAAGGAGGAAAGTTTTGTTAAAAACCTGAAGGATAAATTTATTAAAGCCAAAAGAGGCCATGGCAAAAGTTCGGTAACAGTTACACAATTACCGAAATGTGTTTTTCCACCAGTCATAGGTTTTACACTGATGTATATGTTACAATTTTAAATTTAAAACTATTTAATAATTACAAAACTATAAGAACAAATAATTTCTTTGATAACTGGAAAAGAATATTTGAACGGTTTAGAATATACTGATGCCTGTTTTTCTAGGCTTTATTGGTGATAATGCTCAGGAATGTTGACTATTATGCCTTTTTAGCATAAGAAGAGGACAGAAACTAGCCAGACAGTAATGTGTGAATATGGAGCGGGCTAAATCTAAAAAACATCTGTATTTTTAAGTGTGCTTATTTTTTTTTTTGGCTTTTATTCTCGCCATAATAAAAATATATTTGTAGAGGAGCCCATATTCTGTTGTCCATAATATTTTAATCAACTTAAATATGTAAAACAGTGCTCGCGGCGCCGTGTTTGGTTTGAGTTGAATATGAAGAGATTTTGTCTGAAACAGTACGACTGTACACACATCTTTACGATCCGTGATGATAGAGATAACCTGATGAACAATAATTTTTGGCTAGAAATTGCAACAGCAGTGGGAAAGGAGGAAGGTTTTTGTTAAAAAGTTTGGAAAAACCTGAGGGATAGTCTGTTAAAGCCAAAAGAGGCCATGGCAAAAGTGGAGACCCAGCTACACAATTACAGAAATATGTTGTTCCACCATTTATAGGTTTTACACTGATGTATATGTTACAATTTTGAATTTAAAACAATTTAATAATTACAAAACTATAATTAAGGATCAAATTATTTCTTTGATAACTGGGAAAGAATATTTGAACCTGTCAGTTTACAATATACTGATGCCCTGTTTTTTTAGGCTTTATTGGTGATAATGGTCAGGAATGTTTGGACTATTATTGCCTTTTTAGCATCATAAGAGGACAGAAACTAGCCAGACATAATGTGTGAATTGGGGAGCGGGCTAAATAAAAAAAAAAAAGTATTTTTAAGTAAGTGTGCTTTTTTTTTTTGGCTTTTATTCTTGCCATAATAGAAATATATTTGTAGAGCAACCCATTTTCTCTCCTCATTGATATTTTATTAAACTTTGATAGGTAAAACTGTCCGAGATATGAACAAAAGCAAGTGATGCATCAAAGTTTGATTAAAACAAACCTTGAATGGTTATAAAAATCCTTATAATCATTAAAATAATTTATAAAAACAATCAAAATAATTTGTTTAAAAATGTTGAATGATATTAATGATATGACGTAGTTCCGGAAACTTTCTACTTCTCTGTTTATCTGTCTGACTTTACGGTCAGTTACTTTTGACCGCCCCCTGTCGTTTTAAAGAATATCACAACGGCGAACGCGGCAAGTATAAAAGCCTCGTCCGTTTCGCGAGGTGCGCGCGCAGTCAGCGGAGGTGCGCGATGCGGCGCCAGGCGAAAGTATAACTCCAGCTTTATGCAGCCAAACTTTAAAAATATATACGATAATATTTTTAATCGTTTAACTGATACCACTAATCGGTTACAAACGCATCCTTTCGGTTAACGGTTAATCAGTTATTTTGAGCATCCCTAGTTCGAATGTTGGAAACCTGTAACCATTGACTTCCAGTGTATTATTATTATTAAGGTAGATGCTATTCATACATGTGACTCGTGAATGTTGATTCTTGATTAGCGCATGTTTTAACTCATCATTAGTTCATGATAAAGAAACATTCAGTTTACATATTAGTACATTTTTATTTATGTACTGCATAAGGTTAAGGTTAGGATTAGGGGTAGGACGTCAAATGTTTCTGCAGTCTCTGTTGAATTCTTATCTGCTTGATTATATCTATTTACGCTTGAAACACTTTTGTTTTAACACACAGTTGTTTTAAATGTGCTGCAGAAATAACATTTGTATTGTTTTGTTCTGTATTCAGCTGAAGAATTAAACTTTTAAAACCACTAAAGTGGAAATAATTTCGAAATGTTCACTTTAAAGCGACATTTCACCCTGAAAAAAATAAATATTCATCACTATTTACCTTCCCTCAAGTGGTTATAAACCTATAAGAGATTCTTCCTCCTGTTGAACACAAAAGAAAATATACTGAGGACTGAAAACCGGTAACCATTGACCTCCATTTTAGAAAATACAGTGGAAGTCAATGGTTTCCAACATTCTTCAAAATATCTTCTTTTGTGTTCAACGAGCAAAAAAAAACAAGTACAAGTAAAGGATGAGTGAAAAGTATTGTTCATTCATGAGCGAACTATCCCCTTAAGTCTAAGAGGCATTTGTGAAACTTTCTCCCAGTTCCTGAAGACTTTAGAAGGCCGAAAGTTTGGGCTGACAGCTTCTAAAAGATGTTTTGCTATTGTGTGATGCGCTAAGCACTTCATCAAGCCTGGCTTAAACAAAATCCTGAAGTGACGGCGAGGTTGTGCGGGATTAGACATGCTCTTTGGACAAGGAGCGCCTGCACCGACCGACAGGCCATAAGCTTTATTGAGATTTTAATGGTGTGAATGCTGACAAAGACGAATGATGGCGAATGCAGCGTTCACTCCGTCTGGGTGTTTCATTTAGATTTAGAACAGCGCTTAATGGAAAACGTGCCGTTTGTTAACTTACACATAGGCATCCATCAGCGTTCGCATTTTATGCTGTTTAAAACACACACAGGGGGAACTTACAGAAGCTCTTGCTTATACAAGCCGTGTTTTGGGTTTAATCTGATTTTATTTTATGTCATTTAAAATGCATTACCAAAATGTATTCAGCATATGGGTTAAAAATTACAAGGGGGTTTAAATATCAAAACAATAATAATTTAGTCCTTTTTCTGTCTTTTTTCTTTGCATTAAAATGTTTACTGATTTAGTTTATTTCCTCTGAGACCCCCAAATAATGGCTGTTATACATGTTTATGCTGATTTTGTAACTGTCACATTTCTGTGCATTATTTATTTATTTTATTCAGACAATTACAATGAAAATACAACACATAAAAGTATAGTACAAACAATACAGATTTGACTTTTTTGCAGCAAGAGAAATATGACAATTTTAAAAAAGTATAACAATGGTCCAGCAAAGAGAAATAATAAAAAAAAGAATTAAAGCAATTTTTGATGAATTCAAAGCAATATAAGAATCAGAAATCATATTAAATAAAGCACATTTTAGAAGTTTTAACTGCTTTCTTGTTATGGTATTCAAATGCAGTTTCAATTCTCGTTTAAATAAAACTAAATTTGGTATTCTGTGTATTATTATCATTAGGGTATGTAAATAAATAAATAAACAAAAATATTAACGACAAAAACAACAACAGCAATAATAATGACAACAACAAATAATAATATTATTAATAATAATAATAATAGTAATAACAACAACAACAACAACAATAATAACAATAATAATGAACACAGCATTAATAATAATAGTAATAATAACAACAACACTAACAATAATATAACAATAATAATGAACACAGCAATAATAATAATAACAATAATAATGAACACAGCAATAATAATAATAATAATAATAATAATACTAATAATAATGACAAAAATAACAGCAATAATAATGATGATAATAACAATAATATTACTAATAATAATGACAAAAATAACAGCAATAATAATGATGATAATAACAATAATAATAACAATTATAATACTAATAATAATGACAATAATAACAATAATATCAGCAATAATATAAGTAATAATAATAATAATATTAATACTAATAATGACAACAATAACAGCAATAATAATAATAATAACAACAACAACAGTAACAGCAATAATAACAACAACAATAATAATAATAATAATAATAATAATAATAATAATAACCATAACAATAACACCAATAATAATGACAACAGCAATAATAATAATAAAATAATAACAATAACAACAATAATAATAATGACAACAAGAACACTAATAGTGACAACAGCATATGATAATAATAATAATAATAATAGTAATAATAACTAGAATTGTACATTTCCTAAAGAAAATGTGAGTGGGGTTTGCGTGGCAAATCGATGGGGTAAAATGAATCACTGAACTGGCCAATAGCAGTTATTGGGGAGAAATGGCAAAATTCATGTGTTTATGTAGTTGCTAGGGTATTCTAAATGGTTGCTATGCTGTGGCAACGCCATTTTAAATAGCGAAAACAAAAGCGATTTTATCAGCCTGCATCAAAATAACCCAAACCCTGTCTTTTTATGATATTCCTGTGTTGAAATAGGGCTTGTTTATATTGTCATATGGTTGTTAGGGTGCTATAAGTGGTTGCTAGGGAGTGTCTACAAATTTGTTTTGTCACTACTTAACACCGACTTGATAGCCCGAGTAAAACGAGCCCACCCCCAAGCTTCTACGACTCTCTAATCAAGATATCGATGTCAGCCATTTTGTGCCTATGTTAAGTCTATGGGGATTTTTGAATGTCAGCCATTTTGTGCCAATGTCAGCCATTTTGTGCCAATGTTAAGTTTATGGTGTTGCTAGGTGGTTGGTATGGTGTTCTGAGTGGTTGCTAGGTGGTTGCTAAGGTGTTGTTAGGTGGTTGCTAGGGTGCTTTGAGTGGTTGCTAGGTGGTTGCTAAGGCGTTGTTAGGCGGTTGCTAGGGTGTCCTGAGTGGTTGCTAGGTGGTTACTAAGGTGTTGCTAGGCGGTTGCTAGGGTGTTCTGAGTGGTTGCTAGGCGGTTGCTAGGGTGTCCTAAGTGGTTGGTAAGGTGTTGCTAGGCGGTTGCTAGGGTGTTCTAAGTGGTTGCTAAGGTGTTCCTAGGCGGTTGCTAGGGTGTCCTAAGTGGTTGCTAGGTGGTTGCTAAGGTGTTGCTAGGCGGTTGCTAGGGTGTCCTAAGTGGTTGCTAGGTGGTTGCTAAGGTGTTGCTAGGCGGTTGCTAAGGTGTCCTAAGTGGTTGCTAGGTGGTTGCTAAGGTGTTGCTAGGCGGTTGCTAGGGTGTTCTGAGTGGTTGCTAGGTGGTTGCTAAGGTGTTGCTAGGCGGTTGCTAGGGTGTCCTAAGTGGTTGCTAGGCGGTTGCTAAGGTGTTGCTAGGCGGTTGCTAGGGTGTCCTAAGTGGTTGCTAGGCGGTTGCTAAGGCGTTGCTAGGCGGTTGCTAGGGTGTCCTAAGTGGTTGCTAAGGTGTTGCTAGGCGGTTGCTAGGGTGTTCTGATTGGTTGCTAGGTGGTTGCTAAGGTGTTGCTAGGCGGTTGCTAGGGTGTCCTAAGTGGTTGCTAGGTGGTTGCTAAGGTGTTGCTAGGTGGTTGCTAGGGTGTCCTGAGTGGTTGCTAGGCGGTTGCTAAGGTGTTGCTAGGTGGTTGCTAGGGTATTCTGAGTGGTTGCTAAGGCGTTGCTAGGGTGTCCTGAGTGGTCGCTAGGCACTTACTGAGGCCTTACTAGGCGGTTGCTAGGTGGTTGCTAGGCGGTTGCTAGGGTAATTTGGGTGGTTGCTAGGCAGTTGCTAGGGTACCCTAGGTTGTTACTAGGCAAGCCTCACATACATGCTTGGTCATTTGTTTATACTTAGTAAGCATTTCTAGCAAGTTACAGCACTTGGCTAGTCAATATTAGCATGTAGCTAGTCACTGCTAGCATGTGTAGCATACAGGAAGTTCCGTTTGCTAGCATGAGCCAAACGAGCCAATCCCCATGTCTCTACGATGTTCTGATGCTGAGATATAGCTGTTGATAAACGGTTGCTAGGGTACTCTGTTTTGTTGCTATGGGCGTGGTTACAGAGTGAAGTTGGGTGTGGTTGGTTGCCTAAGTCAAATGAGCCAACCCCCAAGTCAATAGTACACTGCTATGCAAAGATATGCATGTAGGCCAGTTATAATGGCAGTCTATGGGATCAGTTTGGGGGCGTGGCTTGTGAGCTTCATTATCATATTGAGATGCTCATTGGTTGTCTGAGTCATATGAGCCAACCCCCATGTCTGTATGACACTGCTATGCAAAGATATGCATGAAAGCCTATTATAATGGCAGTCTATGAAATCAATTTGGGGGCGTGGCTTATGAGCTTCATTAGCATATTGAGATGCTCATTGGTTGTCTTAGTCAAATGAGCCAACCCCCAAGTCTATAGGACACTGCTATGCAAAGATATGTATGTAGGCCAGTTATAATGGCAGTCTATGGGATCAGTTTGGGGGCGTGGCTTGTAAGCTTCATTATCATATTGAGATGCTCATTGGTTGTCTGAGTCAAATGAGCCAACCCCCAAGTCAATAGGACACTGCTATGCAAAGATATGCATGTAGGCCAATTATAATGGCAGTCTATGGGATCAGTTTGGGGGCGTGGCTTGTGAGCTTCATTATCATATTGAGATGCTCATTGGTTGCCTGAGTCAAATGAGCCAACCCCCATGTCTCTATGAAACTCCTATGTAATGTTATTGATGTGGGACATTTATAATGGAAGTCAATGGGATCAGCAATGGGACGTCCCACCCCATGTTAAGTCAATGAGGCAGTTATTAGGGGTCTTTAAATGGTTTGGGGGGCGTGGCTTGCGAGCTTCATTATTATATTGAGACACTGATTGGTTGCCTGAGTCAAATAAGCCCACCTCTAACTTTGTATGCCACTGCTATGTGCGGTAGTATGGGAGTTTAGGAAATGAATGGGAGTCAATGGGCAATGTTAAGTGAATGGGACCACTTTGGGACCCCCTAGCACCCCACGGGTACAAGTTATACCCCCTTTCGGGGTATGTTCTGACTCAGGCTGCAACCCTTTCGAGATGTGGTAAATCCCATGCTTCTACGAAATTCACAGTCGGTTTCGCAATGCGGGGTGTTTATGAGGGGTGAGCGGGGTGCTAGAAAATGAATGGGAGTCAATGGCTCAATGTTAAGTCAATACGAAACTTTGGGACGTCCTAGAGCCCGAGGGGTGCAACATTTACCCCCTTGTGTGGTATGGTCTTACACAGGCTGGTAATGTCTCCAGCTGTTGTGAATCCCAAATTTCTACGAAATTCACACTTTGCGCTATACTGCGTCAAAGTTGGGCTCAATGTTAAGTCAATAGGATTTTTGGGGGGGTTTTTTGGCCCCTGCGGGGCCAAAAAACCCCCCACCCCTTATAAAAGTCATAGCACACCATTCCCGATAAATCCGGACGGTTTGACCCCACTTTCAAGGGTCTGGGACGAAAGCTGCGGGGCGAGTTACGCGCCGAAAAAAAAGTGGAAGAAGAATAAAAACATACTAGAATTGTACATTTCCTAAAGAAAATGTGAGTGGGGTTTGCGTGGCAAATCGATGGGGTAAAATGAATCACTGAACTGGGCAAAAGCAATGGAGTGCTAAGAAATGGCTAAATTCATGTGTTTATGCAGTTGCTAGGGTATTCTAAATGGTTGCTAGGCTGTGGCAACGCCGTTTTAATGAGTAAAAACAAAAACCATTTTATCAGCCTGCATCAATAGAGGCCAAATCCTGTCTTTCTATGATATTCCTGTGCTGAAATATGGCTTGTTTATGTTGTTATGTGGTTGTTAGGGGCCTAAAAGTGGTTGCTAGGGAGTGTCTACAAATTTGGTATATCACTACTTAATACCGACTTGACAGGCCGAGTAAAACGAGCCCACCCCCAAGCTTCTACGACTCTGTAATCTAGATATCGATGTCAGCCATTTTGTGGCAATGTTAAGCCTATGTGGATTTTTGGATGTCAGACATTTTGTGCTAATGTCAGCCATTTTGTGCCAATGTCAGCCATTTTGTGCCAATGTTAAGTCTATGGTGTTGCTAGGTGGTTGCTAGGGTGTTCTAAGTGGTTGCTAGGTGGTTGCTAAGGTGTTGCTAGGCGGTTGCTAGGGTGTCCTAAGCGGTTGCTAGGTGGTTGCTAAGGTGTTGCTAGGCGGTTGCTAGGGTGTCCTAAGTGGTTGCTAGGTGGTTGCTAAGGTGTTGCTAGGCGGTTGCTAGGGTGTCCTAAGTGGTTGCTAGGTGGTTGCTAGGCGGTTGCTAGGGTGTTCTAAGTGGTTGCTAGGTGGTTGCTAAGGTGTTGCTAGGCGGTTGCTAGGGTGTCCTAAGTGGTTGCTAGGTGGTTGCTAAGGCGTTGCTAGGTGGTTGCTAAGGTGTCCTGAGTGGTTTCTAGGTGGTTGCTAAGGTGTTGCTAGGCGGTTGCTAGGGTGTCATAAGTGGTTGCTAAGGTGTTGCTAGGGTGTCCTAAGTGGTTGCTAAGATGTTGCTAGGTGGTTGCTAGGGTATTCTGAGTGGTTGCTAAGGCGTTGCTAGGCTGTTGCTAGGGTGTCCTGAGTGGTCGCTAGGCACTTACTGAGGCATTACTAGGCCGTTGCTAGGCGGTTGCTAGGTGGTTGCTAGGCGGTTGCTAGGGTAATTTGGGTGGTTGCTAGGAAGTTGCTAGGGTACCCTAGGTTGTTACTAGGCAAGCCTCACATACATGCTTGGTCATTTGTTTATACTTAGTAAGCATTTCTAGCAAGTTACAGCACTTGGCTAGTCAATATTAGCATGTAGCTAGTCACTGCTAGCATGTGTAGCATACAGGAAGTTCCGTTTGCTAGCATGAGCCAAACGAGCCAATCCCCATGTCTCTACGATGTTCTGATGCTGAGATATAGCTGTTGATAAATGGTTGCTAGGGTACTCTGTTTAGTTGCCATGGGCGTGGTTACAGAGTGAAGTTGGGTGTGGTTGGTTGCCTAAGTCAACTGAGCCAACCCCCAAGTCAATAGGACACTGCTATGCAAAGATATGCATGAAGGCCAGTTATAATGGCAGTCTATGGGATCAGTTTGGGGGCGTGGCTTGTGAGCTTCATTATCATATTGAGATGCTCATTGGTTGTCCGAGTCAAATGAGCCAACCCCCAAGTCAATAGGACACTGCTATGTAAAGATATGCATGTAGGCCAGTTATAATGGCAGTCTATGGGATCAGTTTGGGGGCGTGGCTTATGAGCTTCATTAGCATATTGAGATGCTCATTGGTTGCCCGAGTCAAATGAGCCAACCCCCAAGTCAATAGGACACTGCTATGCAAAGATATGCATGAAGGCCAGTTATAATGGCAGTCTATGGGATCAGTTTGGGGGCGTGGCTTGTGAGCTTCATTATCATATTGAGATGCTCATTGGTTGTCTGAGTCAAATGAGCCAACCCCCAAGTCAATAGGACACTGCTATGCAAAGATATGCATGTAGGCCAGTTATAATGGCAGTCTATGGGATCAGTTTGGGGGCGTGGCTTGTGAGCTTCATTATCATATTGAGACCCTGATTGGTTGCATGAGTCAAATGAGCCAACCCCCATGTGTGTATGACACTGCTATGCAAAGATATGCATGAAAGCCTATTATAATGGCAGTCTATGGGGCCTGTTTGGGGGCGTGGCTTGTGAGCTTCATTATCATATTGAGATGCTTATTGGTTGTCTAAGTCAAATGAGCCAACCCCCAAGTCAATAGGACACTGCTATGCAAAGATATGCATGTAGGCCAGTTATAATGGCAGTGTATGGGATCAGTTTGGGGGCGTGGCTTGTGAGCTTCTTTGTCATATTGAGTTGCTGATTGGTTGCCTGAGTCAAATGAGCCCACCCCCATGTCTCTATGACACTCCTATGTAATGTTATTGATGTGTGACATTTATAATGGAAGTCAATGGGATCAGCAATGGGACGTCCCACCCCATGTTAAGTCAATGAGGCAGTTATTAAGGGTCTTTAAATGGTTTGGGGGGGCGTGGCCTGAGAGCTTCATTATCATATTGAGATACTGATTGGTTGCCTGAGTCAAATAAGCCCACCTCTAAGTCTGTGTGCCACTGCTATGTGTGGTAGAATGGGAGTCTAGGAAATGAATGGGAGTCAATGGGCAATGTTAAGTGAATGGGACCACTTTGGGACCCCCTAGCACCCCACGGGTACAACTTATACCCCCTTTCGGGGTATGTTCTGACTCAGGCTGCAACCCTTTCGAGATGTGGTAAATCCCATGTCTCTACGAAATTCCCAGTTGGTTTCGCAATGCGGGGTGTTTTGTAGGGGGGACCGGTGGTCTAGAAAATGAATGGGAGTCAATGGAGCCCATGTTAAGTCAATGGGACCACTTTGGGACCTCCTAGCACCCCAGGGGTACAACTTATACCCCCTTGCGGGGTATGTTCTCACTTAGGCTGCAACCCCCTACAGATGTTGTGAATCCCATATTTCTACGAAATTCACACTCGGTGCTATGATGCGTCAAAGTTCGGCTCAATGTTAAGTCTATGGGATTTTTGGGGGGGTTTTTTGGCCCCTGCGGGGCCAAAAAACCCCCCACCCCTTATAAAAGTCATAGCACACCATTCCCGATAAGACCGGACGGTTGGACCCCACTTTCAAGGGTCTGGGACGAAAACTGCGGGGCGAGTTACGCGCCGAAAAACGTACGGAAGAAGAATAATAACTAGAATTGTACATTTCCTAAAGAAAATGTGAGTGGGGTTTGCGTGGCAAATCGATGGGGTAAAATGAATCACTGAACTGGGCAAAAGCAATGGAGTGCTAAGAAATGGCTAAATTCATGTGTTTATGCAGTTGCTAGGGTATTCTAAATGGTTGCTAGGCTGTGGCAACGCCGTTTTAATGAGTAAAACAAAAACAATTTTATCAGCCTGCATCAATAGAGGCCAAACCCTGTCTTTCTATGATATTCCTGTGCTGAAATATGGCTTGTTTATGTTGTTATGTGGTTGTTAGGGGCCTAAAAGTGGTTGCTAGGGAGTGTCTACAAATTTGGTATATCACTACTTAATACCGACTTGACAGGCCGAGTAAAACGAGCCCACCCCCAAGCTTCTACGACTCTGTAATCTAGATATCGATGTCAGCCATTTTGTGGCAATGTTAAGCCTATGGGGATTTTTGGATGTCAGCCATTTTGTGCCAATGTCAGCCATTTTGTGCCAATGTTAAATTTATGGTGTTGCTAGGTGGTTGCTATGGTGTTCTGAGTGGTTGCTAGGTGGATGCTAAGGTGTTGCTAGGTGGTTGCTAGGGTGTCCTAAGTGGTTGCTAGGTGGTTGCTAAGGTGTTGTTAGGCGGTTGCTAGGGTGTTCTGAGTGGTTGCTAGGTGATTACTAAGGTGTTGCTAGGCGGTTGCTAGGGTGTTCTGAGTGATTGCTAGGTGGTTGCTAAGGTGTTGCTAGGCGGTTGCTAGGGTGTCCTAAGTGGTTGCTAGGTGGTTGCTAAGGTGTTGCTAGGCGGTTGCTAGGGTGTCCTAAGTGGTTGCTAGGTGGTTGCTAAGGTGTTGCTAGGTGGTTGCTAGGGTGTCCTAAGTGGTTGCTAAGGTGTTGCTAGGCGGTTGCTAGGGTGTTCTAAGTGGTTGCTAGGTGGTTGCTAAGGTGTTGCTAGGCGGTTGCTAGGGTGTCCTAAGTGGTTGCTAGGTGGTTGCTAAGGTGTTGCTAGGCGGTTGCTAGGGTGTTCTGAGTGGTTGCTAGGTGGTTGCTAAGGTGTTGCTAGGCGGTTGCTAGGGTGTCCTAAGTGGTTGCTAGGGTTGCTAGGTGGTTGCTAAGGTGTCCTGAGTGGTTGCTAGGCGGTTGCTAAGGTGTTGCTAGGCGGTTGCTAGGGTGTCCTAAGTGGTTGCTAGGTGGTTGCTAAGGTGTTGCTAGGCTGTCCTAAGTGGTTGCTAGGTGGTTGCTAAGGTGTTGCTAGGTGGTTGCTAGGGTAATCTGAGTGGTTGCTAAGGCGTTGCTAGGCTGTTGCTAGGGTGTCCTGAGTGGTCGCTAGGCACTTACTGAGGCATTACTAGGCCGTTGCTAGGCGGTTGCTAGGTGGTTGCTAGGCGGTTGCTAGGGTAATTTGGGTGGTTGCTAGGCAGTTGCTAGGGTACCCTAGGTTGTTACTAGGCAAGCCTCACATACATGCTTGGTCATTTGTTTATACTTAGTAAGCATTTCTAGCAAGTTACAGCACTTGGCTAGTCAATATTAGCATGTAGCTAGTCACTGCTAGCATGTGTAGCATACAGGAAGTTCCGTTTGCTAGCATGAGCCAAACGAGCCAATCCCCATGTCTCTACGATGTTCTGATGCTGAGATATAGCTGTTGATAAATGGTTGCTAGGGTACTCTGTTTTGTTGCTATGGGCGTGGTTACAGAGTGAAGTTGGGTGTGGTTGGTTGCCTAAGTCAAATGAGCCAACCCCCAAGTCAATAGGACACTGCTATGCAAAGATATGCATCTAGCCCTATTTTATTAGAAGTCTATGGGATCAGTTTGTGGGCGTGGCTTGTGAGCTTCATTATCATATGGAGATGCTGATTGGTTGCCTGAGTCAAATGAGCCCACCCCCATGTCTCTATGACACTCCTATGTAATGTTATTGATGTGTGACATTTATAATGGAAGTCAATGGGATCAGCAATGGGACGTCCCACCCCATGTTAAGTCAATGAGGCAGTTATTAGGGGTCTTTAAATGGTTTGGGGGGCGTGGCTTGCGAGCTTCATCATCATATTGAGACGCTGATTGGTTGCCTGAGTCAAATAAGCCCACCTCTAAGTTTGTGTGCCACTGCTATGTGTGGTTGAGTGGGAGTCTAGGAAATGAATGGGAGTCAATGGGCAATGTTAAGTGAATGGGACCACTTTGGGACCCCCTCGCACCCCACGGGTACAACTTATACCCCCTTTCGGGGTATGTTCTGACTCAGGCTGCAACCCTTTCGAGATGTGGTAAATCCCATGTCTTTACGAAATTCACAGTTGGCTCCGCAATGCGGGGTGTTTATGAGGGGTGAGCGGTGGTCTAGAAAATGAATGGGAGTCAATGGGCAATGTTAAGTCAATGGGACCACTTTGGGACGTCCTAACACCCCAGGGGTACAACTTATACCCCCTTGCGGGGCATGTTCTCACTTAGGCTGCAATCCCCTAAAGATGTTGCGAATCCCATATTTGTATGAAATTCACACTCGGTGCTGTGATTCGTCAAAGTTCGGCTCAATGTTAAGTCTATGGGATTTTTGGGGTCGTTTTTTGGCCCCTGCGGGGCCAAAAAACTCCCCACCCCTCATAAAAGTCATAGCACACCATTCCCGATAAGACCGGACGGTTTGACCCCACTTTCAAGGGTCTGGGACGAAAGCTGCGGGGCGAGTTACGCGCCGAAATTTGTGTGGAAGAAGAAGAAGAAGAATAATAATAACTAGAATTGTACATTTCCTAAAGAAAATGTGAATGGGGTTTGCGTGGCAAATCGATGGGGTACAATGCATTTTAATCGGTTGCTAGGGTGTTCTGAGTGGTTACTAAGCAGTTTAGGGCGGTGATAGGGTGTTCTGAGTGGTTGCTAGGTGGTTGCTAAGGCGTTGCTAGGCGGTTGCTAGGGTGTCCTAAGTGGTTGCTAGGTGGTTGCTAAGGTGTTGCTAAGTGGTTGCTAGGGTGTTCTGAGTGGTTGCTAAGGCGTTGCTAGGTGGTTGCTAGGGTGTCCTAAGTGGTTTCTAAGTGGTTGCTAGGGTGTCCTAAGTGGTTGCTAAGGTGTTGCTAGGTGGTTGCTAAGGAGTCCTGAGAGGTTTCTAGGTGGTTGCTAAGGTGTTGCTAGGCGGTTGCTAGGGTGTTCTGAGTGGTTGCTAGGTGGTTGCTAAGGTGTTGCTAGGCGGTTGCTAGGGTGTCCTAAGTGGTTGCTAGGTGGTTGCTAAGGCGTTGCTAGGTGGTTGCTAAGGTGTCCCGAGTGGTTGATAGGCGGTTGCTAAGGTGTTTCTAGGCGGTTGCTAGGGTGTCCTAAGTGGTTGCTAGGTGGTTGCTAAGGTGTTGCTAGGCGGTAGCTAAGGTGTCCTAAGTGGTTGCTAGGTGGTTGCTAGGGTATTCTGAGTGGTAGCTAAGGCGTTGCTAGGCTGTTGCTAGGGTGTCCTGAGTGGTCGCTAGGCACTTACTGAGGCATTACTAGGCCGTTGCTAGGCGGTTGCTAGGTGGTTGCTAGGCGGTTGCTAGGGTGTTCTGAGTGGTTGCTAGGTGGTTGCTAAGGTGTTGCTAGGCGGTTGCTAGGGTGTCCTAAGTGGTTGCTAGGTGGTTGCTAAGGCGTTGCTAGGTGGTTGCTAAGGTGTCCCGAGTGGTTGATAGGCGGTTGCTAAGGTGTTTCTAGGCGGTTGCTAGGGTGTCCTAAGTGGTTGCTAGGTGGTTGCTAAGGTGTTGCTAGGCGGTAGCTAAGGTGTCCTAAGTGGTTGCTAGGTGGTTGCTAGGTGGTTGCTAGGGTATTCTGAGTGGTAGCTAAGGCGTTGCTAGGCTGTTGCTAGGGTGTCCTGAGTGGTCGCTAGGCACTTACTGAGGCATTACTAGGCCGTTGCTAGGCGGTTGCTAGGTGGTTGCTAGGCGGTTGCTAGGGTAATTTGGGTTGTTGCTAGGCAGTTGCTAGGGTACCCTAGGTTGTTACTAGGCAAGCCTCACATACATGCTTGGTCCTTTGTTTATACCTAGTAAGCATTTCTAGCAAGTTACAGCACTTGGCTAGTCAATATTAGCATGTAGCTAGTCACTGCTAGCATGTGTAGCATATAGGAAGTTTCGTTTGCTAGCATGAGCCAAACGAGCCAATCCCGATGTCTCTACGATGTTCTGATACTGAGATATAGCTGTTGATAAATGGTTGCTAGGGTACTCTGTTTTGTTGCCATGGGCGTGGTTACAGAGTGAAGTTGGGTGTGGTTGGTTGCCTAAGTCAATTGAGCCAACCCCCAAGTCAATAGGACATTGCTATGCAAAGATATGCATCAAAGCCTATTATAATGGAAGTCTATGGAATCAGTTTGGGGGCGTGGCTTGTGAGCTTCATTATCATATTGAGATGCTCATTGGTTGTCTGTGTCAAATGAGCCAACCCCCAAGTCAATAGGACACTGCTATGTAAAGATATGCATGTAGGCCAGTTATAATGGCAGTCTATGGGATCAGTTTGGGGGCGTGGCTTGTGAGCTTCATTATCATATTGAGATGCTCATTGGTTGCCCGAGTCCAATGAGCCAACCCCCAAGTCAATAGGACACTGCTATGCAAAGATATGCATGTAGACCAGTTATAATGGCAGTCTATGGGATCAGTTTGGGGGCGTGGCTTGTGAGCTTCATTATCATATTGAGATGCTCATTGGTTGTGTGAGTCAAATGAGCCAACGCCCAAGTCAATAGGACACTGCTATGTAAAGATATGCATGTAGGCCATTTATAATGGCAGTCTATGGGATCAGTTTGGGGGCGTGGCCTAACATCTACATTACCATAATGAGATGTTCATTGGTTGTCTGAGTCAAATGAGCCAACCCTCAAGTCAATAGGACACTGCTATGCAAAGATATGCATGTAGGCCAGTTATAATGGCAGTCTATGGGATCAGTTTGGGGGCGTGGCCTAACAGCTACATTATCATAATGAAATGCTCATTGGTTGTCTGAGTCATATGAGCCAACCCCCAAGTCAATAGGACACTGCTATGCAAAGATATGCATCAAAGCCTATTATAATGGAAGTCTATGGAATCAGTTTGGGGGCGTGGCTTGTGAGCTTCATTACCATATTGAGATGCTCATTGGTTGTCTGAGTCAAATGAGCCAACCCCCAAGTCAATAGGACACTGCTATGCAAAGATATGCATCAAAGCCTATTATAGTGGAAGTCTATGGAATCAGTTTGGGGGCGTGGCTTGTGAGCTTCATTATCATATTGAGATGCTGATTGGTTGCCTAAGTCAAATGAGCCCACCCCCATGTCTCTATGACACTCCTATGTAATGTTATTGATGTGGGACATTTATAATGGAAGTCAATGAGATCAGCAATGGGACGTCCCAGCCCATGTTAAGTCAATGAGGCAGTTATTAAGGGTCCTTAAAAGGTTTGGGGGGCGTGGCTTGAGAGCTTCATTATCATATTGAGATGCTGGTTGGTTGCCTGAGTCAAATAAGCCCACCCCCAAGTCTGTATGACACTGCTATGTAATGTGATTGACATGTGACATTTATAATGGGAGTCAATGTAATGAATGGGAGTCAATGGGCCATGTTAAGTCAATGGGACCACTTTGGGACGTCCTAGCACCCCAGGGGTACAACTTACATCCCCTTTCGAGGTATGTTCCCACTAAGGCTGCAACCCCCTACAGATGTTGTGAATCCCATATGCCTATGAAATTCACAGCCGGTGCAGTGATTCGTCAAAATTCGGCTCCATGTTAAGTCAATGGGAGATTTGGACGGTTTGGGACCCCCTAGCCCCCCAGGGGTACAACATTTACACCCTTTCGGGGTATGTACTTGTCCGGGCTGTAACCCTTTCGAGATGTGGTGAATCCCATATTTCTACGAAATTCACAAATGTCAATGTAACGCGTTGTCTTTTGTACTTAGTGCTACCCCGGCGGTGGTCTAGGAAATGAATGGGAGTCAATGGGGCCAATGTAAGTCAATGGGACCACTTTGGGACGTCCTAGCACCCCAGGGGTACAACTTATACCCCCGTGCGGGGTATGTTCTCACTCAGGCTGCAACCCCCTACAGATGTTGTGAATCCCATATTTCTACGAAATTCACACTCAGTGCTGTGATTCGTCAAAGTTCGGCTCAATGTTAAGTCAATGGGATTTTTGGGGTCGTTTTTTGACCCCTGCGGGGCCAAAAAACTCACCACCCCTTATAAAAGTCATAGCACACCATTCCCGATAAGACCGGACGATTTGACGCCACTTTCAAGGGTCTGGGACGAAAACTGCGGGACGAGTTACGCGCCGAAAAAACGTACGGAAGAAGAATAATAATTATAATAATTATAATAATAAACCACCACCCATTGAGAATAGTAAGAATGGACTTTGCCTATGGCAAACCCCATTAACTAGAATTGTACATTTCCTAAAGAAAATGTGAATGGGGTTTGCGTGGCAAATCGATGGGGTACAATGCATTTAAATCGGTTGCTAGGGTGTTCTGAGTGGTTACTAGGCAGTTTAGGGCAGTGATAGGGTGTTCTGAGTGGTTGCTAGGTGGTTGCTAAGGCGTTGCTAGGCGGTTGCTAGGGTGTCCTAAGTGGTTGCTAGGTGGTTGCTAAGGCGTTGCTAGGCGGTTGCTAGGGTGTCCTAAGTGGTTGCTAAGTGGTTGCTAAGGCGTTGCTAGGCGGTTGCTAGGGTGTCCTAAGTGGTTGCTAAGGTGTTGCTAGGTGGTTGCTAAGGTGTTGCTAGGTGGTTGCTAGGGTGTTCTGAGTGGTTGCTAGGTGGTTGCTAAGGTGTTGCTAGGCGGTTGCTAGGGTGTCCTAAGTTGTTGCTAGGTGGTTGCTAAGGCGTTGCTAGGTGGTTGCTAGGGTGTCCTAAGTGGTTGCTAAGGTGTTGCTAGGCGGTTGCTAGGGTGTCCTAAGTGGTTGCTAAGGAGTCCTGAGTGGTTGCTAGGTGGTTGCTAAGGTGTTGCTAGGCGGTTGCTAGGGTGTTCTGAGTGGTTGCTAGGTGTTGCTAGGCGGTTGCTAGGGTGTCCCGAGTGGTTGCTAGGCGGTTGCTAAGGTGTTGCTAGGCGGTTGCTAGGGTGTCCTAAGTGGTTGCTAAGGTGTTGCTAGGCGGTTGCTAGGGTGTCCTAAGTGGTTGCTAGGTGGTTGCTAAGGTGTTGCTAGGTGGTTGCTAGGGTATTCTGAGTGGTTGCTAAGGCGTTGCTAGGCTGTTGCTAGGGTGTCCTGAGTGGTCGCTAGGCACTTACTGAGGCATTACTAGGCCGTTGCTAGGCGGTTGCTAGGTGGTTGCTAGGCGGTTGCTAGGGTAATTTGGGTGGTTGCTAGGCAGTTGCTAGGGTACCCTAGGTTGTTACTAGGCAAGCCTCACATACATGCTTGGTCATTTGTTTATACCTAGTAAGCATTTCTAGCAAGTTACAGCACTTGGCTAGTCAATATTAGCATGTAGCTAGTCACTGCTAGCATGTGTAGCATATAGGAAGTTCAGTTTGCTAGCATGAGCCAAACGAGCCAATCCCCATGTCTCTACGATGTTCTGATGCTGAGATATAGCTGTTGATAAATGGTTGCTAGGGTACTCTGTTTTGTTGCCATGGGCGTGGTTACAGAGTGAAGTTGGGTGTGGTTGGTTGCCTAAGTCAAATGAGCCAACCCCCAAGTCAATAGGACACTGCTATGCAAAGATATGCATCAAAGCCTATTATAATGGAAGTCTATGGAATCAGTTTGGGGGCGTGGCTTGTGAGCTTCATTATCATATTGAGATGCTCATTGGTTGTCTGAGTCAAATGAGCCAACCCCCAAGTCAATAGGACACTGCTATGTAAAGATATGCATGTAGGCCAGTTATAATGGCAGTCTATGGGATCAGTTTGGGGGCGTGGCTTGTGAGCGTCATTATCATATTGAGATGCTCATTGGTTGCCTGAGTTAAATGAGCCAACCCCCAAGTCAATAGGACACTGCTATGCAAAGATATGCATGAAGGCCAGTTATAATGGCAGTCTATGGGATCAGTTTGGGGGCGTGGCTTGTGAGCGTCATTATCATATTGAGATGCTCATTGGTTGCCCGAGTTAAATGAGCCAACCCCCAAGTCAATAGGACACTGCTATGCAAAGATATGCATGAAGGGCAGTTATAATGGCAGTCTATGGGATCAGTTTGGGGGCGTGGTTTGTGAGTCTTCATTATCATATTGAGATGCTCATTGGTTGCCTGAGTCAAATGAGCCAACCCCCAAGTCGATAGGACACTGCTATGTAAAGATATGCATGTAGGCCAGTTATAATGGCAGTCTATGGGATCAGTTTGGGGGCGTGGCTTGTGAGCGTCATTATCATATTGAGATGCTCATTGGTTGCCCGAGTCAAATGAGCCAAGCCCCAAGTCAATAGGACACTGCTATGCAAAGATATGCATGAAGGCCAGTTATAATGGCAGTCTATGGGATCAGTTTGGGGGCGTGGCTTGTGAGCTTCATTATCATATTGAGATGCTCATTGGTTGCCTGAGTCAAATGAGCCAACCCCCAAGTCAATAGGACACTGCTATGTAAAGATATGCATGTAGGCCAGTTATAATGGCAGTCTATGGGATCGGTTTGGGGGCGTGGCTTGTGAGCTTCATTATCATATTGAGATGCTCATTGGTTGTCTGAGTCAAATGAGCCAACCCCCAAGTCGATAGGACACTGCTATGTAAAGATATGCATGTAGGCCAGTTATAATGGCAGTCTATGGGATCAGTTTGGGGGCGTGGCTTGTGAGCTTCATTATCATATTGAGATGCTGATTGGTTGCCTGAGTCAAATGAGCCCACCCCCATGTCTTTATGAGACTCCTATGTAATGTTATTGATGTGGGACATTTATAATGGAAGTCAATGAGATCAGCAATGGGACGTCCCAGCCCATGTTAAGTCAATGAGGCAGTTATTAAGGGTCCTTAAAAGGTTTGGGGGGCGTGGCTTGAGAGCTTCATTATCATATTGAGATGCTGGTTGGTTGCCTGAGTCAAATAAGCCCACCCCCAAGTCTGTATGACACTGCTATGTAATGTGATTGACGTGTGACATTTATAATGGGAGTCAATGTAATGAATGGGAGTCAATGGGCCATGTTAAGTCAATGGGGACCACTTTGGGACGTCCTAGCACCCCAGGGGTACAACTTATACCCCCCTCCGGGGAATGTTCCCACTTAGGCTGCAACCCCCTACAGATGTTGTGAATCCCATATTTCTATGAAATTCACATTCGGCGCAGTGATTCGTCAAAATTCAGCTCCATGTTAAGTCAATGGGAGATTTGGACAATTTGGGACCCCCTAGCCCCCCAGGGGTACAACATTTACACCCTTTCGGGGTATGTACTTGTCCGGGCTGTAACCCTTTCGAGATGTGGTGAATCCCATATTTCTACGAAATTCACAAATGTCAATATAATGCGTTGTCTTTTGTACTTAGTGCTACCCCGGCGGTGGTCTAGGAAATGAATGGGAGTCAATGGGGCCAATGTAAGTCAATGGGACCACTTTGGGACGTCCTAGCGCCCCAGGGGTACAGCTTATACCCCCTTGCGGGGTATGTTCTCACTTAGGCTGCAACCCCCTACAGATGTTGTGAATCCCATATTTGTACGAAATTCACTCTTGGCGCTATGATGTGTCAAAGGTTGTTCCCATGTTATGTCAATGGGATTTTGGGGGGGGTTTTTTGGCCCCTGCGGGGCCAAAAAAACCCCCCACCCCTTATAAAAGTCATAGCACACCATTCCCGATAAGACCGGACGATTTGACCCCACTTTCAAGGGTCTGGGACGAAAACTGCGGGACGAGTTACGCGCCGAAGTTTTGTCCGGAAGGAAGAATAATAATTATAAATAAAGAATAATAATAAACCCTCCATTGAGAATAGTAAGAATGGACTTTGCCTATGGCAAACCCCATTAATAATAAGTAATGAGAATAACAATAGTGGAATTTGCCTTAAGGCAAACCCCACTAATAATAATAATAAGTATGGAGAATAACAATAGTGGAATTTGCCTTAAGGCAAACCCCACTAATAATAATAATAGTACTAATAACAATGCCAATAATAATAATAATAATAATAATAATGATACTAATAACAATGCCAATAACAGCTATAATAATAATAATAATAATAATAATAATAATAGTACTAATAACAATGCCAATAACAGCCATAATAATAATAATAATAATAATAATAATAATAATAATAATAATAATAATTAAACAAAATATGTATGTTTAATCTGTTAAAATATATCTGAACCTAAAGTTAGTTCATTTATTTTTTACAGATTGTGATAACAATTATTATTATTAATAATATTTTTTTTTGTTTATTCTTCCTAAAAATATTTCATATTTATTATATACATATATTATATATTAAATTATTAGCCTTTCTGTGAAATAAGTTGTTTAAATATATATGTCCCACGTGATATTTAACATAATTGTATGTTTACAGTATTATTTACATATTATAAAATGTTATTATATAAAAATGTAAAGTTGCCATTATTATATAAAAAATATATTTTAGTAAATATTTTTATGGATGGATTTTTATGGATTTTTTGGGGGGTTGGAATGAAAGCAGTGTTTATTTATTTATTAATAATTTTTGAGGTCAGTATTATTATAGCCCACTTAAGAAACTGATATTTATTTAAAAAAAAATATCACTTCGGAAATATTTGAAAAAGAATTCAAATTTCACAGGAGGGCTAATAATTTAGTCTCCAACTGTACGTATCCTTCATTTAGCATTTATTGTTACTTTCTGATGCATTCAATCATCCATCCATCTCAGTTTGCTGTTTATTAATGTATTAATATTGTAACTGATGTAATGCATATAACACCCTTCTCTTGCCTCCTCAGTGAAAACGCTTGATTTGAAATATAATATTTACCTCATTCAGAGGTAGTTACAGCATTAATAGATCTGGCAAAGACAGAAAAGGTCTCCATGCTATCGATTCCTCTACTACAGCAGCTATCAATAGAGAATTACATTTGCAGATCGATACATCTTTAGACATAATGCAGCGGTAATGCACCCACTGTTAAGAAACCTATACTGTAAGTACCTACGTGTACAACTGCAGACATGATACACTAACTCCATCACAGCGTATGGGTTTATTTTAAGGAGATGAATATATATCTGACCATATTAATAATGAATTACATTTGCAGATCAATACATCTAGAGCAGATCCTGTATATATGCAACAATACGCAAGTTGTGACCCCCGAACCACCAGAGAGTTTCCTTTCACTCTCTCTCTCATTTTTGGCTCTATACAGTAAACCAACACAATGGATTTGAAATGAAACAAACAAGATGTGCTTTAACTGCAAACTGTCAGCTTTAATTTGAGGGTATTTACATCCAAATCAGGTGAACGGTGTAGGAATTACAACAGTTTGCATATCTGCCTCCCACTTGTCAAGGGTCCAAAGTAATTGGACAGAATATTAATCATAAATCAAACTTTTACTTTTTAATACTTGGTTACAAATCCTTTGCAGTCAATTACAGCCTGAAGTCTGGAACCCATAGATATCACCAGACACTGCATTTTATCCCAGGTGGTGCTCTGCCTGTCCTGACTCTCTGTGGTTATTAAAAATCCCATGACACTTCTCGTAAAGAGTAGGGGTATAACCCCAGTGTCCTGGCCAAAGTCCCTCAATCGGCACTTTCCCATTATGGCCTCCTAATCATCCACATCCACCGAATTGGCTCTATCACTGTCTCTTCACTCCCCCTATAGCTGGTGTGTGGTGAGCGCACTGGCGCCTTTGTCCTGTGGCTGCCGTCGCATCATCCAAGTGGATGCTACACACTGGTGGTAGTGTGAAGAGACTCCCCTCATGATTTTGAAGCACTTTGAGTGTATAGCCATACACAATAAATGCGCTATATAAATACACATTACATTACATTTCCCTTCAGTTTTGTCTTCAGCAAGTTAAATGCATGCTCAATCAGATTCAGATCAGGTGATTGACTTGGCCATTGCATAACATTCCACTTCTTTCCCTTCAAAAACTCTGTGGTTGCTTCTGCAGTATGCTTTGGGTCATTCTCCATCCTCGCTGTGAAGCACCATCCAATGAGTTCTGTATTTGGCTTAATATGAGCAGAAAATATTGCCTGAAACACTTCAGAATTCATCCTGCTGCTTTTTTTCATCAATAAATACAAGAGAACCAGTTCCATTGACATCCATACATGCCCACGCCATGTCACTACTACCACCATACATCACTGCTAAGGATCATGAGCAGTTCCTTTCTTTTCTTTTCTCTTCTCTTCCCATCACTCTGGTACAAGTTGATCTTGATCTCATCTGTCCAGAGGATGTTGTTCCAGCACTGTGAAGGCTTTTTTTAGAACTCTAATCTGACCTTCCTGTTTTTGAGGTTCACCAATGGTTTACATCTTGTGGTGAACCCTCTGTATTCACTCTGGTGTAGTCTTCTCTTGATTGTTGACTCTGACACACATACACCTACCTCCTGGAGAGTGTTCTTGATTTGGCCAACTGTTGTGAAGGGTGTTTTCTTCACCAGGGAAAGAATTCTTTGGTCGTCCACCACAGTTGTTTTCCGTGGTCTTCCGGGTCTTTTGGTGTTGCTGAGCTCACTGGTGCGTTCTTTCCTTTTAAGAATGTTCCAAACAGTTGTTTTGGCCATGCCTGATGTTTTTGCTATATCTCTGATGAGTTTGTTTTGTTTTTTCAGCCTAATGATGGCTTGCATGACTGATAGTGACAGCTCTTTGAATCTCATCTTGAGAGTTGAGAGTAACCGATTCTAAATGCACACTTGAAATGAGCTCTGGATCTTTTATCTGCTCATTGTAATTTATATAATGAGGGAATAACACACACCTGGCCATAGAACAGCTTAGAAGCCAATTGACCAATTAATTTGGACCCTTAACAAGTGGGAGGCACATCTGCAAACTGTTGTAATTCCTACACCGTGCACCTGATTTGGATGTAAATACCCTCAAATTAAAGCTGACAGTCTGCAGAAAAACACATCTTGTTTGTTTAATTTCAAATCCATTGTGTTGGTGTATAGAGCCAAAAGTGTTAGAATTGTGTTGATGTCCAAATATCTATGGACCTAACTGTATATATGAGCAATATCACACGTGTAGCAGTGCTATATGGCACAGGTGGAAGTCGTGCGTTGCGACCTGCGGCCTCATGCTTTATTGTCCCACTAGTGACGATATACAGCCATATCACACTGCTACGAGTGTGATATTGCGTTTATACAACAGTTCGATGGCATAATCATGTATTAAAGTAAAATCTAAAATCATTTTGTTTTAGGAACTACTTCCTTCAGCCATTCAATCACATCTGCAACTGACGTCAGAACAGCAGAAACCGTTGCTACTTCACCAACCTTACTTTAGAGCTAGTATTTGAATGATTCTCTATAGGGATGACAGAACAGGTGATTTTGCTCATATTTAAGAGTATAAGGCTAAACGGCATGAAATGCCACCAGTCTACGGAGATTTCCCAGTATTTCTTTGTTTCAATCGGGAGATCACAATAATTAACCCCAAAAAAGCCAAAGCAATGCAAACAACACCGTAGTCTCCCATCAGCTCCTGCATGAACCACCACATTATCGTTGTGGAAGGGTTTAAGTGGCTGAGTGATCCTAAAAGGTATGATGTCAGGGGCTAATGCCTCTGGTAGAGTCTCCCAAGGCAAAAAGGTCAGACTAAGTGCGGTTCAAAAACCCTTCACACAGTATGGCGCAGCTAGGGCCCACCACCGGGAGCCAGGCCTGGGGTTGGGGCTCATATACGAGCGCCTTGGGGCCAGGTTTTATCCCATGGAATTAGCCCACCACTTGTAGCCGTAAGGGGCAGGTGCATAGAGGAACAGCTGGTGGTTGGCAGGCGGTGGTTAGGACGACGACAACCTGATCGTCGGGCACAGAAACTGGCTCATTTGCATTTAAGGTGAATATCACCAAAACGGCTGAAACTTCACACACATTGTAGGGACATTTAGGCGTATTTTACATCTCATGAAAGGTGGGCATGATGGGTCAACTTTAAAATATATGATTTAAATGAAAATATTGAAATAAATAAATGTTGAAATAAGAAAAAATGGCTATATTTCATTATCCAATAAAGTCATGTGCTTTCATTCTTTATATTGAACCTTTAAATGTCGATGCAATTCATAACGATACTTAAATAGTGTTCATCAAGCAACTTCAAACTGAGAAAGAGCGAAACACGGACACTTTTGGGATTCATTTTTATGCTTAAATGGATAAACACAAACAGAAATGTGTCAAAATGTCCACCTTGTTATTTTTCTTACCTAAACACAATTAAACATGCTTGAAATATGTACAAAATAATAATAATAATAAAGAAATCCATCGTAAAATGGATTATGTCCTGGAGGAAACCACCAGCACATTTTCCATTAAAAAATGAACATTGATTAAAACATGCTCTTGACCCTTTAACAGTCATCATAACCACCTGGCTGACCTTTTATCCATAGGTTATCATTGTTATTTTAATTGCTTATTACTGTTTATCAGAGTTGTGTCAGCATATTATTCAATACAAAAATTATTTTCACCTTAAAGGGTTAACATGATGTTTATGGATTATTGAATTAATTTACCAACAGCGTATTTTAACAAAAATACTACAAATGCAAACCTCTGTTTTACATGTATGTGCACAATTTGAGTTTTTCGACTGACTATTATTATCATTATTTTACTGTGTAGGAAAGTAGTTAAATGTCACGGTGGTGATCTATCTGTTCTTCTTGCATGTGTGTGTGTGGTGGAAGTGGGTGTGTTTGTTTGGGTTTTCACCGCGTGGTGTGTGTATGTGTGTTTACATTCATCAGCTGGGTTGTCACGTGTCTTGTTACTACTCATACATTTCAGCTGCTTATCATTAAGCCACAGCTGCTGCGTGTTACCGCGCCTTTAAATGTTCAGTGTTTTGTATCTTGTGTCATCAGTCCGTTGTTTGTTCATTTCTGTGTCTGCTCTCTGTTAGACTCTCTTGCTCGCTTTGGTGGAAGCTCACCGATATAGCCTGCTTCATTTGGACCTTATGCTCGTCTCCGTTTCTTTGATGTTGTTACTACTGCCTGGTCTGAAGACATCATTATCTGTGAGTGACTTCACCCCAAATCTGCTTCTCTAATGAACTTTACCGTGGGTAAACTTGACGATTTCCTTGAAAGCTGCTACATTCCCTTCCCTCGATAGCTGGTGAGATATCCATGAGAGACTGCTATACGACGTTGGTTCACGGACGAACCTTTACCACTGTTTGGCGTGTCGTATCCTGTTGTGGGCATCCTTGCCCTTTTATATCTGGTGAGATCTATAGTTGTGACTCTTTCAATAAATCATCTTGTTTTTCCTTTATTTGGGTCTCCTGTGTATACCTTTGTGACATTAAATAGTTGAGACTATTGATTTGTGCAATCGGTCTTAAAGTGACAGTGTCATTTAAACTTAATAAAACAACAAACGAGAGATTCAAATGAGTGAATCTCAGCAGTTAGCGCTGTCGCCTCACAGCAAGAAGGCTTTTCGGCTTTGATTCCAATTGTGGCATTTTTGGTGACTGTCGCTTTAAATTCGAATGAGATTGTGCTCTTTTCAGAAGAGGGCGGAGCTACAAATGCCTGTGTGTCAGCATAGTGGCAGATTCAAAACCAAGACTAATATTCTACTGTAATGAGATAATCACTGGTGGGCGGGGCTTTCTTCCTCTGATGACGCGTACAAAGGGAGAATGTCAATCAAAGTGTTTCTGCAGGCTGTTTCTGTCAAGTGTGATTATAAAAATATAGAATAAATAAATGTTTATTATTAGAAGCTGGTTATATTCACACACTACTGCCACACAACTTTGTTTACACCCCTTATAAAAGTGATTTTCACATAATAGTTGCCCTTTATTTCATATCCCACCATTTGTATTCTACCATTTTGAGTTTTCTCTTGTTTTATTACATCACTGATTGTTTCAGCTCACTGCTATTATTAATCTGACAGTAAAAACTGCTGTTATTGAACAGAAAATGTGTGAAGGACATAATGTACCAACACCAAGGCTCATTCTGAAAATGTAGTCCCGTGGACATTTCTGGAGACCGCAAATTATGTAGCTGGAGGTACGAATGGCTTCATTTCATTTTTTAAACGAACGCTACGGGGCGGTATGACGCCCTTCCTTTTCACGCTCACCAGCTGACCGCTCACCTCCGTGTGGAGGGTTTTCCTGCTGCAACCAGTTTGTCCCGTTAGCTCGTCATGTTACGTCAGCAGACTTGAGACGCAGAGAGGAGTTGACCACGACGACAGGGTTCGAGTCCGGGGCAAGTGCGGTTCCAGAAATCAGGTAAGACAAAGACAGAATCCAAAAAATAAAATGAACAAGTGAATAACAGGGTGAGAATGCGGTAAAAGCCGAAAACGTGGTAAAAATCAGACAAGGGCTTTTCTATTTCTGGGGTGCGTTTCCCAAATCCATCGTTAGCCAACTAAGGTCGCAAGTTCCGTCGTTATAAACATAGTTCGTTGATTTGCCGTTTCCCAAATCCATCGCTCCAATGAACATTCGCAAACTGCGTCGCAAACTTGAGCACTTGAAACGACACCTCTGAAGCTGAAGTTAGAAGCATAGTTTCTGGCTGTGTTCTATTCCCACTTATCCCCCCTATGCCCTGTTCATCTAGAACATTTTAACATTCAAAGCTGGAATTATTAAAAATAAAAAGCATTAAGTTAATCTCTCTTAGGTGTAATTTACTTTCAAAGTATTTTTACAGTTCAGTTTTAGCGATCTTCATGTTTACAATTGTGCTCCCTTCGCAGTGCACTTTGAAAACATTGATATCATTTTGAACACAGCCTCATGGCGAAAGCTTTAGGTATATTTAAAAGCGGAAATTATGTTACAGTACGTCTCCAAAGCTTGTGAAAATAAAAAACATAGCATACGTTAATTATTTTATTTTATAGTGGGTTATTTATTAAGTTTCTCTGCTGTATATGACATGGGTCTGTTGGTTAGAACTTTCTGCTGTGGTTTGCATGTGTCAAATTGTATTTTTTTTTTAAATAAATAAACAATATCCTAAATAATAATAATAATGATAATAATAATAATAATCATCATTAATATTATTATTAAAGTAAATATATTTATAATAAATCACCTCATTATTTATTTATTTCTATGATTTATATATGATATTAGAATAGTGTTAGCTTTTGTAAATGATTTTATGTTTTAGAATAGAATATGTAATGTTCAACTTCTCAATAATATTAGTAAAGCAAACACAGGCCCTATATGTGAAAGCGAGTGCATGTTTTTACCAAAACTAATATTGGATTTTATTTTAAATGCGTGTTTGTGTAAAACAATATAATTTGCACAAGGAAATGATGGGGTTGTTCTCTAAAGAAGTTACTCCACCCCGTTTAGAGCATCATTATGGGCGTTTTACGTTATAACTAACGTGGTTCAAGCGATGGATCTGCGACAGAGAAACTACGGGTTTTGGGAAACACTCGTCACTACATCGTTCTTTTGCCAAACGATGCATCGCACTATGATAGTTCAGCAGCGAGTTACGTCGTTGTTTGGGAAACGCACCCCTGGACGGCTTTTGTAAACCATTGGTTGGGTTTAGGGAAGTAAGTGGGTGGGTGGGTCAATTGATAAAATTGGTTGGGTTTAGGGAGGGAGGAGGGTGGGTTAGTCAGTCGATTGGCCAGCCGGCTAGTCAATCAGACAGACAATCAGTCGACAGCGATTTCTGCTGGGTTAACGCGAGAACAGCGGGCGCGAACGGCACTTGTGAGAGGAATTTGAGATGTGAAAACATGCACACAGCGGCCTCTCGCGGATTCGCGAAAACAAAAACTACAAAAAAAGCGTACCTCCCGGGATGTATTTCGCTGTCTCCAGAAATGTCCACCGGACTACGTTTTCAGAATGAGCCTGGGTTGTAATGTACAGCAGTAATGTTATCCATGCAGAGTGTCAAAGCACCTCTATTTGAACAAATCCAATCATAATACATTTTCTTTCATATCACCGAAACAACTTTTTGCATCACAGCATTTCTCCCAAATCCCCCATCCTCTCTCTCTCTCTGCTATTCTGTGGCTCCAAAATCCATATTTCCATTTTTCTTTCCCTCCATTTTTCAGTTTTCGCACCAGTCGTCTGTGTCAGTGATGGCAGGGTTAGTGGACTCCAGATTACAGCTCGCTCTTTTACCGCGTTCAGGTCTGTTGCTGGCTGACCCGTAGCTCTTTTGAGAGCTGCCAAGCTTATCTATATCCGAGGCCAGAAATAGCGCTTTCCTCCGGTGCTGTGTATCTATTAGTTGTGCGTTCGCTTCGCAACACACATCAGCACTCGTTCGACACCCAGAGAGCTTTCAGAGCCTCATCCCATGTCAGTTCAGCTTCTGAGAAAACGGCAAACTCTCCAGCCGCGCGTTTGAGATGTGGGGGACACCGGGGGCATCTGCACTGATACCTTTACAGTCAGCTTCAAATATACAGTACACTTTAGAAAATGGTCGTTGTTTTGATGGTAAAAAAAACACATATGCCACAGTAAAAGACAGTAACCGGGTTACTGGTTAAAGTTTCATACATTTATATACAAGCATTTCTTTATACACTCACCGGCCACTTTATTAGGTATACTTTACAAGGTACTGGAAATATTCCTCAGAGATTTTGGTTCATATTGACATGATAGCAACACACAGCTGCTGCAGATTTGTCGGCTGCACATCCACGGTGCTCTATTGGATTGAGATCTGATGACTGTGGAGGCCATTTGAGTACAGCGAACTCATTGTTGTGTTCAAGAAACCAGTCTGAGATGATTTATCTTGCTGTAAGTAGCTAACAGAAGATGGGTACACTGTGATCATAAAGGGATGGACATGGTCAGCAACAATACTCAGGTAGGCTGTGGCGTTGATATGATGCTCAATTGGTACTAATGGGCCCAAAGTTTGCTAAGAAAATATCCCCCAGATCATTACACCACCACCACCAACCTAAACTGTTGATACAAGGCAGGATGAATCCATGCATTCATGTTGTTGACGCCAAATTCTGACCCTACCATCAGAATGTTGCAGCAGAAATGGAGACTCATCAGACCAGGCAAAGTTTCTCCAATCTTCTGTTGTCCAATTTTGGTAAGCCTGTGCGAATTATAGCCTTAGTTTTCTGTTTTTAGCTGACAGGAGGGGCCTCCGGTGTGGTCTTCTGCTGCTGTAGCCCATCCGCCTTAAGGTTAGCCTCAAGGATGCTCTGCCAGCATTGCAGAGCAAGTTCTTAAATGCCTATGATTGGCTATTGTGTTCACGCGCTCAACAGAAAAGGCTGTGATTGGCTGTAACGTTCAGCGCTGTTCACCGAGCAGTGACGCAGACACTGAAGAACAGCTGTGGCTATCACAGCTTATTTATGCTCATGTCTGGATCCACTATGAAATAATGGCTCCTGGGTTCTGCAGTAACTTCAGTGTCAGTGAAAGACTGTCTCAACGAACTCACAAGCAGTGAATTGTGCAAAGTTGTTTGCTTTTTAAGTAGTTGGAGCATTTTAAGTACTCGCTTTCACCTCCCTGGCCATAATAAGCTACCACGACATAGCGTATACGAGAAAAAAGACAACCTATTACTGAACCGATACCGTATCGTTCGCGTCTGCACCATAATGCTGCGTTCACACCAGATGCGGAAGAAGCGCCAAGCTCGAGTGATTTACATGTTAAGTCAATGCAAACGCGCGGATAGGCATGACGCGAATTGAGCGTTTGGCGCGCTTAACGCGCGAATCGCTCGAGTTCAAAAATCTGAACATCTGCGGACATTTGCGCCGCGTTAACCAATCAGGAGCTTGCTCTTGTAGGGGCATGATTGTGACAAAGCACCTGTTGTTGGTGTCTTGGGGGAAATCCTTCAGCCGACACCGACAACAGTTCATCAAACTGGGCTCGGCTCAGTCAGAAGCACCGCTGGAAGCCTTCGTCATCCAGGTTAAGTTTCTGGAGGAGTTTATGAGCTCACAGAGCTGGGTGCACCTCTGAAAGTATCTAGTGGACTCAGACACTGCTCCAAACGTATCGACGCAGTTTTACAGCCTTCATAAAGCACATAAACACAGTTATTTTATCAATAAAATCCATGTTAGCCATTTAGCAATGAAGCTACAGTCACCGGGCAGACAGAAGCCCTGCCCATGACACGAATCCACGTCTGTTCTGAAGTGAATTTGACGCGCGAATGAAGCGGAGTTTGACGCACGAATGAAGCGAGTAAACTCAAATGTTCAAGAGTGTATTTACGCGCGAATATCGCGATTTATCCGTGCGTTCCACGTCTGGTGTGAACGCAGCATTAAAACAATTAATATTGACACCCCTATTCTAAACATTGGTGTATGACTATAAACTATTGAAATTCAGTTTAATGTTCCTACTACATTTTTTATGGTAAAATTGCTCGGCTGCGTCAGAGATGAGAAATTCTACAGTAAGAACTTTCCCAATGATTATTTGATGTATTTGTTGTGGAGGTAATTCAAGCCTTTCTGCAATGACGAGTCACACACAATGTCATTATAAAGTTCACACACAGCGCACGTTTAACTTTGCACTAGTTATGCATGGCAAATGTGACAGGATACAGGTTAATATCCACTGCTGTATGGATATCGGTTACGTAATATACAAAATCAACCTGATTTAACGTCCACAAACCAGGATTGAAGCGTCTTCTTTTATAATTGTATTGACACGCAGCTGTGGTAATAAAGTAAAGCTGAAGTAAATCGCTGTAATTCATTACAAACAAACATTTTAAAAATGGTTTAAACTTGTAAAACTCACTCTTGATCACATTTGATGATGATTGATGATCACAGAGAGCTGAACAGATCTTTTAATCCCAGTTGCTTTGCGCACGTCCTGTCTTGTTGATATGATTATATACGTTATACCAGGGGTGCTCAATCCTTTTCCAGGAGATTTACCTTCCAGCATAGTTCAGCTCCAACCCTGATCAAACACACCTGAACCAATTAATTAGGACCTGAACGGCACTTGATAATTACAGGCAGGTGTGTTTGATATGGGTTGCAACAGAAATCTGCAGGAAAGTAGATCTCCAGGAACAGGATTGAGCACCCCTGAGTTATACGGTTGCGGTGGGCCTCAAAATTGGAGGGATTTGGATCCTATTTTAACCTCAGGAAATAAAACAAAAGAGACTTATTGTGTTTATATCATCCCAATATGACTGTGGACACACGATACCTACACACAGTTCTGTCCAAACAGCTTCCAAAAGATGATTTTCATCATAGGTGCCCTTTAAGGTAAATCTAGTGGCATGAATTTAACCCTCAGGGGTCTAAGGTGATTTTGGGGCCCCTGAGATGTTTTGACATGCCCTGACATTTGTGCTAATTTCAGCTACTTATTACAAGGTATTGGCCAACATGTATTTTATTTGTATTCAGCACAAACTGTGCTACAACAATATGTGACAATTATTGATGTACATGCTTGTGTTTTTTAGAAAAAAAATATTATGCGTGGTAAGTAGGATTTGGAGAAAAATATTTAGCTGAAATAGGGTCCAAAAAAACACTCTAAATGTGCTTGACCAAGGCTTTTGAGTAACCAGTCTGGTAGGCTAGAATATTTACTTCACAATTATGTAAAAATTATTTTATTCTCTCAGTCAAAGGAAACATTACAAAGATTTACATTTTGTTAAGTTTGTTTGGCTCGTCTCAGGTCTATGCGTGAGTGACAATGGTCATGAATAATTCACACCTGGAGAGACAAAAGACACTCCCCCACTCACCCATCAAGGGCATAGTATAGCAAAGTCCCTCTGCAAAAGCTAGCCCAAACTAAATGCTTGTTACATTTAGTTAAAATTTTGTAGGTTGTAATTTTTTTCAATATTTTGATTGAATTTTATTGTATTATCTTTCAATTTCTGAATATATTTGGTGACTAAAATATTATTTTAATAAATATATCTGTTTAATAAATCTGTTTTGTTTAAATGCATCAAAATACATTGCCTATATTCCCTGAGAAATGGAGGGAAATATTTGAAATGGTATAAAACGTGTTTGCAAATCTGTTGTAATAAAAACTTTCTTGTGCATTAATCCAGCATTTAATAATAATTTCTGAATGACTCTGGCATAATGACAAAACACAAGAATAATCAAAATAATATTTGAAGACCTTTTATATATATTTTGCCCAAATAGTTGCAGCCTTAGTTAACTTTTTCCAAACTTTAACAGGCTGAACTACAGTAAAATAAATAATAATTAAATTAAAAACACGTATAACATGCGTCACGTTCTAGCCAGCGCGCTGTGGGCGTGTGGTCAGCCTACGTCATTGTTTGTATTAATGGCGGAAGTGGGAAGAGCCGGCGTGATGCGCGCTCTGCCGGGAGAATTGTATGGATTACCTAGCGAGACAACATTTGCTTTCAAAATGAGTTGGAAAGTTCACCCTCCAAGCTTTATGCAGGTATGTCTGTCATGTGTATGTCTCATGTGTTCGTGGAGATTCCGCTGTGTTTTCTGAACTCAGTTTACATGTCGCGCGAGTCTCATGTGGACTATTGTAATAACAAAGCCTCGTGGGCGTGGTCGCATTAAAAATAATGAGGCTCTACAGAGAAGCTAGACATCGCGTTGGTTTCATACTGATTACTTTGTCAAGCAGTATTTGTTTTCAACATGCACCGCTGCATTTAAAAGTAGACACTTCAAGCTTTCTCTAGATACCTATCTCATGTCTGTGTCTTTAGTTTTCGCGGAGTTTCAGTGCATTTTACTGACGCGTTTGTAAAAACAGTTCATGGAGAGAGAAAAGAGAAAATGCCTTCACTGTTTATTTTCCTTATTTTGCAAAAGCACACACTTTTGTTGTTATTGTGAGTGTACCCAAAAAAAACTAGACACCCAACAGATTCGATTGATGTATTGCTCATATCTGTACGATCAAAACTGAAAGTGTCATTTAAGTTTTTTTCTGCGGTTTCATGTGAAAACACGTCAAAACGCGTATCCGCGGGCTTCGACCCCAGGGGGTTAATAGCAGCATTGCTGTGTTAGACTAGTTGTGGTTGTACATATTTGTGTCGGAATTAAATGTCTAGTAAATATTTTATTCACATGTGGCTAGTATTTGTATTCTTATTATCTATTTATTTTGAAGTTGGTCGTTTTAAACATAACAGCATGTGACTTCACCCAGAAAGGGTCCATATTTGGCCCTTGTCTGGAAGCTAGACTTGGTCCAGTCATGTACCGTAATTCACTGCGGCATATGGGCCAAGCAAAACCTGATTGTATGTGCCAGAGCGGGGCCAGAAAAATTTTGCTATGTGGGTGGAAAAAAATCCCCTTCCAGACTCGTAAAAAAAAAAAAATGGCTTCCTTGTTATTCTTGTAGTAAATAACTCCTGGATGACCTCCCACGATTAAACGTGCCAGATCATCTCAACAAGAAATGGCAAGTTTACTCGTCGGCCCTGAGGGTGGCATTAAATCAAAAGATGGCCTCCCTCTGAATCCACAAAAAAGCCTCGACACAATCTGAAAGCAGGTTTCTGGCGGAGCGCTCTCAATTAATGCCTTTGAAATGCCATCTCTCATTAAGCACTGATGCCGTCTGATGTCTCGCAGGAATTAGCTGCGGGGAGAAAGTGCCGAGTTCAATTTCAAAGAGGCTGCTGGTCAGGGGGGGCGGAGCTATTCTCTTTTGCATTATGGATGCGAAGCCATACTTGGATACAAAGGGGGCGAGATGATTGGGAAAACTATTCAACTTCCCAATTAAAATTGTTGTGAATAATTATTGAAATCAATTGAATAGTCCTGCAATTGAATCTCGACTCCATATTGTGTGTTATGTGCACTTGACACCAATACCATTTTCACATTGGGATTTACAGTAGTCATTCAGTCATTGTGATGTGAATCTCCCTTTCCCCCACATCCCAAAGATGCTCTATTGGATTGAGCTCTGGTGACTGTGAAGGCCATTTGAGTACAGTGAACTCATTGTCATGTTGAAGAAACCAGTCTGAGATGATTCGCGCTTTATGACATGATGCTTTATCCTGCTGGAAGTAGCCATCAGAAGATGGGTACACCGTGGACATAGAAATATGTGCATGGTCAGCAATAATACTCAGGTTGGCTGTGGTGTTGATACAATGCGGTACAGGTAAATTGAATAAACTAAATTAGCCGTAGTGTATGTGTGTTTGTGTGAATGAGTGTGTTTCCCAGTGCTGACTTGCAGCTGGAAGGGCATCCGCTGTGTAAAACATATGATGGATAAGTTGGCGGTTCATTCTGCTGTGGTGACCCCTGTTGAATAAAGGGACTAAGCTGAATGAAAATGAATGAATGAATCTACAACCTAGACCTATCCCAACCCTAAATCTGCCCATTACATTAAAGCAAAAAACAGTTATTATTTCTGTACAGTGACACAAAAATTATTCTACATTGTTGTGCGCATACTCAGTAGCTGCAGCTGTAACGCTTCAAGCCTTAACCCAACCTATTTATGGTGGAGGTCCCTCCCAACTGGAGGTCTCAGGGCTACAGTGAAATATACTTAAGCCCACCTCACACTGTGCAATTTTTAATAATCCTTTAAGACAGCACGTTCATGATCCCCATGTCACTGTGTAAGATCTCTGTTGTCATAATGTCAGACTGAATGACGATCAAGACAAGCCAAACACGAACATGGAGGAAAACTCACCATCCATCTGTGACACTTTTACTATGCCGCACTGAAACGAAACCTCACAGCAAACATAAACAATCTGTAGTGGTACTTTTGCTCACAACGTGCCTCGATGATAATAATAATAATAATAATAATAATAATGACATTAATTTCTTCGCAGTGGTTTAAAGTTGTCAATCCAGGCTCATTCTGAAAACGTACAGCTATATACATTTCTGGAGACCGCCAAATACATCCCAGGAGGTATGTTTTTTTTTTTTTGCAGTTTTTGTTTTCGCGAATCCACCAGAGGCCACTGTGTACGCTTTTTGAGATCTCAAATTTCTCTCGCGAGTGCCATTCGTGCCTGCTGTTCTTGCGTAAATCCAGCAGAGGCCGCTGTTGATTGACTGACTGAATGACTGACTACCGATCGACTGAGCCACCCTTTTATTTCCTTAAACCCAACCAACGTGTTTTTTCAAAACCACAGAATGACCCCCCCCCCCCCCCCCTTCTCATTTCCCTAAACCCAACTAATAGTGTTTTGAAAAGCAATCCAGAAAGAGAAAAGCCCTTGCGGCAGCCAGATTTTTATCACGTTTTCAGATTTTACCACATTCTCACCCTGATATTTACTTGTTTCTTTCATTTTTTGGCTTCTGTTATTGTCTCGCCTGCTTTTCTGGAACCGCCAGACATGGTCACCATGGTCAACTTCTCTCTGTGAAGTCTGCCGACGTTTATGGCGAGCTACTGGACAAACTGGTAACAGCGGGAAAGCCGTCCATACTGAGGTAAGAGGTCAGCTGGTAAGTGCGAAAAGAAACAACAGCATAACGCCCTGTATCGTTCAATTTACAGACGAAATGCAGCCATACGTACCTCTGGCTACATAATTTGTGATCTCCAGAAACAAATATAGGGAACGTTTTCAGAATGAGCCTATGTAGCAAGTTGTCGTACTGATGCGTCTTTAGATTCAGGACTCTTTCTGGTTCTTTGTTTGATGCCCATCGGAGCTGAAGTCACACTGCAGGAAAGGGTGTGAAAACTTCTGACACTGCCAGAACTTCATTGCAGGGAACATTTGATGGCAACGATCATTAACCGGCTGTCTGTTAACTTGTCTGAAAAAAAAATGAAATCGGATAGTGGAAGCAGGGATTTAGACCCTGCCAAAGTTGTCCTGAGGTACCAAGACCTCTTTTTTAAATCTTAAAAATAGTTGTGTATGAACATCCAGTAGATCACAATTCCACCACAGAAGAACAGAGAGGGTGCAGGGTTTAGAAAGAGATTTTCTTCTTTGCCTCACAGTGAAGGAACAATAACGTGTTGCTGATCCTTAAGGCTGATTTATACTTCCGCGTCAAGTGCACGCTTATGCTACGGCAGCCTTCGCAGGGTCGCATAGCCGTGGCTGACTCCAACGTTGAGTCGCACCTCTCAAAAAACTTAACTACACCTCGTAGTGCAAGCTCTGTGATTGTTCAGCTTGGTAATGCTGACGAGTGTTGGCGGGACAGAGAGTCGCGAGAACCCGTTGGAGTGAGTGTTTAAAAGTGTGGAGTCTCGGGAAGGAGCTCCAAGTCGAAAGTTTTGTTTTGTGTTTACCTTATGATTAAAGTTGTTGCACATGTGCCACTTCCCGCTACATAATGAGCAAGTTTTAGCTACTTCTACATTAAGGTAGCGTTCAGAAAAAAACAAAACACCAGAGAAGAAACTCAATACAGAGGAATACAACATAACATAATGCAAGCTAGTGTTTCGGAAGTGTTATTGCAGAAAAACACAAGCAGCATGCAGAAGTATAAGTGCACGGCTACGCGCAAGGCAGGCGCCTTGAGTCACGCCGATCACTCAGTGCAGAACTATAAACCATCCTGGGGGTGGTGGTGCATGAAAAGTTTGATCTGACAAACTGGTGTTTCTGAATAATTAGTAACAAAGTACGTAAATAATGCACATGTATAGCACATTTATTGTGTATTGCCATACACAGTAATGCACTTTGCAATTGTGTAAGGGGGTCTCTCGACACCACCACCAGTGTGCAGCATCTACCTACAATTGAGAACAATTCATGAGTGTAAACCAAGTGAAAATGTTAGGCCTGCTTTGCTCTCATTTGCATGGTGCTTAAATGCACTGTGGCAAGCAGAGTGAAGCCGAAAGCTATGGAAATGAAGCAGGGTCAGTGGCGCGAGTGGTAATGAGCAACACCTGCACCCCACGCTGGTGTCCAGTTCAACAGATGAGCTCTGGAAATATGATGAAGAGTGATGATGGCGTAGGGCTTGCAATGGCATGAGCGTGGTGCAAATTTCAGCACGTCTCCAAACCTTAGTCTTAAAATGAAGCATCATCATGCCTCAGACTAAAAGACTTCTGTTACATGACAAAAAGGCGTCTCGCCTCTGACTGAAAGGCTTCGGATCTCAGGAAAAATGAGGCATCTAAATCAAAGGCATCAGATGAAATGGCCTCGGATAAAGTACTATGAAATACTGATGGAAGGTACACCACACCTGATATATTTTATCTCAAGGATTTTAAATTACGTTACACTAATTAAGTCGAGGGCCACATGGTGGCTCAGTGGTTGCCTCACAGCAAGAAGGTCACTGGTTCGAGCCTTGGCTGGGTCACTTGGCATTTCTGTGTGGAGTTTGCATGTTCCCCCCATGTTGGTGTGGGATTCCTCCGGGTGCTCCGGTTTCCCCCACAGTCCAAAGACATGAGGTGTATAGTTGAATTGACTAAACTAAATTGGCGGTAGTGTATGTGTGTAAATGAGTGTGTATTTATGTGTCCCAGTACTGGGTTGCAGCTGGAAGGGTATCCTCTGTGTAAAACATATACTGGATAAGTTAGGGTTCATCGGCGACCCCTGATGAATAAAGGGACTAAGTTGAGGGAAAATGAAGGTATGAATAATCAAGTTATTTAGTGGAGAACATGCATTTGGCAAGTTTAGTTGCTAGCTAGCTTTTTTGTAAGCTGGCAACGGCAGTAAAGGTGTAAATAATTCGCAGTAAACCACAAATAATGGTGATATTATTACAAATAAATACCAACACCCCTAAAGCGGCATGGAAACACAACACTCCACCTAAGTCTATTTAGTCCAATGTATTTTTATCGTATGCCTCTGTAAACTTTTCGTTCTTATTTGAGGGGGAAAAGAAGTTTGAAAAGGCTGAGTGAGGGTATACTGGATTTGAACACTCCAACACCCTGATGCTGCAGAAGGCAGGGTTGTTAATGTGTCACACTGCTTAAATGTACACCTAAACACAACAATGGTGGCTGAGAAAGAAGAACAGTTTCACAAACGTCTGGCAAACACAAGAAGCATCACCGTGGTGGGTCAAATCTTTTCTATTTGCTGTGGACAGACACTGAATGGAACTTACAGAAAGATTGTGGCGTGACGAACGGGGCTTCTTCGTCCAGAGTATGACCCCTCCGAGTCTTTAAGATCTCTCTGCAGGTGATTGTACAGGTGCAGATACATCTGTAACAATACCCTTTAGTGTATTCATGTTGCTAGTGTTGTTGTTTTGGACGTTGTTCTCCTGTCTGACCACCGTGGAATGAGAAATTAAATGATGGGAAGGAATTGCAGGTCAAAGAAGGTGGAGTTCCAGGACTTAGCCACTTAGGCCGTACTCACACTATGTACAGTTGCCTTGAACCGGGCCAAAGCACGCTTGTCCCCCCTCCCGTCTCCCCCGACAGCCCGCACTCACATTACATTCGGGCCTGGGCGCGCCTACGTCATCAATGACGCGCTGCTCAGGAAGCGCTCTCGCTCAGCGCAGTGGAGATTTCTTTAGTTATATCGTTTAAGTCGTTTGATATGCGGTAACACGCAGTCTAATATTTCGCCAAACAGATCAGCCACTTTTGACGCTCATAAACAATCATAAAGTCCTCGTGCTGCAGGAATTAAGAAGTTTGCTGAAGGCGCAGCTGACGCGCAGTGAGGGGTTTGCGTCTTTAATAAACTACGACAGTTTGCGTTCATTGAACAGTACGAATGATTAATTAATCCATATGAAACAGTCTCTTAAAAGTCACGTCTCGCTTTCAGTTTCGGACTCAACCACGCTTGCACTCACACTGTAAGTGTACTGCGCCTGAGCCCAAGTGAACCGCGCTCAGGCCCACCTGTTCCAACCGGGCCAGGGCCACCCAAGTGTACCGTGCCTGAGCCAGATTCAGAGCACTCACACTTCTCAAACGATCTGGGAAACGGGCCTAGGCACGGTTCGAATAGCATAGTGTAAGTAAGCCCTTATTGTGTGATCATCACGGACTAATGACAGCTCAAAGATGTTCAGGAGCCACAACACACTCTCCCAAAAGTTTGCTCTGGTGAGCTGTTTCAAACTGCCGAAACAAACACATTAGTTCGTTCTTCAATTTCATTCGAAGTAAACCAGGGCCTTAAGTCTAGGGCAAATTTGTCTGATGCCTACTTGTATGAGATCTGACACCAGAGATAATTTTCCTGAGACCTAAAGAATTTAAGTGTGAGGCATAGTGCCATTTCAGGTTTGAGAACTGAGCTTTGTCCTGAAATATATATCATACATGTGTGATTGCATGTTGTTGAAACCTGTAAGAAACATAAATCATAAAAAAGAGACCTTGCTCAGTGCTGTCTGCTGAATTGTGGAGGGTCTAGAGGCAACCCCACCATTTGCCAAATGCCAGGGCCTGCTGCTGCCGACTGCTACGAGGAAGAGTAAAGAGAGTTAGTGAACTGGGGGATCGCTGTTGGACATCCAAAGGTGGTAGAGGGGTAATCACAGTTCACAGAGGAGTGTCCAGAATCACTGCATGGGATCACAAGTGTGGGCCTTTCAGCTGGTGGAGGACAGAGCGTGTATGGGAAACAGTCCAAGATCCCCTCCCCACCCCTCACCTCTCACTTTTCTCATCCTTCATCTGTTTTCTCTGGCCTAGTCTATGCTTTCCCAGGTACTGTGGACAATTTGACAACACCCTACTGGTTTAACACCCACCCACATTTGATTTTGCTGAACATTTTGTTGGGATATTTACGTATGGCTTCATGGAACACAATTGTGGTCATTAGGGGTGTCAAAAATAATTGATTCTACGGTGCATCCTGATGTAGATGAGGACAAATTGGCATCACTTTAGTAAAAGTCTGGTTATGACGTACTGACTTCATTAGTCAGGGTAGCATACTATGGCAAGGAAAGCAAGAGTATGGGGAGGGAGGTGAGATGTGTGTGTGTGAGTAGCATACTATATTGACCTTATTCTTCAATGCGGAATTTTGCTTGTTTTGCGCTTGTTTTAGAACTTCTGATTCAGTTGCCCATGTGCTTGTCAAGTCGTGACGTATGAAATACTGTTTCCGGGTCCAAGCCGCTAATCAGTTGAATTGAAAAATTATTATTTATGACCCCTTTTATTCATATAACACATTAAAGTAATTTTTAAAAAATAAAATCATGGTGTACCAAACAGTCTCCGGACTTGCTGCATCACAGACAGCAATCCATCTGATAGGCATGGTTCTATATCCCTATAGCCATCATGAATTTCGAAAGTATTACAGTGCTTCATAAATATTTATTATTATCATTTGTTGAGTCTTCCTGTACAGTTTGATAGAGCGATTGGGTCCGGAAGCTGCTTCGTGTGACGTCAAACTTAAGCCTCATTGAAACTACGAGCGACTCGCAGCCGCAAAGCAACAATCAACCGTTCATTTCAACGGAGAGTGAGCAACTTCCGACAACCATTTACGAGAGCAACATCGACCATTGGCAACCAGGTGGGCATGTCTATCAACGTAACAAGATTCCTTTAACTTTATGCAAATGAAGAGCGACTTTCTTGAGCGCCAGCCAGGAGGAGCACCAGTAAAGGTCATGTGATCTTCTCTCAGCTCACTCAGAGGCCGGTTTTATTCTCCGTGCTGTAGACCTACACACCCCTGTGTTTGCAGCAGGTTGCCACCCCAGAGTGACAGGCAGCTACAAAGTCGATGCTAGTGTGAATGAGGCATTAACAAGCAGATGGGAGAAATGACTAGGAATACAATCGTCAGAAAATGGTCAAAATACTTGCTCTACAAACCAGCGTGTTCATGACTATACATAAAAAGTAGAATAATATCATAAGAAAAGATCCATTTGAAACATCAAGCAGCATAAAGGGCTGTATTTAACGTCTAAAAGTCCACGGAAGTGAGAGACCGGAAGTCTCGAGCCAAAAAGAGTCCAATGGTTGCTCCCACTTGTGCGTTAGGTATAAGGTCAATAACAAGAGATGCATACTATGGTGAGGGAGGCGAGACGTGTTTCAATTCCAACGCAATCTCACGGCAATTCGTAACTTTTTGATTTAGTGGCTAATTCGTATGAATTCGTCTGATCTAATTCGTACAAATTAGTACGATTTGCTTATCACCCAATGACGGTTGGGGTTAGAGGTGGGGTTAGGTGCCACGCCTCCTTTTTAAAATCGTACATTTTCGTACGACTGAACTCGTACGAATTCGTACGACTTAGCCACTAAACTGGCAAAACGTAAAATACTTACGTTTCCTCGTGAGATCAGGCTGTTCAATTCATGTTTATTTATATGCCTCTTTTACAATGTAGGTTGTGTCAAAGCAGCTTAACATAGACGTTCTAGTACATTGAAACTGTCTCAGTTCAGTTTTCAGAGTTTAAGTTCAGTTCAGTGTGGTTTAATTTTCACTTCTGAAAGTCCAAACACTGAAGAACAAATCCATCGACGCGCAGATCCACAAGTTCCAAACCAAGCAAGCCAGTGGTGACAGTGGCTTCACCAATTGATGAAGTGAAGGAAAAAAAAAACCTTGAGAGAAACCAGGCTCTGTTGGACACGACCATCTATCCTCTGGCCAAACTTCTTGTCCAGAGCTGCAGTCTAGGCGCCGGAGGCTGGAGAACGCTGGACGTCCATCGTGGAGAACTGCAGGTGTGAGTAGGTCACTGGCGGGTGTTTAAGCTGGCCTACAGTATCAATGTAGAGACTCGTCTGTCACTGTGGTCACTTCAGGAATCAGTCTCACGCTCTCTGCTCCTCCATGAGCACCACAGCATCAGCTCAGGATACGGCCTGGTCCAGGATTATGGATACCTTGGCGTCATTTGTTCACAGGTCTTGGATCACGTCAATGGTGATGTATAATCTCTAGGGGCCTTGGAATGAGTATTCCCAGGTGAAAATAGAAAATAATTAGCGTGACTGCTGTTCATAGTGTATTTAAACGAGATGCAAAAATGAAGGGTCATAAATGAAAATAGCAGTTATATAAACAAACATTTAAATCATATGAGTATTTCTAACAAAATATCTGGTGCATTAAGACAGAAGGAGTGTGTTCTACAGGTGCTTGTCAAGCCCACTCTCTTGGGTGGAGCACATTCATGCATCATACCGTTATGTGATGCATTGTGTGTATACTTTACAAAGAAATAGGTCTTTAATCTAGTGGACTGAGGGAGTGTGTCTGAGCCTCGGACATCATCAGGAAGGCTATTCCAGAGTTTAGGAGCCATAAATGAGAAGGCTCGACCCCCTTTACTCGACTTTGCTATTCTAGGTACTACCAGAAGCCCTGAGTTTTGAGATTTTAAAGAGCGGGTTGGATTGTAGCGAGACAGAAGGTTGGTTAGATAAACAGGAGCTTGATTATTTAAAGCTTTGTAGGTAAGAAGCAACATTTTATAATCAATACGGAACTTAAAAGGCAGCAAGTGTAAGAAGAATATAAATCGGGGTTTGTGAGTACTATGCTGTGGCACGGAAGGTAAGATGCATGTGCAAGCATACTATGGCGAGAAAAAACATACTATGGTTATGGATGCCTGTAATTAAAAATGTTATTTTAAATACCTACGTCTGGACACATTGTGCTGCTTGTAAGTCCTCCCCTGACCTTGAAGATACATTAGAACCCATGATCTCCTTTGTCACTGCTAAGGGCACACTGTAAAAAAAAAACATCCCTTCCAATTGCTGAGCAACAAAACAAAATGCTTAACATGTCATCATTGCCTATTTGAAGCATTCAAGAAGCAGGTGCATTCAATGCATTCTTTGAGCAGGTGCAATTAAAGGTTTCGTTCATATATCTGACTTGTACTTAACTGAATAAATATGGAGTAAAATTGAAAATGGAGGATGCAGTGCACCTTCAATGATCATCATCAGGGCTTGACATTAACTTTTTTGATCACCAGCCACTGTGGCTAGTAGTTTTCCAACATTACTAGCCACTCGCCATTTTCACTAGCCACAATTTTATTGTTGGGAAAATATATTTTATACACATAAATATGGCTTTGACATGCTAAAATGACTTGATTTAGATGTTGCGTTATCTCCACATCAGTGTTGCCAACTTAGCGACTTTGTTGCTAGATTTAGCGACTTTTCAGACCCCCCTAGCGACAAATTTTCAAAAAAGCGACTAGCGACAAATCTAGCGACTTTTTTTGTGTGTTACTGGAGATTTTTATAGACTGTCGTTTGTCCATTACTGTACTGTTCCTATACTTCTCAACGAGCTGCGGGTGATGCTGTCGGCCCCTCCCCCGCCTCAGAGCACTGATAGGCGGCCCAGTTCTCGTACAGCAGCCTCTCCCACCTGCAGCCTGACAGCAGATCACCCCTCTGCGTACCGACGGCAAATGGTTTAGCACCGGCAGTGTGAAGGTATTTCACTTGTACAGTCAAACCGATCTGCTTCTCCTTTATTTTAAAAATTTAATTTGACCTTTTATTATTTTCTTGTTAACAATTACAGATGTTTACATCTGAGAGATTACTGCAAATTCACTACACATCTATAATTATATACTGTATTCAAACAGCAATAAATGTAGTTAATTTGAAATGCTTACATAAAGCGTAGTGCAAATATAAATACCCCATTTATTTACCATAGGATGTTTAACATAAACAGTAGAACGTGATGACGTCAGTAATATGCAAATTAGCGTATGACGTAATCTAGCGACTTTTCGGGCAGAGCTTGGCGCCTTTTCGTTGAAAATAGTTGGCAACAGTGCTCCACATGCCTCATTCATTTCACTTTTTGTGTGTCGTGTATGAGCTTGCTAAATGTTCATGAGCAAATGGGTCATGCTTTCATAGTATTACAATTAGTTTTTATTTCACATGAATTTTCAGAGTTTAAAATGAAGGATTTACCACATTTATCTCTGACCACAAACATAAACAATTAATTATTTTTTAGCCACAAATTTTAAATGTGTCAAAACAAGCAGAATATAGCTGTTTACTATACTTTTTATTTAACAAAACATATGCACAGTAATCTGTCCTGGCTAAAGGTCCAGGATCACCAGTTAACTACACATAAATGGGGAGTAATCTCCCATTAAAGCAATGTTATTGTAAAAAATGATAATTAAACCACATTACGCAAAAGAAAGCAGGTAATAAACATACCGTGTGATAATGAAAGGATTATAACGCACACGGTTAACGTCAGACCCATAAAAAATCTGTTCAAATAATGGTGAAAGTGAAAGCAACCGGTGCTGCTTACAAAAATACAAATCTGGAGCTCTTGAAAGCAGCAAGACTGTGGGTGCATGTTCATCACTTTTTGTCGAGTCTATTTGAAAGAGAACCGATCACATCAGCTGTGTTTCTAGACACAGTTGCTTCACGCAAGGAAACGAGAGCGCACACGCATTTTAAACAGTCGCGCGCATCACCTCAGCTGTGAGTGATCATCCTCTCATTCGGTATTCATCTGCTTTTTTTATTACTCACGCGAACGTAATTATTTTTGTCAGTCGTGTTGCTTCTTAATTCTAAGATCGCCTTTGCATGCATATTGGACCATCCTTATTGTCGAGCCCTGCTTTTATGAATTATTATCCGGGAAAATTATTTTCAACCAGCCAAAGTGGCTAGTGGGAATGTCTGTCTTACCCGCCACCACTGAAATCTACCCGCATTTGGCGGATGTTAATGTAAAGCCCTGATCATCATGATATCAAATTGAACCATATTATTGAGATGATAATCATAATTAAACCGAACTGTGAGACAAGTGTAGACTCACACCCCTAGTCGCCCCTATGGTGATAGAATAGGTAATGTGTTGAATTTAAAAATAGTTAGATGACTTCACTCGAAAGGAAAGTTTCAAGAGCTGTGAGTTTCTAAACTGCACAATGAAGTGTTGTTCGCTTTCAGCCATTGATTTCTAGCTGTGCTTGTGTGATGTGTATTGCTTGACTCTCGGTGCGTGGACATTGAGCTGCTCACTTTGTTTAGTTCCCTGCAAGAATTGATCCAAAAGCTATTAAATCTGTCATGCTATTTGCCCGGTACTCTAGAGGAGTTTAAGAATGTCACTTGTGAATGGAACTGACCCTGGAAAAGTTGGCCCTGTGGTACTAAGAAGAGACCTCAAACTTTAATGCCCACTGGAGTGCATTATAGCAATTACAGTGACCCCAGAACTCCATTTTTGTGGTGTAGCACTCAATCACTGTGTGTAGTGCACCAATTGTGGTACACCACATTTACCCTACAACATTGTCTTTTCATTGATATCTATCTCTACTGCGTTGCCTTGCTAAAAGTTACACAAAAATCCAATTCTTCTTGTGTATGTGTGATGTTTATGTGTTTGGGATTGTGCGGTGGGGCCTTAATCCTGTTTGGAGAAGAGTTTGCATAACAAAATAGGACACACTACCTGCTTTGTCTGTAAAGCTAGACTGTGTTAGCGGTTATTGTGTATGGAAAGGGGATAGTGGGGGGCGGGTGACTAGATTTCGCTCCCATCATTAGGACACAGGAATAGACTGGTTTGTCTTTGTCTAGTCCTTTCACCTGCAGGCGGTAGTAGAAAGATCGCTTCTCTCTTCAACTAATCACTCTTTGCCCTGCTGGTGATGGACGATTTATCCTGTGGCTTCTTGTAGCGCTTTGGTCCTTACATGACTTCACAGTGCTGATGAAATGTACTTCGTTTAAATCTTTTGAATTAAACAAGGACTTTGACGGTTTAACCTCGAGCAAATCGTGTGGTGTTGCCTGACAGCCTGTGGTTGATGTAAATGAAAATTACACTGAACTTTACAATGACATATTTATGCCATTTTTTTTGTCATTTGTTTGATTTGCATGAAACCTGTGCTGCATCCGAAATTGCCTACAACTCGGTAGGTACTGCATTTGAATTAGAATTTACTAATTGGTCGTTAGAAAAGTACGTTCTATACAGTATGAATGAAACTCGGACGTAGTACATCCGCCATTTTGTCATGATCACATGACCGACCTGCATCAGTTGCATCCCCTAGTGAAAAAAACAGCTTAAACTAGCCTAGGCTGGTTGGCTGGTTTTAGCTGGTATATTCTACTACTGTAATACCATTAAGAAAAAAAAAGAATGCTTAGTTTAAGCAAATTTGATGAACGCGATCATGCGTGTTGATGAATCTAAAGGGAGTCGCTCACCGGATATGCTGTACTGTGTGCGTTGCCTACTTGTGTGCGTTCCCTAAGCAACAAGAACAAACACCTAAAATCACCAACAGTGCCTCAAAGTTGTTTAGAATTAAATCTTTAGAGATGGTTTGACACAACGTGTACCTATGTGTGCCTTTGATGTACCCCTTGATCTTTTTAGCAAAGCATACACTCAGTGCAGTACATAGCGGTATGACGCATGATGTGCCCCACACATGATTTTGGTTCTCGTTTATATACACTATGAACAGCAGCTACGCTAATTATTCTCCTTATTCTGTATTTCCACCTGGGGGTACTCATCTCGAGGTCCTCAGACTATGGAGTGCCACTGACGCGATCCAAGACCAGCGACGAGATGATCCCAAGGTTTTCTGGACCAAGCCATATCCTGAGCAGCGGCTGTGGTGGTCTTCATGGAGTGAGAGCATGACTGACTCCTGTGATGCTCCAAGGACAGACGAGTCTTCGCTGAGGTCCAGCTTCCTGTGCCTAGACTGCAGCTCTGCACAAGACGTTTGGCCATAGGGGAAATGGTCGTGCCCAACTGAGCCTGGTTTCTCTCGAGGGTTTTTAAAATCTTCGCTTTCGCCAATTGGTGAAGTTTTTTCCTCGCCGCTGTCACCCCTGGCTTGCATGGTTCGGGATCTGTAGAGCTGCGCATCGATGGATTGCTATTCAGTGTTTGGACTCTCAGTAGTGATTATTAACCCACACTGAACTGAGCTAAACTGAACTGAAAATCTCTGAAAACTGAACTGACACTGTTTCAATTCACTATAATCTTCCATGTGAAGCTGCTTTGACACAATCTACATTGTATAAGCGCTATACAAATAAAGATGAATTGAATTGAATTGAACTTGATGCTTCTGACGTCCTTGACGCATCACCAGTGGCACCGGAAATTAGGCACCGAAATTCATATGCTGATTCGGTCCGGTGCATACCAGTTATATAGATACATAGGTTTCGGTACTCAACCCTACCCAAAATGCATTGTTTTTGCACACTAAATGAATTTTACAAGATGGCATCAACAGCAGAATCCTAAAAGTGTACGTTTCAAAATAAATGATTAGTTCAGTCTTAACGTTTTTACAAAGGAATTAGTAATGTTGTTAACGAAATCTTCGAGTGGGCTGAAACTGTAAGACTAGATCTATCTATCTATCTATCTATCTATCTATCTATCTATCTATCTATCTATCTATCTATCTATCTATCTATCTATCTATCTATCTATCCATCCATTAGGAATTGATTCAATTCCTGATTCATGTGTTCGATTTAAGAATGATTTTGTCAATTCTGTACAATTTAATTGATTCGATTCACAACAGAATTCAATTTGATTAACTGTTAGATTCTATAGCCTGTACTTTTACACTTTTGAACTAGAGTAAATAAAATAATTGTTTTCAGGAATTTCATGACCAGTTACAGAAGGATCGAGTAAGTGAATGAATCATTACACCCCTAACATCTATGTATTCCTAACGGTCCTTCATCAATCAATCAATCAATCATATGACAGAAATCAAAATACTTTGTTTTATTACTAACAGACAGTTCACTAAGTGTTAAATAACACGGGGTCTGATCAAGAGAGAGGGGTCTGGCTGCAGACTCGGTGCAGATGCAAGCTGAGCTGCGTCCAATGCTTTTTAATGCACTCACCTAACCCCACTCACCCCTCATTGTGTCTGACATTGCATCTCTGGGCGATGCAATCTCAGCTTGCATCATAAAGGCTGCATCCAGATACTATTGGATCAAGATGTTGAAAATCTAATCCATCTGAAGGATTTATCAACCGGCAAAACAAGCAAAACAGCTTCACTCATTTGATTCCGATCACTCTTTCAAGTGGACTACATTAGTGGACTAATATAAGGAAGAGTGGATGAGAACATATGATAGTGATTTCAGATACAGCCAGAGAAACACTCAGACAACTGGATAAACTGACGGTAGAGTAACAGATATATGCCTGAAGATAGTATATATAGAGATCGATATACGACTGAATGCTCGGTTAAAGTGTCTCAGTCTGTTTGTTTGAGTCATGTTGGCATCATGAAGAAGCAGCAGGAGCCTTCACTTCAATTTGCCATCATTTGTCGCCACTTGCCCCTGTGACTCCTTCACGAACACACCACTTCTCAATGTGTCAAAACCCCTCAGTCCTTGTGTGTACGGAGGTTTGGATAGAGCAAACTACGGATGATTGAGTGCGCAATACAATTCAACTACAAATCCCTATTTCAATTATTTTACGTATTAACACAATGTTGTTAAGCTTAGCTCTCATTTCGTACATAAAAAAACAGTAAAATGTAGTAGTAAAGTCTATCTATCCCTAATTGTCCCTCACCAACCAACCAACCATCCATCCATCCAACAAATGTCTGTCTGTCTGTCTATCTGTCTATCTATCTATCTATCTATCTATCTATCTATCTATCTATCTATCTATCTATCTATCTATCTATCTATCTATCTATCTATCTATCTATCTATCTATCTATCTATCTATCTATCCCTAATTGTCCTTCACCAACCAACCAACCATCCAACCAACCAATGTCTATCTATCTATCTATCTATCTATCTATCTATCTATCTATCTATCTATCTATCTATCTATCTATCTATCTATCTATCTATCCCTAATTGTCCTTCACCAACCAACCAACCATCCATCCATCCAACAAATGTCTGTCTGTCTGTCTGTCTGTCTGTCTGTCTGTCTGTCTGTCTGTCTGTCTGTCTATCTATCTATCTATCTATCTATCTATCCCTAATTGTCCTTCACCAACCAACCATCCATCCTACCAATGTCTGTCTGTCTGTCTATCTATATTTTTAGCTATCCCTAAATTACTTTCACCAACCAACCAACCATCCAACCAACCAATGTCTATCTATCTATCTATCTATCTATCTATCTATCTATCTATCTATCTATCTATCTATCTATCTATCTATCTATCTATCTATCTATCTATCTATCTATCTATCTATCTATCTATCCCTAATTGTCCTTCACCAACCAACCAACCAACCAACCAACCAACCAACCAACCATCCATCCATCCAACAAATGTCTGTCTGTCTGTCTGTCTGTCTGTCTATCTATCTATCTATCTATTTTCATGTCTATCTATCTATCTATCTATCTATCTATCTATCTATCTATCTATCTATCTATCTATCTATCTATCTATCTATCTATCTATCTATCCCTAATTGTCCTTCACCAACCAATCATCCATCCTACCAATGTCTGTCTGTCTGTCTGTCTGTCTGTCTGTCTGTCTGTCTGTCTGTCTGTCTATCTATATTTTTAGCTATCCCTAAATTACTTTCACCAACCAACCAACCAACCATCCAACCAACCAATGTCTATCTATCTATCTATCTATCTATCTATCTATCTATCTATCTATCTATCTATCTATCTATCTATCTATCTATCTATCTATCTATCTATCTATTACGAACTGTCTGTCTTTAATCAACCAATCAATCAGTTTGTTTTCCTATTTCCTAAAACCTCATAATACCATTCAATCTCTAATAACCATTGTACCTTGATTGCAAGTTAAAGTTCTATAAACCAGTTGCTCATCTACCTCATATTCTTAGACGAATATCTGCTGTGTGCCAATAATCTGCTTCTGGTCAAGGAAGCTCCGAGCAGGACGACATGCCCGGCCTGACAGCTGGCATTCAGTGGGCACAGTCGTGGCATGCAGGGCCGGGGTTGCCAGGCTCAAGCATGTGGGTGTGAAGGCTGAGTGCCATCTGGACCAGGCTGTTCCGCTGCCCGCCGGTCCAACAGCAGCGGCAGGAGACCGTCCCGCCAGTGCCCGACATGACCTCGGCCCAAAAGATGGATGGCACCCACCCTCAGAACTGTCACCCTTGGCGTTTGGGCTCTCAGTGTCTGCCAACTACCAAAAAAATGGGTTTATTTCTGCTCGAATTGCTGTTACTAATGCGCGGGTCACTTTGGATGAACACTGGATATCAAGGCTGTATGTCAAATATCAGACGCCCATCTAAAAGTCGATAAGGTACGATTTAAAAAAGCAAATCAAATGTATTTAGTTTTACTTCTATCGGGTTTCTGTCACTTGTTAAAGTGAGATATTTTCTCACAGTCGCACATACACGGCAGATGGAGATCTTCAGTGTGAGCCAGCAAATATAGATGTAGAAATAAAGATTCGAACATTTGGATGTTAATGTAGATTAGCCCTTCTTATAATGTTGTATGTTGTGTTTACCGCAGTACATTCATTCATTTTCCTTTGGCTTAGTCTCTTGTTTATCAGGGGTCGCCACAGCAAAATGAGCCGCCAACTATTCCGGCATGTTTTATGCAGTGGATGCCCTTCTAGCTGCAACCCAGTACTGGAAAATTATTTTAAATTGTTTATACTTTTTTTTTTTTTTTTTAATAATGGAAAGAATAAACATTTTGATAATTTATTTTAACAATGATATGATACACCAGATTGCACTATTTCTAGAACAATTCATTTAGGTTAAAATAACATGCTGTGGATTATATTAGATGTATAATTACAGTAGATGTCACCGTCTTTTCTGATATAATGTGACATTAACTGCAGTTTTATCATTTAAAGTAAGGTGTTTAAACCTAAATAAATTGTTCCAGGAACACTGCAATCTGGTGTATCATATCATAAAATAACAATAAATTATATGTATATATATAATAGGTGGGCATAGATTCATTTTTTTAATCTAGATTAAAATGGCTCATTTGAATTCTGCCGAAGGCATTCAGAATATGTGTGCTTCCCAAATAAAAAGTCTTTGAGAACGGGTTTCTCAAGCCAGGTGACGCATTAGACCAGGGGCTCATCTCCTGTTTCCAAAATGCATCACAAACTGCTTGAGAAACTGATCTACTATGATAATTGGTGATGAAAATAAATGATGTTTAATAAGATGTACTTGTGTTTACTCACTGTTTATTCAGTTTAACATGAATGTTGAGCTGTAGGCCTACATAAGCTCCAAACAGCGATTTCATACTTGCTTTTGATGTATGTACATACAGAAAATGCTGCTTCGCAAAGGCAAGTTCACAGAGCCCTGACGGTGTCAAACATTGAGTATGTTTACATGGGCAACAATACTTTAATACGATTTTAATATGATTAAAACAATACTCTGATTAAGAGTCTACCATGTAAACAGCGATTTTTGATTACTTAATGCGACTAAAGTCATAACTGAACTAAACAGAAATGGAATTGAGATGTGGAGTATGCAGATATTAGTGGCAATACTGACAAACTATACCCATCATGTAGGACTTTTCGCCATATTTTCTGAAAAGATCCACACAGGCGGCTGTCAGTAAAGGACCGCACAGACACACAGACACACACACACACACACACACATCGCTAAATACGGAAGTTTTTTTTCTTCTCATTTGGCGTGCGTTATTAAATTCCATAACACTCTCACCTGTCCTTACTCATTTATTTGCGTCTAATACCCCAGTTTGTCACGAAGGCATGAATGAAATGTTCGTGAGTTAAAGTGAAACTGCTCAACTGCAGTTAGAGTCAGGCATCCTGCTGATTTGATTCAGAAGGGCACTTCTTTCCCAGACGGCTCACCGGTCAGGTATACATCCGCGCTAAACTATCAAGGTGAAAGTCATCATAGCTTGCGTAGAAAAGACCCAGCTCTCACCCAACTTTGAGAATAGATTAACGGCGATATTTTTTTTATCGCGCGATAAGAGTCTCACGTTGACGCAGCACGTTAACGCCGATAACGGCCCACCACTAATATATATATATATATATATATATATGTATATGTGTGTGTGTGTGTGTGTGTGTATAGTGCTCAACAAATATAAGTACACCCTCACAAATCTATCTTATTATATTATTTATAAAATGTTTAATAGGAAGCTATACAATATTTTTAATAGGAAGCTATACAATATTATGTTTGTGCATATACATTGAATTAGTCAGTACTGAAGGCAAATCTGGAGCTTATCTAACAAAACAGCTTACGATAACGGTCCAAAAACTAGTACAGCCAAATGTGTCATAGAAAAATATTAAATACAAATTTAAAAAGAGGAAAAAATCAAGAGAAGCAAAACATTGAAAAATTTATTTGAAATTTTGTAGGTTGTCATTTTTTGTGCAATATTTTGCTTAAATTTAATTGTATTTTCTTTTAATTTCTAAATATGCTTGGTGACTAAACTATTATTTTAATAAATATATATCTCTTTAATAAATGTGTTTTGTTTAAATACACCAAAATACATTGCCTATATTCACTGAGAATATATATATGGAGAATATTAATTTTTAAAATAAGGTGTACTCAATTATGTTGAGCACTGTGTGTGTGTGTGTGTGTGTGTGTGTGTGTGTGTGTGTGTGTGTGTGTGTGTGCGCGCGTGTGTGTGCGTGTGTGTGCGTGTGTGTGCGTGCGTATATATATATATATTCAGAGAGAGAAAAAGAGAGTAATCATATAAAAATATAAATACTACATCAAACTTTTTCAGTGCTAAATTTACTGCTGACTTAAATAAATGAATCGATATTTTTTTCTAAAAACAATTGCAAATGCAAATTACCAAAGCTTAAAATAATAGTTTATTTATTGAACATATAGAAATTAAAGTTAAAAGAGAGAATTAAATTTGATTATTTTAAATAATAGTTTACTTTAATAGTTTACTTTAATTGCCAAAAATTATTAAATAAAATTGTAAATAAATAAGTATTCAATAAAACAACCAAGCAAATAAATTAATATGGATCCAATGTATATGTATATATATATAATCTGATTGGCTGATAGCCGTGTGATATTCTGCAGTATCAGCACTCGTACAGCCTCTTCACCCTTGTATATTACTCAACCCACAAACAGAGGAATAAGCTCACTACAGCTTGACAAATAGTGCAGCTGTTGGACAACATAATGGACTTTTGAGGCTTTTTTAGTCGAGAATGTAGTTGTTTAGATTGCAACTATTCAGTTTATTTATAAGGATAGTGCCTGCTTTAAATATTTATTAATTTTTATAGTGTTCTGCCACAAGATGGTGACAGAGACTGCACAATAAGTCCTTAGGGAAGAAAAACGCGGTGTAAATTTCAAACTACAGCTGATCAAAATATAATAAAACAGGTAAGTAACATTCTAAGTCGATCTCTCTCTTTTGTATGTTGTAGTACTGTATTTATACCACAGTAATCTGCCAGTGTTTGCTTTGCTTTGGCTTTTTCAGGGTCAATTATTGTGATATCTCGATTGCAACAGAGAGATACTGGGAAATCTCTGTAGACTGATGGCATTTCATGCCGTTCAGCCTTATAATCTTAAAATGTAACCAAAATCACCTGTTTTGTCACCACTTTCGACATTACGCTAGAGAATCATTCAAATACTAGCTCTAAAATGATGTAGCAGTGCGATATCGCTGTATAGGCTCTCAAGCCAACGCACGCCTCCCACCAGTGCCGATATGCAGCCATTTCGCACTGCTACGAGTGTGATCTGTAAAATCATCTGCAATAAGCGTAAAAAAAAGTTGCATCCACTGCAACGCAACACTGAAAAAGTGTCTTTTTAAAAACCATATTGTTATTATGTGTTCTAAAAACTAGTAGGCTCTTGGACATAGAGAAAACATTCCCAAAAACAGCACTATATGTCTATTTCAAGATTAAAATATATACAACAGTCTGTCAGACTCGACGTTAGAAAATTCGATGTCCCTCATGTTTTATGCAAACACAACTTTCACCGATATTAGAGAGCAGATACCTTTATTTATGTATGAAATGCTAATACAGGTGCGCTCGATAGCTGAAGAGCAGTCTGAGTGAATAATTACCGCTCTTTCCGTCACAGCGTACAATATCTATTTCACTCAGCCCACAGTCAACTAAAGCGCTAATTGGTGTTAAGATGAAGCACAGACATGAATATGCACACATCCCGAGCTTATCCTAGCAGACGCTGGGAATATTTGCACAGGAAAGCAGGACGGTGTCAGTAATGAGGCTGGAAATTCAGCATGGCTAATGTACTCTTAAATGCTAATTCTTGGCCGTGGCTGTAAAAAGCGGCTCTCGGACGCGGCTGGGGCTTGATTAAAATCGGTGTGCGGCACCAGATGAGGGTGAATATGAATGAGTGAAGCCTGGTGTCTGTCCTTGTGCTGGTGTGTCTGGAATGGAGATGAGAAAGGACAGCAGAGGTGGGAAACACGCTGGGCGGACGCTTGGAAAGCTGGCAGAAACAAATGAGAAGGGCAAAGCTCAATCTGACGCTCGCAGAATGGCACTGCCGTACAGACGGTGTTTAAACGATAGAGGCTACGTTAGGGATAGCGTACATCCAAGAGGGTGTAACAACTATCCTGGATGTACTTTATCCCGCTTATTACACAGATACTTGCATTAAAAACATAAAAAATAGACATTGTTTTGAGCTGTTTTAAAATAAAAATTCTTTAAATAAACACTAACAGAGACAAAAACTGCTGAATGGAGTATACACTAACCTGTGCATTATTCAGTCACAAGATGGTGCCAAAAAGTCAAACAATGCTAAACTGACAGAAACGAAAACAGCTGAATGGAGTATACACTTACCTGCACATTATTTAGGTCACAAGATGGTGCCAAAGAATAAAAAAAATGAAACGCTCACTGTGAAACAAGCACACTTGGAGGAGTATACACTCTCCTGTGCATTATTCTGTCGCAAGATGGTGGCAAATAGACAAAAATTAAAATCTGACAGAAACAAAAACAGCTGATGGAGTCAAAGACCTCTGAATGACCAAGAGGTGACACTCTAGTGCGATTTGGGAACCAGCCACTAGATGGTGCGGCGACATTTTGGAATGAAATCTCCAATAGAACAGCAGCATATTATAACGGCCCATTCACACGGGGCTTCAGCGTCAACGCTTGACAGAGGGCGTGTCTGAAGTTGGAGCTGACGCGATCGTCATAGGAGCGTCAGCCAATGAAATTAGTCAGCAATAGGCCACTGTTGGAGCTGGTGTATTTGCATACAGCGATCTGATTGGCTGACGCTTCCGTCCACAATGCAGTTCGGCAACGCCTGACGTCACCCATTCAAAGTGAATGGGAAGCGTTGAAGCTGACGCCCTGTGTGAATGGGGCGTATGTCTGTAAAATAAACTATTAAAAGTGCTGATGATTGTGATAGTAAGTGTTGTATTGTCGTCTTTCAGGTTGTATCTCAGCTTTAATGCACTTTTTAAATAAATAAATAAATAAAAAACAAAGCAGCTGCTTGCCATTGTGACAGCAATAAGATCCAATGGGCAGCCGATCGCTTTCACTCCAAAATGGCGGAATCCAGGGCTGTTGCTGGGCGCTGCTGTTGCAATGGAACATTCATTTGAGTGTCGCCTCTTGGTCATTCTATGCTCTTTGATGGGGTATACACTAACCTGTGCATTATTCAGACACAAGATGGCACCAAACATTCAAAAATGCATTGTTGACAAAATCGAAAATAGCTGAGATGGATCATACACTAACCTGCACCAAACAGTCAAAAAACGTAAAGCTGACAGAAATGAAAATTGCTGGACGGAACATACACTAACCTACACATTATTCATTCACAAGATGGCGCCAAACAGTCAAAAACCCAAAGCTGACAGAAATTTTTAAATGATACCAAAGTCAAAAAAAAAAAAAAATGCAAGACTCAATAATTTAAGAATTTCAATGATTCATGTTCAGTATTTGCTTGTGTGTGTGTGTGTGTGTGTGTATATGTATGTGTATATATATATATATATATATATATATACAGTTGAAGTCAGAATTATTAGCCCCCCCTTTGAATTTTTTTCTCTTGTTTTAAATATTTCCTAAATGATGTTTAACAGAGCAAGGAAATGTTCACAGTATGTCTGATAATATTTTTTCTTCTGGAGAAAGTCTTATTTGTTTTATTTCGGCTAGAATAAAAGCAGTTTTTAATTTCTTAAACACCATTTTAAGGTCAATATTATTAGCCCCTTTTAGCTATATGTTTTTTCGATAGTCTACAGAACAAACCATCGTTATACAATAACTTGCCTAATTACTCTAACCTGCCTAGTTAACCTAATTAACCTAGTTAAGCCTTTAAATGTCACTTTAAGCTGTATAGAAGTGTCTTGATAAATATCTAGTAAAATACTATTTACTGTCATCATGGCAAAGATAAAATAAATCAGTTATTAGAGATGAGTTATTAAAACTATTATGATTAGAAATGTGTTGAACAGAAATTGGGGGAAAATAAACGGGGACGAATAATTCAGGGGAGCTAATAAATCTGACTTCAACTGTATATATATATATATATATATATATATATATATATATATATATATATATATATATATATATATATATATATACACACACACACACACACACACTGAAGTCAGAATTATTAAACCCCCTGAATTAGCCCCCCTGTTTATTTTTTTCCCCAATGACCAAGGAAAAAAAGAGCGGGCGCTGACTGACAGCTGATAATAAAAGAGCGCCTTTGTCTCCATTCCTGTATTTAATCTGTTTGCATGGGTTCATTTTTTTATTGTTTTTGACAAGTTGTTTCACTATAGTTTATGGCAGAAAAGTTCTCATTGGTCATCTTATTTTAATCTAGGCCTTTTAAACCAGTAGGCATCTTAATGTAATGTCCATGGCGTGATTTATGCGCATAATGTATGCAACAGTTTTATATTAGTTTATATTGGTTATGTGCAGGGCTTAATTTGTGCCAGAACACGCTAGATCCGGCACCTCTGAAATCTGATCCGGCACCTCATTTTTCTGATCCCCCTCCTCAACCGCCCTCCTCCACCGTTCACTTTCTTCCGCGACTCTCCAACCCTCTTCACTTTCTTCCGTGACAAATCCCCCCCACTCTTCACTTTCGTCCAGGACACCCCTCCGCCATCCAACCCGCCATCTCCCCCCTTCTCCTTGCACTTTCGTCCGTGGCACCTTTACATCCTCGGGTAACATGGCGGATCAATTACCCCGATCTCTTCCGAGACCTCGCAATTCACAAATTAAGGACTGGTTACGTGTCGCTCTTTTGTTAACATGCTTAAATACTTGTGCTACATGACAATATAAAAGCTTTTTTAGTCCTGGTGTATGAGATTTAAGGTTTGGGACTGTGCTAAAGTCTGTTCTGAAATGAAAGCATCAGCGTTGACGTCATTCATTATGATTTTTAATGACAGATGATATTGACATATAACTTATTATTTGCATACGTCATCCTAATAGCAATAGCTGTCTTTTCATGAGCTGCAATATTAGTTTCATCTCAGTGAATGCATGCTCTTTAGCGATGGTGAACGCGGTGTCAGTCGCACGACTGACAGCATTGTGACGATTAAATTAAAGATTAAATAACGTCAGAACATCTCGTGCTTAAAATGTGTAGATTCAGTGGCAAACACTGTTACCTGAAAACTCCATCCCACCGGCTTTACGGTGAATGCTTTAGTCATTTTCATAGCGGACTTTAAACACTGGAAGTCTTTTATCCACTCTTCGAAAAGTGTAAATGCTGGATTGACATTCATTACATGATCACTAATCAGATGTGCCATTATTTGTAACTTTAGGTGGTTTCTAAAACTAAATCTGCCAGTTTTGTTTTCATTCTCTAGTTCGCGGCTGTAGCTCCCTGTCATCAGAGTGATTGACAGCTGTTATTAACCAATCCATTTGCATTCTGTTCTAGCGCAGTGGGCCAATAAGAAGAGCTTGAAGGCGGGGCAAGCATTACGGGCTTTGTTTACTGCAGCAAGTTTACATGTCAACTGTTTTAATCCATTCCTGAGCGCTGCGTTTGGTGTTTTTAGGTGCAAAGATGCCTAATGCGTGAATGCCTCCTAATTCCGTGCATGCGGTGAACATTTTGCTGTGAAAACTGGTCGCACGACATCAATTTTATGCACTCGCACAAAAGCTCCCGAATATATTTTGAGGTCGCATAGATAAAATTTCAGGCGCATATGCGACCAAAACAGTCGCAATTTCGAGCCCTGCATTGACAGGTGAAAATCGGATCTGCCTGCTTACACTGCAGACACGCGGGCACAGATCCGATTCATATCGGATAAATTTCCACATATGAACAAGGCCATCTGATTTGAGTAAATCGGAACCCAAGTGATTTTTTTTCCTGCTTAGACGTACATGGGCCATATCCGATATGTGCCACATGGGAGAAAGAAATCGCAATTGAGTCACTTGAAGCATGCAGTGTAAATGCAGCCTTAGTGGCTAATTCGTACGAATTCGTACAAGTTCAGTCGAACAAAAATGTACGACTTTAAAAAGGAGGCGTGGCACCAAACCCCGCTTCTAAACCCAACCATCATTGGGGGATGAGCAAATTGTACTAAATTTTACGAATAAGATCGTACAAATTAGCCACTAAATGAAAAAGTTACGAATTGCTGTGAGATCGTGTTGGAAACACAAACACTCTCGCATTCACACACTCATACGCTACAGCCAATTTAGCTTATTCTATTCTCCTATAGCGCATGTGTTTGGACTGTGGGGGAAACCGAAGCACATGGAGGAAACCCACGCCAACACGAGGAGAACATGCAAACTCCACAGAGAAATACCAACTGAGCCAGCCGGGACTTGAACCAGCGACCCACTGTGAGGCGACAGTGCTAACCACTGAGTCACCGTGCTGCAGAATAATAACAATTACAGTATATTATATACATCATAGATCAATGAATTACTATAGAAAATCCTTAAAGTACATAACAATAAACTGCAATAATCAAAACAAAAAGCTTTACGGAAACTTTGCTCTTTTAACTCAGTGTGTCTTGTTACTGTCTTTTATTTCTGCCGTTGTCATCTTCAAACCATGCAAACTTTCTTTCCTTGAAATCTTTTCCTTGACAGCTACGCTCGAGCTTTATTCTTCCCCACAAACGCCACTTGCTTTGATAAGCTGTTATATAACGCAGAGGCATTTGTGTGTGCGCTTCACTTTTTTGGATGCCACAGAACACAACAGAGTCAGATATGAGTCCCCGGCCTCCCACATACACACACATACATACTTACACACAAACACACACATACATAACATACACACAAAACACCCATTCACACACACACATAAAACACATACATAAAGCACACACAAACACAGAAGTAAGCACACATACAACCCACACACAAACACCCATTCACACACACAAAACACATACATAAAACACACACATATAAAGCGCATACATACAACACACACACACACAAAACATACATAAAAACGCACACACATAAAACACACACATAAAACAGATGCATAAAACATACACACACATAAAACATACATAAAACAAACAGACGCGCACACACACACACACACATACATAAAACACACACACAAACACGCATGCACACACACACACACACACACACACATAAAACATACATAAAACACACACACATAACACAAACACTTAAAACACAAACACATACATAAAACACACACACAAAACACAAACACATACATAAAACACACACACATAAACACACACATAAAACACAAACACTTAAAACACAAACACATACATAAAACACACAAAACACACACACACACACACACACACACACACACACAAAACAGATACATAAACACACACACAAAACAGATACATAAAACATACACACATACACAAAACATACATAAAACACACACACACAAAACATACATAAAACACACACACACACAGACACACAAAACACACACACATAAAACACAAACATAAAACATACATAAAACACACACATAAATACAAACACACATAAACATAAAACATACAAACGCACACAAACACATAGACACACATAAAACACACACGCATACAAACACGTACACACAGATAAGCCCCCCACACACACACAAAACACACGCATACACATAACTTAACACAAACACATAAAACATACGTAAAACACACACACATAAAACACAAACACTTAAAACACAAACACATACATAAAACACACACACACACACACACACACACACACAAAACAGATACATAAACACACGCACACACACACAAAACAGATACATAAAACATACACACACACATACACAAAACATACATAAAACACACACAAACATAAAACATACATAAAACACACACACACACATAAACACACACACACACACAAAACATACATAAAACACACACACACACATAAAACACAGACACACACACACACATAAAACATACATAAAACACACACACACACACAAAACATACATAAAACACACACACACACACACAAAACATACATAAAACATAAACACACACACACAAAAACATACATAAAACATAAAACACACACACATAAACATACATAAAACACACACACACACATAAAACATACATAAAACACACACACACACACACACAAAACATACATAAAACACACACATAAAACACAAACATTTAAAACAAACACATACATAAAACACACACACCCACACACACAAAACAGATACATAAACACACACACGCACACACACAAAACAGATACATAAACACACACACACAAAACAGTTACATAAAACACACGCACACATACACAAAACATACATAAAACACACACACATAAAACATACACACACAAACATACATAAAACACACACACAAAACATAGATAAAACACACACATAAAACACATACACACACATAAAACATACATACACACACACACTTAAAACATACATAAAACACACACACACATATAAAACATACAAACACACAAAACACATACACACACATAAAACATACATACACACACATAAAACATACATACACACACACACACACTTAAAACATACATAAAACACACACACACATAAAAAACCTACAAACACACAAAACACATACACAAACATAAAACATACATAAAACACACACATAAACACAAACACACATAAAACACAAACACACGCGCGCACACACACAGAGACACACATAAAACACACAAACCACACACACACGTACACACATAAAAACCACACATACGCATAACTACCCCCCCACACACACACACACACACACACACACACACATAAAACACACTCTTTCTGCCTCTCATCAAACAGCAGCCCTGACAGAGAGCAGCTCCAGCTCTGGATGAACTACAGACGGCCCACGAGGAGCCTCCGCCGCTGGAGCCCGTCCGCCTGCCAACACACTGCGGCCCCTGGAGGCCCCGGGGTGTGAGAAAGCGCCGCATGCCGTCCGGCGAGGGCTTATCAAAGGCTGGACTTACTGCGGCTTGCTGAAGTTTTACTGCGGTTGTGCTTGGATGAGCAGGATTTAAATGCTGTCCCAGAGAATAAATTAATACTGACTCCCAAATTCTGTTTTTTTTTTTTCCACTGAAATAAGTAGCGCTGGTCATTACAGCTGAGGGGAAAGAGGAAACTCAAGCAGAATCTAGTGCTGGAGAAGCGGGAATGAAAGCAAATGAGTGCAAAAGGGGCAGTTTTGTTTCTATTGCTGACGCTTCCTTCGGCTTTTTGTTTATCTGTTGGATCTCCTTCTGTTGAAAAGCCGTTCACACAACATCTTTAACACAAACCATTTTTTGTGTTTTGGCTGTTTATTTATGCAACAATTGCATTTTGGGTGTTTGTAATAAAATAAATTACATATATATACACCTGTATAAACACTCGCCGGCCACTTTATTAGGTACACCATACTAGTACCTTTAGAACTACCTTAATCCTTCGTGGCATATATTCCAGAGTACTGGAAATATTCCTTAGAGATTTTGGACATGATAGATTGCTGCAGATTCGTCGGATGCGCATCCATGATGCGAATCTCCCGTTCCACCACATCCCAAAGGTGCTCTATTGGATTGAGACCTGGGGACTGTGGAGGCCATTTGAGTACAGTGAACTCATTGCCATGTTCAGAAAACCAGTCTGAGATGATTCACGCTTTATGACATGACATGTTATCCTGCTGGAAGTAGCCATCAGAAGATGGGTACACTGTGGTTATAAAGGAATAGACATGGTCAGCAGCAATACTCAGGTAGGCTGTGGTGTTGACACGATGCTCAATTGGTACTAATGGGCCCAGAGTGTGCCAAGAAAATCTCCCCCACACCGTTACACCACCACCACCACCAGCCTGAACCGTTGATACAAGGCAGGATGGATTCATGCTTTCATGTTGTTGACGCCAAATTCTGACCCGACCATCCGAATGTCACAGCAGAAATCGAGACTCATCAGACCAGGCAACGTTTCTCTAATCTTCTATTGTCCAATTTTGATGAGCCTGTGTGAATTGTAGCCTCAGTTTCCTGTTCTTAGCTGACAGGAGTGGCACCCGGTGTGGTCTTCTGCTGCTGTAGCCCATCTGCCTCAAGTATGGACATGTTGTGCATTCAGAGATGCTCTTCTGCAGATGTCGGTTGTAACAAGTGGTTATTTGAGTTACTGTTGACTTTCTATAAGCTGGAACCAGTCTGGCCATTCTCCTCTGACCTCTGGCATCAACAAGGCATTTGCGCCCACAGAACTGCCGCTCACTGGATAGTTCCTCTTGTTCAGACCATTCTCTGTAAACCCTAGAGATGGTTGTGCGTGAAAATCCCAGTAGATCAGCAGTTTCTGAAATACTCAGAGCAGCCCGTCTGGCACCAACAACCATGCCACGTTCAAAGTCAATTAAATCACCTTTCTTCCCCATTCTGATGCTCGGTTTGAACTGCAGCGGATCGTCTTGACCATGTCTACATGCCTAAATGCATTGAGTTGCTGCCATGTGATTGGCTGATTAGAAATTTTCATTAACGAGCAGTTAGACAGATGTAAAGTGGCCGGTAAAGTGGTCAGCGAGTGAATATAATCAGTACACTGTAAAAAATGGCCGTGATTTCAACGGTAAAAAACTAAAAATGCTACTGTAAAAATCTGTTACCTGCTTAACAGTATGTTTCCTTAACATAAACGCCGAATTGCCGTAAATTGACTTTCCCAGAATTCCCTGCATGGCACATCACTTTTTATGCTTTTTGTTGACATTACTATATATCTTTGTAGTTGTTTCCAATCAGTTCCAATGTAGTTGTTTCGATCAGTAATGTATATTAGTGAGTTATGTTACATCTAATGTTGATAAACAATGTTTATTTCATGACTTTAATTTTATGCGTGTTACCATATTGGTGTTTAGAAACTGTGTGAATGACACTGAGCAGCTTCTTTACACTGATACACTTTTCTGATTGTGGGAAAAGTTATACATATAAGTTGGTTATGTATGAGCTTTCTTATCACCACCTGCATATGGCTGTGTTATCATGTCTATCTGTGTAACAAAAGATGTGTAGATGTTGGTAATCCAAAATACAGACATATTACCTCTATAAATTAATAAAAGACGGTATATATATATATATAGTTTACTGTAAAAATGAAAAATTACTTTTACGGTTTGTACCGTATTTTTTACGGTGAAATACTGGCAACCACAGCTGCCGTTTTTTTTACCGTAAATTGTTTGGAATTATTTTTTTCAGTGTAGAACAAATGTCATTTTGTGTAATGGCGATGCTATGCGCATATGTATTACATGTTCAGTCTATAATACATGCATACTTAACAAACAAAACAACATTGTTGTACTACAGTATTGAATGTGCACAGACGCATAGTGTTTCTGTAGTGTCGCCATCTACTGGCCTAACGTATATATATATATATATATATATATATATATATATATATATATATATATATATATATATATATATATATGCCCTGCTGAAAAATCCAGCTTAAACCAGCCTAAGATGGTTGGCTGGTTTTAGCTGGTCGACCAGCCTGGTTTCAGAGGGGTTTTGGCCATTTCCAGGCTGGTTTCCAGCCAATTCCAGCCTGGTCTTAGCTGGTCAGGCTGGAAAATGACCAGCTTAAACCAACTAAAACCAGCTTGACCAGCCTGGTTTAAGCTGGACATAGCAGGTTTTGGCTGGTCAAGCTGGATTTAGCTGGTCAACTCCCAGCCTGACCAGCTAAGACCAGGCTGGAAATGGCTGGAAACCAGCCTGGAAATGGCCAAACCCCCTCTAAAACCAGGCTGGTCGACCAGCTAAAACCAGCCAACCAGCTTAGGCTGGTTTAAGCTGGATTTTTCAGCAGGGTGTATGTATGTTTATAGACGTTTTAGCATTATTGTGCGAACAGTGATAATTTTGACACCATTGTCATCTGTACACAATGTTTTTAAAACAAGACATGTTTATTATTATTATTATTATTGTTTTACTGTGGTATAAACATACTCTAACTCTACCCTGCTTTAAACTCAAATTAGCATATTGTTTGCTGAAATTACAAGGCTGCCAGCATGTTTTAGCATGAAATAGCACGTTTCATTGTTGCTAGCATGTTTCTAGTATGAATTAGCATGTTTCTAGCATGAATTAACCTCCTTCTAACATGAATTAGCATATTTTTTGTAGAAATTAAAATGTTTCTGACATGTTCCTAGCATAAATTAGTATGTTTCTTACATGAGCTTACTTGCTTTTAACACGAATTTGCACATTGTTTGCAGGAATGACAATGTTGCTAGCATGTTTCTAGCATGAATTTCTTAAGCAGTCCTTTTTTACCCTACTGCTTGACCAAAATCATAGATATATACACTAGATATCGCATAGGTACCCTGAGCATAAGTCAATAGCGCTGCCACATTGGTACAGTGCTCCTAGGACAAAAGTCATTCAACCGCGTTAGTCAAGACAGTGTGCCAATGTGAAGATGCTGGACTTTAGCGCTGTGTACGGGTGTAGTAACGAGCAAACAAAGAAAACAAAGCACAAAGGGATCACATTTCATAGGTAAAATTTCGTTTTTTATGTTTTTGTATGTTATGAACTTTTGTGCTTAACAAGTAATGTTATTGATGATAATACAGTCTCTTGCTGCATTCACCATAAGGCAAAGTAGCACCAACTCGCACTTAATTTTAGACTTATGCTAGTTTTGTTGAATAAAATAAGCAAACAATGTTATGAAATATGACAAGAAGACGCTGCAGTGCCAGAAACATGTATTATTGTCAGCTAAGTGGACGAGTCGTTCATAACGGAGATTCATTCACAAACGAATCACTCCCTCCGTCAGAATAAGAAGTGAAAGCAGGAGGGGGGGTTCAGGACATGGATTAGATCAAATTAAACAGGGAGAGAGAATAATACATTTCCATGCACACAAACACTCACTCTTTGTCGGTAATGCCTGTGCGGTCACATCCATCAATGTAGAAAAGTGATGTAAAATTATAATATTTCGTAATTGAAAAAAATATTTGCATACTGACCACCGGGGAAAACTCCCGATCATAGATATATGTGTATATGTGTATTTCTCTGACTTTGGATGGCCACAGTCCTCCACTTCACCTTGGTCCCGCATTCATTTCAAAGGAGCGCTACCCTGTACTAAAATGGCGGCTCTATTGACGCATTCTTTCTAATAGACAACAGCAGGGTAGGCGACATGTAATGTATATATCTATGGAACAAAATAGATGTCAAAAAAGAGAATTAAACTCAATGTAAAACTCTTAAGTCAGAGCCCTGCTAAAAAATCCAGCTTGCCTAAGCTAGTTGGCTGGTTTTAGCTGATCGACCAGCCTGGTTTTAGAGTGGTTTTGGCCATTTCCAGGCTGGTTTCCAGCCATTTCCAGCCTGGTCTTAGCTGGTCAGACTGGAAAATGATCAGCTAAAACCACCTTGATCAGCCTGGTTTAAGCTGGACATAGCTGGTTTTGGCTGGGCTCCCAGCCTGGCTAGGCAGGTCAAGCTGGTTTTAGCTGGTCATTTTCCATCCTGACCAGCTCAGACCAGACTGGAAAAAGCTGGAAACCATCCTGGAAATGTCCAAAACCCCTCTAAAACCAGGCTGGTCGACCAGCTAAAACCAGCCAACCATCATAGGCTGGTTTAAGCTGGATTTTTGAGCAGAAAGTAGCGCCAACATAAATAAGCTAAATGTTAAGCTAATTATTCCATCAAATTTACTCATAAGGCTTTGTAGTGTTCCAGTAAAGATAGATGTTAAAAGCGCTTACAAATGATGTTAGCTTTAAAAATACAGCACTTTAGCTTTCCATTTAGGAAATGGTTGCTAGCATGAAGCTCTAACCTTTGGCCTTAAGAAGCTGTCAAAAGTTCCTACAGAGTAGAGCCATGCTAGTCAGATAATAAACAACTCCACGGGACTAAAGAATGGAGATTTATTTGCTCTTGAAATGTTTAGCACAGGCGCATGTGTGTATCACCGCGGTAAAGAAGGTGAGCTGTGAAGACAAAGAGTGATGGTGAACTTTCTTAATACATCCGAGACAATCGCCAAGACTGACTTGGCCATAACGACATTTCCATCACCCATGTTATACTACTCGGCTAAGGCTTTTTATTGCGATTTATTGTTCAGGAAATGGCAACATGCACTTAATATAGATTGGAATGTCTACACTTTTAATACGCTTCCCAGAAAGGTTTTCAATCATGTATCAGCTTTCAGTGTTTTCGTTTTTTTCCCTCTCTTTACATTAGTAATGCTGACAGAAGTTGTGATGCATGTGTGTGTGTGTGTGTGTGTGTCTGTTTGTGTCGTGTAAAACCAAACTGCAGATGGATTGTGTGCTTTTAAATGGTATTTTGGCAGATGGAGAAAGTGGGGGTAAGATGAGCCACTTGTTACTCGAGTTGTCTTGTAGTCAAGATACATTAGTTAGATGTAAGGAGTATTCAAAACTTTCATAGGATAATAAAACTGGATGAGTAAAGTCTGACTGCACACTTTGACACGTGTTGCTAGCATGAATTAACCTTCTTATAACACTAATTATCATATCCCAGATAGCAAGCCGACATTGAATCAATGTCGATTATTGGTTATAAGCGTCAGTATCAGTCGTCGATCAAATTTCGACATTGAATCAACGTTCTTTATTTGGTCGGTACGTCGGAAGGTTATTACATCGAGAATAAAACATTGATTCAATGTCGAAATGAAGTTGACTCTTCAACATAGGCTACCCGACGCATCTGGTCGAAATCATAACATTGATTCAATGTCTAAATGAAGTTGACTCTTCAACATATAGGCTACCCGACGCATCTGGTCGAAATCATAACATTGGTTCGATGTCGAAATGAAGTTGACTCTTCAACATATAGGCTACCCGACGCATCTGGTCGAAATCATAACACTGGTTCAATGTTGAAACTTGATTGGTGGACTCGGAGTCGGTTCTTCTGCGCGAGTCAACGTGAGGCGCAGGTGCTGCTCATCATTTGAATCAACTAACAAACCGAAGGCAGCGGACGGAACTGTAAGGTAAGCACGTTGTATTCGACGTTTCACACGTTTTATTTGTCGTTTTCCCAAGAATTTATGTCAAAATGTAACTTTTTAGATGTGTAAATTAACACTTTACCACTTCCTATACGTTTTTTAGTAAGCCCATGTCGCCCTGTGCGTACCCAGGCTATTAACTGCAGCTGATCTATAAAGGTAACGTTAAGGTAAATGAAAAGCTGTTTTGGTTATTTAATTTTCGATTTCAACACGATTAACTTCACTTTATGACTTCAATGCTTTTTAACCTGTGTAAAATATAAGATGATCTGTCAAATCGATTCTGAATGAGCATAAAACACATGTAAGTTAATGCTGCTCTAGCTAACGTATAGGCTAAGTTATGAGAAACGGTTCGCAAATAACATTACGTATCATCGAGCTAACGTTAAACGAGATTTTTCAACACGTTATTACGCTAGCGAAGTGAATCGCTGTCAGTTTACTGTTTTGTTGCTCTATTTTTTTCTACATTTAGTGACGAACTCCTCGCCAGAGACGGTCCACAGCATTGAATGGGAAAAGCTTATAGAGGTAAAGTTGGTTTTATATTCGCACATTCGTTCATTTAGAAGTCTCTATATTGTTTACCATGTTACTTTGAATATTCGATCGAAATTAGCATGCAAGTGTGACTTCAAAACCACACAAACACTGTTTAGTTGACTGTAAACAATGTTGTACTTTGATAGTCATTTGCTGCTAATATGATTTCCCTATTTAGAATTTGCAAAGAATACTTTTCTGACATTATATTATTGAGGAGAATGTCTGAATATCCGAATATAAAACCAACTTTACCTCAATTGTTCACAAACCATGCTTGTCTGTTTTTTTTTCTGATTGTAGTGCTATGTTCTGGTGTGCATTTTTTTTTATTTTCCTGTTTATTAAAATTTATTTTGTCTACATGCTTTTCTCTTGAGGTTACTGCAGTTTACTTGTACAAGTATCTAAACAAATGTTTAAACGCATTTATTTTGAAAAATATTTAATATCATTAAGCTTTTTAGAATTTCACAAGAAAATTAAATCCAAGATCATTTAATTTCTCACAAAATACCATGTTAACTTAATATTCTGTGTGAGGAGTCAAAAATTGTGGCAATTTTATGGTACCAATACTGTGGGTTGAACTGAAAATTTACCTTGGAATTGTACTTTGTAATAGTAGATACTGTACCTGCTGAGATTTTCCTACTGAGTAACATGTTTTTTTTTCTTACAATTTTTTTAATGGCAGTTTCTCTGAAATCTCCAGTTGAAGACATCAAGATCTGTAACCTGTGCCTGGACAGACGTCTATTCCAGTTCTGCCTACACCACACTAATCTCTCTGCCTATGTATGGATCACTGACTATTATGTTCTCTGAAGGTATTACTGGAGCAAAAGAACAGCACCCATGACTGAAGTTTCTGTTAGTGACCAGTATATTTGAAGTCTGAGAAAGTTTTTTTTTTTTTTTTTTTTTTTTTTTAACAAGTTGCAAATGTTTTTTTTTTCCTCTCTCACACAAACAGACCAAACGACTGGTTGTGCCTATAGTACAGTGTACTGACAATCTTTTAGCGTTTTTATGGTTGTATTAAATGCATCTTTATTGTTACAAAAATCTTAAGTAATTGTCACAACACAATGCACATTTGAGTTTTAATGAGAAGGAGAATTACCCAACAGGGCTCAACACTTAGGATTTTTTTACTGGCCTGGTGTAGAATTTAAAATTGAAATTAAGATGGAGAGCAGGAAGTAAAAAAACTGAATAGGAGACGTAAAGGAAAGTCCGTATTTTTTAAATTCATACCATATTACAAAGAAGAAATAAATAGAAATATTATGAAGAGGACCGTTTTTACTGAAATAAAATGTATGCTCAGCTCTGACGAGACGCAGTTTAAAGTAGTTTTGTTTTTTTACATATAGATTTTCATTGCTTTAAATTATTTTAATGTTTTTATATTTACAGTTTATATATAAAACGAACGCTTGGCTTATTGTTCGCAGTGATCGTTATAATAGGATCATGTGCATTGCATATGATTATTCAGTATACATTACATTCTTTGGTCGCAGCACTGTATTTTATTTATTGCATTTAGTCATTAAAACATGATATTTTGAAATAAAAAAAATAATTGTAATTAATAAACAAGCTTGCAATTCTTACCGGTTGTTGTAATATTTGAAGCTTGTTCTCAGACAAGTGTCTGGGTCACTAATACTTCGTATTTCTGGAAAATCCGGGATGGAATTCTAGTAAATGGTGGCACTGTAGACGAATGGCTTCCCGATAGTTTCACACAACCTAAAATAATTTGTTTTTATTTATTGACCCTGCTAATCCAGCAAGAATATTTTTTCTATGGTTGCATCTGAATTTTAGTTTCTGTGATTGTATCTTTATCAATTAATTAAATAAATGTTGTTCTTTAAACAGCTTAAACATTGTGATTTAAACCTGTGTTTTGTTAATTTTGTTATTATGCACATCTGAAATAAAATGCATTTTTTACTCTAATGAAAAATACATGTTGAAATAGAACACAAATAGACAAATGTATTTAATATTCTACAGTTTTACTTTTTGAGTAAATGGTTTTGACTATTTTAGTCAGTAATTTAAATGTTTTCTCTGTTTGTTTAAGTGTAGAAGGTTTGAATGAATTCATGCTCTTAACAGATATTCACAGCTGTGTGTTTGTATCAATAAAAAATGATGACAGATTGTGGTGTGTTTTGTTATATATACAGAATAAATTATATTATGTATTCTTGTAAAAAAAATGGTGATTAGGTCATATGGATTGGTTTAATGTTGAAAATGTTGTTTAAGCATTCATTTAAACGTTAAATCATTTAGATAGATTTTATGTTGAATATGTGTGGATTCTATGTTGTTCCAATCGACTTAAAATCAACATCGTTTCAACATTAGATAGACAAACTAATTAGGTCGATTATATGTTGAATATGTGTGGATTCTACGTTGTTCCAATCGATTATAAATCAACATCATTTCAACATCAGATAGACAAACCAATTAGGTAGATTATATGTTGAAAATGTGTGGATTCCACGTTGTTCCAATCAACTATAAATCAACATCATTTCAACGTCAGGTGGACAAACCAATTAGGTTGATTACATGTTGAAAATGTGTGGGTTCTATAACGTCGTTTCGATCGACTGAATATCAACATCGATTCAACGTTGGGTAAGTAACCAATTGTGTCGATTTCAGGTTAGATTTGAATGGAGTGCCTGACGTCGTTTCAACATTACCCCGATGAGCAAAACGATGTTGAATCGATGTCAAAAGAAACGTTGATTTTAGGTTGAAATGATGTCATTTTGCTATCTGGGATTGTTTGCAGAAATGACAACGTTTCTAGAATGAATTATGTTTCTAGCATGAATTAGCATGTTTCAATGTTGCTGACATGTTTTCTAGCATGAATTAGCATGTTTCTAACAAGAACTAACCTGGTTCAAACACGAATTAGCATATTGTATTGGAGAAATTAATGTTGCTAGCATGTTTCAAGCATGAATTAACATGTTTTGATGTTGCTAGCATGTTTCTAGCATGATTAAACCTGCTTTTAACACAAATAAGCATATGGTTAGCAAAAATTACAATGTAGCTAGCATGTTTCTAACATGAATTAATCTGTTTCTAACATGGATTAGCATATTGTTTGCAGAAATGACAATGTTTCTAGAATAAATTATGTTTCTAGCATGAATTGGCATGTTTATAACAAGAAGTAACCTGGGGTGCGTTTCTCAAAACCATCGTTAGCCAACTAAGGTTGCAAGTTCCATCGTTACAAACATAGTTCTTTGATTTGCTGTTTCCCAAATCCATCGCTCCAACGAACATTCGCAAACTGCGTCGCAAACTTGAGCACTTGAAACGACACCTCTGGAGCTGTAGTTAGAAGCATAGTTCCTGCTGTGTTCTATTCCCACTTATCCCCCCCTATGCCCTATTCATTAAGAACATTCTAACATTCAAAGTTGGAATTATTAAAAATAAAAAAGCATTAAGTTAATCTGTCTTAGGTGTAATTTGCTTTCAAAGTATTTTTACAGTTCAGTTTTAGCGATCTTCATGCTTACAATTGTGCTCCCTTCGCAGTGCACTTTGAAAACATTGATATCATTTTGAACACAGCCTCATGGCGAAAGCTATAGGTATATTTAAAAATGGAAATTATGTTACTTTTTCAAAGCTTGTGAAAATAAAAAACATAGCATACGTTAATTCTTTTATTTTATAGTGGGTTATTTATTAAGTTTCTCTGCTGTATATGACATGGGTCTGTTGGTTAGAACTTTCTGCTGTGGTTTGCATGTGTCAAATTGTAATTTTTTTTTAAATAAATAAACAATATCCTAAATAAGAATAATAATAATAATCATCATCATCATCATCATTAATATTATTATTAAAGTAAATATATTTATAATAAATCGCCTCATTATTTATTTATTTATATGATTTATATATGATATTAGAATATGTGTTAGGTTTTGTAAGTGATTTTATGTTATAGAATAGAATATGTAATGTTCGACTTCTCAATAATATTAGTAAAGCAAACACAGGCCCTATATGTGCCATTTACATTTATTTTATTTAATATGGAAAGCGAGAGGATGTTTTTACCAAAACTAATATTGGATTTTATTTGAAATGCGTGTTTGTGTAAAACAATATAAATTGCACAAAGAAATGATGGGGTTGTTCTCTAAAGAAGTTACTCCACCCCATTTAGAGCATCATTATGGGCGTTTTACGTTATAACTAACGTTCAAGCGATGGATCTGCGACAGAGAAACTACGGGTTTTGGGAAACACTCGTCACTACATCGTTCTTTTGCCAAAAGATTCATCGCACTATGATAGTTCAGCCATGAGTTACGTCGTTGTTTGGGAAACGCACCCTAGGTTTAAACATGAATTAGCATATTGTATTGTATAAATTAATGTTGCTAGCATGTTTCAATCATGAATGAACATGTTTTGATGTTGCTAGCATGTTTCCAGCAAAATTTAACCTGCTAACACGAATTAGCATATGGTTAGCAGAAATGACAATGTAGCTAGCATGTTTCAAGAATGAATTAGCATGTTTCTAAGCATGTTTCTAGCATGAATTTAACATGCTAGAAACCTCTTAGCATGAAATCTTTGCTGGTCAGGCTGGGAGTTGACCAGCTTGACCAGCCAAAACCAGCTATGACCAGCTTAAACCAGGCTGGAAATGGCTGGAAACCAGCCTGGAAATGGCCAAAACCCCTCTAAAACCAGGCTGGTCAACCAGCTAAAACCAGCCAACCAGCTTAGGCTGGTTTAAGCTGTTTCTTTCAGCAGGGAATTACATTTTAAAACTGTCGGTTGGGTTTGGGGACGTGGGTGGGTGAAATGGAGGAGGCTGGGTCAGTCGATCATCAGTCAGTAATTAAGTCTGTCAACAGCAGCCTCTGGTGGATTACGCGAGAACAAACAGGCCGCGAATGGCACTACGAGAGAAATTTGAGATCTCAAAAAGCAGTGCCACATCGGCCTCTGGTGGATTTGCGAAAACAAAAAACGGCAAAAAAACGTACCTCCTTGGACATATTTGGCACTCTCCAGAATTAGGCACGCATCATCTCAGACTGGTTTCTTAAACATGACAATTAGTTCACTGTACTCAAATGGCCTCCACAGTCCCCAGATTGTCAATCCAATAGAGCACCTTTGGGATGTGGGGGAACGGGAGATTCGCATCATGCATGTGCAGCCGACAAATCTTCAGCAATTGTGTGATGCTATCATGTCAATATGGACCAAATATCTGAGAGATATTTTCAGTACCTTGTTGAATCTATGCCACAAAGGATTAAAGCAGTTCTGAAGGCAAAACGGGGTCCAACCCAGTACTAGTAAGGTGTACCTAATAAAGTGGCCGCTGAGAGCAGGTAACAATACACAGCGTTATGTAACTGTCAAAGTCATTTAAGCAGTTTAAGGCATCCGCTGTAACATTATTTAGCATCAAGGGAGGTACGGGCAGGATCAAACTTGTTTAATGAATTTCCACAGGAGGCCAGTTTTCAAGGCTTGGATGTGAGAGACTGCGGGGAACAGAATCGACTGTATTCGCAGGGCCATTCTTTCATCTGCTAGTTTCTCCCGGTGTCATTGGCACGCCGATACAGAGTCTGATCTCGGTTCAGGACATATTTATAATTGCCTCATTTATAAAATAGTCCCGATTTTCGCTGGTCTTTAACTGCTGATGACTCAAACAGAAATCTGTGGGGCGTGAGAGGGAAACTGCACATCACTTACTTGAGCTTTAGAAGAGAAAACCTCCTACAGTCTAATGATCAGCTGACGAGAAAGAAATGATCTGGAGGTTTATTTCGTTTGAACTCAGTATAATTGCATAGATAGATAGATAGATAGATAGATAGATAGATAGATAGATAGATAGATAGATAGATAGATAGATAGATAGATAGATAGATAGATAGATAGATTTTTGGGAAAAAACACAAAATAGATAAAAAACTGATTTTGAAATTCAAACAAAATTATGTAAGGAGAGAGAGACTGATGAAAGACAGGAAGAAAAAAATAACTGAAAGACTGATGGACAGAAACAGAAGAACAGATGCATGTATGTGTGGATGGACAGAAATAAAAAACAGATGAACAGAAAGAAAGAAAGAAAGAAAGAAAGAAAGAAAGAAACGGACAGTCTAATAGACAGAAACATGAATGAATGAAAAGACAAAGAAAGAAAGAAAGAAAGAAAGAAAGAAAGAAAGAAAGAAAGAAAGAAACATTGACAGGAACAGACAGATGGATGGATGGATGGATGGATGGATGGATGGATGGATGGACATGAAGATGGATGGATAGAATGCTAGAACGATGGATGGATGGATGGATGGAAGGACAGCCTGATAGACAGAAACAGAAAGAAAAAATAAATAAAGAAAGAAAGAAACATTGACAGGAACAGATTGATGGATGGATGGATGGACATGAAGATGGATGGATAGAATGCTAGAACGATGGATGGATGGAAGGAAGGACAGCCTGATAGACAGAAACAGAAAGAAAGAAAGAAAGAAAGAAAGAAAGAAAGAAAGAAAGAAAGAAAGAAAGAAAGAAATTGATGGAAGGTATGAAAAGAAAAAAAATGGACAGAAAGAGATGAATGGATGGATTGACAGAAACAGATGAACAGACAGATTGAAAGAAAGAAAGAAAGAAACGGACAGTCTAATAGACAGAAACATGAATGAATGAAAAGACAGAAGAAAGAAAGAAAGAAACGGACAGTCTAATAGACAGAAACATGAATAAATGAAAAGACAGAAAGAAAGAAAGAAAGAAAGAAAGAAAGAAAGAAACATTGACAGGAACAGACAGATGGATGGATGGATGGATGGATGGATATGAAGATGGATGGATAGAATGCTAGAACGACGGATGAATGGATGGATGGATGGAAGGAAGGACAGCCTGATAGACAGAAACAGAAAGAAAGAAAGAAAGAAATAAAGAAAGAAGAAAGAAAAAGAAAGAAAAGAAAGAAATTGATGGAAGTAATGAAAAAAAAAAAATGGACAGAAAGAGATGAATGGATGGATTGACAGAAACAGATGAACAGACAGAATGATGGATGGAAGGTAGGAAAAAAAAAAAAGAAAAAAATGGACAGTCTGGTGGACAGAAACAGATGAATGGATGGAAGGAAAAGAAAGAAAGAAAGATTGACAGAAACAACAGAACAGACAGATGGATGGAAAGAAAGAAAGAAAGAAAGAAAGAAAGAAAGAAAGAAAGAAAAAGAAAATAAAGTAAAAAAACAAAGACTGATAGGGATGAAGCGATGGATGGAAAGAAAAAGAACTTACAGAGATTTAGACTGATAGATAGATAGATAGATAGATTGTTTTTCTAGCACTAAGCGTTTGATTGATTGTATTCTGGACACGGGTCTGCAGTGTTGATACAACAAAGAGGAAGAGTGAAAACATTTGACACTCAATTTATGTGTTCTGCAGTCCAGGGAATTCAGACGGTGGACTACAAGCAGGACGAGGCCCGGGACGAAAAAAAAAAAACCAAGAAAAAAAAAACGCATTAAATGCCAGCCGGCCGGGAATCTGATCCCCAACTCCAGGTCTCGCAAGTGAAGAGGAAATATGGTGCGGCTTATAGATCTGACAGACACATCATTCAATATAGGCCTGGGAAGACCTTAAAGAGAGTCAGTCGGGGAGTCCACAGAGCTGCTTATTACTGCTCACAACAGGAGAAAACTGACCACAGCACAGGAGAAACAGCACTTTATCAGCAAGGAATCTTCATTAGCTCTGACCTGATGGACAGAAAGAAAGAAAACTGAAGGACTTAAGGACAGAAAGACATATACATAAACTATAGTTTTTACTACAGTATTGAAGTAAAATCAGGTTTTACTAAGGCATTTGAAATAGTAATATTAACCATAGTAAAACCATGGTATTACTTAATTGCATAGTAAAACTACTGCTTTGTATTGTAGTTACTACTGTGGTTTTATTTTACATAGCCGTAGTAAAACCATGATTACTACAATATGAAAGAAACCATAGTAGCTACAAAAATGAACCCTTGATTTTACTACAGCATGCAAAGTAAAAACCATAGATCTACAATAAAGCAGAGGTTTTACTATGGCAATTGAAGTAAAACCATAGTATCTAACATATTGAAGCAGAGTTGTACTATGGCAATTGAAGTAAAACCATAGGAACAACAAAATAAACCATAGTTTTACTATAGCATTTGAGTTAAAACCATAGTAAATGCAAAATGATCCATGGTTTCACTGTGGCTTTTGAAATAGTAAATAGAAACCATAGTAAAACCATGGTAATATTTGAAACTGCCATGGTAAAACTGCTTCATATTGTAGTTACTATGGTTTTACTTTACATGCCATAGTAAAACCATGATTTATTTTGTGGTTACTATTGTTTTACTTCAAATACCGTAGTAAAATAAGGGTTCATTTTGTAGCGACTATGGTTTTACTTCAGGTACTGCAGTAAAGTAAGGGTTCATTTTGTAGCTACTACGGTTTTACTTCAAGTATCGTAGTAAAAAAAAGGTTCATTTCGTAGCTACTATGGTTTTACCTCAGGTACTGCAGTAAAATCAGGGTTCATTTTGTAGCTAATACGGTTTTACTTCAAGTACCACAGTAAAATAAGGGTTCATTTTGTAGCTACTACGGTTTTAGTTCAAGTACCGTAGTAAAATAAGGGTTCATTTTGTAGGTACTACGGTTTTACTTTAAGTACCATAGTAAAATAAGGGTTTATTTTGTAGGTAATACGGTTTTACTTCAAGTACCGTAATAAAATAAGGGCTCATTTCGTAGTTACTACGGTTTTACTTCAAGTATCGTAGTAAAATAAGGGTTCATTTTGGAGGTACTACGGTTTTACTTCAAGTACCGTAGTAAAATAAGGGTTTATTTTGTAGGTAATACAGTTTTACTTCAAGTACCGTAGTAAAATAAGGGTTCATTTCGTAGTTACTACGGTTTTACTTCAAGTACTGTAGTAAAATAAGGGTTCATTTCGTAGTTACTACGGTTTTACTTCAAGTACCGTAGTAAAATAAGGGTTCATTTTGGAGGTAATACGGTTTTACTTCAAGTATCGTAGTAAAATAAGGGTTCATTTCGTAGCTACTACGATTTTACTTCTAGTACCGTAGTAAAATAAGGGTTCATTTCGTAGCTACTACGGTTTTACTTTAAATACCGTAGTAAAATAAGGGTTCATTTTGTAGTTACTATAGTTTTATTTTAAATAACGTAATAAAATAAGGGTTCATTTCGTAGCTACTACGGTTTTACTTCAAGTACCGTAGTAAAATAAGGGTTCATTTCGTAGTTACCATGGTTTTACTTCAAATTCCGCAATAAAACCATGGTTACTACAATATGAACTAAAACCATAGCAGCTACAATATAAAGCAGAGTTTTACTACGGCATTTAAAGTAAAACCATAGTAACCACAAAATAAACCCTAGTTTTACTATGGCATTTGAGGTAAAACCATAGTAACTACAATATGAACCATAGTTTTACTAAGGCATTGGAAGTAAACCACAGTAACTGCAAAGTTAACCATGGTTTAATTATGGCATTTGAAGAAAACCTGTGGTTTAACTATAGTTATATTGTAATAATACTATGATAACACTCTAGAAACCATACTGTAGTAACCATGCTTTTGAGTGGCCCAATTATGGTTTAAAAAGCTATATTGTTTTGCAGTATTAGTACTATGGTAAAGCTATGGTAACCATAATTGTAGGAACCACAAAACCAAAGCAGGTTGTAGTACATTTAACAAAGTTAAGTTCTGCAATAATGTCTACCAAAAACAAAACAAAAAAGAACAGTAGTTACAAAGGTTTTACTTTAATTGCAGTAGTTAAACTCTGCTCTATATTGTTGTAACTATAGTTTTACTTTACATACCATAGTAAAACCACAGATTTTAAACCCACAGGACGCACCAAGAAACCATGGTTACTACAGTCATATTTACACTCAGTCTAATTTTCCTAAGAGCTCATCCTGCTCACTATACAATGACTGACCCGGTGGGAGGTTTTCTGCAGTTTTGATGTTGTGATATCCACGGGACGGCCCCGCGAGCTGGATGCCAATCAAACACATGACTCATACGCACCGCGTAATTAGCTACGCCGCTCCAAAAAGCGATTTTCTATGAAACAGCGGGGAACGCCACTGCGGTTCAAACGATCATTACGCCGCATTAGCTTGAGCTGACACTCAAACACAATGTCCTGACCCCTCCGCTGTCTCCAAATACACTATGCACACATCCCGGGCACAGAAGAACAAAATGTCTCCGACTTTTCATTAGCGCACCGCGGCGGGATCGTCATGCTTGCTTGTCACCTGGGAGTTTGGCTGGTCCAACATGGCCTCCGCTACAAAGCCCAGATCTGAACTCGCTGTTTGTTCCAGAAGTTTCCAGGCCTTCAGTTTAAACGCCGGGGGAAGTTCAGAGAGCCTGCGGTCAATCGCCAGACCATGCCAGGACCTGTCAGGCCGAAGAAATGACCAGCGGGCAGACCTTTCTGTTTCCTTTATGCTCTTTATTCAGCTGCAATATTCAAGACTCTCAGTGGGCGTGAGGTTATAGAGAACACTTAAGCAGAATCCTGCATCTACTGGAATGGTGTTTCCGGATAACGGTGTCTCTTAGTTGGCTATGAAGGCTGTATTTACACTGTATGGTTCAATGTATGGCACTTTTCACAATAATCATTTTCAAAGTAGCTTTACAAAAGATGCACATTATTGCATTACAATCAAAATCAGAAGAGCTAAGGTTATAAGTTACCTAATAACTTTAATTAGCTAGTAACTAATATACTATATAAATATAGTTAATCTCCTTTTATATACAACACAGGCTCATTGTGAATACGTAACCCTGTCTAGATTTCTGGAGAGTGCAAATAATGTAGCCAGAAGAACGTATAGCTGCATTTCATCTTTAAAATAAACGATACGGGGCGGTATGACACCACCGACAACTTCTGTTCTTTAGCAATACCAGCTGACTGCTCACCTCCAAACGGACGGCATTTCCAGTGTTACCAGTTTGCCCAGTAGCTCGCCACGTACGCCGATGGACTTTGGACGCGGAACTGAGATGACCATGATGACGGGGTTCGAGTCAACTGAGATGACCGCGATGACGGGGTTCGAGTCTGGCGAAGAACGGTTCCAGAAACCAGGTAAAACAAAAGCAAAAAACAAATTAATAAATAACCCACAGACTGACACTATGTTTCCATCCACCTATTTATATGCGCATTTTGCATATGCGCATAAAAAAACAGTTGATTGAAATGCCAAGATGTGCATACATTTTGAAAATGCGCATAAAAAATGCAACGTCTGATGCCTTCAAACGCCACCGCGCGTTCACTGCATGTCAGGATTGCCTTCTGAGGCGCAAGTCATTTATTAAATGAAGAAAAGATTGACGCTGCTTCTCATACCACAGAAAATTCTGTTTTTACGGTTGATATTTGGCACCAGTTAGTCAGGAAGTGACGATTTTGTTTGCTTTGACTCGTTGGATGGAAACGCTGCTTTATTTGCACGTCTTTTATGCGATAATCCAGTTTTGCGCATAAAGTTAATTCGTATTTTTGGATGGAAACATAGCTACTGTGATGAAATCACGTGGTTACGACTGCTTTTCTTTTGCTAGATTGCATTTTAAAACACTATTGGTTGGGTTTCGGGACGGGTCGTGGTTGGGTCAGTCGACAGCAAGCCAGCCTGGTCGGCTGAACTGTATATTGTGCCCTCTGGTGAATTTACGTGAGAAGAGGACGCACGAGAGAAATTTGAGATCATCAAAAAGCAAAAAGAGTCTGGCGAAGAACGGTTCCAGAGACCAGGTAAAACAAAAGCAAAAAATAAATTAATAAATAACCAACAGACTGACACTAGCTACGTTTCTATCCACCTATTTATAAAAAAGGATTGATGGAAACGCCAAGATGTGCATAAATTATGAAAATGCGCATAAAAAACATATTCGCATAACTGAGTAGGATAAACTTTTTATTCGATAAGAAAAGATGCGCATAAACTACGATGGAAACACTTTTATCGCACAAATTCCGGTATGTGGATTAAAAAAGGTCATGTGATTTTGTTATAAGAGATCATGTGATGATGATAAAAATGTGTGCGAATGGACAAACCAGCAGGCTGAGCACATTGTAAACCACCTAAAATGTTGTTTTGGTCATTCTAAAACGCCTTACCGTTTAAGTATTAGTGTTATTATATTATTAAAGACCTTCAGAATCAAGAGCGTCTGTGCTCCGCGTCTGACGCCTTCAAACGCCACCTAGTGTACACTGCATGTCAGGATTGCCTTCTGAGGCGCAAGTCATTTATTAAATGAAGAAAAGATTGACGCTGCTTCTCATACCACGGAAAATTCTGTTTTTACTGTTGATATTTGGCGCCAGTTAGTCAGGAAGTGACGATTTTGTTCGCTTTGACTCGTTGGATGGAAACGCTGCTTTATTTGCACGTCTTTTATGCGATAATTCAGTTTTGAGCATAAAGTTAATTTGCATTTTTGGATGGAAACATAGCTACTGTGATGAAATCACGTGGTCGTGACTGCTTTTCTTTTGCTAGATTGCATTTTAAAACACTATTGGTTGGGTTTAGGAATGGGGGTGGTTGGGTCAGTCGACAGCAAGCTGGCCTGGGGTGCGTTTCGCAAACAACGACATAACTCACGGCTGAACTATAATAGTACGATGCATAGTTTGGAAAAAGAACGATGTAGTGACGAGTGTTTCCCAAAATCCCTAGTTCCTCTGTCGCAGATTCATCGCTTGAACCATGTTAGTTATAATGTAAAACGGCCATAAAACGGGGTGGAGTAACTACTTCTTTAGAGAAGAACCCCATAATTTCTTTGTGCAAATTATATTGTTTTACACGCACACGCATATAAATAAAATCCAATTTTAGTTTTGGTAAAAACATGCACTTGCTTTCCATATTAATTGAATTATATGTAAATGGCACATATAGGCCCTGTGTTTCCTTTACTAATATTATTGAGAACATTACATAGTCTGTTCTAAAACAAAAAATCACTTACAAAAGCGAACATGTGTTCTAATCTCTAATATAAATTAAATAAATAAATAATGAGGCTATTTATTAAAAAAATAAATTTAATATTTATTATTTATTAAAAAATGAAAAACAATCCTATTTTAATAATAATATTAATGATGATGATGATGATTATTATTATTATTATTAAGTAGGATATTGTTTATTTATTTTTTGAAAAGTCTGCTTTTACAATTTGATCACGTGCAAAGCACTGCCGATATGCTCTAACTAGCAGGCCCATGTCGTATACAGTACAGATACTTCATAAATAACCCAGTATAAATAAAAGCATTAACGTATACCGTTTTTTGTTTTCACAAGCTTTGGAGACGTAACATAAATTCCGCTTTTAAATGTCATGAGGCTGTGTTCAAAATTACATCAAAGTTTTCAAAGTGCACTGCGCAGGGAGCACAATTGTAAACATGAAGATCGCTAAAACTGTAAAAAAAAAATATTTTAAAAAGCAAATTACACATAAGAGAGATGACTTTGATGCTTTTTTATTTTTAATATTACCAACTTTGAATGTTAGAATATTCTAAATGAAAACTATGAAACTATGTTTGTAACTTCAGCTCCAGAGGTGTTGTTTCAAGTGCTCAAGTTTGCGACGCAGTTTGCAAATGTTCGTTGGAGCGATGGATTTGGGAAACGGCAAATCAACAAACTATCTTTGTAACGACGGAACTTGCGACCTTAGTTAACTAACGATGGTTTTGGGAAACGCATCCCTGGTCGGCTGAACTGTATATTGTGCCCTCTGGTGAATTTACGTGAGAAAAGGACGCACGAGAGAAATTTGAGATCATCAAAAAGCAAAAAGAGTCTGCCAAAGAACGGTTCCAGAAACCAGGTAAAACAAAAGCAAAAAATGAATGTGTGCATTTCAGGTCGCCACTGCTTTTCTTTTGCTAGATTGCATTTTAAAACACTATTGGTTGGGTTAAGGAACGGGGGTGGTTGGGTCAGTCGACAGCAAGCTTGCCTGGTTGGCTGAACTGTATATTGTGCCCTCTGGTGATTTTACGTGAGAAGAGGACGCGCAAGAGAAATTTGAGATCATCAAAAAGCAAAAAGAGTCTGGCGAAGAACAGTTCCAGAAACCAGGTAAAACAAAAGCAAAAAAATTAATTAATAAATAACCAACAGACTGACACTAGCTATGTTTCCATCCACCTATTTAAAAAAAAATGGTTAATGGAAGCGCCAAGATGTGCATACATTTTAATAATGCGCATAAAAAACAAGCGCATAACTGAGTAGGATGAACTTTTTATTCGATAAGAGAAGATGTGCATAAACTACGATAGAAACACTTTTATCGCACAAATTCTGGTATGCCGATTAAAAAAGGTCATGTGATTTTGTTATAAGAGATCATGTGATGATGATAAAAATGTGTGCTTAGCATAAATTATGAAATCATATTAGACCATTAGCATCTCAGAGTTTTGAATTCTTCGGTAGTTACACTGTGTAATAAGACTGACAGAAAATGAACAGCTGTTATTTTCTAGGTCGATATGTGCAGGAACTCTACCCTCATTCTCGTGCAATAATCAAGGAATTTTGTTTGTGTACCATGCATAGAATTGGTACGCCATTAAAACATTATTAAAATGAATCTATTTACAGGTATATATCAGTTCTTGCAGGCTTAATCCCTAGATTTGTATCAATTTTTTATTATTATGGATCAATATTAAATGCCAATCTAAGCCATAAAACTGCCTTTAAACTGGATCTCAATGTCAACACACCATGGACAGCCTACACGGCCATGCAAGTCAAGCACATCTGCACAGATCATCAATTCATAAACAGGACCAAGGTGAAGGTTTTACCTCGTGAATATTAATGAGGTAACCTGACTGGACATTATCCACTTAATTAATATTCACAACCTCCCGCATATGTTCTTTCCTCTAATTGACACGTCCATTTTGCGTTGGTTTTGTCGTTTTGTTTTTGTGTTGTATGTTATTTTTTTATTTTTTTTGTTTGGCTTTTGCTTTGTTTTGTGTTTGGTTGTGTTTTCTTTCATTTTGTTCCTTGATTTGTGTTTTCAGTTTGTTCTGTTTTGTTTGTCTATTTATGTTGTTTTCGTTTAATTTTGCGTTTTTTTGTTGTTGTTTTTCTTTGTGTTTTATGTATCTTTCTGTCTTTCAATTCATGCATTTTTATCTTTTTGTGTGGTGTTTTGTTTTTCATAGTGATTTATTTTTGTTTATCTTTTAATAATAATTTTTAAGATTTTATCTTTACTATTCATTAATTTATTAATTAGCTTTGTTTTTGTATTTGTTTCGTGTTGTGTTTTATAGAGTATTGTGTTGTGTTTTTGTTTTATATTACAAATCTGCATTTGGATCCGCACCCCTGTTGTCAGCGTCACATCACATTACTCTATGTTCAGTGCTTGCAAATCTGGTAGTCTGTTTGGAAAAGCTCCAAGTGATTTACAGCTAATTTTATTGATTGAAGTTAAAGAATATATAAATATTTTTAATTAAGATTTTTTATAAATATAAAATATTTCACATAACTAACAGTTTTTGTTTAATTTGATTATTTGTTCACTTTATGTGACTTTATGACTTAATGCATTTTTGCTTTTCTTTGTGTTTTATGTATATTTTGTCTTTCAATTTATGCTTTTGGTCTTTTTTTGTTGGTTTTTGTTTTTGTATTTTTTTTTATACCTTTTTGGTTGTGTGTTTTTGTTTTTCATAGTGACTTGTTTTTGTTTGTTATTTATTTATTTAGCTTTGTTTTTGTATTGCGTTTTTGTTTTATATAGTTTTGGTTGCATTGTGATTTGTATCTCTGCATGCGTTCAATGCTTGCAAATCTGGGAATCTGTTTGGAAAAGCTCCATGTAATTTACAGCAAATTTTACCGATTTAAGTTATATAATATACAGTATAATTATATTTAATAAATATAAAATCTTTCACATAACCTACATTCAAGAAAGATTGAATGTGAATATGCAAATACATGCACTGGTGAAAATAAATAAATAAATTAATTAATGAATTAAACAGGTAAGTAAATAAATAAATAAATTAGTAAATTAAGTGAATGAATGAATAAATAAATACATAAATAAATACATAAACAAATAAATAAATAAATGAGTAATTAAATAAGTGAATAAAGAAATAAAAAAAATAAATGAATAAATTAAGTAAATAAATACATGAGTAAATTAAGTAAATAAACAAATTGTACTTAAATAAATAAATACATAATTTAATAAATAAATAAAAAATTAGTAAATTAAGTAAATAAAGAAATAAAAACATAAATGAGTAAATTAAGTAAATAAATAAATGAGTAAATTAAGTGAATGAAAAGAAATAAAAAAATAAATGAGTAAATTGAGTAAATAAATAAATACGTGAGTAAATAAGTAAATAAACAAACTAATACATACATAAATAAATACATACATAAATAAATAAATGAGCAAATTAAGTAAACAAATAAAAACATCAATAAATGAGTAAATTAAGAAAATAAATAAATATATAAATACATAAATAAATAAATGAGTATAAGAGTTAAGTAAATAAATTAATTAATTAGTAAATTGAGTAAATAAGTAAATATGTGAGTAAATTAAGTAAATAAACAAATTAATACATAAATAAATAAATAAATACATAAATGAGTAAATTAAGTAAATAAATATATAAATACATACATACATGAACAAATAAATGAGTAAATTAGGAAACATAAATAAATATATAAATACATACAAACATAAATGAGTAAATTAAGTAAATAAATACATGAGTAATTAGGTAAATTAATAATAAAAACAAATAAATAAGTAAATAAATATATGAGAAAATTAAGTAAATAAATACATATATACATAAATAAATGAGTAAAGTAAATAAATTAATACGTGAGTAAATAAATAATAAATAAAACATTAATAAATCATTAATGAATGAGTATTCATTCATTTTCTTTTTGGCTTAATTCCTTTCATTAATTTGAGGTCGCCACAGTGGAATGAACTGCCACTTATCCAGCATATGTTTTACACAGCGGATGCCCTTCCAGCGGCAACCCATCACTGGGAAACACCCATACACACTCATTCACACACATACACTATGGATAATTTAGCTTACCCAATTCACCTATAGCACATGTCTTTGGACTTGGGGGAAACCGGAGCACCTCGGAGGAAACCCAAGCCAACACAGGGAGAACAAGCAAATTCCACACAGAAATGCTGTGAAACAATCATGCTACCCACTGCGCCACTGCGTCGCCCAATAATGGAGTAAATAAATAAATCATGAGTAAATGAAGAAATAAATAAATAAAACATAAACAATTAAATAAATAAATGAGTAAATGAAACAATAAATAAATACATGAGTAAATGAAGAAAATAAATAAATAAAAACATAAATAAATATATGGATAAATACATAAGTAAATAAAAACATAAATAAATAAATAAATGTGTAAATTAAGTAAATAAATAAAAACATGAATAAATAAATGAGTAAATTAAATAATAAATAAATAAATGAGTAAATGAAGTAAATAAATAAATAAATACATAAATAAATATATGAATAAATAAATACATAAGTAAATAAAAACATAAATAAATAAATGAGTAAATTAAGTAAATAAATAAATACTGAGTAAATGAAGAAAATAAATAAATAAAACATAATAAACAATTAAATAAATAAATGAGTAATGAAATAATAATAAATACATGATTAAATGAAGTAAATAAATAAATACATACATAAATATATATATGGATAAATAAATACATAAGTAAATCAAAACATAAATAAATAAATGAGTAAATAAAGTAAATAAATGAGTAAATAAATAAATAATCGAAGAAAATCTCTACCAGAAAATAAGTACATTGTGATTATTTGGAAACAGAATAGAAAGAAGATTTTCTGGATTTGCTCAGATAAGGATCACTTGCTATTGCTCATACTTAGGCATGCAATTGGTCCCACATCATTTGTTTAGGAGACATGAATCATACCTCAAATAGCACACGGCTTGTTGAGGAGAAATGTGCTATTACTTTAGCAAGCAATCAGACATACAATTTTCTCTTGGAATCCCATAAAATGACAATAAAAGATGGATCCGAGCCATAGAGAACAGAAAATCCATAGAAACCAGACGGCCTCCAACAGCAACCCCCAGCTTCAAGTTAAGAAATAGCCTTTTTTTTTGGTTTGTCACATTGTGTTATATAGAGAAACTCCAATGTGGATAATTTCGAATGCATTAAAGCAGCCAACAATGTGAGCATATAAATGTAAAACATTAAACAGCTTTTATATAACCGTGGCATCACTGCTTTGAATAACGAGCCTGGGTTCCATTGTTAACATTGTGAAACCGGCATTAGTTGTGTGTAAAATCAGGTTAATTAAGTCTTAATGAAAATGCCATGAATATGATTGGAGGACGAGACGCATCTTTAAACAATCATATTTTCCGATAAATTGCTCATTCATTGGTCTTTATCAGGAGCGCACTTTGGGAATCTCCATACATTGTGCTGCGGTTCCTTTGGAAAATGAAAATAGATTGTCTTCTAATTAATCTCAGACTCTTTAATTGTTTAATTACAGTCATTTACAGCTCAATGTGAAAACAGGCAAGAAAAAGCCAAATAGAGGAGATTCATGCTGCACAGCACTAAATGACGAGGATTTCAAAGGTCTTTGCAAGTTTTTGTTTATTTTGTTTACATGACTGATGTAAAATTTAAAACATTAAGGGCGTACTCACACTATTCTATCCGAATCGTGCCCAGGCCTGTTTCCCGGATCGTTTGAGAAGTGTGAGTGCTCTGAATCGGGCTCAGGCATGGTTCACTTGGCCCGGTTGGAAGAGGTGTGCGCGGTTCACTTGGGCTCAGGCGCGGTACGCTTGCAGTGTGAGTGCAAGCGTGCCTGAGCCCGAAACTGAAAGCGAGACGTGACTGTTAAGGGACTGTTTGATATGGATTAATTAATCATTCGTACTGTTCAATGAACGTCGTAGTTTATTAAAGACGCAAACCCCTCACTGCACGTCAGCTGCGCCTTCAGCAAACCTCCTAATTCCTGCAGCACGAGGACTTTATGATTGTTTATGAGCGTCAAAAGTGGCTGATCTGTTCAGCGAAATATTTGACTGCGTGTCGCCGCATATCAAACGACTTAAACGATATAACTAAAGAAATCTCCACTGTGCTGAGCGAGAGCGCTTACTGAGCAGCGCATCATCGATGACGGAAGCGCGCCCAGGCCCGAATGTAATGTGAGTGCGGGCCGTCGGGGAAGACGGGAGGGGGAACAAGCGTGCTTTGGCCCGGTTCAAGGCAACGGTACATAGTGTGAGTACGCCCTAACTGTGTTTGCATCCAAAGATGTGGATTAAAATTATGTGCAAAACTGGTATATTGTATAAAACATCGTCATAAAACATTTATCCTACTCGGTTTTGCACATTTTTAAGCCCATTTTTAAATTGATTCACATCTGGACATTTGAATTAAGCCACATAGCAAAATGTCTCTTTCCATCAGCTTTTGCTTGGCCCACATTCATTCATTCATTTTCCTTTGGCTTAGTCTCCATTTCAAAGGTCGCCACAGTGGAATTAACCAGCAACTATTCCAGGATACGTTTTACGCAGCGACTGCCATTCCAGCCACAACCCAGTATTGGGAAACACACACACACACACAATGGACAATTTAGTTTATTCAATTCACCTATGTCGCATGTGTTCGGACTGTGGGGGAAACCGGAGCACCTAGAGGAAACCCACGCCAACACGGGGAGAACATGCAAACTCCACACAGAAATGCCAATTGTCCCAGCCGAGACTCGAACCAGTGACCTTCTTGCTGTGAGACAATCGGGTACCCACTGTGCCATTGCGTCGCCCAAATAAATGAGTACATGCAGTAAATAAATAAATATGTGAGTAAATAAATCAATAAATATGTGAGTAAATGAAGTAAATAAATAAATACGTGAGTAAATAAATCAATAAATATGTGAGTAAATAAAGTAAATACATAAATACGTGAGTAAATATATCAATAATATGTGAGTAAATGAAGTAAATAAATAAATACGTGAGTAAATGAAGTAAATAAATAAATAAATACGTGTAAATAATAAATAAATAGTGAGTAAATGAAGTAAATAAATAAATAAAAATAAATAAATTATTAAATAAATAAATGAGTAAATGAAATAATAAATAAATATGAGAGTACATGCAGTAAATAATAAATATGTGAGTAAATAAATAAATAAATATGTGAGTAAATGAAGTAAATAAATAAATACGTGAGTAAATGAAGTAAATAAATAAATAAATAAATACGTGAGTAAATAAAAATAATATGTGAGTAAATGAAGTAAATAAATAAATAAAACATAAATAAATTATTAAATAAATAAATGAGTAAATGAAATAATAAATAAATATGAGAGTAAATGAAGTAAATAAAGAAATGAGTAAATAAATAAATAATCCAAAAAACTCTACCAAAATAAGTACATTGTGATTATTTGGCAACAGAATAGAAAGAAGATTTTCTGGATTTGCTCAGATAAGGATCACTTGCTATTGCTCATACTTAGGCATGCAATTGGTCCCAAGCGGAGCACCCAGAAACCACGCCAACACAGGGGAGAACAAGCAAACTCCACACAGAAAAGCCAACTGGCCCAGCCGGGACTCGAAACAGCGACCTTCTTGCTGTGAGGTGATAGTGCTAAATATTGAGCCACCATGCCGCCTCTTGGCCCACATGCATCAGTGAATTTTGGTACATGACTGGACCAAGTCTGGCTTCCAGACAAGGGCCAAACATGGACTATATCTGGGCCAAGTTAATAACCCATAATCATAAGTTAATAACTCATATGGTCCATGTTTGCCCATTGTCTGGAAGCCAGACTCGGTGTGTCACGACTGCAATAAAATTAACAAATCCATGAAGAATTGTGCTTTAGGCATGCTATGGGCATGCCAGCTATGTACACTCACCAGCCACTTTACTAGGCGGACCTTACTAGTACCGGGTGGGACCCCCTTTTGCCTTCAGAACTGCCTTAATCCTTCATGGGATAGATTCAACAAGGTACTGGAAAATATTCCTCAGAGATTTTGGTCCATATTGACATGATAGCATTACGCAGTTGCTGCAAATTTGTCAGCTGCACATCCAGGATGCGAATCCCCCGTTCCACCACAACCTAAAGATGTGGAGGCCATTTGAGTAGAGTGAGCTCATTGTCTTGTTCAAGAAACCAGTCTGGAATGATTCGTGCTTTATGATATGGCACATTATCCTGCTCAGAAGATGGGCACACTGTGGTCATAAAGGGATGGACATGGTCAGCAACAATACTCAGGTAGGCTGTGGCATTGACACGATGCTCAATTGGTAGTAATGGGCCCAAAGTGTGCCAAAAAAAAAAACCTCGCACACCATTACACCACCACCACCAGCCTGAACCGTTGATACAAGGCAGGATGGATCCATGCTTTCATGTTGTTGACGCCAAATTCTGACCCGACCATCCGAATGTGGTAGCAGAACTCGAGACTCATCAGACAAGGCAACGTTTTTCCAATCTTTTATTGTTCAATTTTGGTGAGCCTGAGTGAATTGTAGCCTCAGTTTCCTGTTCTTAGCTGACAGGAGTGGCACCCGGTGTGGTCTTCTGCTGCTGTAGCCCATCCGCCTCAAGGTTGACGTGTTGTGTGTTCAGAATGCTCTTCTGCAGACCTCAGTTGTAACGAGTGGTTATTTGAGTTACTGTTGCCTTTCTATCAGCTGGAACCAGTCTGGCCATTCTCCTCTGGCATCAACAAGGCATTTGCGCCCACAGAACTGCGGCTCAATGGATATTTTCTCTTTTTCGGACCATTCTCTGTAAACCCTAGAGATGGTTGTGCGTGAAAATCCCAGTAGATCAGCAGTTTCTGAAATACTCAGACCAGCCCGTCTGGCACCAACAACCATGACACGTTCAAAGTCACTTAAATCACTTTTCCTTTTCATTCTGATGCTCGGTTTGAACGGCAGCAGATCGTCTTGACCATGTCTACATGTCTAAATGCATTGAGTTGCTGCCATGTGATTGGCTGATTAGAAATTTGCGTTAACGAACAGGTGTACCTAATAAAGTGGCCGGTGAGTGTATATATCTATCTTATTAAAAATGGACATTGACATTTGGTTACTAATAATATAATTTGTAAAATAATAATTAGGTTAATAAAATATATGTAATGTAGGTTAAATTCTGTTAATTTGCAACATACAGGAAGCATTAGATTGAAATGACGTTGGGTGCTAAAATTAGTTTACTCAAAAAATCATTTAATGTATATTAAAATTGGGTCAAGATAGGCCAAACTTATGTGGCCTACATGTCAGTTTTTTAACATCTGGGCCAAATACTACATTTGACATCTGGCCCATGTTTTGTGTGCCGCCTTAAAATGGTGCCACCTCTGCCAAACCCGGGCCATGTTTGGCCCACATGCTGTATGCCAAATCTGGGCCAGAATTCCTTGTTAACTTATGCAATATTCCGAAATGTGCATCAAAATAAGTGGATGGAAAACATTAATGTCACCCACTGGACATTTCTCAGAATTCCTGGACCCATAAATGAAGTGTTCACCCTATATAGACAACAAGGTCATGTCCCGTTTCTCTGTACACTTCAGCAGTGGTGGTGTGGTTGAGTGTGTCCAGACGGGTGACTCTCTCTTACAGACACAATGTCTCACACCCTTTGACAAACTGTACGAACAAAGCCGCGGTTCTGTGGAAACGGCTCCACACACTCGACGAGACGCTGATAGCCCGAACGTCCACTCTGTCTGACCCTCAAATACATGCCATAACTCCAGCTGTGCTAAAACACATCTGACGCCCGTTATCAGTGACAAATTGCTCGGGTAAAAAAAAAAAAAAAACAGTTCTGTATGAAAACATTCACGGCGGTCTGAGCTTCGTCTTGCTTAGAAATTCTTCAGAACTGTTTGTGTTTTTTTTGTTGTTGTTGATTATGGGTCAAGGAGAAATGGACAGAGGATATCTGAGAAGATAATAATAGTTTCTTAAAAATGTGATCTGGATCTGTGTGCTCATGATGCTTTTATATACAGTTGATGTCAGAATTATTAGCCCCCCTGTTTATTTTTTTTCCCAATTTAATCATAATAGTTTTAATAACTCATCTCTAATAACTGATTCATTTTATCTTTGCCATGATGACAGTAAATTGACTAGATATTTTTCAAGACACTTCTATACAGCTTAAAGTGACATTTAAAGGCTTAACTAGGTTAATTAGGTTAACTAGGCAGGTTAGGGTAATTAGGCAAGTAGGCAAGAGGCTAATAATTCTTCAATAAGACTTCATCTGTGTATATATATATATGATATATTAATGTATACATATACATATATACCCTCACCAGACCCTTTATTACATACACCTTACTAGTACCATGTTAGATCAAAATCTAAAGGCAAAAGTTGGCCTTCAGATTTGGGTCCATATTGAGATGATAGCATTACGCAGTTGCTGCAGATTTGTCGGCTGCACATCCATGATGCGAATCTCGTGTTCCAACCATACCTGCCAACATTTGGTTCGTAAATTCCGGGAGACGGGGGTATTGCATCATATGCTAATTTGCATATTACTGACATCATCGCGTTCTACCATTTCTGTTTGTTTAACAGCCTATGGTAAATAAATGGGGTATTTTATATTCGCACTACGCTTTTTGTAAGCTTGTCAATTTAACTAAATTTATTGCTGTTTGAATACAGTATATCATTATAGATGAGTAGGGAATTTGCAGTAATCTCTCAGACGTAATAAACTCAGACAAGTTCTGAAACTCTCACTTAAAACATCTCTGATTGTGCAACTAGAAAATAAACGGTCAAATTAAATTGTTAAAATAAAGGAGAAGCAGATCGGGTTGACTGTACAAGGGAAATACCCTCAAACTGCCACCTGTTCTAAATCATTTGCCATCGGTACGCAGAGAGGTGCTCTGCTCTCAGGCTGCAGGGGAGGGGCCGGCGGCATCATCACCCGCAGCTCGTTGAGAATAGTAGGGATGGTACAGTAATGGACAAACGACAGTCTATAAATATCGCCAGTAACACACAAAAAGTCGCTAGATTTGGCTAGTCGCTTTTTTGAAAATTTGTCGCTAAGTTGGCAACACTGGCGCAAACTGAAGAGCGGGGAGCGGGAGGGTGAGAGGTTTGGGGAGATGGGGGCGCGCGAACAGTAGCGCGCGACCGGAAGAGCACAAGCACCAAGTTTCAGCCCGGACTGTACCACAATGCTGAGGAGCGGGGGAATTCCGGGAGTTTACCGGGAGACAGAACAATACGGGAGACGGGTCTGAAATACGGGAGACTCCCGGGAAAAACGGGAGTGTTGGCAGGTATGGTTCCAACTCATCCCAAAGGTGCTCTATTGGATTTAGTTATGTTGACTGTGGAGGCCATTTGAGTACAGTGACCTCATTGTCATGTTCAAGAAACCAGTCTGAGATGATTTGTGCTTTATGACATGGTGCGTTATCCTGCCGCAAGTAGCCATCAGAAGATGGGTACACTGTGCTCATAAAGGGATGGACATGGTCAACGATACACAGGTAGGCTATAGTAGTACTCAAGTAGGTATATAGGTAGGTAGGCTATACTCAGGTAGGTATATATATATATATATATATATATATATATATAATATATATATATATATATATATATATATATATATATATATTAGTGGTGGGCCGTTATCGGCGTTAACATGCTGCGTTAACACGACACTCTTATCAGTCGATTAAAAAAAAAATATCGCCGTTAATCTATTCTCAAAGTTGGGTTTGAGCTCGGCCTATTCTACGCAAGCTATGATGACTTTCACCTTGATATTTTAGCGCGGACCGGTGACCGGTGAGCCGTCTGACAAAAAAGTGCCCTTCTGAATCAAATCAGCAGGATGTCCTTCTGGATCTTTCACTTACTTCAAAGACACTACTGACTACGCTTACATGGACATCTGTAATCTAGTTATTTGCCTTAATAGACAAAATTAATTAAGGTGTTTACGTGAGTCCTTTGATGTAAGAGTTTCCTGTCATTTTGGGTGACTTTAACTGCAGTTCGGCAGTTTCACATTCATTCATGAACATTTCATTCATGCCCCCCGTGACAAACTGGGGTATTTGACGCAGATAAGAAGTAAGGACTGATGAGAGTGTTATGAAATTTAATAATGCATGCCAAATGGTAAGAATAAAACTTCCGCATTTCGTGGTGTGTGTGTGTGTGTGTGCGGTTCTTCA